>JACCHY010000001.1:29988240-30650846 GCA_018907195.1 Dolichoris vasculosae
CCTAATCCTTTGTATGTTTTGGCGCTCGTATATATTTTTCATTATTTTTTTTGTCTGCATATATCTCTCTTTTTCTTTCTCCGTATTTAATTCTCTTTTTATTTTGTACTTCTAACGTTTATATGATTTATATTTTTTAATACTATATTGATCTTGGTATTAAATTATGGAGATTTCAACAGTGTTTTGTCAAATGTGAAACCAAAATATACAGATTATTTTTTTTAATGTATGTACTATATTTTTTCAAATATTTTTACGTATTAAAACACTTTTTACTTATTATATTCAATAGTTATAATTTTACTCTTATAAATTATTATTTTATATTTGTTTATAGCATTTAACTTCGATAGTTTATTCTATTTGTAAATATAAATTCGCAAAAAATAGCTTTTTTATTTTAACTATTATAATTATTTAAGGGAGAATAATTGAACATTGTGAAAAAAAAATAAATAATTTTTTTTTTAAAATATATAAAACTATTTTATAAAAAAGGTCAAAATATTTTCTTATTTCTTGAATACATAATTATTTATTTCATTTTATGATAATTCTGTGTTTAACTGTATTATAAGTTTGAGAAAAATTCAAGAGTATTTAAGAAAATATTATTTTAAATAAAGTTACAATCAAGATAATTAAATTTATAATTAACCTCCATTATACTTTATTATATAAACATAGAAAAGTTTGCATTATAATTAATAAACTAAATTATCTTTAAAAAATACAATAAGTAATTTAAATATTATATATATATTTAAAATAAAGCTTAAGATAAACACGTACAATTTTATACAGTCTTTTTTTAAAAGTATTGTTGAAAAGTTCAATAAATAAAATTATAGTTATTATTTAACGAATTATTTTTAAAGTGATTTCTAAATTAATTTATATTTAATAAATATTATAAAATATTGTAAAAAGTATCTTTTATGTTTAAAAAATATTATTTACATCACAAAACACGGTTTCATTTTTACGAGATGTATTGTAATAAATAAATTAATAGTTTATTTATGTACGTTAAAAATTTTAGTTTAAATTAAAGAAAAAATATCTATTTATAATTAAAAAAAATTATTAATTTTAGTTTGACAAATTTTTCTAGCTCTTATTTGTATTCTACGTTTAATAATTTTAAAGTTCTGTTTATAAATTATATATACATAATTATACTTTATATATAACTATTTCTTTTAAATTTTGACATCAAATGATTTAAATAAGTAAAGCAAAAGGCCTTTACATTACGATATAAGTAATTTATATGATCTTATATTTATTTAAATAATAAAAGGTAATTAAAATTAATATTAAATTATAAAAAAACTTATTATATAGTAAGAATTTATTTAATGGTTGTGTGAAATAAAAATAATTTGTAGATAATGCGGTCAGAAAAATATGATTCTTACCGTAAAATTTTTATTATGTTTATTTGTATGTACACAGACACTTATACAAATATATGTATTTATATTATTTATTATACCTGAAAATTTAGAATTATATTATGATATTTCTTATGAAAGAATTTATAAATTGTTTGTTTTGCCAATGGTATCTACAATACTTGAAATAAAATATTGTTCCCGCTTATTCGAAGCGCAAACGCAGGCTTATTGACCCTCTATGAGTAAGAGAGAACGTATATAGTTCAACTCTAAATTCGAGTTGAGTTCGTACTTTATTTTATCAATATTTTGAATGCAAGTATGTTTTTTCCAGATAACTTTTAAAAAAATTAACAATAAACTTGGTAAAAAGCGAATCGATCTTAATTTTAAACAAATTAGCAATACAATGTACATCTTTATTATACTATACTTGTACACTTTAGTCGATTTACATAAATATTCATAAATAAAATAATAAAATGCTACGTTTAAGAAACAAGCGTATTTTTAAGTGCTCACTGTTATCTACATTGTCTCATTTTATCGCTTTAATATGATCCAAGTCGTAATTTGAGCAGCACTAAAATGAGGGAAACTAGGGGTTAAATGTATCGTATCATAGATATACGGATTCTGTTTACTAATGTTTTCCTAAAAAAGTATTAAATAACTTTATTATTTTATGAATATTATTAAACTTCCTGATTCATTTAACAGTAAATATTTAAAAAATTTATTGCTTATATTTTTAAATGATTGATTAAAAAAATATTAGAACATTCGAATTATCATATATGATAATCAGTGTATAATATATAGACAATAATTCTATACATCATTATATACTTATAGATAATAATTTTATATATTTAGAATAATGATAAAAGATATGAAAATATTAAATCATAATATACTACTTGTTGATCGTACTCATAAAAATCTGGTAATATTATGTCTAGTAAGGAATGTAACGGAATTTTGATTAAAGAAATATTTTATTGAAATATAATAACTTATAAATAAATGCTTTATAATTTCAAATGATAAAATCACAATTTTTTATCGAAATAAAATTCAAATATTTTACTATATTTTATTTAAATAAAATAATAACTAATATGGTAATAGATGTAGCGAGTAATCTAATAATAAAGAAAAAGTTTTTCATTTAAATAGCTTGTCTTACTTTGAAACAATCTTAACTTTAAAAGATTGTTTGCTTTAATTTACAAAACGTATAGACTAGTTAAGATCACATTAATATTAATATTAATGTTAAACCATAATTATTATATTTTATAATTATTATAAATAGATAAAAAAATTGCTTAAAAGATGTTTATCCATAATCATTATAAATCGAAAGTTTTATATATAAATAATAGTTTTCTAAATAAATTTTTTGAAACTATGGTATAAACTAGAAAATAATATATTAAAATCGAGTTTTATTTTTTATGAATCTAATTTTTAGAATTAAGTTAATAAGAACCACAAATGCTTAGATGCTTCAGTGCTGTAATTAATTGGTTTATTATAACACTTATATGATGAACATTCATAACTTTCTTGTGCACATTATATATCTCTGATATAATATTATATGTAGTAGATTAATCCACACTTTTTAAACGAAAATATGTCATTTTTAAAAATTTACACGAACAAAGCTCGTGATATAACTTGACTATAGAATTGTGAGTTGTGACCGAATAGAAATAATTTCTGTTAAATAATTTGATATGATAGATCATACATAAGATAGAATTATTTAAAAGTAAGTAAAATTTGAAGAAAATATGCCAAGACATTAAATTGTTTTAAAAAGTAAATATACCAATATTAAATTATTTAAAAATTTTTGTATTCCATATTATATATATATATCAAATTAATTTTCTAAATTATAATGAAGGTTAATAATTTTTATAAAATATAATAGTATAATAGTATTAGTAATTTACAAAATATTTAGAAATAATCAAAATATTATCTAGTAATAATATTACTGAAATTGAATATTAATAAATGAGTTCTAATTTTATAAGGTTCTTTATAAAATTATATAATTAAGTTATGATAGTTAAATTTATCTGCAGTGGCACAAAAATTATTTGACATAAAATGTAATATTTATTTTTATTATTCAACAGATTTTGTATAGATATTCTATAAAATTTTAGTTAAATAATCGATAATTTTAGTTGAATTCTTTAGTTGAATTTTTTTTGTCAATTAGTCAGATTATGTTAAATACGTTTTTTAAAGACGATTTAGAGTGATATGTATAAAAATATAATAGAAAATTATATTCTTTTATAATATTAAATACTTACATGCATTTATATTTAAAATGATTGTACTCAAATGTATAAATTCATGCGCGCACGCGCAATAAATATTTCATTCTTTAACTAATATAATTTTAAACAAAACTTAAAAATAAAATATTTTATTAATTCATAGAAATTATTGAAAATTTCTTAAAGAATTTAATTTTTAAAACCATTAGAATATATTCATTTTTCCAGAATTCATAGAAATTGATTCTTAGTTATCATATATTATTATTTTTATCTAATGCACAGTTTTTAAATCAATAGATAAAAGTCTGTGTCTGAATTTTAGCCCGATTAGATTATATATTGTATGAAAATCTTTATATACATACAATTAAATAATTTTTATAGCACATTTTTGAATCTTTAAATATGATTCATTATCAAATATCAATAAATAGTAAAAAACAATTTCTACAATAAGACATATTTGATAATATGTCGAAATAATATACGAAATATTTATAATATTAAGAGTAATTCAAATATAGTCAAATATGTAACATAATTACAAATTTTTTTAAAAGTAATGATTTGAATTACAATAAATTAAATTTATATAACACTTAAAAATCTAATCAAGACTTTAATAGTAGTAACTGTTGTGTAATAAAAGCAAGTACATTACCAGTTTGATAAAACAGCAATAATTTCTATTTTCCTAAAATATTTTATGATATTTCGAGATTTTATTAAAAAGACGCCACATTTTAAAAGAAATATCACATTAGCAAAATCAGTCGTGTGATTTTTCATCGTAGGATGGTCTCATCCAACAAATATATAACATTGGTAAATGGAGTTATACTCTTAATTTCTCTAATCCAGTGACCTTGCATTTTTTCTCATATTTTTGTTTTGGCTTTTTATTTTAAATTTTCTTTAATATAATTCCCAAGAAGGTAAATGGACTTGTGAAGTATATCGCATTTTCAACGGTTTTTACGATTTTTTCCTCCACATCATCGTAACCGCAGGATTAACTAAGCATGCACGTTCAATTTCATAGGCTTCGCCACTTAGCTTTTGGAAATCTGAAATTAATTCCTAATAGATACATACGTGTACACATGCACGTGTATGCACTCTTTCTTACACTACTCTTGCACGCTGTCGGTTTTTGACGTGATTCGTCTAAATTCATTTTGTAATGAGTTTATTTATATCGTATGGCCTTTTTGTGATATTATTACATTCTTACATTCAAATATTAGTATGCATGTCGTTCGAATGAAAAAAGATTTATTACCTTAAAATTTGAAGCTGTGGAATATCAAATATTTCTTTGGTTTTAATTAGATATTATGCAATTATAATTCAAGTTTTTTTCGTACTTATTGAGTCGCTTTAGTATTATTCCGTTTGATTTATTAATTAATTAATAATTATATGCAACTACTATCATTAATGTTATAATTGACACTAAAACTAAAAAAAATATCTTACTATTCATTTTTTACTTATTTGTTTTTATCTATATTTATAATACAAAATAAAAAAATTTAAATACGAAAAATATAAAAATATTTTCAAAATAATTTATTGTATATTAAGTTTTTTAAACTATACAATACTAGAAATAATTAATTCAAAGCATCAATTTCAAAATATATCAATTTTTATGAATTCAAACGCAAGATTTTGTTAATATTTTATTTGTATAATGCATTAACATTTAGATTAATAATTAATAAATTAATGAATGTAATCGTTAATATTTTAAAAAATTTGATTCTAGATATCGTTAATTTTCGAGTGATGTCTTATCGTGTTTTAAGGATAAAAGGTTAGAAGAGAGAAAATAAGAGAGTAAGTAGAAATTCGAGAGCCCCTAGCAGACAGAGGAAATAAATGCGAGAAGAAACGAGGGTCGAATTTCTTACGCACGGTAGTTTACTGCTATCGAATTTCTGTATATAATGTAGAGATAGTGATTGAAATTCTAAAAGAATGAGTTACATATATTTTTTAACAAATTCTAATTAAGATTAATAAATGAATTAATAATTTTGAAGTTTATAATTTTTGAAATTCATAACATTAAATAATATTATTTATCAAAATTTTCAAAACTTGATTTTAAACTTTATAGTAATTTAATATTTTTAAATATATTTAAAATAATTAAAAAATTTATTATAACTGATTTATTGAGAATGATTAAGACTGTAAATTTCAGATGATAAGAGTATTTAATTGGTTGCTATTATCAATTATTATATTATAAGTTTTTCATAAAAATTATTATTAAAAAAAATATTTTATTATCTATTAAATTTATTTATCCTCAATAAAATTTAATGCAAATCATTTATTAATCATTATCGAAAATTTAAATAGATGAAAGGCGTTATCATTAGCGGAAGTACTAACATTACTTATTTAAATTACTTTATTGTTGAATTAGCTAATATAAATAGTTTTTAATACTTAAGCAATTAAAAATTTATATAAAATATAATTTAGCAGACATAAAAATATATTATTAAAATTAATAAATTTTACTAGATATGTGTGTAATTTTTATAAAGTAGCAGATTATAAGTATATAAAATATTATATATATATTATCTTTAATTATTGTACACTTTATATTTATATGTTATTTTAATTAATATATAGATACTTCAAATATGAAATAATTGGTTTAAAAATAAAACAATTAAATGAATTAAAACTGTAGATTAGTATGTATATTGATGGACATATTTATTGATGTATACTAAAATTTTTAGTTTCACAAGCAACAATTTATAGTATTATAAGATATAATATTAACAAATAGCACCTTGAATAGAAAGCAATATTTTTTTAAATAATACAATTAGAGAAATAAAGGATCTTTATTTGATGTAAATTTTAATATAAAATATCATTTTTTTTGTGTATGATTTATTTATGTTTTTGATTTAATATATGAAATCTTTGATATAAATATAAATTGGAACTTAATTTATATTAGTTAAAAATGTATACAATTTTTCACTTAATAGTGATTATCTTTATTAAGTTTTAATAAAGCATGTCACTAATATAATAGAAAATCAAACAGTATACTAAAACAATATATTATTTTTTATTTTGAATATAATTGAATAATAAAAACTTTTGTTTAGGATTAAAATAATTAGTAACAAAAAGAGAATATATTTAAATTAAAATTAATTTAAATAACAACGAACAACTTTACAAATTATTAAAATTTTAATGAACAAATTAATTTATAATTTTTATGAATTTAAAAAAATTATTCGTTTGATTAGTAATAGCTACCAATGAACTGCAAATAAAATTAATATTTAAGTAAAACAGTTAAAAAATAAACATAAATTATTATAATTATTTTAAATGATATTAAAATTTTTCATAATTAAAGCAACAAATAAAATTCAATAAAATTATAGATAATAAGTATATTTTTCATATAAAAATAAATTTTTTAACGTAATTGAGTTTTCTATTACTAATTTTGTTTTTCAAAATTTTTTTATTTATAATTAAATTATATACCCTTAGAATTATAAAACTTTGATTAAATTTAAATACATATTAAATTATTAAAATTTCTAAATATTTTTCAACTAATAAGTATTTAGACTTTTTAAAAATATATTTTTGGGTTGGTAGAAAGGTTAATAACATTATTAATGTTACAAATAATATTTATGTGTTAAATGAAAAATATTTATTTTTAATTTTCTAAAGATAATGATTTATTATCTGAAATATAAAATAATACTTAGCGTAATTATTATATTTAAATAACACTGAGAGAAAATTTTTGCATGTAATAAAAGGTAATCAAAAAATGTATAAAAAAAACTAGTAATAAAAATAAATATCAACGATTAAAAGGAATGAACAAGATTCTTTAAAAAAAACATCTAAATATATTTTAGAGAGGAAGCTGTATATGATTTTCAATTAAACATTCTTTAGGTAAATGATAGAACTGGTTCTTTCTGTTTAGGAACTTTTTCTTAACCGTTGAAATTACCCTGACCCAGATCTATCAATTTAGCCTTTCTCTCTCTTTCTCTCTCTTTTTTCTTTAGTTCTTTCACCTCACATCACCTGTGAAGCAGCCTCAGCGCGTTCTTGTAATCGTTAACCATGATTCTGCGCACCAGACTTGACTTCGGTACACAGCCGAATATATCGAGCGACGTTTTTACACATAGACGGAAACGAGCTACCTGGTATAAATTTTTCTATAATATTATTTAATTTAATTTTTTTTTTATTTCTTTGAGAAAAAGTTGTAATCTTTTATCTTTTAGCGTGTTATTTTTCTAGCTTATTTTCTTATGTATAATTCATATTATATGATAGTATTTTCTTGTGTAGTCAAATTAAATTGACTGTTAAATATTTACAAATTTTATGATGATTATATTATAAATAGATGAAATATGAATTAAAAAATTATGTCAAGATTTAAATTAATTATTGAGATTCATTATTGTATTTCTATTAATTTATAGAAAAGAACAAGTTGAAGTCTTGTTTTCAAGATAAAAAAAATTATATTGAATATAATTTGAATTAATGTTTGACAAAAATCTCTATAGTTTCAATGTGAAAAGAACCACGTAACGGCTTAGAGAAAGTACAAAAAATATATTGAGAGCGTACATGTACCGATAGTCTTTTTTTTATTGTGCTTTATCAAGTATATGAAGAATCGCTAGAACGATCGGAATGAGCTTGTATGTTGAAGTGTAAGAAGGTTACGAAAGGAAAGAGAAAGTTGATAAGAGGGGCTGGTTCATATCGTTCGCACGCGGATAGAATTAAAGGTTAATCCCGTGAGGTCTGAGGGAAAATAGTCTCTCTTCTTTCAAGATGAGAGCAAATGTCTTCTCGTTTTTTCTTTATCTTTCGTACTACTTTGACGTGTTTCAGTAACAGGGTACAATAGGGTGGAGGGGAGAAAGAAGTAAGGGAGAAAATCTATGGAACGAGATTCTTTGTTTTTCGGTACAAGTGTGAGCCGTATACGACACCATAAATATTTATCTTCTTAAGTGCATGTAGAATATGAATAGAGACGAGTCGCAAGATTCGTTTAAAAAAAACTATGAAGATGAATTACGAAATAATGTATTATTATTGCTATCACGAAAATTAAGCTCTTTATTAAGTAATAAATTTTAATGATATATATTTATATTTACTTTGATTTTTTCAATTTCATTAAAATTTATATTGGATTTTATTAAAATATATAAGAAGAGTAATTGTATTAAAAATACTAAGTATTTAGTGTACATAGTAAGTACTATTTAGTCTCTAAATTGAGTTTGTAAATTATATTGAAATGCTACTTTATAATTATGTATATTTATAATGTGATCTGTGTTTAAAATACATTAAATGATGAAATAGTACAGAGTTTTGAATACAGTTTGATAAATCAATATGACATAACAAAGTGATCTATTTATTTAAGCAAAAAACGACATTAGTCGTAGAAAGTAGAACTTGAAAGCTATTAAAACACTTTCATTAATTAAGTATACAACTGTATATTTTTTAGAATTAATATAAGTGTATCAGGTTTACCTTCTTAGTTAGATTTTATTAATTATTTAATTTTTAAATTTAAATAACAGCTTATAAATTTTGCTAAAAGAATTTTATTTTTAAAGGAAAATTTTTTCATTTATTTTGATAATCCATTAATTTAAGCTTATAAAACTATTTGGGTACAAAAAGAAGTATACACTACTTCTTAATGTACATTAATAATAAAATATTCTTATATACGAAAGTTTGTACAACATTATAAATTTTAATTCTACTGATATTATGGTACAGCTTCAAAATTTTTATTTAATTAGTTTTGAATAGATATAATTAATATGTTTATAATTCATAAAAAAAACTTACAAGCAATATTGATGCAATGAAACGTCAAACTATTTCTTTGAAATATTTGTATTTTATATTTTGATTAACATTTTGTTAGATATATGTTTATAAAAAATTGCTTGTATTAGCTAAACTAAAAAAAAATTAGAAAATCTACTGATTTTAATGAGCAACAATGTTTGAATCAACTATAAGTACAGCATTAAAAAAAAACTACGCACTCAGATATAGTTGAGTAATTAAACACATTTATTTATCGAATGAAAATCCGGCTTCTATAAACGTGAATCGAAAACAGTAACAGTACAGGAAAACACTGTGTACAAACTCTCACCTCTATTTAGATTTCGAGTCACTATCTTTCGAAGCTAATCTTTCATCTCTCTCACCATCTCTTGCTTTCTTTGCTTGTCTCCAGGGGAAAATTGGCCTCGCCCGTTTTTTTCCAATCCTCAGGAGACCACAATTTCTCTCCCTGTCCCCGTTGCCCCCTTTAACGGGCTTCAAGCTGGTCTGTACCCTCGTTTCTCTCATTTCTGTCGCTTCCCCTACATTACGCGCATGCATGCGTAGTGCACACGTTACATACGCCTTTTTCTACCTACGTGCGAATACGACTTACCCTCGTATCTATACTATGTTCGTGGGTGTTCGACGCGTTTGAATTTGTCTAACTCTTGATTTTCCGCTTACTTTACCGAATTTGTTTAGACCGTTTACTTCAATTTTCCCTATAAATGAATGTGATCAACTCTATTAATATAATTTCAACAAAAATAAATTAAAGTAGCATCTTGAATTTATAAAATCATTAATTATAAACTATAAAACTTATGGAAAATGCAAATATTTTTAATTAAAAAATAAAAATTATACCTTAAATTAAATGAATTTAAAATAGATAAAAAGTATGTTTTTATATACTTTATATAAATTAGTTAATTGTTTTTCTTCGACTTTTCATTATTTATAAATTTCATTACTTAAATTTTTTTTATAGATATATACTTTCAAATTTTGTTAAAATGTGAGCTTTTTAAATTTTTCTAATATTTAATATATATTTTGAAAGGTATACAAAGATAAATAATACAAATATTTTTATTTAATTAAACAAATAAACAAAAATTTTACTTTAAAAACATAAAATAAATTTAACTTCATAATTGCTTTAAATATCTAGAAAAAAGTTCCAATTTTCTTATTGTAAGAATTATTCATTTAAAACAATATAACTTAACTTTTTACACGTATACTTAGAACAATATTTTTTGGCATTCGTGTCACTCGTAACGAGAGGCTACTCCCACTCTCATATCTCTTTTTGCTCTCTTGAAGTTGTATTCTCTTTCTCTCATTCTTTCCCTCTTCAGTCATAGTTTCTTGTGTCTCTTCAAAAGAAGAATTTCAAAATGAGTGAAAAAGGATATTGAGTAACTAAACTTCGAAGAATCCAAAAGCAAAAAAGGGGTTTCAAAAAGGGGTCAACCTTGTTTTTCGTATTTACTGCAATTCTACCAAAAATCCCGAAGCTTAGTACTGCTTCAATAAGGGATTATATGTGCTACCATCGTTACAATCGATAAGATCTACGTACTATTGCGAAGACGGAAACAGAAACACTGTATTTTAGAATTTCCGTTTACATTTCTCTTTTTTCCTCATTTTCGTTTTCATCTTATTTTTTATAGTATTTGTCACAGATATTCTTTGAGATAGGATTACTTTAAGAGCTATTTTTTCTAAATGAAGTGTTTGCGGGATTTAAAAAAATGAGGAAATGTTATGTTTTAAACGGATTCATGTGAAAATTTTGTGAATAATTGATAGGAAAAATCAAAATTTACCTAAGCGTATAATCTTTTACAAAGTTTATTAATACTTTAAAGTCGAATTTTTAGATAAAATTAATAATTACATGTGTTTGTTTACAAAATATAAAATTTATAAAAAGAATTAAGTTCTATCCAGACATATTTAACAGATTAATATTTTTATAAACAAGTAAATAGATATTTGATTTTTATATTACATTTTTAAATGAATTTCTTAATAAATATTTAAATTTTCTTCAATAAAAATAATAATTAATAAAAAAAACTTCAACTTAATCATTTTATTCAATAATTTTTTTAGAAACTAATCTTATGTAAAAATTATTATATAATTTTCTATTACCTTTTTCATTAAATTAATATTTTTTTTTATAATAAAATATTGCACGTAGAAAAATTAAATGTTAGCATATAAGTTAAGATAAAATGTTAAATATAAAATATATGTCTGTTTGGATATAAATTTTTTTCTAAACAAACATTCAAGGAACATATGTCCATAAAAATGATTATATATGAATTCTATTATATAAATATTAGCTCATATTAAATTTGGAAGTATCATTTTGACTTATAAATGACTTAAAATTATAAATAAAATTCTAATTTTAATTATAATAGTGTTTATATCGTACTAGTTTTTATACGAATAATAAAAATATTAATAAAAAGTTATTGAAATGGATATTTAGATTTGAATATAAAAATTGATATTTATACATGTAGATATCAATGTATAATATAATTATATTTTAACTTGATCAAAAGTTTATATTGTACTATTATAGGAAAACTTTTTTTACAATTTTTTTATTATTTAATAATAAGTTTCTTATATAAATTTAACAATAATAATAATACAATATCAATATGTTTTTAATACCTTAAAATTGAAAATAGAGTACTATTTTATGATATTTTTTCTACATTTAATTATTATAGTAATAACAGTACATTTGATTTTATATTTATAAAAAAAATATTTTAATTAGAACAATATTAAAACTTATGATATTTAAAATTATTGAAATACTTGCAAAGTTGTAATACAGAAAGATAAAATTTTTTAAAAATATTCTTCTCGAATACTGTACATAATAGATATAGAGTTCTGTATAAACTTACAAAATGGTAGATCTTTTATTAATAGATAGATACTTGTATCCTTATTTTATACTGTAAAAAATATTATAATAAATTATTTGTATATACTAATTAGAAAAAAATTGGTTAAGTTGTTCTTATAAAAATATTTATTTATTATACAACTTAGCTTAACTACGTTTATGTAATATATACATACATATATACATATGTACATACATATATAAAATATGATATACATGTATATTATTAATTTAAATATCTTGTGAGAAATAAAATTTAATAAATAAAATTGTATAAAATATTTTTCTAATTAAAATATTATGAATTAATGCGAAAACTATTTTTAAAAAAATTGTGCAACATGTCTTTATACTTTAGTTTAGAAATTGTTGAAGGTCTAAATGTTAACGTCTTATTTAAAAAAAATATTTATATAGGAAAGTAAAATTAAATCACTGTTTTTTTAATATTATAATACTAATCAATATAAGTATTAAATGATATATGATTTATATTTTTTATTATACTAGTAACAATGATGAGCTAAACGTATTAATATATTTGAAAAAGTTAAAAGTAATTCTGTTTAAACAATTAGGAATAAAAAAGAATTTTTAAATTAAAATTACCTTTATTATTGAAATATTCATTAATAATATTAAAAGGAATATTAAATAATAGGTATAATAAATTCATTTATAAAAGCATTCTTAAAAATATTATTCGATTCTAATTATTTTTTATATTTTGTATTGAAATGATAAACAGTTTATTTATCGTTAATACTAAAAAATTTTTAATATAATATTATTATCTAATATTCATAACATTTTTTTTAAACTAGATATATAATGTTATTACTTTTAAAAATATGACTATAAAAAAAAAGAAAAATAAATGAAAAAATCGATGTATGATTAAATTAAAAAAATATTTTATTAAAATACATTGAAATTTAATCGGAGTGTTTTACAATGATAAAGATATATTTAGTATAAATACATTTTATAGTATTTATATTGTATATATATAATGTACGAATAAACTGGGTTGATACAGAATTGTGTTTTGTTTAAATACATTTTATAAAAAGTAGTTTAAATAGCTATATATAGTATTAGTTCAACGTATTTATATAAGATATAGTATCATAAATTTCTTCTAAAGTATTGATTTAAATTATGTTAATGAATTATTTTAATTATAATATCAGAACTCACATACGTGCACATATATACATTTAGCATAGCTAAAGCATTTATATCAAAAGTACATAATTATGACTATAGCCTTTACATAAAAAATACTTGTGAATTTATTTAATGGAATATTACTGCGCCTTTAACCGTATGTGAGCGTATAATAATCTGTTCTAAGATATCGTTTAATTCTGGCTGGACATTTGCTTTATAGGAAACAGGTAGCGATTTAATCCTCAAGGAGTTAGGAATTGATGAAAGTTCAAACTTTGTAATATTATCTAGTAATCGTTTACTAATTGCAAGTTTGCGATCTATAAACAAGCGAACGAGAACTCGTCTGTTTAATAGTTTTATAAGCTTTTGTAATTACATTAACAACAGATTACTTAAATTAGGATAATACTTTAGTTTCTTAAGTATATTTCTTTAAATTTGTGAATTTAGAATATTTTTCTTAAACTTATTTATTATTTTATTGTATTAGAGGGTTCTATTGAATAAAGATATATCATTTTTTTAATTTCCAAGATGTATTTATTCAATTCCTGAGTTTCAATTTTAAGAATAATCATTTATTTGCATGAATTTAATATTCTGCTAAAAGTATTAATAATATTATCAAGTGTATGATCTGCAAGTTATTTTAGTCAATAATTAGATTTAAACTTATTTCCTCTTGAAAATTAATAAATTTTTAATTTAATATAATTTATGGCTATACATCTTTAAAGTTTATGTTTAAAGAATTATTGCAACATTTTTATATAATTTAAAATGACTTTAAACTGCAAAATTTGTAGCTGATGAATATTCATTAAATATATATACGTACACATCCATATATATAGTAAATTATAGATGTCTCCACAAGTTATTTAATAATTCTTTTATTTTATTTTGAAATTATAATTGAAAAAAATAAAATAGTTTTATTACATTAATTTACGTTAATTTAAAAGTAAAGCAATATTTGTAATTTTATAATAATGTGATTTCTGAACATAAAAGCGGGTATATACAAAACATGAAATAAACTTGAAAATTTTATTATAATTTTTTTTTATTATTCTGTACTTTATATAATAATATTATTTTATTGAATTATTTTATAAATTGATTGTAGAATTTATTATCAAAAATGTATCATAAAAATAATCGAACTATTTATTATAAAAGATACTTTTTATTATTAAATATTTGAGAATTTCAATCGTATTTAATTTTAAAATATACTTATTTATAATATATATATATATATACAGCATTAATCTGTATATTTATAAAAATAATAAAATTACAGTTACAGAATTCAATATAATCGAAATGATTATAAATTTTTAAAGTATTATACAGTTTTGCAAATACATATATTTTTTTAGTAACATGAATTCTAGTTGCACAATTATAATCAATCATTTAATTTTTGTAATAACTTTAATAATTTTCCTATGAAATTATGAAATTTGATAGATTTCAATGTTATAATTCTTAAAAAGTAAAAATTTAATTATAATAAACAGAGTACCTCAATCTTATTTTCCAATTCACAAAAAAAACATCTTATAATACTCTCATTGATGTTAAAGAAAAAAAGCTTCACAAAATACGAAAGAAAAATAAGTATATATATCAGAATGTACAAAAATTACATGTATTTCGTTTAAAATATATGTTTTCTGGTATTTTAATAGAAAAAAAACCTTAATATTTTTTAATTAAATAATTACACTTAAAATCAAATTTAAATAATTACTAAATCATCTAATTTTGTATATAGTATATAAACATAAATTTTTCTATGAAATATAATAAATATGGTGATACATTTTTTGATATTCGTTGGGACTAAAATTATATTTTTAAATGAAAAATTTATACTGTGAAATTAAAAGTTTCAATCCTTTTTATATTCTTTTACTTACTGAAAATTAGGAAAAACTTAATAAATGAGATGGTTTTCTTTTGATTCACTCCATTTTTTTATTTTCTGTTATAAGATTTACTACTTTTAGTTTCTTCTTTTTCCCTACAAATAAAGAAAAAAGTTTTATAGGCTTTCGTATATTGCCGGAATTTTCCATATTATTTTTTTAATGTTATGCAAAGAAAATTTATTTTTAAATATTTCATTATTTTTATAAATAAAGAAAAAAATTTATAATAATATATAATGGTTTTAAAAATATCATTATTTTAATAATAATTCAATAAATAATAATAATAATAAAAGAATAATCTTTTGATACTAAATATGATAGCAAAATTATAAGTAATTAGTAATGGACTTTATAGTTTTAGTATTCGCTATAAAACAATTTTTAATATTATATACTTATTTATAAAAATTATCTATAAATTTTAAACAACATTAAAATTTAAAAAATGAAAATTGTTTGTAAAGAATATCAAGTATACTTGTTTCTGAATTTTACTATAATATATATAATCTAAAAAGAAAAAAAAATAAGAAAAATCTGAATATTCTAAAGACCTATTGCTTTTGTCAATTAAAAATAGTTAAAATTAAATACATATGAAATTCACAATATAATTGACGTATGTGTTTTATGTTAGAAGATATTTTTTTCGGTATTACTCCACTTACACACATATACAATAATAGCACTTCGCTACAAGTATTATTAAATACCATCAATCTTAATAGACATAGTAACACGATTATATATTGTTTGGTGTACGACAACTTAAAAAATATAAAAAGGGAGAGGGAGAGATGGAAAATGGTTATATGAAATTGAAATTTCTTTTCCCGAATCAGAAAGTTGAAGATGGCAATTCATTCAATTTCTACCCCATAAGCTAATATTACGATATCCCGCCGTGAAGTGGAAAATTTCATTCGAACTTTCATTATTTATTCGTCTATCTAGTATACGTCACAGTTGAATATTTAATTTGCGGGAGAAACACTTAAATTAACGTACTCGTTTTATTTCTTAAACTTTTTTCAGTCACTCGCAATTACAATGCACTACATTAGAACATGCATTTAACAAAATTTTCATCTATTTTTATCAGTCTATTTTCTAGTTTTCTTTTTTGCAAAACTCATTAAATATGTTTTTATTTTTGAAGTTTTGTTTTTCATTTTCATGTATTAAAAAAAGTTTAAATATTAACCTCTTACAATATATTTTAAGTTTAAAAGCAATATATCTACATTGATACAGTTACATAATTGTATTAAATATAAAATAATATATATTATTTTTAATTTAATTAGATCATTTTTATGCTTTCTTATTTAGTGATAACAATAGTCTTTAATATTATTAATTTCAAAGAAACGAAACTAATTTTTATCAGATTTATTCATAATTTTTTAAGTATAAATTTTACTCTAACTTATTTATTATTAAACAGTATTTTACTACTTTAATTAAATATAATACACTAATATAAAGTTTATAAAAAGGACATTGTATATTTTTTATATACATAAAATTATATTATTACTGCAACATAATATTGTAAAAGATAAAATTATTGATTATCTTTATAATCTAAGTATCAAAACTTATATATAATTTATAAAATTTGGTCAAAACATTTTGTATTAAAAAAATTTATTTAAAAAATACGTAATGAAAAATAATTTTTAATAAAGTAATGCATTATATAATGATTTCTTAATGAGAGATAAGTATTTTTATGTATAATATTTATATATATAAATACAAATAGATTTTATAAATAAAATATAAAAAGTTGAGAATATAAGACATATTATATTTTTAAATTGAGACATAAAATTTTATATATTATATTCATTATTAAAAATATAATATAAAAAGTATACAATTTTCATTATTAACCAAGAGATCTAATAATTGATATAAATTTACCAACATCTTACATATTATTAGATATAAAAGATAAGTCAAGTCTATAATTAACTATAAGCCTTAAACTCTTTTTTGTAAAATTTAAAAAAATTGTAATTAATACAAGCCTCTATATTAGAAAAATTTTATGCGCTTTAGTATAAAATTGAATATTTAACGTTTTTCTATTTTAATGCTACCTAAGATTTTTTTATCTTAGCTTGAATATACTCTTCTATACTCTACAATAAACACAGAAACATTGTTTGGCCAACGGCCTTCGATTCTTTTTTAAGAGCCATTCCACTAACTTTCTTAACAAAACACAGAATTCTTCGTGATAGAAGTTCGATTTTCAGATATACATTTAAAAATACATTTTCGTTTCATCACTACAATCATTCCTTTTTTTCCTTCTTTTGCTTTCACTTCTTATACTTCTTATGCTTAAGATTGACACTATGAAAGACGAAACGCAATCTCACGAAGCGACTCAGTGATAGACTTGCCTTTCATCTTCCACGAGTTGCTTTTCTTCTTTTAGCTATTTTTTTCACTCACTCCATACTATAATTTATTGATCTTTCTCTAAATTATTAAACTTTTTTACACTAAATGTCTTTAGAAAATGTATGCCAAAATTCTATGTTTAATTGAATTCGTAAAATACGAGAAGAAACTTACTTATTATAATGTAGTCTATTCTTGTTCACTTTAAATAAGTTAAATAAAAATACCTATGAAATGCCTACTTTAACGAGACTAGTCATTTCTTCTTATCAATTCATAATTATAATGGGTGAAACTTTTTTTTATAAAGATAATAATTCGATTTCTTTAAAATATTTTAAGAAGTCTATGTGAATTAAAATCAGCTTAATAGTAATATTTGTAAAATATAAGAATTTATTGAATCATATGTGATAAAATTAATATAAATTTCTTTTAATTATATTTTATATGTTTTAAAAAATTATAATTAAATATGTTAAATAAAAAATGTATGTGTGCATATTTTATCTTTCACATTTGAAAAAAATCAATTTTGCTTTATTTTAAAATTATTTTATTAAATTGAATTTATTTTCAAATTTAACATAAAGAGTAATTTAAAAATGTTTTTAAATATTTTTTATTAAAAATATAATTTATAAAACTGTTTTAATAGTTATGAAACTTAATTAATAGTTTAATATTTATTGAAATAATTTATTTTAGAAATTTTAATTCTACATATAAATATTTCTTTCACTTAAAAAAAGTTTAAATTTAATTTTATGTAAATATTTTCATATAAGTTCATTGAGTCTCTTATAAATTTTAATTTTTTAATCGAAGTATATTATTTTTTAACTATTTATTTTTATACAATAAAAAGAAATATTTTAATAAATATTTAAAAATCTATAAAATCAAAAAATTTCTGAAGAATAATTAGAAAAAATAGATAAATATATAACTCTTAAATCAATAATAAAATAAAATATGTAATTAAAATAATCAAATTATAATAAAAATAAGAATGAATAAATGTATTTCATAACTATTTATGTTCAAATGAAAAATCGCAAAAAATGTTAAAATGAATATTTATAAATTGTTTTTTAATAAATAAAAACATAGTGATATATAATTTTGATTTTACCAAATAAATTATATAAACTATATATCTATATATACAAAAGAAATTTACTGTTATAATTTGTTCTAATTTTATTTTTGAAACAAAATATAATGATTTTGTGATTCAATGAACTTTTTATTTTAAGTCTAAAGTTCTTAGTGATTATTCTTTAAATATGCAGTGTATTTGTTTAATCCTCTAAAATATTTCTCTAATAGAGGTACCAAATTTAGAAACTCAAATTAAAAAATAATGGGTTATTATAAAATAATCATGCAAAAAGAATAAAAAGTAAATAAAATCACAGAGAAAAATGCACGTAGATGTAGAAGATGAATATCGGTCTTATATGACTTGCTTGTACAAAGTATATTCGCATATGCCAATCCAACTTTTACTCTCGTAAATTCATTTATTTATTTATTTATGACCAAGGGTAAAGCGTTCTGCTCAGTCGTGACCCTCAGCAAAGTCGCGCAGTCTATCCCAAGAGAGTTGCTCTCCCGCGAGTGCCGACAACATATATATGTCTAGTTCTTTTGAAATTCTGCATGGGATGATGTTTCACTTTTACATGTATCCAATTCACGAATACGTGGGCACTTTTTTCTTTGGCCCTCAAATCTATTTTTTTCTATAATTTTTTTCATCATTTCTTCTTTTGCGTGGAGTAAATCTAAAGTGTAGATTTGGATGTAGACTCAATTTAAAAGCCTCGAAGTTTGCTCGATAAGTAGTTGGTTTAATAAGGGCGTGAAAGTTTTTTGTAGGTCTTAGAAGCCGGGAATTTACAAATATAGCTATTAAGTCTGTAATTTATAGCTTAATTTATCGTGAGATTAGATAATAAATTTGACTTTTAGTAATTTTAATTTATATAACTATTTAGATAAATAAGTATAAGCATATAAACCAATCGAAATTTTATTCGACTTTTTTAATTAAATTTTCTAATATCTTTAAATTTCAAAAGAAGCATTATATCAAAATTTATAGATAATATAATGGGTTAAAAGAGACTAGCAATAAAAAAGGAACATTGTACCCATAACTTACTATTTTTAAAATTATATGTAACTTTCAATACAATATTTAACAGCGTTCAAACATCTAATTCGAAAATAGGTAGATAATGTATTTAAAATTATGGCAATTAGATTGTAATTTCTTTAAAATTTTTTATGAAAATTTTAGCTCTTGAAATAAGATAATTTACTAATAAGTTAGCTTTTATTTAAAATCTGTTGTCAAATATAATCTGCAACTTATTAGAGCAATATTTACATTTAAAATTTGTACCTTCTTACGCGATTTGTAAATTGTAAAGTTTAGCATAACATTAAAACTGCTGTTATGATAGATAAACCAACAAACTCTAATATCAACAATTCGCGTACAACTTTTTCCTTATTATTACGTTTCGTTGAATATTCTACGAAGTATAGATTTGTAAAAAGTATTGTCGTCGTCTACACATCGCATCAGTATATGGTAAACAGTTTTGAAATCCATGTTATTTTTATAGAATTATCATAATCGTAAAATGTTTGAAATGAATTTGGATTGCGGCTATTACGCATGAACGTTGTAGAAAAGGAACTAGCACAATTGTGAGAAGAGATTTGTGCTGTTTTGTTTGAATTTTGGAATCCGTAGACAAGTTGATATGTACATCAACTATGAAGCGTACGAATGGCGTCGACTGTTTTCAGGAGGGCGCCCGAGTCAGGACGAGTTTGCGTTGTCCTGAAACCGAAACGCTGTTGGGCCACTTAGCCAAGGAATCCCCTGCGGCACTATCTCTTTATTTCAAGAGGTTGGGGATGGAGGCCGTATTCCCCCGACGAATTTTTAATAACAAGTACTCGGGAAAACTTTCACCCTTCGTCTTTTGTTGTGCTTTTGTTGGCTTTTACCTACTGTATTTTCTTTTATTTTATTTTTGCTTTACTTCTCTCGATTATTATTTATTTGTAGGAAAATGCGCAACTACGTTTAAAGACATGGTTCTGTTGATTGAAAAAAAGTTTACAATCCATTAGTCATTTTGTTATTTAAATTTTTAATTTCATCCTTTGACTATATTTTACCTATACATTTATAATTAATTAAATATATTTTATTTTTTATTTTTAAATTCAATCTTAAAAGTAGATGGATAAGTAATTTATAATACTGAAAATATGTTTATCATAGATAATTATTACATTTAAATAAGTGTCAATAAGTAGAATATTATTTAATAATTAAATTATTTTTATTATTTATTTTTATATAAGATGAAAATAATTATAAAGTTTCTTTTCTTACAAAAGAAGAGCATTTTTCTAACTCATAATGGGCAATTATATAGAAGTTTTTGAAGCCAGAATTTTTATTTATTTAATACATGTTAAAATTATAAAGTATCATCTAATAATACATTGAAGCCTGTTTATTTTAAAAAATATTAAAAAGAAATTAAAATTCACTAAATACATTTAGAAATTGCAAATTTAGCATTAAAATTCAATCTATTAGTGGCCCATAGCCAATAATATAAGTTTAATATAAGTGCCAATAATATAAGTTTGTGTAAATTTGCAATATATAACATAAAGTTACTTACCCAGTTTGTTACTTTCTGACTTCGTTCAATGAGTCGCTGTTGCAGTTTTGGTCCTGATCCAGCGAGAAAAGTTTTAACAAGATTTCGTGTTTTTTCTAAGTGATTCGGTGCCACTGCTTCAACCTGGGCCAAGTACTTCTGCATAGTAGTTTCCAGACATGGTACCGGTAGATTCGGTAGAAGCTCGTCTCTCTATGATAATTTTTTCAATTTATTTAATTCCTAAATAATCTATAGTTTTGTTATCTCTATAGTCCTTTAGTTTTATTCTAATAAATTCTAGCAATAGATAAATTTATAATAACTGGAGTATTTTACATTTTTGTAATGATAAAAGAAAATTATTCATATTTTTTGATAAATAATCAATAGTTATGGATAACGGGAAAAGTAAAGTACTTTTATGGATCCATAATTTAGCAATAAGTAGAGACAAATAAATTAAAAGTAGTTTAAAGCTTGTATTTAATATAGTAAATAAAGACTTATGCTGAATAAATTATACAACTTTGTATTTTTATATGAAATTTCTTAAATTATGTAATAATTTGAATCTTTATTCTATTCCACTTAAAATTAATATTTATAATTATTGCATTTATTTTAAAAAATTATTAAAATGATTACAAAAGTAATATAAAATTTAAAGAAGTTTTTAAAATATTTATAAATTTTAGTTATTACAAATTATCATATATTCAAAATTTTAAATTATTATTTAATAAATTTATTAATTCAATATATCAATTTTTTTAATAAATAGAATTTTATAGATTCATTATATATGTTAGAATATTTTTAAATATAAAGCAGTTAGTATGCTTTTGTTTTATTATGTTATAATAAAATGAAATTATATTGAATCAGAATCAAAGTATATACTTCAAATTCAATTGAATTAAAATAAATTTCAACAATAGAAATAAGAGAAAAATGTTTATTGAATTTCAACTAATATCAATTTTAATACTATAAGTATTATTTTATTATAAGTAGAAATAAAACTATCTAATAAAATTAAAATGTTGTAATTTTTCGTAATTACTTAACCGAAATAACCAATAAAAAAGGAAATAATTGACAAATGCCTAAGATCAACTTTGATAAAAGGAAAAGTATCTAGTGATTTCAATGAAGCAGCGCTCAGTCGCTATATTGAAGATGTTATAGAGTGCATCAATTTGGAAACGAGCTGAAAAATTTAATACAGGTTCGGTAATCCATTAATGGTTACCCGGAAACACTATGCATATCGTGGTTTATAATGAAGTTTTAGTGCTAGCAATTAAAGCAGAGTTGAGAAACAGAGTGAGAAATAAATATATATACAGAGAAAGCGAGTGATGGAGTGCCATAGCGAACAAGAAAGGAAGAGATGCAAGTATAAATTATATACATGGGATTGCGTGCAGATAGTCATTCTTCCTCACGTGATAAATCATCAGAATTGGCAAATAGGGAGCGTTTCTTTCCCTCCTCTGTCTTTTTTACTACAATTGCCTCTCTGCATCTATGGTTCTAATTCTCCCCTTATGCTCCTTAAATTGAAAATGCCATGCTTTGTTACTCAATCTATTCTTTATTTTTCAGTTACTGGACTTTAGAAATATAATACTTTCACTACAAGCCTTTTTTCCCTTTTATAAAAACATCGTTATTACGTTTCAAGGAATTTTTTAAATTCAACTATGTCATTGATGATCTTATTATCCAAGTTAATTAAATACGTTTAATGATTCCGAATGAACTCTAGAAGAATGAATTTGAACTCATTCATAATATAATAATTATTATCTGCGTTACATATTCAAATCAAAATATTAGAGAAAAGTTATAATTGTAACATATTGAATCTTTGTGATTAATTTAAGTAAATTAAAATTTTTTAATTATAAATCAGTTTAGAATTATAGTTCATAATGTTAACAGAAATGATTATAAAAAAGTAAATAAAACTTTTTTAACGATTAAGTTATTCTAATAAATTCTAATAAAATAAAATTATATATCGAAGAGACCCGGGAAATGCAAATGAATTTATATATACTGTATTAGAATATACAGTAATATAATAAGATATATATTATAAATTTGAATTCTAGAACTTTTTTTTAATATCACGAATTTTTCAATTATAATTATCTAATCTTGACAACTTATCAATTTTAATATTACATTATTCATTGTCTGTTATTTAAAAGCATTTTATTATAAAATATATTTGTGAAAATTTGTTAATAGAAATTATATTGTATATGGTATTTTTATATAAAAGGTTTATTGTGAATAAACATTTTAGCTTTACTCATATATCATACGACTTAGCTTATTTTTTAATATTAGTTTTCAATATATAAAGTTATGAATTTATTTTTTAAATCAATCAGTTTTTAATATAAAAATTATTTGCTAAATCCTAATTTTATAAAGCAAAATAAAAATTTATTTTATTTACATATTTAATGAAGGAAGTCGAAGAGGTTAATTCACAAATATTGATATTTTATTTTACTTATTAAGACATTGAATATTTCTATAATATAATATCTAATCAAGGTTTTTATTGATTACAAGAATAAATAGAGCAAAATACAAGAATAATTAAATAAAAACAACAGTATTTTAGATTAAAAAATGATTAACATTTAATCATTTTGAAAGCAATAAAGTTTATTCCTTATATTTCATGCATTAAAAATATGTATATAAGATGTTTTTACTTTTTATTATATTTTTCAGAATAGAAGTTCAAGATCGAAATATTCGATATTCAATTCGAAATTATTCTCTTTATATTATTAATATATTATGGCCTTTTCTTACTATAGTATTTTGACATTATTATACTTAATTTTAACTTTCATGTGAGTACATATACGATAAATACGTATATTTTAACAAATATTTTATAATATGTGTACATATATATTACAATATTATTCCTGTTAATAAGACATAAAAAATTTATATTTAAGATAAATATTACTTTACTATTTGATATCACTAAATGAAAGATGTACATAATATAAATAAATTAATATATTTAATTTAGTGTTAACTTTGGATATTTTATAGTTATAATCAATGTCATATTTATATCGAGTCTGTTTAAATCGAAGCTACATGATGTTCTTTTATATAAACATAATTTAAAAATTTATTTAGAAAGTAAAGATAGCGGATGCTTAGAATAAAATATTCATTAAATCTGTATGTATTATAAAATTTAATTAGTATTTCATTCATTTAAATGGTGAAAATCATATTTGATATGTCTTTTTAATTTTCTTATTTCTTTATAATTTTTTCTACTTATGTAAGTATTACAGAGTTTCGATTTTTATCATTCTTTTTATTACTAAAGATTAAAAGAAATGAAAAAGAAAAAAACAGACTTTGAAAGTCAGATGCTTGAATACATGCACACGTCCTTCTAACATAACATACTTAACCGCATCCTCGCATACCCAAGGATCGTCCTCCAATTACGAAGGCCGTGAAGCAATGTGCGTATTTTACTTCCTACAACGACTTTCTTTTCTTTTTTTTTTCGTACGTGTGAATCCGCGCGAGTTGTTCATCATCAGGAGAGAGTCTTCGGTTCCTCTGCTATCCTGCACGTGTGCTCGATCTCAAGTCGCGAGCGTCGAGATCTCCTTGACGCACGCTCACGCAAAATCCGTAATTGCTCCGGCCGACTAAGCACGCGCCCTCTCGTTGTTTGCCAATTTGCCCGGTTTGCCCAGTGTTTGTCGATGGGCTACCGCCTCTATTACCCACAGATGATAGGGTGCTTTCTTTTTTCCTCACCCTTTCGATCTCTTTCATTTAGGAGTTTTTGAAGCAATTCCATTAAATCGAGCAATCGGACAAATATCAGTATAATAATTCATAATTCTAAAATTATTAATTTTCAAGTGATGTATATTTTCCAATATTTATTCTTTTTTTCAAACGAATAATTGTATCTTAATTAACAAAGATTCAAATCTGACACTTAAATTATTATCAGAATTTTTCTAATGCATCTTAATAATAATACGATGATAATTGTTTTCTCCATAAAAAAAGTGCTTTGAAATATAAACAATTAAAATTTTTTATAATATTCTTTTTATATTCTATAATTTTTTGTAAAGCTTCTTTTTAATATTTATTATCTATGAAGTTTATTTATTGAATACGTGAAATACATAATTTTACAATTTATATATATTTAAAAGTGATTAGAAATGTATGTCAAATTCAAAAGTTGTTTAGGTATACTCAGATCTCTTCTATATAAAACAATAAATATATACATTATTAATTGAAGTTATTTTATATTAATTATGAGTAGATAATTTTAAAAAATATCTTATTTCATATAATTTAATCAAATATTTTTAGTAAAATAATAAAATTCGTTTATTTCAAATTAAATTAAAATTGAATTGAAATCGAAATAAAATTTGCTTAAAAAATTAAACTTGTAAGTTTATATGTCATTAAAATGTATCTCTCTCTATACATAAACAATTCAATAACATTAAATAATAATAATACGATACCAAAATAATAAATAATATATATTAACTAAAATACAAGTAACAAAATAAAAACTAAAATACAAGTATATAATCTTTGTATAAAAAAAATAATAAAAGTTATACAAAAGTTATATATAAATGATTAATTTTAAAAATATATATATATATATATATATAGGTAAATGGTCAAAGCTTGTGAAAATATAAAAATAAGAAAGAAAAGTTTAAAGAAAGTGAAATGCTGTATATGTAAATACATACACAAAAAAGTATTAGTACGAAAGCAGAGAGCAAGATTACATGAGAGGCAAGGATGTTTCTGCCTCGTCTCAGTTTAGTTGAAAGAGAAAAAGAGAGAGAAAATATATCATGAGCATGAGACTGAGCCTACCATTGCCAACAGAGAAGTCATTAGCACACCGTCGCAACCATGCATAACAATGAGTTGTGAATCTCCTGGGAATTAAGAGAGCCATGAGATAACCCAGGCATGCGCATATATGTACTTGGAAAATCAGCAAGTTGAATACAGGCTTTTCGTGTAGTTTCAGTAGATGAGAGAAAGTGAGTAAGAAAGAGAGAAAAAGAATCGAAATAACTGACTCATAACACCCCTCCATAATGAAACTCATTTCGATTCTTTCTTCAGATTCGCTTCGTGATGTGAATTCTTTAAGAAGGCAACGAAAAAGCGATTGGATGTCACATTTTTCACTTAGGGTTACTTGACCTAAATATATCTGCGTATCAAGTGTATTTATAATGCACATACTTTATCTCAGGAATTCTAAGTTAGGTAGATAAATTTTGATGCAATTTGCATAAATAAATTCTTTGAAACTTTTTTTATTAGTAGTATAGTATTATTATACACTTATTTAATGGACAAATTTTGAAATGAATTATAATTTTTGAAACTTTATTTATTCTTCTTTAAACAGTAAAGTTTTTCATATTTATATACAAAATAATATTTTTTGAAACATATCGATATTTAACTAATAATTGTTGAATAAACGTTTTTAATTAATAAAATTCAAATCAATAAATTCCTAATTAATAAATAATATTTCTAAGTAAAATAGAAATTTTTAAATAAAATTATATTAACATTTTGCATTTTAAGAAAAGAATATTTTACCGTTTAAATTTGAGTAATAAAAATAATACAAATATTAACCACGTAGTATATACATACATAACTTCCTCATATATTATAATACATATATAACTCTACACATAATATATTTTTGTTGATATAGCACACATCATATATTTAAAAAATATATAAAATAATATAGAGACTTTATCGTCATAATACATATCTGAAGATGTATTAACAGAGCTTAATATCAAATATTCAAAGACAATATTTAATTGACTAATGCAATCATAATCTATTTAAAATCAATTTCAACAAATTCTTTCAATTTAAATACAATATATTCGATTTTTTATATCTTCATATTCCTATATCATATTTAATGTCATAATTTAATTTTAATATAGAAAAGTATATGTATATATAATTAAAAATTTTTTTTAAATTCAATTCTTAAAAATAAAATAAAATAAATTAAATTGACTAAATATTAAGTATAAATTGAATTCAAATTATGGTATTATTGTATTATAAATTTAAATTTTAAATTTATTTAAATTTTAATTTACTTTAATTTATTAAAATTTTATTACAAATTTAAAATGAAAATGATTGAAAACTTATCAAAGCTAATCAATAAGTTTATTCTATAAATAATGAATAATATTTCTAAAAATATTTAAAGTACTGTGTAATATATATTATTATATTAATGTATTATTTTACATAGAATTAATAATTATTTGCAAAGCTTATCAAAATTTTGAGAGAATTGTAGAAACATGTTTTAATAAATAAACAATTAAAGTGATGTATTAGGCTCATTAAAAAAAGATCTTTTATTAGTAAATAATTTATTAAGAAAATATTAAAATGTTTTAAATTAATTTAATGAAAATAAAAATCTAAATATAGGTATTTATTTAGTGAAAAAAATAAATAAAAGAATAAATATAAAATTTTTGAATGTTTCAAAAAGATTTTCAAAGACATAATTTATCAATTTTAACAGTTGACTCTAAATCTTACTAGTACATCATTTTGAAAACTTTTTTATTCTGATAATGCTTTTCCAATAAATAAAAAATATTAATTATAATAAAGTAAGTGATATTAGCATATTTAAATTTATAAATATAATTATACTATTTATCGTTCATATAAAGTGAATATTTATAAATATGAATAAAAATTTAATTAAAAAACTTTGCTTAACAGGCTTTTTTTATAAAAAATCTTTAAAATTATGATATCAGGATTTCTATACTGTAATTTCTCGTTTTCTTATATTTACTTAACAGTTCTGACATAAAAATAAAGATTTTCTCATTAGAACTACTTACAAATTTGTGAAAAAATAAGTAACTTTATTACTGATAAATATGGATTCTCTGGTGTCAAATACAATTTGAATAATTTATAGGTCAATCGTCTAAATCGATAGATAATTGAATGTATTTAGTTCATAAAAAGTGCTGCCTTCGTATTATGTAGGAATATAAATATATACTTGTATACAAATATATAAAGATTAATTATAGTTATAAAACAATAAAAAGATGTATTAAATATTATTGTACTAAATAATATTTCATATATATTAATTTTATATGATGAATGTTACTTAATGATGATGTTACTTAATCACGCAAATAAATGAATCTTTTCATTTATTATTCCATTAAAAAAGAATAATATTTCATACATTTAAGTCCCAAATAATGCATATTTTACACAAAAGTAAAATGATGAATTATTTTCATTAATTTCATGAAACTATTAATCTACTGTAATAAGTGAATTGTTTTTTAAATATATTTGATAAAAATATAAATTTACTCTTCTTTTTTTATCAAGCATAAAATTAAGGAAACTGGGAACCGTTAAATATAACATTTGTTTTGATTAATATAGATAACCATGGCTTTTAAAATTTTAGATTTTGCTAGCTTATTCATAACATTCAATATATTTTTGATGGATTCTGTTACTAGTATAAGAACGTAATCATCTACAGGTCTTTTGACTATTTTTTTCACGTACACAAATAAAAACATAATTCTTTTCCCTTTCGAGTGTTAACTGTGCAATGCATGAGTCCTCTTATTGATATAATTTCACTCTCTTTTTCTCTTTTCCTCTTTCTTTCTCTCTTAAATGCCTCGATAGACAAACTGAAGCACCCTCGTTTCTGCTAGCCGATCGTTAGTTTGTGATAATAATCAATCAGACGTATTGGCTATTCGAACTTACTGAATTTGAAATGATTACCAACGCCACCCTCCCCATCTGTGCGTATGTTATACGCAGTCAGATACAGGCTAAGCATTTTGTACTTGCGATAGTTTTCTACGTGATAACTCAACAATGTCTTTTTTTATCGTTCCAATCTAATCATTCAATTTGTCAACTTGTGACGCCATTCTATCATCTGAATATTATTTTGCTCTCATGCTTCCTAAATGTTGATAATTAATGTGTATTCATTAGTGCTTTAAATTAATAATTATGATATTTTTTATATAAATTTCAATAATACTTTACAGGTTCACTAGTACAGATATAATAATAAATTTTAGCTTCAAATATTGTATTTTTGTTTAATAATTATAATATAACCTATTATGAAAATATAGTCAATATATAATTCATTTCTTATGGAATGTATTTCATAATATCAATGTATATTTTACCTTCTTATTATATTATCTTATTATTCTTATTATATTACCTTCGTATTATGACTATATTTATAAATTCCAATCTTATTTTTAAATATATGAAAACTCATTTTTTTATTAGATTTTGTAAAAATATTAAGAAATTAAACTATGGCTAATAAAAAATTTTTTAATAATTTATTTTATTTATTTCTTATCATAATTTTCATGAATCATAAAACAATTTTTTACTTTTTTTATGTAAATTTAAAATAAATTTAATGTACTTTTTATAATTGTAATGTTACAAATTTCTAGAACTTTCTAAATCATTATAATTATTTTAATTGTCGTTTTATTATTTATTATTATCTAGTTTAAAATACTATTATTAATAAATAAAAATAATTATTTATTAGATGCACTTTAAAATTATTTAAAATAAAATTTGAAAATAAAATTTGAAGTTAAAATTATGGATAAAAAATACGTATCTATGATGATTATATGAACAGATTTGAACATTTGAAACAAAAAAACTATATTTAAAATGTTTTAATGATATTATATATATAAATAAATATATATATATATATATATAATAGCTATATTTTATACATTGACTTCACAGGAATTCAAACTAATTTTATTTTATTTATATTAGTTACATTTGCTTAATATACATTATACAGAATTGGACATGTTTGTGAAATTATTTTTATTAATTTTTAATAATCCATAATAGTTTTACCATTTATGAAAAATAGATTATTGATTAATCAAAATTAATAGCATTTTATATTAACTACAGTTTATTTTTTATATTATAATTATATAATAATAATTTAAATAAATTATGCCGTATTTCGAAAACTTTTTGTTTACATTTTCGAATATTTAGATATATGTAATATATATTTGAAAATATTTTATAATTATGGACATAATTTTTTATTTTAAATTCAATATTGATAAATAATGCAATTAAATTATATTTTGTTAAGTGTTTCTTCAATTGAAAAAAGTATATTATATTATTCAAATGATCTTTAAGAATCTATTTTTGTTGTACATAATCCATATATGCTATTACTTCTTCTAGTTAACGATGTAGTCAAGGTAGGTGATTCATAATTGAAACATTCCTATTTCAGTTAACCGCATCATCAAACATTGTTTCGTATGTATACGTATGCTTATATATTTAAAAAACTAAAATATTTATGTAAATACGTAATTTAAATTATCTGCGATTTTTATGTATGTAAAAGTACAAGTGCAGAAAATCTGTTAAAATACAAAATGAAAAATTCTTCAATTTGACAAAACTATAGATTTTTAAAAGAAAGTTCATGTCATAGGCGATTATAATCTCAAAGTTAAACGATAACTGAAGATAGATAAAGGATACAAGATTCTCAAAGCAAGATATGAGGCTGAAGTCACATATCTATAGATCCGTGGACTCGTTTTCTCCCTTTATTCTGGACCGCGATGTAGAGTTCATCGAAGACAACTGCGCACAACTCTCATCAATGCAAAACAGCGTGTAGGGTCGTAGCAATTAAGAGATAACAAGGTTTTGCCCCTTACCCTCTTCTTTTGGCCATCCCCTCGGCACCCCTCCAATTAGTAACACCCTGGCATATCTTTGTAGTTCGCCCAGCAGATGCAGAAGCCTCGCGGCATCACTGTCACTACCAAAGATTTTTCCACCTCCAAATTCGGCATCCCACTATATTTTTGTTTTCCATCCTTTCTTTATTTTTAACTCCTGAACTATCTTTTTTTTTCAAGCTCTTTTTTCATACTTTATTTATATCGATCTTCTTATAAATCTTTTCCTTTCATTATTCGCTTATTTGATCCCTATGTTTCTTTTTATTATTTATTTTGGTACTTTATATTTGCTACATTAGGTAAATAATTCCAACATGTTTTAAAAGAATCACTATTTTCATTTAAATTACATGATCTTATTTATTTTAAACATATATATGACTTAAAATATATCAAAGGAATCAATATTTTAATTAAAAATGTAATTATTAATTATATTTTATCGGTACTAAATTAGTTTGATTTTATTTCGAATCTTTATTTTAGGAGTTATTTAAAATTTTTATTGATACTTAAAAATATATTTTTTGATTAAATTGAAGTAGATATTCTAATAAATTATATTTATAAATTTCCTTTATTGTGATTTTATAAATGTTTCGATTTTTTGTTAGCTCATTATTTCTTATCACGTTAAAATAATGTATTAATAATCGGATGATAATAATACATAGTAAACTTTTATCTGTTACTTCAGATTTATAAATATATGATATTTATATGTGATAAAATTTGATAGAGTGATATTGTTTCAATTATAAATAGGTGGAAATCAAGTAAATTTAATTATATAATTTTTGATGTTACATTTATGACTCGTTTTTTATAGATGTTTTTGAATGGTGATTGAAATTTGTATGTTGACTTTTGACGAATAAGGAATTTAATACGATAGCGAAAAAAAACCGATTAATAAAACTTTCAAACCTAACCTGATTATTAGCGAATTTTTTTGCAGTAATTTCTTTTCTAAATGGTTGCTTTGTAGATAATAAACAAAAAACTGCGATTATTAATGAGATTTTTAAAGTTTACATTTGGTATTTATATAAGTATTTAATTTGCGAAAAGTTAAAATTTTAGTACTGGTATTGAATATAATATAATAGTATAATGAAGTGGTATAAGCATTTGGAAAATTAATATAATCATGTATTACGAAACCTCTAATTTATTTTTGTCAATTTATATTTTAATCTATCAAATAATCATCAAAGAATTTTTTTAGTATAAATATATATAAATTTAATGCTAAAGATTGCAACATTTTTATTATATATTAGAATAAATTAAATATATATGCAAGTGTTTAAGCCGAGTACAAGAACGATTAGTAAAATAGCTTTAGAATATATACAAATAAATATAATTGTTTAATTTTTTAAAATGAAACTTATAAAATATTATAATATTACAAAGTATAATTTAAAATTTAGATCATAAAAACTTGGCTAATAATATAATAAAAATTTGGAACCATAATAATTTGTAGAATGTTAGATAATAAAAATGATCATTATACGTAAGATAAAGGAAGAATAATTTTAATATTTCTTTATTTTACAAACTTATTTAAATAGTGAAATAATATGTTATAGAAAACGATAATAAAATTATACTTTATATTCATTAATAAATATCAATATATGTTAATAAAAATTGTTGGTATATTTGTAAAATTAGAAGAAAAAATCACTTCGCTTTCAATTTTCACTTATATTTTTTTTATCTTCAATGATAACGCGCATACTACATCACTAACATTATTTATTCCTAACCACTTTCGATTTCGCGAGAGCTATCGCCTTATACATGTATAGATATCGGCACCGCGAGTCTGCACCTCTAATAACGGTTAATTTATTTACGTATCAGCTAGAGCTCGATCCTCCGCCTGAGGGCAAGTAGAGTCGTTTGGAATGAGTCACGTGCCATCTGCTGCTCTATTATGACACAAGCAATTTTCCGTTTCTTCCGCACCCTTGTGTACTATATTCTACATATACGTACACGTATGCACTAGATGCGTTTCACACTTCATCATCAAACTTTCTGCCAATCTAAAACGTGGTTAACGTGGGCATGCTTGATTTGTCTGTGGTATTTTTTCACTGATTCTCTCTCTCTCTCTTTCTCCCTCTCAATATTGTGTTGAGTATTGAATTATGAAACTGGGAAAGATGAAAAATCAGAAAGCTTTTACGCTCCTATATTTCCAGCTATTGTAGCTATTATTTATGGCAGAATTAGATTAAAATAAAATTTTTAATTCTAGGAATTACAAATAAGTATTTTTTAATAAAGATTATTATATATAGAATGATGATAATATTTTTATTTTATGCATCAATTGATTATACTTGTTTATAATAATTTTTAATATCAGAAAATTTTAGAGGACGCCTTCATTTTATATATAATAAAATGTAATAAAAAAATTTTAGTATTAGGTTAATTACGTTAGTCATTTCCTACTATACATTAAATAATATTTTACTTATTCTAGGAATTCCCGTTTGTTGAAGATGTGAGTAATTTTTAAACAAATGTACACTACACATATTAAATTTTAAGCTTTTGAAACAAAATATACATTTGTCTCATTCAATGAAAAATATACATCTATTTCATTGCAAAAAATCTGAAATGCTTTATTCATGTATATTTCAGAATGTTATGATGATCTAATCTCATATCATTATAAATACTAATTTTATTTGAAAATATTTAAATCTCTTTATTTTTTGTATTATATATTATTTTTATTATTCAAAATTCAAAGTATTTTATTTTAAACGGTACCATAAATATTTTTTTATAATTTTTTACAATTATAATTTTATATTTTAAACATGACAATTTATTAAATTTTATTTATACATTATTTTACTTAATTAAAATTTATTTTTTAATCAATAAATTATATATTTTTTAATCAAAATGTAATAGTACAATAAAAAAATACATATATGTTAAACACAAACAAACTACTATATAATAAGTGATATTTTAAAACTTTTTAGATCTTCTTGAATTTAAATAAATTAGAAATTTAATATAAACAAAAAAAATTTTAATTTTAATCGAAGAATTTTTTATTTTATTAAAGAATTTTATTATTTATAAAAAATTTTGATAGGCTTTTCATATCAAATAATTTTAAAATAATAATAAAACTTATATAGTTTGAAATTTTATAAATTTTAAACTAAATATCTTATCCAAACTTCAACTTTCAAATGTTGATTTAACATAATTAAAAAGATTTACTATATTTAATTTAACTAAATAATTTTGATATCTATAATTAAATATCTAAATGCAATTATATAAATAATTTAAATTAGTCAAAATGTAAGAATTTTAGCAGTAATTTTAAATTTAGGCTATATTTAAAATACAAATAAAAAAAATAAATTATAAATACTTATTTTCATGCCATAAATACTAATTATTTCAACTTAAATTTAAATCGATAAAACCTACATGTTCGAAATAATGTTATACTATTTACTTCGATCATGTTCTCGCTTAATCATGAAATGGACTACGATTAGAATAGTCTCCTTCATCCCTTAGCAATGATGAGAGTTTAGTTAGTGACACTCGTCACTACTTTGATGTCAAAATAGCTTTTTGTATGTTTTAGTCTTCAACCCTCCTTTTTTCACTTTTCAAATATTACTTATCAATTAAAGTGCCATAAGACTAAAATTTATGCAAATAAACTGTAGATTTTTTATCGTGAAGTTTTATTCTAATTGAAAAAAAATATCGCGAAATTAAGAAATGAGTTGTTATTTCAATTTATTTTGTAATAGAATCATAATAAATTCGTAAGTTATGTTATTAATTTACATTTTATATTATAATCGTATATAAACTATGCGTATAATAAAATTTAGAGTATTATTTATGTTATTCATAATCATGTAAATATTAAATTGATGGATTCAAAAATTATTAAATTATTATTAATAAAATACACAAAAAAATGTTAGGTATTTAGCAACTAGATTTTTTTAGATTAAATGAATAATAACATACAATCAAGAAAAAAATTAATATAATTTTAGAATGAAGTAGTAATTCAATCTCTTTATAAAAAAAATAATTTTTATGTAAATTGGATAACTAAATTAGTTGTAAGATAATAGTTTCTGAAAGTAAAAGTAAATCATTTTACTTTAAATGATTTTAATATTTAGTGAACAAAAGTGTATAAGTTAAAAATAATAGTTTGAAGAGATCTCAGAAATTTTAATATTGGAGGGTATAATACTTATAATTACAAATGATTTAAAATGCTTTGATCTGTATTCTTTCTATTCAATTCAATTTAATCTTTATTTAATACTTTTTTAATTTGAACTCTTTAATTAAATATTTGATATATATATATTATATTTATGAAGCAATTTAAATAGATTGAATGATATTTCATGAGATAAATTAAGTGAATTATAATAAATTTTAATAAATGTAATTATAATTAGTAGAATAAAGATTATTTAATAATAATATAATAATAAAATATATTTCAAATTAATATAAACTCAAATAAATCTTACTTTTTTTTTTAGATAATGTAATTTAAATATCAAGCAAATTGATTAAATAAGCAATGCAATTCAGATTATAAATTTTTAATTATTAATAGATGTTTTCAAAATTTTAATTGTAGTTATAATTAATTTATAAAATTTAATAAAATATAAGAAATTATAAATTAAATCAATTGAATGTAAGTAAAAAAATATATAAACTTTATTCATACTCAAATATTACCGATTTATTAAAATTTTGCAATCTCAGAGTATGAAAGTAAAAATAGTATTGGTAGTGCATCAAGTAAAACTAAGTTATATGTATCATTTTTATAAAAAAGATTTTTACCCATATATATGTATATACACTCTTGAGTTGAATGGTAACAACTATGAAATAAAAGTAATAGTACATAATTATTTCAATTATGGCGTTCTTTTTTATTTTGTTTTAAATAAAAATCATGAATAATCATAAATAATCATGAATAATCAAATTATTAAGTATTGAATATTATGGATATGAAAAACTTAAATTTAAAAATAATTTGATTGAATTAGTATTATAAAATTATGTATTAGTAGCTAAAGAATATTTTCTTGCTTTTTATTAGTAAAAATTTCGATACATTTAAGTACATTATATTAGATTAGAAGCTATATACCTCTGTATTGATAATTTTTTTTGTAAGCTATACTGAATTTAATTTTTAATTTTTTTAAAAAATATTAAAGTTTTACGAACAACAATTGCATAAAAAAGTTAAAAATAAAAGATGGAAACTACGTCGATTCATGCTCCTCAAGATACATAAATTAACGAAGGAAAAGGAGACATATGAGCATAAACTAAGACAAATAAAACGAGCTGATAATCTCATAATTGGACATGGTATGAGGAAAATTCATTTAACAGCAAATGTGTATCAATATTGGGTCGGATAGTTATTGGCTTCATCTCTCGTATTTTTATTCTTCACTTACTGTGAAAGGACAGGGCGAATTGTCCCTTGAGAAACTGCCAATGCTGGTCAGCAACCGACGCGAAGTCCCAAGCATCGATTCTCGCCATCCCTCTGTAAAAAAATATAAACATATATTTTCTCAGATGCCTTGTGATAAGTAATACAACTTCGATATTTTTTCTTATATGTTAAAATACTAGATTCATCAATAGATATAATAATAAAAAAATGGATTATATAAAGTTTTAAGAATACTAATGTAATATCAGTAGTAATTATTATTATAATACACAGTTAAAACAGTTTATATATCATGAAACTAAAAATAAAGAAACAGTATTTTTTTTCAGTTATTACAAAAACTAAGGTACTATACATATTTTAAAAATATTGCACTTAAAATTATATAAAAGTAAAATGTGTTAAAAAATTTTTGTATAGATTAGTAATGTTTAAAAAATACATATAATGTTCAGAAAACAAATATGACAAAGAATTGTTTCTCTGGTAGTAAAATGAATAATTAAATAGTTGGCAAATTTATAAAAATTGAAGCTTTCTACGACTTTAATTTTAAAGATATTTAAATGTTACACTAAATTTTATAATTTTTATAATTGTATTTGTGTGTTTTTACATATTTTATAGGATTTTCAAGATTTTTAAACGTTTCAACGATGGATGAATTTACGATTTACAATATAAAGGGTTCGTTTTATTCCTGCAAGGAGTAGCATTAAAGTTGCGAGTAAAGGAAAGTCTTGTACCATAATAACTTTACTATTTAAACATTAAGATTCACTAGATTACAGACAAATACTTCAATTATTTTTAAAAATCATATTGTTCATTCATAAGATTATTTTCTAATGCATTGATATTAAAAGTTCTGATCACTTTTATTACTTTTTAGTTAAAATTTTGTATATCGTAATCCGTTTCATAAGCTAGAAATATTTATATATAAATATTTTCAATATATTAAATTTTTATATATCACTTTTTATAATTTTGAACTATTAAAAATTTTTTTACCACAGAATTTTTGTATTTAATAAGTAATTGATCGATAAATATATTTTAAATAATTTATCAGTGATTATATAAAGTTTATATTTTATATTATATAGAAATATTTATAATAGTAAATTAAAAATATACAACACTTGATAATCATTATATTTACTCATATTATTTAATACAATTTATTCATTAATTTATGAGATTTGGAGTTCAGAATATATACAAATAATTATCATTTATATTTATAATTAATTTTATTATGTTAATCATTATAAATTTTATTTCTTATAATACACTATATCTAAATATCTTAAATATCTTACATATGTAATAAATATTCATTTGCTATTGATTCCTTAGTTAAATAAACAATTTATTTATTATTGATTTTAATATGGGCAAAGAATCATAAGTGAAGCACGAAATACAATATGTGATAGTTTAGTTTATCTGTATTATTTTTAATATAAATGGTGGATAATTTCTTTCGTTATACTATTCTATTTTCTTTATAATATGAGCAGTAGGGTGAAAAGACAGATTAAAACAAACAGAATAAGTTTTAAATATATAAAATTGAAATAAAAAAATATGTATACAATTAAATTTCATACTTTAGTAAAAAACTTTGTAAATAAATTAATTACTGAAAAATAATATTTGTATTATCTACTTACTATTTAGTTATCAACAATCATGTAATATTATCATGATTGTTCTATAATAGTATAAAATTTAAATATTAAAGAGTAAATTAAGAAGATAATAATAATTATATGAAAAAATATCTAATCCGAAATCAAATAAACATAATATTTAAGGTACCAAAAGACGATAATATTAAAGCCTAAAAAATCCTAGCTTACAGTTTGACGAGCAAGACGCTTTCATTAAATGCTATGCTATGATTCATTGTTTCTGGTTTTATTAAGCATTATTTACTTAGGACTATAAATGGCTGTATTTAATGAAATTTGATTAAAGTACTAAAATATCTAATCTTATTAAATTCATTTGATAATTACAAGATACAAGAAAAATTTAACAAATATATTAGATCATAAATTTATGTAACTATATCGTTTATTATATCATCTTGTTTGAATTAAATTTGTCTTAGCAGTAAAAACAATTAAAAATAGCATTTAGAATAGTATTAAAAATATTATTGAAAATATGGCACTGAAAAAAAATACGTCCATACTCTAACAAAAAAGTTTCTATGCTTTAAATAAATACTGTTTCCATATGACTTTTAATATTTGTTTGAAAACTCTTCATTTATTAAATTATAAAATTTCACAAAAATAAATTAAAAAGCTACTTGTAATAACACATTTTTTAAATTTAAAAAAATCCAAGTATTTTTTCTTTTTTCGCTCTACTTATTTTGGTAAAGGAATTATTGACAGATAAAGAAAATCGGTTGAATATGCGTGTAAAATGAGTAACGGCCTTGTGGTAAAGTAAAAAGTGCGCTGCAAAAAGTCTCTATATTAATAAATCTCAATTATGCGACTTAATGCAGTGAGGGTGCGGGACATCAAGTATATATACTGTAAACGAAGGAGAAATAAGCCCGTTCCCGAGAGCATAGGGGTATCCAAGAGAAATACCGAGCGAGCGTCAGTATTGTTCGCCACAAAGCTTCGCGTGCCGGAGAATTGCGGCGATAGATGCAGAGCCGGAAGAAACATAAACAGGAGGGCAGATATAAATGCATTGTGGAAAACCATTCCACGGACCCTTCTTTTCTATGTATACATTTACCGCGTTTATTCCTGCCGATTCATTTTCTGTTACATCTACCTATTTGATATGATATGAATTCGCCTTATCCATTTTTATTCCTTTCCTCTGACAATAAACAATACTAGATTTTTATACTCATATAGAGAAATAGAAAACATGAAAAGTTTGTCTTCTTAATTTTCTATTATAACGTACCTTATTATCGGTATAGAAACTATTTCTCGTGTTCCTTTTCTAAATATTATAGACACGTTATTTTCTGTTGTTATATGTATTTATCACACAATTCATCAGAGTTCTCTAAAATTTAATTATTTAATTTACGATATATTTTACAACAATTCTCTTTTCAATATCAAATAAAAATATTCATTTCTTCTACATACTGATATTAAGAAAATATCAGTATGCATTAATTTTTATTAGCAAATGAATCACCAAAAATAAAACTTATTTCATATGATTTTTTATAAATTAATATAGCATATTTCTTCAAAAATAAAGTTCTATTTTCATTGATAAGAAATTTTATTTTAATTATTAGAAAACTCAATGATCTATACATTTCTCCACGGCTCTAGTTTTTATTTACTCTGATTATTTATACAATATTAAATCGATGTTTCAAATTTATATTATGATTTATTTTCCTAATTAGTTTTTTAATTTTTTTCTATTATGGTTTACATTGCTTTTAGTATAACGATGTATTTAAAAAATAACGCATATTATATTATAATAAAAAATAATAATTAGCAATAAATTTCATATAAAAAAACTTCAAGATTTTATAATTCGATTAACTTATAAAGAATCTTTTCATGTGATATAAAATAATAAAATTACAAGTTAAAGATATTATTAATTTCCATTCACAAAAGTATCACAAAAGTTGTTTTTTTAAATATAAAAAATTATTATACATTAAACTCAAAGCAATATTTAAAAACATATGTTTTAATAAAAAAAGATTTACATATACTTTTATTCTATACCTACATTTTTTAGAATATTTTGATAAAAAATTTTAATATTTTCAGGGAGGTCTGAATTTTGTATTTGCAGTCGGAGCGTAAAGATATATAAATAAATGTTTCCTTTCATCATGGGCATTTAAAAAGTTTTCGGGGGTGCCAATTGGATTTCGAATCGGCATGGATGGCAACTCAGGCGTATTGTCATTGAAATTCCCGACTCCGACGAAGCGACGTCGGCTATAGGGGACTTTACAATTTCCGCTCTGTGCGCTACATACGACCCTCTTAATCCCTGACTCGGAATCCTTCTCATTTAATATTTATGATTTATTTCGGCTTATTCTGACGTGCAAATGAGAGTCTGTCCATTGACGAAATTTTCTCACAAGGATTTTCTTGAACGACACGCTAATTTGATTAAGATAAAAAATATATTGATAGTTTTACTTTCAAATATCAATGATTTCTTGAAAAATTTTCAATGTATCAATGTATAATTTTTCAACACAAAATATTTTAAATTTATTATAAGAAGATGTAATAATTATTGTGATATAATATTATCTTAGAAAAAATTTAGATTTAGTCTTTTACAAATGTTGGCACTAAACTATTTACAATGTTATACACTTTCTTTAATACTTCGTAAATTCGTGTTTCTTAATGATATCAATAGATGATTACCCTTTTGTAGTTTATTATATTATACTCCAAAATTTAAAGTACTCACTAGTAAGAGAAATTTTCAGTGAAATTAGATTTTTAAGAATTAATGAGATACAATTTATAAAAATTTAGTAGTGAGTCAAAATGTATTAAATTTGTTAAAGTTATAATTACATATATGCTTCGTGATTAGACCATGTTCGTATTGGTTAATTATTTAATATAAATAATCATTCGATCAGTAAAAATAGTTCTTCATCATCTTAGAATAAACCATTCAATAATACATATTATACACACAGGCGTTTAAAGGTATTATTATATTATTGTAGATAAAATAATTTTACTCTTATTTTCAAATCAACATATAGAATACTCATTGATATCATTTAGACTCATATATTTAAAACTGTAATAAAATTACTATATAAGGATTCTCAAGATTATGATACTTCAAATACAAAAACTCGACTTAGCCCATTAAAAATACTTAAAATGAAGAACTATTGATATAATCATCAGGCAAACTAATATTTATAAATTACGGACTCTGTAGAGCATGAACTTAAAACTTCATTCAAATTTATTCATCAAGCTATTATCTACAGATGCATTCAAATTAAATAAATGAATAATTAAATTTTGTTTAAAAAAAAGTATCGACTCACAATAAAAAATACTATGAAGAGTTTTTCAGAAATATTCATTTATGAGATTCAAATGAACACTAACTATATAATAAATTTGCTACTTAAGTTTTTACCAGATGATTTGAATAATTCACATAAATAAAATTTTACTTTGTAGTATAAATACAATTAAAGGTTCAATTTTCAGAAACACATTATATAATTCAGCTTAATCATAGAAGGAAAGAAGAACTATAATTTGCATCAAATAAATTTATGTATTTGTTTATTTTATTATGTTTATATACAGTGGACGTTTTCGATTACTAAATTAAAGAATTTATAATGATGTATAAACGATGTATAAACGATTAATTCAAAGAAAAAAAATCCTTCATAAATTCTGACTATGCTACTATAGTTTTCAGAGCTGAAGCTTAACTTACGATATATTTTACCTTCGCATTCATATAAATCAATACACTTTGTGGAATTTTTATTCCCAACCAAGTTCATTAACAGTTATATTTATATTAAACTTCTACATTAGATGAATTTTGAAAGAGATATCGCTCATCTTTAACCAATTAACTGTGTTAATACACATAAAAGCGATTCTGAACTCTAGATCTCTTAAAGTATTTAATGACACTTCAAATAACCTGTATATATTTGTCTCTGAACATTTCTTCAGTAAATTTACTCTAAATACAGTACTTAAATAATTTCTTTTAGTTATTTCAACAAGTCAACTTTCAGTGTAGTTACTTGTCTAAGTTCTAGTTTTAGAATCAATGGTCATCGTATTACCTATAACATTTATAGAATATAACATTTATAGAATATCTATAAATAGCTCTATATTTAAAATATTATTCCAATAAGTTCACTGATTATTTTAAGAGATAAATGACTTCCTCCATATAAATACTCTACAGCCACAATTATCAAACTTCTACCAGAAAAAGATAGCTTTAAACTCTCTTAATAATTTTTGTATTAAAAGTATTTCTTATACTTAATATTTGTTTCTTTCTTAATTAAAAAAAAATTAAGTTCCCCATATCATTTCCGATAATCTGTAAACGTAGTATTACAGATCATTATTGGTACAAGTCAGCATTTATAATAAATTTTAATTATGGTGTTTTTCATTTTATTTATATTAGATTCATTATTTTAAGATTTTATATATCATAACATTTATTTAAATCATAATATAATTTAATTAATTCTAAAATTGAAGATTAATATCGATAAATGTCTTAATATGAATTTATTTACAAAGTTTAAATAATACTTGTTGTGTTTTCAGATTTAAAAAAAAATGTTATTCTTTGTAAAGGCACAATAGAATTTGAAATAATATGTAATATAAGTTAAAATTAATTTATATTTTATAATAAATTGTTTTATTTTGTTAAAAATATCCACTCCACGCAAACGCTTAGCTATATCTGATTAAAAAAAATATAATATTTCATTTTTTGGGTTAATATCAACAATTTTTATAATTTCAACATAAAATTAATTTTTATAGTTTTTATTTTGAAAAAAATGTTTTATTTTTCTACTACTTAGTTCTTTTAAACACTTTTCATTTTATGTGTAATATGATATTATATTTTATTGTTTAGTAATTTAAATTTTTTGAAAATATATATTTTTTTAAATATATTACAATATGTGAAGCAAATAAAATTTGTAATTTCTTTAAAATTTATCTACATATAAAATATAGTTATTTATCTGGATTTTATTATTTTATTCTTAAAATTTATTGTCTAAAATTTAAGATACGATTTATGATTTAGAATTGTTAAAGTAACTAAATTTTGATTAACAATTTATTTGACAAGTATTTTTTCCTTAATTTTATATGTTTAATTATATCAATAAAATTCATATATTAATGAGATTATAAAATTAAATATACAAAAAAATTTTCCATGAATTTGTTTATAAATATTTAGAAATTAATAAATGTTATATACATTTTAAAACAATCTTTTTTTATTATAAATTTGTTTTACTTTTTTTTAAATAACAAAATGTTCCATTGATATTTTATACATTTATAAGTATTTTTCTAATTAATTTGATAATAAAGAAAAAGTGTAATTAAATGAATTTGGCTAATTTCTCAATTTTTATTTTATGCATAATTTGAAAGATATTAAAAATAAATTACATATTTTATACCAAATAATATAACCACTTTCATATTGTATTTAATTTTTATTACAAAATTCGGAAAGATAAAAGTAAAATCGTTAATGTTGTAAGCATCTTGAAAGGCAAGAAAGAAAATGTCAAATAGTTATTCTTGTCCTGTTGGAACGAAATGACTTGATTAACCATCGATGGGTTGTTACCATAGCACCCCGCTTTAATGTTTCGAGAAGGATTAATTCTCTTTTACCTTTAGTTTTCTTTTTCCTTTTCATCTACATTTCTTAACACTAATTTTTTTTGCTTAAAGTAATCTGTATTTGGTTCAACTAAATAATATAGAACTAAATACATAGGATAATTTCATACAATATGAAAGGGACAATTGCTGCTTTTGAAGGACAACTATATAAGTACGCGATGTGAATTGTACTTTTTGAAAGATAAATTAATTTTGTTTAAAAATATGGATATTAATAGATTTTTTATCTTTCTTACTAATATTTATAATATATTTATCAATCCTTAAATATTTACGACTCTCTAATAGTTTTGCTATGTGTATTCGATGTCCGTTATTTACAGATTTTAATTTCTTAAATAAATAAGAAAATATGTAAATTTTTTTTGGAAATTATAACAATAGAATTTTATAAATGGTAATTTAGACAATATATTTTTATAATTGAATAATGCATTAATATTGACATAATATTATATCTATATTTATAAAATCTATACACAATAGAAGCTTTTTGTTTTATAAATAAAATAATAATTTTTATCACACTATTATTTTATAATACACATTTAAATTTAAAACTTATATCTCTTATTTAAATAAAAAATTATAAGAATATTATGTGATCTAATAATTATGAATAATTTTTAAAATATATGTAAAAAAATAATGTGAAATATCTATTCAAGAAACTTATTATATTTTATGATTTCGTATTATAATCGTATTATAAATATGATCATGTAATATTAATAATCAACTTTTTTGTGTTTATTTTCTCACGATAATTTAATGTCATAATGTATTTGCAATTTAAAAAATTTTAAAATATTTAAATTTATAGAAATTTTTTAGGAGTTTTGTATACTGTTATAAAAGTATCTTATTAAATCCTTGTATTTATATTATTTCTTTAAAATTAAAAAACTTCTAAATAGTACATTTTATATTATTTATTTATTTAAATAATAATATATTATAATAATAAATTATAATATTTATATTATAATATCTATATTATAATATTTATTTAAAACACATATTTGCTTTTAAAAAGAAAATATGTTTAAGAATTTTTAAGTATTATATAATTGATTGAAATTAAAATTACTTTTTTCTGATTTAATATGTTTTATAATATCAATATTTATTACATTATAACAGAAATATAAATATTTTATAAAAAAAAGCTGAGATTAAAATTTAAAAACATGTATATCTGTAAAAAAATTTTTCTTATATAATATTTATGTTTTAATTGAAATTATTAAAAATAAATAAAAAAATTTAATATCAGAAGTATAAAAATAAAATTTTGAAATACTGTTATGAAATAAAATTTTTATTCGTATAAATCACAGTGTCCACAATAAAAATTTATTTTAATTTAAACCATGATAAGAATTTATTAATAAATATTTTTATCTATGTATTTTAAATACATTAAATTCGATTTATCAATTCTATTATCTTCTTTGTTTATGTAGATAGCTGATTTGATTTTGTAAGTTTATTTCGGAAGTGTCAAATTTATGAACTTCCGGGATATATAGGATGCCCAAGTGTTTTCAACAAGCGTAGATGTAGTCATTCTTTTGCAGTAACCTCAAGGACGATTTAGCCCTTGTCCCTTTATTTCTCTGTCTGTCTTTCTCCTGACTTTTTTGTTTTATAGTTCTCTTCGCTCTTTGGTTGCTGGTAAAACGACAATAGCACTAGCAACCACTTCAGACTCTGCTTTTGTTCTTTTCTTCTTGCCTTCATCCTACTGTCTATACGACAAACACCGAGTATAGTAGAAGCAATTCCATTTTTGAACTTTTTTCAATTTCACAGTGTAACTTCTTATATGCTTCCTCTTTTTTTTATTTTATTATTCTATCTTTATTCTTTTTTAAATATTTTTCTGCTATAGTGTTTATTTTAATTTTTTGTTACTTTATTCATTATCTAATTTATTGTTATTCACTAAATATTTGAATCTTATAAAACTGGCTAAGTAAAATAAACTCAAAATTAAGCAATAAATTACCTGCTGATTAAGAATTTGATAGCAAACATTTTTCTATACATACTTTAAATGTATTATAAAATTTAAAAAAACTGAAACAAAATAAATATTTTAAAATTCTATGAATTATTTTATTTATTATATCATATTTTTTAGTATTATTCAATTTTTTAAACTTTTTATGAATAAAAAAATTTTTTTAGAGAAAAAATACCGTAATTTTAAATTGTAATTACCATTAATTTATAAATATAATGTTGATAGATATAGAAGATAATGACTTAAATATATATGGATAATCATCTTATAAATAATTACGTCAATAATGTATACCTTTAACTACATATTTTTTTTATAAATTTGAATAAAAAGATCTTCAATATTCATGGTTAAAAACTTTTATTATTAATGAAGGATTCTTTCAAAATGATCATGATAAGTAGAATATAAACTATGACAAACAATGAAAAGAAAATTCTTTTTAATAATGGAAATTCTGTCTGGCTATACATAATGAAGTGGCAAACAATTTTGAAACGCTCTTTTTTCACCTTCTTGCATCCTTTTTACGAGATAATTTTTGCTCTTTTTATGGACAATGTAGCAATTTCTTTTTCTTCACTTCTTCTCTCACTTATTCTCTTTTTTTCTAATCGGACCCTTCTATTACTTTTTCCTTAGCTAGTGACGGACCAACCAAGAACACGATCTCATTTTATCTCGTCGACCCCTTACATGATGCTGCGTTTGTTCCAACGAACGATTGCAGACTCAGACTAAAGGGGATGGATAGAAACAAAAAATGAAAAAAGACTGCTCCCGGCGCTTAGTCTTGAAGTAGACCAAAGAAATAGATAAAGCACGCGGTGAGTTAAGCTCACGTGCACAGTAAATTACTACTTGACAACTTCGAAATTGTTACTTTACAAATTTTCTATATTATTTTATTTTTCTTTCTATATACATGTATTTAAATTAAAATTTTTCTATTAAATAATATTGCATAAAATTGTTTTTTCAAATTTAGATTAGTAAATTTATTGCCTGTCTAATTTATATGACACTCTAAATATATATATATATATATATATATATATACTCTCTTAACATAATTTCTCTTAATTTATTTATTAGTCTCACAAATAACCGGTAGAATTACTATACTTTTTACAGAATTATTTTATTTTAAGTTATGATAATATACTTTCTAAGATATTTGCTTTTTTATAATCTTTATTATAACTGTTGAATATCTATTTCTATTTTGAAAATTTTAGATTTTTTTAGAAATATCAAATATTTGGTTTTAAAAAATTACTTAGTAGAGGTTATTATATGAAATTTTATTTTAAATAAATAACTTTTAACATTTTTAATAAATATAAGCTACAGAGATGTTAATAATATTTTTTGATTTAACATTTTTTGTAATAATATAGAATGAATAAATTTCTAATATAATGGAGAAGAGTGTATTCAATTAAAGACATTTTAAATGCATTATAACTTAGATTTAAGATTTTACGTACTCACGTTTCTTAAAATACAATGATTTATTTAATTTAAGATTATTTAATCTATACATATGAACTCATACAATTCAAAATTTATTATCACAGTTTTTAATATCTCATATTAAAAAATTATTACAACACTTTACGACGAATTTTTGTTGTTATTAACACAGATATTTGTTTCATAAGAACCATCCTTATAAGAAATCTACGTTATTTCCCCTAATGTATATAACAATGATCATTTATCATCTATCATAGCGAATATATGAAAAAAGAAAGTATGGATAAATTACGAAACTTTGTCTTGACTCATTCATGATATCAATAAAAATTTTATAATAGTTTAAAAATAAAATAGAAAATATATATTAGTAACAGATTTAAAAAATATATATTGTATACAGTAAGCATTGATTGTGCCTAACTCATTTTCTTCATTAGTTCTTTTCTCGAAAGGTAATTTCAAGATACAACTACGATTTCCACATCCCTAATACTATACTGTGAGGGAGTTTCAGATATATACACACAAGCACTATCAACGAGGACAGCAATGATTCGCTACTACCACCGTATATATGTCTTGCTCGTAAATCTCCCTACACACAAGAGTTACATACGGACATTATGGACCAGAAAAGCTGTTACTATTTCTCTTTATGTTTTCAGGCTTATAAGTCTTCCTTCTCTCTCTCTTTCAATATTTATATATATATATCATTCCCTATTTTCTTACTTTATCCATCCATACATCTGCCTATGTATTGACTCATCCTTCTTTATTAGTGTACTTGCACAGTTCAATGTCATCCTTCTCACCTGAAGCTACAACAATTTGTCAAGTTAGACCTACCGAGAATCTGTATTCTTTCATTTTTCAATTTTCTTATTTGTAAATATTTAAAATATTAGACTAAGGATAGAAAAAATGAAAGCAACAAAGAGAAAGAATTAGTCATAACTAACTACGTACGTGATATATCGTTTTGATACATTATATGTTCGATGAAAATGTATTATTCCATAACATTCAAAAATATCTTTTATCATTTGCTTATATGAATGTATTTTTTTACTTCTATGAAATTGTGTTATCGAATTAAAATTAGAATAATTATTATTAAAATAAAAAGTAAATAAAATAATAATATTATTAATAACTCAAAACTTTAAAACGCTATTTTTAGCTTATTCAGAATATTATAACTACAAATACCATTAAATTTGATAATAGATTATTAAATATTTATTAGAGATTACAATGAAATAGATATTTCTTTAATAATTAATATTTGATATTTACCGCAAGATAAAATATATTGTAATTTTTAAACTATAACTATTAAGGTATTGCATTTTATCATTAAAATACATCAATTATTAAAATAATTATGAAATTTTAGATAATATTTTAAATATTGCTATTACAATATAATTATTTTGAAAAATATACACAAATGATGCTACAAAATATGTATAAGAATATCGCATTATTGCTTCATATTCTTTAGGTGTGTTTTTTATGTTAAATAGATTACCAATTACATCATTCTGATGAGATAATATTTATAAGCGATTATGTAATTATAAAATGACTGTTAGTCAAGATTTCATCTTACCGTAAACGACTCTCGTGTAAATTGTCTGAATGGAGATATGTGGCCAATATGTTCAAATAAAGTAGAAAAAACACGCATGAATGAATTGGATAGCTTTAATGCTTGTATCACGCGGTTCGACTCGAGGCGAGTTCCCTGAGGTGCAGGGCTGCTCTAGTCGTCAAATCCATCTTTCTGATCGTCGCCACGGCAACGCGGCATGAAATAGTTATTTATTCACTGCGATTCGCCTCTGGGCGTGTAAGAGGGTCGAGTACGTAGATAGGTGTACGGCACAGCAATGTGTAATGCGATGTTCACAGGGGCTGCTTTTGTTACCAAAATAAAGAATTAAAAGTTCTAAGAAATAGTTTAATTTCATCCAAGTCATTTTTGTTGTTATCGATTGCCTATGTCTGAACGCTTACGTTTTTTTGTTTCAGGAAGTGTGATAAAGACATTGCGTAAATGTTTATGCATAAATGTGAAGAGAAATGTATTTTGATTTCTTGATCTATTATACTGGTACTATTAAATTATCTTAGTTTTTTGTAGAAGAATTTGTTTGATTTAACATTTAGTTTTTGTTATAGCAATTGAGTGTGATGTACATAAGATTATTATTAAAATTATTAAAATTGACAATTGTGAAATATTTTTTCAGATGTTCAAAATATTTAATTATTATAATTTTATACGACACTATTATAATTATAAGCAAATTTTAAAGATTATTCTAAAATAATAAAATCCATATTTTCTTTTAAATAAAAATAAAAATTTATATTACATTTCAAACGGAACTCTTTAGTTTTCCTTCATTTCAAACATTAATAATAATGAATATTCATAATTTCAAAGTTATAAAATAATATTCAAATTATTTATAATAATATACTTTTTATAGAAGACTGAGAATTTAATAGAGCATTTACAAATTATTTTTTAATAAACACTTTAACTGAAATACTTATTTGTTTATAGCTTAATTATACTTAATAAAAAACTTTAATTATAATTTCATTATAATTAATTCATTATTCATTATTCATCAGCTTTAATTAGACATTCATTTTTAATATTCGTTAAAATTGCTTGAAAAATTTTTCAATACTTTTGTATTTTCCCAAATACTAATATGTAGTTTTAAACATTATTTATAAAAATAATTTTAGATATTAAATTTAGATTTTATAAATTGCTTTAGAAAAATTTTCGTTTCGCTTACAAAATATATCAATTAATCACGTTTAGTTAGCGTAGACAGTTTTTTAGTTAAAAAAATATTAATACAGAGAGATAGAGAGAGAGAGAGAAAGACAGAGAGAGAGCGAAGCAGACACAGACAAACAAATAGAAAAAAGTTAAAAAATACCTGTGTTTAGTAAATAAAAAAAAGGAAAATATGAACAGAATTAAATATCTTTATCACTCAAAATATTTTTTCAATATATTTATATTGTTAATAAACAATTTCAATACAATTTTAACTTAGCTATCATATATTAACTAATTCTACTCTAAATTTAATTCTATTAATTTTATTTTTAATGTGTAATTTTATCTCGTATGTTCTTACACATATGATAGTGTTTTTATTTTCAGTGGTTGATACATGATATATATATATATATATATATATATCTATATTATATTTAAAATATTTTTTTGGGTATAATTATTTAAATATTTTAAATTCGGGTGTAAATATCCAGAAAATAATAATATTCCACTAATGTCTAATCTGCTCTTCAAAACTGAAGTAAAAGAAAAATCAGATAAAAAATCCTTAATTATATAAATTATGTTATTTTATAATTAAATGGAATAAATTTAAAGTATAAATTTAGCAGTTTTTAGTAAATTTGAAACTTGGATAAATACAATAATTTTTTTATAATAATAGTTTAATATAAAATAATTTCATTAAATAATATTGATCTTATTTATACTTAACTTCGGAGTATATAAAAAAATCTTGAAATAGTATAATTAATAATTACAATATTTATGTACAATTTTTACATATTATAAAGAATTATGCTAAAACCTCAAGAACTTCATCTAATTAATAACTATAAATAGCTTAAATACGTCAAAATTTAAAAATAACAAGCCCATTATTAATTATAATATTTAAAATTTTCTCTTTATTACGTATTAGCAAGTTCTTATTTTTAAGGCTTTTCAAGTATTAAAAATTTTTTAATACATAAAATTAAATTCATAAAATTAAATTAAATTTCTTTTACTTAAAATACTCATTTTTATAATATATATATTAATCAAAATATTTTACGGGTACTAATTAATAATCTATTTAAAATAAAAATAGTACTGCATATAAAGTAAATAGATAATTATAATTTTTTTAACTTGAAAAATCCATATTTAAAATAATAAAATTATTGTTAAAAATTAAAAATTTCATAATATATAACTTTATTTTTTAGTTATAATCATATAGAATGTATTAAAAATATTTAAATAATAAATATGATGAAAATTTAAAATAGTTAATTGTAATGCATTAGCTACTAAATAATTTTTATTTGTGACTTATATCAATTTTTGTCTTAAATCAAATAAGCAGCTGATTTTTATAACATTTCAACTTTCATTTCATTTTTGTATTTAATTTTTACATTTCTAGTAGTATAAAAATTAGCCACTTATCAAATGATCATTAAAATAAGTGTACACAGCGTATAATATGAAAGACTAACGATGATCCGCTTTGCCATTCTGCGTATCGCCGTTGGCGTAAAGAGCCTCGTAATCTTCAAATCCGATTATTCGCCTCATCGGTAGACAACTACAAGAGCAGTCACCCTTCGAGAGGCTCAGTGGATACTTGTCTGCCTTTACGCTTACACTTGCTTGCTATTTTAAGGTTCTGATACTTTTCACACTCTTGATGTGCTTATATTGACCACTTCAAAAGAGCCTTATTTATATTTTTTTCTTTCATCGATTCTATATTATATTACACCTAATGTTGAATAGTAATATTTTAAAGTAGTAATTCTTATTTGTTTAATTTAGTTTATTCGGGTAATTATAATAAAGAAAAGATTATAAAGAAATTTTCAATAATTATGCACAATATGTCGTTAATCACAATTAATTTTAATATTTACACTTTTTTAATTTATAAGAAAAAAAAATAATTTATCCAAAGAACAATAAAAAATTTCATATATAAATTAATTTTAAACAAAATTATTAATTTATTATTTTTGTAAGACTGTATTAAATTTATTATATATATGAGAAAATTGTTTTAAAAAAAACTATTAAATAAAATACTAACATGAAATTTTGTAGGAATCTAGTCATGAATTAAAATTTTCAATTATTTATAGTATAATGATTATTCTATTATAAATAGTAATATTTACTAATAATAATTTTATTCTTCTTATATGTTAATTTTAGGAGTTTATATAAACTGTTTTCTGATATTATTCATATTATTTTCTTTTGAAAAAAATTTAAATAAATTGAGTTAATTTTTTACACTTTTTAAAGATTTTAAATAATATAAAGAGTCTTTATTTTTATTATATTGGTAAAAATTTATTGATCGATTAAAGTTATTTCTTTTCAATTAGTTAACTCTAATTAAAATTATATTTCATTTTTAAATAAATCGTTTGATTCTATAGAATACGTACAACCATTATTGAAAACTGAACTGTAATTTTATATATTATAATTTATTACAGTATTGATTTGAATTTTATACAATAGAAAAATGAGAAAAATTTTCAGTTATCAAGTATAATGAATATATAATTGTTGAATCAACTATAATAAAGTTTATTTAATTATAATAATTTTATTCATTTTTTAGAATTATCAAAACATGTTATTGATTCAAAATTCTATTTTGTAATTTTTATTTTCATAAAAAATTTTATTGAAATAATTATTAAAAATTTGAGTTTTTAAAAGGAAAATATGGATTAATAAAATTGATAAGGGAAAAGGTTTTTGTTGTGTATTTTGAATTAATAGATCTTTAATTTATTTTAATTATAAATATTATTTATTTCGTAATCGAAATCGATATTATTTTTTAAATTAAGTCTTTAATTTATTAGACTCATTTTTTAATTTTCAATCATAAATAATATTTCTTAATTAGATTATAAATTTAATACTTTATTATTCTTTAATACTAATATAACTATTATATATTTTAAATTTTATATATATCCATTAACTATATTATCGGATAATTATTGGATTTTTCACACAATTATTTTGACAATTAAATGTAGATTGAAGATTATATATATACATATAAATTCTAGAAACAAAGTTTTTTTATAAAAAAACAACAATTTTATATTTATAAAATACATTTTATATTTATGATAATTTTTTATAAAAATTATCTTATAATATATGCTAAAATATAAATATATTACAATAAAAAATTTCAATACAATTTTTAATTTATCTAAGAATATAAACATTTATGGTGAAGAAAATTTTTTTATACAAAAGGCAATATTATAATTCCATCGTCATATAATAAAATTGAACGAAAAGAATGTAATTTAAATGTGTTCATATATATATAGTATTTTTGAAAAAAACATTTAACATAGTTTTCTGATATAGTTACATAATTTTATTATAAAAAAAATTTTTGAGAATTTTTGAAAAGTTTAGGAACTTATTAGTATTAAAACAAGCAATACAAATGTTATTTGTTTCTATTATTGTTTCAAATTTCAAATAAAAATTAAGTAAGCTGTTTAAGAATATACGCAAATTATGAATAATATAACAAGAGCCTAGAAACAAATGTAACAAATAATATAATATAGTTATTGTTTGTCATTACTTATATTAACATTCTACATTTTAATGAAAAAGAAAATTAGTAGCATTGATATTATTCAATTAAAAAACATTGAAATAATGAAACATATTGTATTTTAAAATGTAAACGTACTGGTCATTCTCTTTTTTCTTTAAGTTTATTTATTTAACAACTGTTTCTACATCCTACATGCATATATTTTCTTTTTTCTTCGAAACTAATAAATGATAGAACTCAAAAAAGTGTCAATCTAAGTCTATCAAAGTATTTATATTAGGGCGCAACCCCAGATAGCGTTAATGCATTGTACATTTAAGGAGGTGACATGACCAACATTGCAAGTAGTAAAGTGGAAGAAGGGGTATTAAGAAAAAAAATTCATAACATGGATAAAGTTTACAAAAGTGACTCGATAGTTTCCTTTTTTATTTTAATTCTACAAACATTAATGATTAAATTAAATTGATATTGAAAATCATATAGTTAAAAATCATATATGATGTTCGTAAATGCCATTAAAATTATTGTTATTTTTCTATAATACGATAAATGTTATTTATAATATTTTAAAATAATTTATTTTGTTTGATGTTTACATTCAATAAATTTTAATTTAAAATTTTATCAAAATTTAAAAATATATAATTTTTTTCAAATATATATTTTATTATCTTTACTTTGATGGAATGTAATTTGTGTTTTTATGTTTAAATATTTTTATTTATTTTGAAAATATCATAATGATTTTCTTGAAGCAGTTTGACCAACCGTAATTTTGCTAATTCAATATTTCTAATGCGTTATAAAATTCATACATTAATAATTGTAAAGAAATTACTATATATTTTTTTTGTATTTTTATATTATTAAATTACAATTTATTTTAAGAAGGCCTAACCTTGAAGCATGAGTCATAAAAACGTTCTATATGCAAATTAAGTGACTATTTTGGTTTCATTTTTTTAGCTGTTTCTTGAAAAGTAATTAGATAGGTTAAATTTGTTGAAAGTTTATACATTATACCTAGAATTAATACAAACGCATTTCTTTATTCCCTACCTTCGTTATATTGTACGTAAAAAAAATTGCCCAGAACCCATGAAACATCACTAATCTTAAAATCTTTTTTTGTAATACTTTATTATTTTCCTTTAATAAATATATTTTACTATTTTTAAAATCTCAACAATTCTTATTTATTAATATAAATGATAATAATAAGTAATAACAATATAAGTAAAAAGATTAAAATTATTATGAAAAAGATTGTAATATAAGTTCAGCTTTCTAAAATAATTAAAAAACTATAATAATAATAATAATAATAATAATAATAATAATAATAATAATAATAATAATAATAACAATAATAACAACAAAACAATAATAATATAGATACTAAAACAGATATAAACTAAATTTTTTATATTACTTAATTTATTTTGGAAATATTATAATTTAATTACTTTTCAGTTACTTATATGATTTTTAAAAATAAAATAAAAAATTATCATATTTTCTTTATAGATTGAAGGACTTACAAAGAACAAGAAATTATTATTGTTCGGTAACAATGAAGTATTTAATAACCGCTTCAACAATATTATAGCGTTATACATGTTAGAAACTGATAAGTAATAACTTGCCATATTATTATATAATGCGTTTAAGCAATATTGTTATTTATTATACATATACATGTAACGCATGAAGTAGAGCTTCTGAAAATTGCATTAATTAGGTATTGATTAGCGAGTTAGAAATCAGTGCATTTAATAATACTCAGTAACGTAAGATTTATATTGTTTTAGTTAATTAATTATTTTCGTTACTACATTAATTAAGATATCATTCATTTACCTATAATTAATTAATTCTTATATAAAATATTTATAGAAATCGAAAAAGTTACCAACCTTTGTATTATTTATTATGTTCCAGACGTACAATTTGATTTATTATATTAGTTGTTTGTATTTTGTGTTATTATTTTATTATTCTACATTTTTATTGAGAATTCAATAAATACATTTTCAGAATTCTACTTACTTAATGAAATAAATATAAATTATAAATTTAATAATTATATAATTTTTCTTTTTCAATAAAATCAGTACATACAGAATACATTTTTTCTAATTAATATATAACTTATACATTGAAAAAATAACTTCAAACTTAACGATATATTTATTTAATACTTTAAGTGAATATTTTATTATTAAGGATAAATATCTTATAAATTAGTTGCTAATTGCTTTAATTTACAGTAAAAAAAAATTGAAATAAGATTGTAATATTTTTTTATAAATTTTTTAATTTACAATAGTTGATTTTTAAGCTCTTTCATTATAACTAGAAATTTCAAAAATATATTGCATTAAAAACAGTTACATACAATACATTATATTTTAGGTTTAAAGGAATTAAAAGTAAAACTTTATTACTACTCATATCCATTCACTTAAAGTATTCTGTACACAAATATAATAGAACTTAGTATTAAAATTAAAAAAATTAAATAAAAAATTGTATCTTATAATTACAAACTAATTATATTTACAATATTTTTAAATCGAATTTTATACCTACTAGGACTTATTACAAGTAAATTATTATAAGCTATTGTATACTTTAGACAAATAATAAACTTCGATTTCAATTAAAAATTTGTGACTTATAAAATCATTTTCTAAATATTTAATTTCTTACAGTTTTATTTAAAGTTAATTATTTACAAAGGAATCGATTAAAAACTGGACAATCATTATTCATTTCTTATTACAATGTATTCCCTAATCTGTACTTTGTTCATAAATGACGCAGTTGATATGATATTTCTTAATTATGATGATAAGTACTTGAAACTTTTAAGTAATCTGCATTTTTAAACTATTAGTTTAAAAAATCTTAAATTTTACATTTTTAATTTATTCTTTTTAGATAATTTACTTATTTATTTTTTATAAAAAAAGGAGGTCAAATATATTGAATAATTGATGAAAATTTTGAATTTCCATGATAAAACCGTAACAATAATTTTATTTATGACATTTATAAACATATATAAAACAAAATTAATATTTTAAAAACGAGTTTTACTAAGAGGTTGTAATTATTTGCTTAAATTTTTAATACACTTTTATAAATAATAATTTTATTTTAACTGATCAACTTTTAAAATCACATATTTTATATTAATTACTTTAATTTTATAATTTATGTCGGTAAATTTATATTCAGCTTACGGACTCTTACGATTTCTTCTTTTATCTAATTATTGTAACAATAATAGTTAATTTATAATCGAATAAATCCTTACATACAAACTATTATGTAAAATTTATACATAATAAACAAATAATTAATTACAATATAATTGACGTTTTGTAACAATCTTTTATTTTTAATTTCAAAATAAATTAAAATAATTAATATATTGTAGAATTTTTTTTAATATTTAAACTGGAATGTATTAAAAAAGATTGATAAAAATATTAAAGTATAAGAGGCCAGCTCTCAATAAACCACATTATAAATTAACACAAAGCACCATTTTAAGCAAAATATATCTCAATATTCTTTTTATTAAAAATCTTTTTCGAACTAATAAAGCTTTCAAAATTCATAAAAATACAGCTATACTCCTTATAATCTACATATTTATATGTATTATATTTATACATGTATGTCTCTACGATATTATTACAATGAGTCACACTAGGGCAGAAAAATCAACTCCATGATTTTAACTATCTATTCTAATAAAGAAATATTCGTATTTCTAACGCTGAAAAATTTAAATACAATTTTTAAATTGTAGACAATGAATAGTTTGTGTTGTTTAAATGTACATTTAATATAATGTTAATTAGTTGATTCCATGCCGCATATTGTAACTCTATGTAATTTTAGTGCAATAGAATAATACTAATGCACAGGTCGATGTAAATTGATCAATTTTTAAGACGTATTTAAATATACTTCTCTTAAATCTATATTTGGAAATCACGAATATGATTCCTGATATGTGATCTTGGTTCAGCAATAAATAACGTTTAACTAAAAGTTAATAACTTTTCAATAAAAATCGCTAAGTACGTAAGATATTTGCTACGTTCCCTTACTAATTAGTATTAGCAAATATTAACACGCATTTATAATCTAGACTTAGAATTATGCTTTCACCAATGGACTACCATTTTTCGTTAATATTTTGGTATCTTTATTTGTGCGACCATTTAGCACTCCTAATGTAAAAATATGAAAATAAAAAAATTAATTTAAGTTATTTAAATATTTTTGTATTAGCATTATATATAGATTAATATTTGAGTAATTTTAAATAATTAAAACTAATATACTCATTATTCTACAGTATTTTACAAACAGGTTAATATTATTACAGAATTTGTAGAATAAATATTATAAATGTACAATATTAAAGTACCGAAATACTTTAATATTTCAATTTTTTATAAAATTATGAAATGTATAAGTAATAACTTAATTGTCATATTGAGACATATTAAAGTACAATAACTAGAGTTTTTCATTTATTTATTTTTATAAAATATAATTTCCCTTTCATGATCAATTATTTTCAATGATTTTTTAAATTTACAAATTATTCGTATATTATTAAATAAAATATGTCTATAGTTTTTTTTATGAAATACTTTATTAATTTATTAACTTATTTATTTAATTTATTAACTCAAATTAAATATTTTTTTATATGTTTGAAATCAGATTTGAAAATCATCAGTCATTATAAAAATAATGCATATGTGAAAAAATAATATAATTTTAAAATAGTTTATACTTATAAATACAAATTTCAAGATTTACATTAGGAGAACAACAATGACGAAGTAAAGTATATAGACAAGTTGAACACATTTATACTATCATTTATTTTTTTTCATTTATTCTATCTTTTTTTTTATAATACTTCACATTTTTTTAAAAAATGACTATGTGAAAATTTAGACTAATGATTTATTTGCATATCATTGATTTATTATATATAATTATATAACATTTTTTAATTTCTACGATAAAAATAATGTTTTTTAATTCCTGAAACTTTTTACAATGATTAAAATATTTCTATATTTTTTTACATAAAATTCTATTCTATTTAAAAAAACAGTGTTTATTCAGAAAATCAAATTATTTGTAAATTGATATGCAGATTTTTAATAAAATACTCACTTGATAAAATTTCAAATAAAAAGTTAATAATTAATTATTTTGTATCTATGAAAGCCTTTTAAATAAAATTAATTTTTATATCATATTAAATTTGATATTATTATAAAAAATCTTTGAAAACAGTGCATATTTAAGATATATAATAGTAGACAAAATTTATTTAATTTACTTAATGAATAATTATAATTTAGAAATTCATTTATACTTTTATATTATCTACATTTTAATGACCTACATTTTTTCTTCAATAAAATAAATAAAAATAGATTTATCGTAAATTTTGAAAAATATCTTTTCATACGTAATATTATAATACAGCGACATAATTAAAAAAATTTTGTAAATACATAATTTTCAAATATAGAAATTTATATTATAATGCGTTTTATAAAAGTAGTCTATTAACAAAATGCAAATTAATGATATGCACTCAAATAATTCGTCTATACTTACTTTGAATGACTATAACATATCTGTATTGTATATCTTCTAACAGTCACTCACTAGCACACTTGTATTGGGCACGCACTTCAATATCTCTTTAATTCCTTCAAAAACTGGAAATAATTAGAGATAATAATTAGATCTTAGAAGCACATAATATAACGAAGAATATTTCATGCTCTACCCATTAACCGTCATCTTTTTTGGAAGCGAAGAAAATAATTCACGATTGCTTGATTTGAATATTAATAATTTTTGTGAATTCATTTGTATTGTTTATTCGTTTTATTCTCTTCTTCGCAGTTTATTATAGTATTTAGTAATTATTCCAAATTATTATTACTAATTTTTTATTTCTTATATTCTTTATTTTTGGAAGCCTGCCATGAAGACAACCTTCTACAACTTCAACCAATCACAGTCGTCAACTAAATTATGTAATTATTACTTTTGTATTTCATTTAATCAATATATTTATCTTACTTTATAATTTCATCCTGAGTTTAAATTTAATATATCCCTTGCCTGAAAGGATTACTATCTCCCACAGATAGTTCGTCTACCTGTTCATTTTTAAATGGATTAGGATTTTCTGACCTAGTATTTTGATAAATCATTTGTTCGCAAGACATATTTTGTATACTTTGTTGCATGTTTTGCTGTATTTGATCATAACTAGTAATATTTTGTTTATATTGGTATCCACGCTGTTCATAATTGTAACGATGACTTAAATTGTGTTGGTCATGATATTCATAACTATCTGCATAGTTTTGATAGTTTTTATCTGAATCTTGATCTAAATTCGTTTCGATATTCATCTGTGATGTGAGATGATTTCCAACATCACCTGTAATTGGCCTTTGCTCTTGCAAAACATAAGTTTGGTATTCTTTATCTGGTGGATCTTGCATTAGAATATTTGCTTCGTCTTGAAAGAGTTTAAAATCATAAATGTGCCTGAGGTACATCAATAATGGAGCATATAGAAGATTAATAAATGCAATTCCGATGTTAAGAGCTGTAAATCCAATGGCTTCAACAACTCCACCAGCAATAATTGGACCGATTGCATAAGCCAAACTGTAACTTATATCTGCAATAGCATATATACTTCCATAAACTGATACGTATCGAAGATCTACCAAGTAACCTAAAGTAGGAAGTAATGCTGTATCAATAAGGGCGATACCAAAACATATCCCACAAAGAGGGATCATCAGAAACTTGTAAGAAGTTGAAAAAGGAATGATGAAACAACAAAGTCCTTCTAAAGCAAGTCCACTAGCAGCCATTAACCACTGATGCTGAGGGTATTGTTTTGCCATTTTCACAGTAATAGCTACTCCAAATACATGTGGGAAGAAAGCAGGAAGCCAGATTATACCTATCTTCCAGTAGTCACGAGTTATGTGATCTTCCATCCATAAAGAAATTGTTGGTTCTAGAAAAGCAAGTGCTACATTTGACATCATAAGAGCACCAGCACATACCGCAATATACGGATCAATGAAAAGTCGCCAAATTGGAATTGTAGGTCCCGTTTCTCTACGACTTTCCTTTAACTGTTCTTTAACAGGTTTCATCACAAGTAAAAGCATTAAGCTATCTAGTAAACTAACAATTGCTAGAATAATAAACGGCATTTCTTTTCCAGCAAACTGATAGAGAGCTCCACCAAAAGGAGGAGCGACAAGACATCCAAAGCTTATAAATGCTAACGCGATTCCAAGTGCTTTTGAACGTTCATTTTCTTCCGTGAAACGATCAGCAATCATTGCAAGTCCAGATGTATCTGCAAATGCCGAACCAACTCCTTGTAAACTTCTAGCAAAAAAGAGTACTCCGTAACTGCGACCACACGCGAAAACTAATGTTGCTAAAAACATAATCGAAAGTCCTATCATCATTGGTATATCATAACCTATTCTATCGATTAAAGCACCAGAAAATGGATTGACCATTAACTGAACAATAGCTTTTGAAGCAAAAAAGACACCTGTTGCTGAATCTTGACCGTGATGTGATGGTGGTCCAGTTGTATTTTCTGAAATTTTTTCATTAGGAAACGCACCAATGTACTGAAGATAGTTTGGAATTATAGGTACGATTACCATATACAACATATTATCAAGTAGAAGCGCGATGCATACAATAACTAAAATAAGCTTACGTTGAGCTTGTGGTTCCTGTAGTTTTGTCCAAATAATTTCTTTTACCTCCCCAATTTCAAGATTTATTACAGGTATTTTTATTGAAGACATATTTATTGTTTGAAACTGCTTACTGACTTAAAATTCACTCTATAAATAAATATATATTTAAAGTACCAAGATTAATTATAATTTTTTATTAAATTATTATTAACCGAAGTATTTTTTTTAATCTTGATATATTGAAATATTAAATTCACTCAAGTAGTTGTTTTACATAAAATTTATATAATGTAAATATGCTCGAATTATACAATCTTGGTATATTCACTTTTATATGAAATTTAAACTTTATTTTTAAGGCTTGAATTTATTCTGCATTGTTTTATGTTAAAATAAATTTTATAGTTGTAGAGGTTAATATTTTAATTTTTTGGTGATTCTTAAAGTTGGTATCCAATGTTTTGCTGTTGTTTCTTGATAGTGTGGCAGAAGACGATGAGTTAACAGCGTATGAGACGTCACGCATCAGGCCGAACCAAGGGAATCCTACAACAGCAGATTACCCTCATTAAAAATTGTATGAAAAATTTTTTTAAATGGCCTAATGACCAATATTAAAATTTTATTGAAAGAAAGCCCTAGTCCGGCCTGAATAGCGTAACTGCCTCGATCATTAAGCTTTGTAATACATTACTTTTTCATAGTATTTAATTTAATTTTGTGATTATGAACTCTCTAAATAATTACATTTTATTCGCTTACTACATAAAATGAAACTGAAAGTGTACATAAATAAAAGAAATATAAAAGCCATTTATTTAGTTAAACTGTTTGACAAAGTTTTTAATAAAGTAGATGAGAAAGTGTAGGTCATATGTTTAATTATGCAGTGCCGGATGAGAGCTCCCTTTGTATATTTCATTTATTACTATGATAATAAAATAATTATGAAATTAATTTTGAATTTATCTCAATATTAATATTTAATAAATAATCTATTTTGATGAAAATTAATATCAATGTTTAAAATAAAAGTAAGAATTATTAATTTTTTTAAATTAATTTGAAAATTGAATTCTCTGAATTTTAGTAAGATATTTTGAACCTATATACTAAACCAGAATTAAAATTTACCAAAAATGTTTTTTACTTTAATCTATAAGAAATAAATTTTAGTGTGCTTAGATCTTACATAATGAAAAATTGAGTTCATTTTTATGTATATATATTTGTTAATAATATATTGTATTATATTTTTACGTACATTGATACATATTTTTATGAATAAATAATGTAAGTTTCATATTCTATTATAATTTAGATATATTTATAATGTTAAAAAAATTATTGGAGATTGTTTCTATACATTTATTTAGAAATATAATCGGTTTAGTTATTGATATTTTACACAGGAATATACTTATTTGAAATACAAATATATATTTATAGTAATAATAAATTATTGTAAAATATAACTTTCGTGATTAAAATCTCATTAATCAAATAAGTATGATTTTTTATTGTTAATATAATAAATTTATTGATAAAGAAGATGAACATTGGTTAATAAAAAACTTGTTGGATAAAATTTAACAATGAATACCTATTTAAAGAAGTCATTGCTATTATTTAAATTATATTTAACTTATTCAAAAATATGTACTTATCAATTATAATTATATTCTTTAACCTTATTTATATTATAGAATGTGAACAAAATTATATTAAAGATTAATAAATATTACCAAATTATATTTTTACTATTTCTATTAAGTATTTTTTTTTTAATTTATATCAATCAATTTTACTTTTAATATAAAAAAAGAATATAATACATGTAATTATAATATTATACTTTATCATTAAATAATTATTAAAAAGCGTTTAAATTCATATATATATCTTTTTGTATAAAATTTAAACCTTTTAATAGCTACTCTTTTATTTTTAAATATATGAAACATTTTTGAAGTATTAAAATAATATGAATATATCCAAAATTACATTAAACTTACCAGAGTTGTAAACGAATTTCTGTCTTAGGGAAGTGGCAAGACGCTGAGGACTTGCGAAGGTTGGAAGGCTTGCAAAAATTCCAGTCAATTTTGAAGCCACGTCTGGTGGCTGGGTTTCTTCGTTCCTGGAGTCGTTTACCGACTCCAAAGTGTCTCTAAAGCCCTGGCCCTCCACGTTTTCAGCCAAGTCCTCTATCGAGCCTATAATTACACGAAGACAAAATTTTTAAACTTCGTATTATGATAACAGAATAAATTGAATGCCAGAACAAGATTTCATGAGATAAAAATCAAACGATTTAACATTTCTCTATAATATACAAGTCATATATATATATATATATATATATATATTATATACTATTAAGAAAAGTAAATTGTGAAAAATAATATTATATTTTTTAATTTAAATCATTATAATTTTGTATTAATATTTTGTAAAACAATATTAATAATTCACTTAAAGTTCTTCCTTAAAACATTTATAAAAATATTTATAATAATATATAGTTTGTATGAAATCCATTTTTCAAAATATAATTAGGAAATTATTTTTTAAAAAGAATATTATATTGAACTATTTAAAATACTAATATATAATTTTTTCTATATGGGTATACAATATTTTCTATATTGTACTTATGACAAATTTAAAAATTTTTTATGGTATTTTATATTTATTTAAAATTTATACAAAAAATTTTATTTTTTGAATAGATATTTAGTAAACAGAGAGAAAATCTAAATATTATTTAAATTATTTTAACACAATATAATTACATCAATGAATTACTCGTTATTATTGTTATAGATGCATTTAATTGCAAATTTACCTGTTATTTTATAATATTTGCAAAATTTTTTTGAAAACTATGTGAATATTTGTTTTTAAATATATATACTTATAATTACTATTGAAAGAAAGTGGTAATTTTTACATAATATACCTTAAAAATTATAAAAATAGTAAATGTAATTTTCTGCTTTTCCTTTAACTATATAATATTTCATTTTTTAGTAAATGATATTGTATTAAATAAAATAACTTTAGTTGTGTCTAAAAAAACTTTTAAAATTATTTAAACGTTATTTTCTTATTTTAGAAGCTGATACGTTAAGAAAAAATGATGATTTTCAGTATAGCAAAGAATAGTTTAAAATAGAATAATTTAATATAAATAAACGAAGATAAAACAATTTTTAAATAAAAATTTTCAACTAATTTAATACAATAACTAAAATAAAAATGATATTATTATAAAGGGATGGAAATAGCAAAAAATGATGTAACAATTCTGATATTTATAGATTTTTATTACTTGGTATCTATAAATACTAATATTGTACATATATTGAGCTGACAACGCCTCAACTTTTGTAGCTTTAATCGTATATAAGATAATGAAGATAGCGAACAAAAAAGAGGTCGCCATAGTACCAGGTTATTGGAAATAAAAATGTCAAAAATAATGAATGAATACGTAGAAAATAAAGAATACACAATTGTGTAATTAAGGCAAAAATGAATATGTCAAAATTGATTAAAATAAATAGAGTTATTTATATAATAAAATATTGATGTAATAAAATGCTATTTGAAAATAATTTTTTAACTTCTACTATTTTCTTCTTTTAAAGTTATAAATAGATGACTTTTTAACAATGAAAAATTGATATGTAAATTGCATTCTAAATATTCATTGATTAATATGAAATTTGTAGTTTTGGTTAGAATTTTATCAACAACTTTATGTAATTTAACTAAGGTGTCTTATATGTAAAAACAACGAAGATAAAATTTTTCAACATTTTTTTATTAAATTTATTATCAATAAGCTATATCTTTTTAAAGTCTAATAAAGAAATTTAATCCTTTCTAGTATATTAAATTAATAACTGAAATATCTTTATTAACTTTAGTTTTCAATATGCTTTTAAAGTATATAACTGAAAAAACATACTAGAAATATTTAAAATAAAATGCGTGATTAAAATACAGAACATAAAATCGGCTTGAAATCGATGTTAATTTTCATTGTCGACCTCATTCCTCGAATAAAACTTACTAAGAGTGTGCGCCAGAAGCCGTTCCCGAGCATTGAAATCCCAATAGCAGTCACGCGAAGGTATCCCTCCCATGAAAAATTTACTCGACATGACCCTTGTCAAGAAAATTATTCCAAAAATAACTCTTTCTAAACCATACTTTTTTTTATACAACAACCAAAAGTTTATATAGTAAAAAAATACTATAAAAAACCATCAAATGCATTATAGTTTCTAATCTGATTATAATCGTACATCTACAACGGACCTAAGCATAAAGATGATAATAAGAATTGAAGATAAGTGTATTTCATGTAGAAAAAAAAAAAAAAATGATAATGAAAAATAAATATAATGTGAAGAATATTAAAATAAATTCATCGATAAAGAGGATCTAAATACTCACGTAGACCAAAGAGCTCTTGATAAGCAGGGGCGTCTCGTTTAGGCTGGACGTGTGTCTCACCTTCGGGGTTGCTTTCGAGCGTCTGCTCTCGAAGTTCTCCCCGCCACTGCTCCAGGAAGTCTCCCCACTACCCTGAATACGACTCTATAACAAACAGCGCCCCTTCCCCAGCAAAAGAATACATATGTGTGTGTTTGCGTGCATGGGCGCGCGCGCGTATTTTTTTGTATGTATATGGTGTGTGTGTGCGCGCGCGCGGAAAAAGAGAGTTCCAGAGGCGCAGTCGCGTGCAATTCCCAGGATTTAGGGATGAAGGGAGGGTGAAATGTGGGTGAAAGGTGGTGGCATAGTAGTGATCCTCTTCAACAAACGCTAGACTCTTGCAAGAGAGGGAGAGATAGGGCGAGGTTAAAGAAGGAGGATAGAGGAACCAGGTACGCGCGCCCGCGGTCGATGCTGCACGGTATTTCTGGCACCAGGTCGATAGCTTACCTAGAGCGCCCTCACCTGCGCGTGAACAAGACCCGATAAAAAGAGACAAGAAGATGGATATACATATACAAATGTGCCACCCTTTGACCTCGGCTGTGCTTTTTTAGTTTTAGATACTCGCAATCCTGTAGGTGTACGTAATGATGACAGCTAGTTTCATAATTTTAGAATTATGGCACCGCAATAAAGTTAATTGTATGCCGACTACATTTTTCGCTTTTCCATTGTGTATCTCTAATTAACAATTTATCAAAATTACTTAGCACATATAGAAAGGAAGAGACTGATTGATCTATAGCAAACAGTGGAAAGCATTTTTGTAACAAAATTTAGCTCAACACTGTCATTTAGTCAGTAATTTAACTACGTAACTATATAAGTTTTTTAGATAATTCTTCAATAGATACACAAATACACACACAATTTTAATAAAAACAAAGCTCCTAAATTAAATATATATTTCAATAAGTTTTCCATATTTTCTTATATCTTTAAATAAATTAATTGGTTTTATTGAGAATGTTAATATCTATCGGAGAAGATGAATAAATTAATTCATCGAACTTTTTTTAGTACATAAGTAAACTAGAATAAAATTTAATTGAGTGTTTATCGCATATAAAATAATATGTGTTATTTTACCACATTATAATAAAAATCTATAAAAATAAACTATAATATTTGAACGATTTTTATTAAAATTCCATTTTAATCTACGTCTTTTCAAATTAAAACTACATTTATAAATATAATATTTATATCTTTCACAATCTTTTTTTACTTAAATAACTTTTAGAAAATGTATTTTCAATATTTTTGATAAAATTATTTTAAAATAATATAATTATAAATTTAGATATTTTTTAAAATAAATTGGCTACATGAAGAATATTTATTAATTTTTTTAAGTTTACTATTGATGTACATTCATTTCTTTTAAATATTAACTTAACTTACGTAATAAAAAAGAAATAAAATTTTACTCTTATAGTAAAAATATTTTTCTATTACTTATAAGAATATAGATATTTTTTGTTTTAATTTTAGTTTTTAAAATCTAAATGTTATAAATCGATATAAAATTCTTATCATTTTAAATATTTATGCTATACCAACATATATATATATATATATGTATAATTAAATTAAAATCATATATTTAGATATTATAACAATTAAAGATTTATAATATTTATTGGAAAAATATTTTTTACAGATATAAGATACATTATAATGTATTATGAATATAGTTATTAAATTTGAATTATAAATGTTAAAAAGAATAAAATATCTTAAACATATTAAAACTTATTAATTGAAAATAAAACAAACAATATTTAAATATCTATTTTCATGAATATAAAATATCATATAATTATAAAATTCCAATAACTAGAATTTTTTCTAAGAAGGAACTTCAGATTTTTATAAATTTTTTTTTAATATTACATTTGCGTGAATCTATTTGTAATATTTTTGAAATATTATGTGAATTTAATCAAGAATTTAGTAGTTCTAAAGATGTAATTAATATGTAGAATATTAATTTTTATATAACTATGAAAGTTATAATATTATAAGAAAAACTGTTGAATTTTTCTTATCTATATTTTTATCTATTTTAAAAATAATAATAAACCCATCTTATTAGAGTAATAATTATAAAATATTATACATATTACATGGAAAAATACAAAAATGGTTTTAATTTATAAATTTAATTGTAAATATAAAAATTAAATTTATTTTTAAATATTTTTCACATTAATTGTTCAATAAGTTTAAACTTTTAACAGTATTTAGAATCTATACTTTAGTAATAAGAGCATACGTTATATATATATATATATATATATATATATATACAGTGAGGTAATATAGTAAATCCATCAGCAATCCTATAATTTAGATACTATAATATAGATACTAATGTTTGAATCTAGATTGGTGACTAATATTTTATTATATATATTTACTTTAGTGACAACATAAAACTACACTTAATAAATTAAAAATTTTTAATATTTAAAGAAATAATTTTTTTTGTTAAAAAGCACAAAAAATTAAACACTTGTTCTTGACATATTGTACATATAAATCTTCATCGATATCAGATACTTACATGAGTAAGTTGGTGATATTGTTTTTAAAATAAAACCTATTAAAATTAATAAATGTTTTTAATTTTATTATTCAGAGCTTATTAACTTCATTGCAACTAGAAAATTATTAAAGTATCAATGTAATAATTTCGTAATAATAACATTAAAATAAATATTAAAATAAAGCGTATAAACCGATGAAATATTACATAAGATATTATTAAAAATTATATATTTACATTTGTAATTATTTAATATTTGTTGAATTTAATATCATTTATATGATGAATAGTTAATCTAATTCAATTTGATTAAAACACGGTCAAATTAAAAGTATTACGCTAAGAAATATTTTATAAAATAGAGAAACTTTAATTATATCTTTAATCCAAATAATCAATAATCTTACAATTGTAAAACTTTTATCATTTTTATATTAATAATTTTATAATTATTTATTACTAATATTTTCTTAATTAACGTTTTAAAAGATTTAATAAAAATGTTTAATATTAATTTAAATATTTTTGTAATTTTTCACGTTCTTGCAAGAAATGGATAATTTAACTGGTAATGAGTATATATACATATAATATGCCTTGTTACATTAAAAAACGATAAAATTAACCAACCAAGTTAATTTTTTAATATCTGTATAATTTTAATAATTATATTTTATATTAAAGTTAATTTTAATTATATTGAAATATTTCTGTTAAAATCACGTTAAATAATAAACGTAGAATAAACTAATGCTTTAATTGTAGTATAAAGTGCTTTTTAACATTTACATTCTATACGTATTTAATTTATAAATAGAATAGATAGTTTTAAATTAAATAATTGAAATTAGAACATCATAACCTTTAAATTATTTTTCTAAAGATACTGAAATAAAAATATACCTTTTTTATTTAGAATTTAAGTTATTAAAAAACATAATTTATTATTCGATATATGAAGAATTAATAAGTAAATAATTGGAATGTAAAATCAATATTTATAACAAAAATAAATTATAAGAAACATTAAATATATAAGAAAAAGTAGCACATGTATTCTATTTTATAGGCACAATTTTTTGTTTTCTTATTAATAGAATTATCCTACTAAGGGCTTAAACAACAAAAAATAAAATAATTTTTTTTTAAGTTTATTGAATAATTGCTCTTTACATGGAGTCAATTAAGATGCATTGTCACAAATAAAAAAGCTACATTATTATCAAATAATCATGTTCGTTTATATTTGTATATAACAGGAGTATTTTATAGTTGAAATACCACGGATATTATTTTTCGAATATGTTGATCGAACAGTAACGACGCAGCATTGAACTTACTCTTTAAACTCGACTTTTATCTATTCTCTCATAAACTGCGCTAAATTTCACATACATTTTATATTTGTATTCTATTAAATAAATATGTATCGCTCAATAATTCTCAGGTGCTACAGATGTTAGGCTGTATTGAATCGAGAAGACTGAAGCAGCTCTAATATACTGCTAGCATCTTTACGAATTCGTACAGGTGGAACATTAGATTCGAAATCCAATATGTAAAAGTTTTAATGAATATGCATAACAAATTACCTTTGTATAAAATTATATTTAAAAAATAGTTAACAAAATATTATGAATATTATTTTTTAAAACATAAAAATTTTTTTTAGACATTATCACTGTTTTTATTTTGAACGTTCCTTAAATTTTTATTATAAAATGTGTAAAAAATTATACAGTTAAAAATAATGATTCAAGTAGTCTTATTTACTGTTATTAAACTCTATATTTGCTGAAAATTTGATATTGAAAAAGTATATTCTAAAATATAATTTTATTGATTAATTTAATCCTTCTAATTATCAATCTAATAATTTTTATATCCTAATCAAACAATAATATTAATAATATCATATTATATTATATATATATCTATGTATTATATAAAATAAATGAAGTATTTTATTACAAAAGAAACTCTATAAATTAAAGAAAAACTTTGAACCTTATAAAGAAATTTTTATGAAATAATAGAAATTCTAATAGAACGTATTCATGTTTTCACTTTTTAATGTGTAAATAAAAATTTCTCTTTTTTCTCTTAATGTAATTATATTTAATAAAAATAACGTAAACATTCTTTAGATTTTTATTTTTATTTTCTAAGAATACTAAATGTATATGAAATAGTTATTACTTGTTATATTTAACTAAATATTTCACTTGCATTAATAATAAATATTTAGAATCATATGTTTCTAATGATAAAGATTAAATTTTAATTATTGTCTCCTTATGAATATTATTTCTATGTAGTTTTTTTTAAACTTGCGTAAATATATATAAATATATAAATATATAAATATATAAATATATAAATATATAAATATATAAATATATAAATATATAAATATATAAATATATAAATATATAAATATATAAATATATAAATATATAAATATATAAATATATAAATATATAAATATAGAAACATAGAAATATAGAAACATAGAAATATATAAATATATAAATATATAAATATATAAATATATAAATATATAAATATATAAATATATAAATATATAAATATATAAATATATAAATATATAAATATATAAATGTATTCGTATAAATGATATATAAAATTATAGATTTTTCTTTTACTTTTTTATACTAAGCATAAAAATTCTAATTACTTTACTTTTTCAAAATAAAATAATGCAATTTTACACAATTCTGTACATAATATAGTACAATGTAGTTCGAAAAAAACTGAAATCACAGATATATATTAAATAAATAAAAAAGTTTTCAAAACTTTTTAAAACTTTTTAAAAGTATGTTGAAAATGAAATCATTTATAATTTGAATTTAAATTTTATATTATAAAATTTTATGCTCATGTATAAATAATATAAATAATTGAATGTAATAGAAACATAATTCATACATCTTATTATGAGTTATAAAAATTATATAACATATGCAATTATTATTATATTATGATTCCAAATAAATTCATATTGTCAATAAGAGCAAAAAAGAAATATCAGGGTTTGTTTTTAAATAAAAAAATTTAACAATAAAAATACCATTAATATTCGAGATATTATATGAGATTCTATGCTATAAAAAATCTCGTATTCAATAAGCCGATACTGAGAATAAATAAATTATTAAACTACTCTTTCTCCACTTTCATGGGTTTCCTCTTTATTTACATATTGTTTAAAAGTAATTTTTATACTCAGGCCATATAGTTATTCAGATATTACTGTCTCTGAACACCGTGATGAATTAATAATGCACTTCGTTACACAAATATGTATGAGTATGCTACTCACCAGAATTTGCAAAACGAGAATCCCGTCAATTATTATATTCTACTTCTTCACCGCTCCTATGTTCTTCGAGGAAGCAATTATTTCTTTCTTTTTACGCACTCTCTCGAACTAGTTACATCTTCAATTTTCTAATTATTTAGATTGTCTTTTATACACCCTTATAATCTTTTAGCATATAATAAATTTATCTCTTACTATTTAATATATCTTTTTTGATTTACGTTATTTAAGTTATTCGAACTTGATTTTATATAAAATTCTTGAAATCCTCAATTTTGTATCTCAATAACAAATTATTAATAAAATTTATAAAATTGACAGCTAATTAAAAGTTCTTTGTAATATATAAATATATATAAAAAATCTTATTATATTTCAAGGAATTAGTAAAATTTTAATAAATAACATTTTTTATTAGAATATTTGATTAATCTTATGAGAACAGTAAAGAAAGTTTTTTAGAATTTACCTACTTATTTTTACTTAATTTTTTTATTTTTTCTTTGTAAATAAACTTTATTATTTTTATAAAATATATTATAGAATACTGAAGATATAATAGATAAATGTACAGAAGGTGAATAATATAAAACATCAAAATTCTGTAGTTTGTAACAGAAATTTTTAATAGAACCATTAAAATATTTAAACAAATAAGATAATAAAATCTTTAAAAAATATTAAACTTTCTATATTTTATTTTTGCATAAATATATATATATATATATATATATTAACATTGATACTAAAATAAACAATAATTTTATTTAAAAATTATAAAATCAAATACAAATTATTCACAATGGATAATTAGAAATATTTTTTACAATATTTTATAATTACTTTTAAATATTCTATTGCATTATTTATTAAGATATAACTTACATAAGATACAAAATAAAATCATAAAAAACTATACTAGCTATTTTTCATATATACACAATTTTATTTTACTTACTAAAATTAAGAGTAATGGAAGAATTTGCATATTCTTTTAAATTTACAGAATTTCTATTCACAGATAAAAATCAAGTAATGCATTTAGTATAGATTTTATGATATATCACAATATAACATGGAATGTTCAACTTATAATTAAGAAACTAAAAATATTTCTTTATTCATCATTCGAAAACCAATGTCAACTTATAATATAAATTATTTATACTAATTCTAAAAGATTAATAAATATTTAAAAATGAAACTTTAATTATTAACAAATACTTAAATATTAATAAATATTTTTAAATAAATGCTTGATGAATATGTATATAAATTAACTTAAAACAAAAACTTTTTAATAAATTAATAAAATTTGATAAAATTTGTTTCAAAATTTTTAACAATATATTATTTGTAGAAACAATTTGTATAAATGCATTTTTAATAATTTTCTCATATAATATAACAATAAAATGATTATTAAAAAAACTGATGATTACAAAGTAATATTTAAAAATATTTATATGTTTATTGAAATTTAGCTTGAACATAATATCATGAATATAACACAGGAAAATAGAATAAATAATATTATAAATAATATTTATAATAATAATAACATGTTTATATTTCTTCTTTGATTTATCTTTTTAATGTAATAAAGAATAAATTTATATGTATTTAATATATTAAGGAATTAATATTTCATAATTAATAATATAATATAAATTTTTAAACATATTAGTATCAATGAAAATTGAGATACTAATAATAAAATAGTAATATTTTAATTAAAAATATTTCGTATATTATAAAAAATAACATAACTAATATAAATAAAAGTAATTTTTATTATATAAAAACTAATTAATTATCTATTGTAATAATATTTAAGAAAATTATTTTATAATCAGTAGATGAGTGAAAAAAAATTTAATATATACAATTTATTATGAAATGAAGTAGTTTATTTTTGTTATGCAATAAATTAAGTCTAATATTTCTACATATATACTTTAAAAAATATAAAAATATAAAAAGAGACAAATTAATCGAAGATAATAAAAAATATGCAATTACTTTAAAGATATAATAAAAATTGAAATAAAATTAAAATAAATACTGTCAATATCACGCTCATTTCGGAAAATTTATATTTTAAAAATACAAATCTTATAATTTTTCTTACATATCTTATTTCGTTTATTAAAATTAACAATATTTGAAAAATATACTAATCTATATTTTTGTTTAATTATTATATAAATCCGATGTAACAACAAGTCGATGGTAAGTATATTTGAAGAATTAAAGTTCAAATTTTTTCGATGATTTTCAATGATAACTTGAAATTGATTTTATCTTACAATACTTATATTTTATTTAATATTGTTCACATATTTCTTTAGTTTTTTTTTTAATTATTGATTTCACTTATTTACCATAAAGATTAAAAAAAATTTAAGGTAAATAAGCGCAGCTCGACGCGATCATACTATTCAATTCCAACTTGTCATCTTCGCACTTTGACGCGTGTTTATATGCTAATCGTACAACGTCGTAGCTGCATTATAATTTTATTAAATCTCATGACATATAAAAATGTAAAAGATACAAGATGACACGTATTTCTAAGCCGGACTTTGGATGTAGACATTATTAATGACAAAGACGATCGAGTTTCACATGTCTCACAATATTGATAAACCAACTCACCATATTTGCCAAATATGACAAACTTTCTTTTCTGACACCTTAGTCTTGTCGTTTTTCAATCATTTTTTTTATATAAAAAATGCTGCATAATTTATCATAGGAATCTATAACAAATATTAAACTTAAACTCATAAGTCATTATGAAATGAGACTATATTTTGAAGTATACTTTTAAGTATTTCTTAAAAATATATGTATAAAAATTGTTAGTTTACCTTCAAATTTCAAAATATTTTTTTATTAATTAATATTAAAGATTTATAAAAAATGTCTTTTTAAATTTATTAATTAAACAAACAATTCGCCTTCTAATGTATCAAAATAATGTTCAATGTTATATTTTATTAATAAAAAATAAAGATTATTATAAAAATAATATAAATAAAAATAATTGAATATGATCTCTTATTTTATAATAACTGTTTCTTTAAAAAATATATGGATATATTTTTTTAAATTAAAAATATTTGTATTTTCGATCTAAATTTGAACTAATATTTTCAAACTAAAATGTTATTCTAATATATAAGAATAAGTGGATGTATTTGATTAATTTAAATATTACTATATTATCCTACTAAAAATTGAATATCTTATTAAAAATGTGAAATAAATATTTTAAATTAAATATTTAGAATTAGCTCAAATAATACCATTAAAAGATTTAATTTAAAATACTTTTAATTAAAGCACGTAAGTATTGAAGTTAGTTTTAAGTTAATAAAATTAATATCATAAATTTTAATATAAAAAAAATTAAAAAATTAATAAAATATTAATATTTCTTTAATTTAATTGTAGAGTTAAATGTAAATCTAAAACTTTTTATTTCCAAATTGACATTACAGATTATATATATATCATTAAGAAAGTAAAAAATTTATAGAGATAAGAACTTATTACCTTTGAGGTATAATTAAATTCTTTAAAACGCATGTCTTCAATTTTATATTTCGTGTATAATTTTTATTATTATAAAATTAAATTTTTCTAAAATAAAATTATGAATTATATGTTTATATTAAATACATATTTCAAATGTATTTCATAGATTAAATTAAATATTTAATTGTTGATGTCTGATATAATTTATTGTAGCTCATTATTTTTTTTATGCAATGTATTAGACTAGTTAGATTATAACAGAAAAAAATATTTGCCGTAATACCCCTTTCATATATTGTCACATAAAATAAAAACTTATATACTATATATATATATATACATATATAAAACATAAAGTATGAAATATTTTGATGATAAAATTTTATATATATATATGTTAAAAAGAATTTTTCATATTTTAAAATAATAAATGCTAATATACTATGAAATAATATTAAACACATTCAGCTTTAAAAATATGCATACTTACTCTTAATCTTATTTAATCTTTTATAATACATAAAAAATAAAAGATGATACTATTTATGATCAATTCTTAGTATAGCCTGAAACTTATGAAGTCAAAGTATATTGTATTTTAACGAGTTTAAAAAATTAGCACAAAAGAAATCATTGAAAAATTTTATTAGTTCATTTGAAGAGCAAGATACTTTATTTTAAATCGATTGTTTATTTAACTATATCCACATATTAATGCAGTTTGTTGTTCGTGCACATTTCATCGGTTCTATCCGATGCCCCTTTTTAAATTGAAAATGCTAACCAACCGAAATGCTCACAGAACTTCAAAAATCTCGGAGGTGCTTCGTTGCTAAAGTTGGGGTTTATTCACAGTACGCGAATGCGACTTGAGGGGGTTCGAAATGCATCGAAAAACAGTTGCGAGTACCATCCTCTGTGTTTGATCTGTAAATACTGTAATTATCTAGAATATTACATTAGTTTACTTCTCCATCCACCTAAAGAATAGTGTAGGGATGAAGATGATGCGGGGCTGAGATAGAAGAAGATAAAAAATTACATAGGGTGAAGAGTAAACCGAAAAAATTATAAAATTTTTTAATTGAATATGACAAGTTAATACCGATTTAAAAAAAACTTTAACATTAGTAAGAGAACTACTATCTAAATGAACATAAAACAAACAGAGGATGATTTGTATTAATATAGAATTTTACAACCGCGCTGAATAGACTTTATTCAAATACATTGTTTATCAATTTACATAGAGTTAAGAATATGTATGAAATGTTAAAATATAAAAGTAAAAATTCATTTATGTGATGCCATAAAAGAATAAAAGAAAAATTATTGTTGAAAAATTGATGGAGATTCTGTGTTGCGAATTTTACAAGATGTAACCAAGACGATAATTCATTTTACTCCATTATTTATTTTGTTTTTATAAAAAAATAATTTTTTAATAATATTCATTTGTGATAATTAAATTCTAGATTTACTGTGAAACGTTATCATAACTCAATAGAAAATTACTTTTTTTTCCAAATTAATAAAAAACACTATTTTTAGGCTTAATAAAATTAACGATATTTAGCAAAATATTATTTTGTGTATAATTAAATAATTATCTTTTTAACATATTGAATATATAGTAATAAAAAAAGTACCTAAATTTTTATTGAAGTATTAGTATTTAATTAAATGTTTTATTAAATTTATATTTTTATTATAAAATAAAAAAAGTTCTTGTCTATCATTTATTTAATGGCATATTCATTTTTCTTTTAATATTGCATAACAAAATTTTTTGTATAACAACGTGTTCAACAAACTATAAAATTATTATCAAGAAAAATTAATTGAATATCATCATTTTAATTTGCAAATACCTTTTGAAAACTTCAAATCAAATACACATAAGTGGAAAATAGTGTGCTTTAAATTAATACTTATTATATCACTCAATCAGTTTATAGAAGAAAAATAGAAGATTTTTTTCTGGAAAATCTGATATACCAATAATTTTAGTAATCTATTTAATTACAATTAAGGTATTAATAATGGCTATTAGATATTATGAATTAATTATTAATTATTAATTAATAATTATAAATGAATAAAAAATTAATTAAGCAAAACTAATACATATTTTCTTATCAATCAAAATTTATAAACCGTAATAATAACAATCTTAGAAATAAAAGTGTTCAATATGACTAGCATAAATTTAAAATTACATTTAATAATTTACAAGAATCTTTAAATATATATCTAGAGATGAAAAATATATAAATAGAAAATATATTTCAAAAAATCAAATTAAATTTATATTGTATAATTTATAAAATGGACTATTTTTAAAATACTTAAAAATATAAACAGTAAATGAAAAATAAACCAAAGATTTTAAATAAAAATTCTTAAATAATTATAAAATTAGATTTTTTTAAATATTAATTTTTATAGAAATTGATAAAAACTAATATTTTGCTATAATTTTTCTAAGTTACAACATTTAGATTATATAAATTTTTAGTAATTTATAGACAATAAATGTATATAGTATAAATTAAATTAAAAAGTTAAATTTTATTCTAAGGTATAAACATTATTTTCGAATAATACTGTTTAGATATGTTATAACTACATATCATTGTTTTTAGATATTATTCAACTTTTCTAAATCTTTTGAATTTGTTTTGAATTTGTTTAAATCTTGTTTTGAATCTAAAAATTCGATTTTGTTTAGTAATTTAATTGAGTAATTTATAGAAATTTTATACTTTTAGATATTATAATTTTATATTTTCTATAATTATTTTAAAAAAAATTTAAATATTATATTATGAAATTAGCACTGAGATAACTGATCAAATTATAAATAGTCAGTATAGTATGTATCTTAAATTTAAATAAACCTTATTTCTGTAATATGTGGCTAGTAATTTCATATTTCTAAATATCATTTTTTAAAAGTATAAAAAACTGTAACAAGCTAATATACCGTTATTTTTTATCATTAAATAACTTCGCTTATAGAAATAGTTTAAAAAAATAATTTTATAAATTAATTGAATGAAATTCATTAAAACATTAAATCTATACGTAGATAAGCAAAATATTATTTTTTTTAAATGTGGGTACTTAAGAAGTTACAGTTATCGTACATTCAGAATACGCAATGCTTTCATCATAGCATACATATTTCCTGAATATTTTACATATTTTATTCTTTTTTTTATGAATTTGTAATATCGTAATAATACAAAATAGAACATTAACAATTATAGCGAAATATAAACTTATTAATATGTTGCAAAGCTCTAATATTTTTATAAAATATATTTATAAAATATATTTATAAAATATATATACATATATATGTGTATATTTTTATAAAATAAATAAATAAATAAATTCATAAATAATTTCATCGATCATTTATATAAATTATAAGTAAACGTTATAAATATTAAAATATAATTGCAAATCAAGAAAATAAATTAATTAAAGAAACGAAAAAAATGAGCTATCCAAACCAGAAATCAGTATCATTATATTGTAAAATAAAGAGTTAGTAATTAATAATAGTTTCTTACCATCACTGAAATATTTAAGAAATTGAACCTTCTTAAAACTAAAAAATCTTACATACTTTTCATATAAATAAAATTTTTAAAATATTCTTCACTTAAATTCTAATAAATTATAAGCAAGTTTTTTCATTTTAATTCTTTAAAGTTTTAACAGTAAAAACTGTTCTTTGTAAGCAATTCATGTACTTATTCATGTATAATATAAAACTGCAATACCAAAATATTAATTATTTAATCTTTTACATCTCAAGAAATATTACAAATTTATAAGTTAAAATCTTTAATAGATATTATAAAATTATATTTTATATCGATATTATTTAAACTATTTTGAACAAATTATCTTGTTTTTTTTAATTTTTATACACTAGTTAATATTTTTATATTAAAAAATTTGTTTATACTTAAAATGAAATAATACGGAATATCATACATTTTCTGAAATAATTAAGAGTTTTTAAAAGAAATTAAAGAATAATTACTGTACAGTTTAAAAAATATATTTCTAACTACTAATTTTTTTTAAAAAATTTAAATGAATAATTTAATTAATACAAATGTAATTATGATATGCAAAAAATCATAAAATACATTAATATTACATATTTTTAAAAACATAATTAATTATTACATTACAAAAATATGTAAAATTTAAAAAGTATAACAATTTAATTTTATTCATTGTATTTATACATTGTAATAATTGGAAATAATTCAATAAAAATACATAATTCACTCTAAATACGTAAGATAATATATAATCTGAAATTTTTTGTAATTGTAGGAATACAAGAATGGATAACGATATCTGGGATTAAGTAACAAAACAAAGAAAGCTTTATAATTTCTAATTACTTTTCCAATTAATTTATATATGATGACAATTAATTTTTGTAGTTTTATAAATATATGTCACATACTTTTATATATTTTTAAGTTTGATGTTACTGATAAAAAATATCTGTTGATAATGTCTTCCAGAACATCATTAAATAATATAGTGTTGTATCTGTATAAATGGATGATAAAATAAATAAATATATTTGTTACTAACTCTTTTTTTAAAAAATATTGATAAAAAATTGTGAACTGTATTTATTATAAGAATTGCGTACACATACAGAAAATGAATCATCCAAGAGTTAGAAAGCTTCGCTTATAGAAAAAGAATCCATTATTTTATTGTATTTTTCTCTGTCTCTTTATTCTTATAGAAGACTTAAGGATAGAAACCAGATGTAATGAGGTGGGGAAATAAAAGCAGGTCAACCCTCAGTTAGTGCTTACCTTTCAACATCGAGCTTCACGCGTTAAGGTCTCAGAGACCTGTGCCGCATTTTCCTTAGAACCGGTCGCTCTATACTGATCGATTTGATACAGGCCATGGTCAGCTACATAAAGCACTGTACAACTGTATAGTTTTTATATTTTGCTCATCACACTTTCTCTCTTTGAAATAAGACCTCACACATAAGCACTGACAATTAATTTATTGTCTTCTATCACCTATCAATTTATCAATTTATGCATATTTTCCTACTCCTTTCATCTCTACATTAACACGAAAAAATTCTTTTCAAATTATAGAATATCTTGCATATTGATTTAAAAAATATTTGTAAAAATATATTTATAAATGAAAGTATTTTTAAAATATCTGTATAATGTATTTATAGATAAACTTGTTTGAATGAAAAAATCAATAACGAATGGACTCAAATTATTTATTATAATAATATATAATAATTGTAGTTTATATTAATTAAGCTATCAAAATACAGTAATATATAAGATAAAATAATTTATATAAAAAAAAAAATCATAATTTTGTGAAAAAATTTGAAAAAATTACATATAGAAGAAGAATTTTTTTTTAAAAACTAAAAAGTATCAAAATTTAGTTTCAACAAAAAATTATGGTCTATTTATGAATCTCTAAAACAGATATACTAGAAGCAATACAATTGTATTTTTAATTTTAGAGATATTGAAAAGAGATTTTCTTGTGATTTGCCCACGTCTATGAAACCAGTTTTATGATTTTATTTTAATGATTTGTAATTATGTAATAACTATCTCAATTTACATCTCGATAAAATTACATCATTTTTTAACACAAAAAAAATACTAAAGCTTATAATAAAAGAAATATATTTCTATTTAATGATATATTTCTAAATATGTCTAAATTTAAACTTAATTCACCTAATTTAAAAATCAGAATTTCATTTTTAATAATAAATATTTATGATTATACTTTGCTTATTTATGTAAAAATTTTATACAAAAAAATTAAGAATAATTTATTTATTTTATGAGTAATCATAAAGATATATATATAAACTAAAACAAATAGTAATTTTCTATTGTAAATTAAATATTTTTATTGAATAATTGGTACTCTAAACAATGTAATAGAAAATTCGATGGTAAATAGTAAATATACATTAAATGCTGGACAAGCTTTAGAACAATCTTTAATAAAAGTCAAGAATATTTTATAGTAAATTAAGTTATTTTTGTATAGATATTATTTATAGAAATGTCGATAATATTTTTTTACTTTACATTATTATACTTATATAAAAAAAGATTTGAATTTATTTACATTGTGATTTTTAGATTTATATTCATTTTTTGGCAGTTTTATATTTAATAAATCTAATTAAATACAAATATAATTTAATTTAGTTACATAATGATTTGGATAAAAGTTTTAAATTTTAAAAGTTATTATATTTTGAAATCTCATGTAAAATTTTTTTTTATATACATTTTCTAAATTTTTATCAGAAAAAAAATATTAAAAATAATTTAATATAATAAATATATTAAAAATATTATAAATTATATTTTTAATTGAAATAATTTTTATTGGATATTTAATAATATTTAAATTAAAATCTTCAATTGATTAAATTCAGTTATATGTCTGTGAAATAAATTTCATTTTTTTATTTCAGCTTTCTAAAGGTTGAATATAAATATTATTTATACTATGAGAATACAATCTTGAAAGTAATCCAATAAAAATCTATCTGAAAGTAAAAGAAAGTTTTTGTTTAATATCTACAAATATTTTTCTATCTTTATGAAAATTTTTAAATTTCTTAAATGAAAATACGAAGTTTTCAGAATAATCTAATAATTAAACTATAACAATTAATATAAAATCTAATGTAGATGTTTATAAATTATATTTTTATGAAATTGTTAAATTAAATATTATGTATAATGTATTTTATGATAAAATATTTATATGAAAATGACGTATTTTAATATTTGATTTAATTCTTATATAATTAATTAAAATATTATGTATTCTTTTTTATCACCAAAAAATCAATAATTTATTAAATATTATATCAAGTTTGAAATTTTGAATTTTGATTATGCTAAATTTATCAAAATATGAATATAAAATTTTTTCTTTTGTAAATAAAATTATTAATTAAAAAAATTCTATAGTAATAAATGTTTTTAAAAAATTAATGGTTATTCATAAACTATATCAAATTATTAATAACAGTATATCATTTCAAAAATTAATTGTTTTATAGTCACAATAAAAATAATTCTGTAGACGTAAAAATACATAAATAATTATAATATTAATAAATATAATAAATATATTAAATTATAATATTTAGTTAAAAATTATAAACATTAAAATATGTTAAAAATTTGATTTGAAAAAAAAATTAATTAAATATCCAAATAAAAATTAATGCTTTTATTTTAAATATCACATTCAAATTATAAATATTATAAAAATATTATAAAATATATAAACATTAAAATTTTTATTAAAAAAATATTTATTATATTAAGATAAAATATTTATTATATTAAGATAAAATATTGAAACATTTTACAATAATTATTTTAATCAATTTATTACATTTATTATATATAATTTATTATGCAAATTATATATTAAAAAAATATTTTTGGATATACTATCAAATTTCTGTAATTGTTACAGTAGAATTATCAAAGTTTTATGCACAGTAACAGAATTATAAATTAACATAAGAAGTGGAGTATATAAAAATATTTATTTAAAAAATTTAAAAAAGCACGTTACAATTATATATATTAAAATAAATGTTGCAAATAATATAATAAAAAATTTTACTTAAAGTATAATTTTACAACAGAAACTGTATGATTCTCAGAATGTTTATATAAATTTATAAAAAAATGTATTAAGTAATTAAAAAATAATACTAAAAAATAATAATAGTAGTATCTAATAGTTATATTTAAATAGATGGTTAAAATATTGGATGAAAAAAATCTATTTATATTTAAATATGTAGAATACGTTATAAATAAATATAAACTTTAGTATATTTTGTTTGATTAAAAATTGAGTTAAATTTATCAAAAATTAATTTAAAACTTTTAAGACATAATTTTAAATTTAATTTATGAGTAACAACGGTATTTTAATATAATGCAATAAAAATTTATACATGAAAATACTCATAGCAAATATGCGCACAAAAAATTTTAATTTACTCAATTTTTAAATTTACATATAAAATATATTCTTTAATGAATGTAACAAATAAGTAGATTATTTGTAAAAAATATGATTTTATCATGAGTTAAATATAACATACTTTATCTACTTTTTTAAACCTTTTTTATTAAAAATTTTCAATTTTGTCAAGATGATAAAAAGTAACATAAATATATACACATGCACTCTAACTAACAGTTTAAAGTAATTATACTTTTTTTCATTAACGATGGTTTTTTATTAAAATAATTGATGAAATAGATTATTAGCTTTTAGAAATTATTAAAAAATAATTTATAAAGCTATAAAAATTAAATTAAATTTTTAAATTTTTTGAAAAGTAAAAAAACTTTACAGTTTTTTCAATGAAAAAGCTACTTAGGATAGTCATTATTCGTATAAAAAAGGCATTGTATAAATAAAACAGAGTGATAGATAATATGATATGTAGATATAAAAAAAATTAACAAGAAATGCAAAAGTAACACATAGAGCTATATGTACGTGAATAGAATAGAGATAAAGGTCAAATCGATGTGGCTGAGTTGACGTCTGGACACCAGAATTTCCCTGGTGTACTTCTGGAGAGTTGCGCCACTCCTATAAAGAGTAAAAAAATAAAGAGAGAGAGAGAGAGAGAGAGAGAGAGAGAGAGAGAGAGAGAGGAAATTGTACTTCCCCTGACTGAGTAAGTCGTTTTGTGCGCGAAATCGCTCGCGCCGTCTATGTGTACATATAACTAGCGCGGAGGTGGTTTTATTGATCGAATGATGCCACGCCCTCGACGGTTCAAAAGCTACGCCCCCACTATATATATGCGAAATAGTGACTGCTGCCTGGCTGGCCGATTTCTGCGACTAGCTTGCTAAATTGTTGACGTATTAAACGAGCGCCTTCCATAGCTCATTTCTGTCTGGTTCCTTGATCGTACGAATCACTGTTATGCTATGAATTCAAATTTTTTATTACTAATAATTTTTATTGATCTAATAAATGTAATTTGATAATTAAATGAATTCTTTTCAAGATTTTATAAATAAATGTTGAGCCAATCTAACATTTAGCTATCTTAAATATCGATATAAGTTTAAACTTGCATCCTATATCAATTACCTTCAAACCTTCGTTACAACTAAAAATACTATGCTTACTTAATATTTCATTAACTATTAAATAAATCTAGTATATTAGTATAGTTCAACTAAAAATTCTAACAAATATATATTATTAATTCGACAAATAGTGTAATAGTTAAAATTTACAACAGATTTTTCAAAAATATGTAATTGCAGGTGATTAATATATACATTTTCAAAATAAATGAGAATAATGAAAAATGGGAAAAAATATAATATATAAAAATGTAAAAAATACTGTACAAACATCCAATTCTCAGGAATTGATTAATATATTTATTTACATCTTAACATCGTTATTTTAAGAGAAATATAAGTTGAAAAAAATTTTAGCATTGTATATTTTAATGAAATTTTATCTGTAACTATATAACTATATATTTAACTTTGGAATTTATCATTTGCTTTTGAAAAGAAAACAATTAGATAATATCTAATATTCTTATGATATCTTTTTTTTTGCTTCAAAGAATATAAATTACTAGTTTTGGGTAGACTAGTGAAATTTTTAGACCAGGAAACATTTCGAAGAATTAAACTCTTCGTGAATTCGGTTCATTCTTATTTATTTATGAATAACATAAATAACATGTAAATTTGTCTTTTTCAACTCTCAATTCTTATGGCTAACATCTCGTTAAATATTCAAAAAAGGCTAAGCACGACTTTCTTATTTTGTTTCCTCTTTTCAATGTAATTTGGTTCTTTTTTTCTTACTCATTCAGGTATTTCTTCAATATAAATTTATTTGTCCATAAACGCAATTTCGTAATTAGTAAATATAAAAATAGAGAGAAATATTATATTTGAGCATTTATTATTTAATTTTCTTATCCTAAAATTCTCAAATCATTGATCGCATAAATTCTATTCTACTACTAGTTATTTGCATACAACGCGATCACCTTTCGCATAGCGCATGTTTGCAATGTCGACGCATACGCGTAGCTATTCTCCTGTGGCAGAACTTAAAAAATAATGATGCCGTTTTACCTAAACCAATTTTCTAAAATAAACTCAGTCCTTTACATAAGTACGAAAAAGGATTAGTTAAGGTTATTTAGTAATTTAATATTTAGGCAATGTAGATATTCCAATGACTTTATTTATCATAAAAAATATATAAAAAATATAACTTTTTCATACACAATTGTAAATTATAATCTATTATAAACAAACAGTAAAATATTTCATTATAATAATAACATATATTCACATAATTTTTTTATTTTTAATCCCTTTAACAATAATTATTTATAATTTACCTCTATAATTAATATTCTACACTCAAACAAGATTATTTTAGTCTTTATTCATAAGAATATTTATTTTGCAGTTATCTTAAGTATTCTTTACATAATTACGTATATTAATCTCAAAACGAATATTTGTCAAAACATTCTTCTTTCGAAAAAATTATAGTTTTTTAAATTAATGCGTTTTTATTTTTAATTTATTTTTTGTAACTTTATCATTTCAATTATATATACTTTTTTAATTTAATATATTTTTAATGATGTTCATAGAAACTTAATATTATAATTTTTATATAATTTTATTTAAAGATATATAGAAAAGAAATTTTTTGATTTATTAATATCAATTTATATTATATTTACCAATAATACTGAAACAATAGAAATCTATTTATTAGAAAATAAAATTCATATTTTTTAAAAAAAATATACAATGTTTACAAAATATTATACGTTTATTAAGTTATTTTTTTCTGTATAAAATATTTAATTCGAAACATCATTAAATATAAATATTTTATGGAAAATTACATTAACTGTAATGTTTACTTAATAATACTTTATATAAAATAATTTATTTTGTAAAATTTGAATTTTAAATTAAATTATATATTTAATTCTAGTATATTTTATTCAAATAAAATTCTAAATCGCCTTTTTAAAATCTACTTTCACCAAAATACTTAAAAGAAAATAAATAAATAAATTAAAATAAATAATTAAAATGATATATTTTTTTACCTAGAATATAAAATTCTATATTATGTATTATTTATTTATTATTTATTATGTATACAAGTACACATCATACTTATGCTTATTTTCATTTCTATATAGACGAACACATATTTACGCGATTCATGTTATACTGCAGACTTCATTTTGATATTTTTCAATTTTCTCATCACTTTAAATACTGAATTTTTTGTTTTTTAATTTATTATAAAATATATGCTTAATTATAAATAAACTTGTAAGTTATTGTTTGAATTTATATAGCTTTTTAATTTTTCAATAAAATAATTTTATTATTTTTTTATTCTATTTTTTATTTAAAAACTTGTTTTAATAAAAGTAAAATTTAATATATTAAAAAAGTTATCTTATAAATATAAAAAATCTTTGTTAAACAATTGTTGATACTTTTATAAATTCTATAGTCTTTTGAAAAGGCATGCGACTTTTACAAATAGCTCGCATGATTTTCTCCACTTTCCACCGTACATGTTATAGACTTTCATGTAAATCATTGATAATTTTCACTTATAGTGCCTTCTATAACAAAATTTATGGAATCTTTGATTTACTGCTATTGCCCTCTATCTCTTTTTTCTGTTTCTGTTTTATCATGATAAAACAAAAACAACCTAACATTGAACATTGTATATGAAAGTCATTATAAATAATTATCCGAAACTATACAAGCAAAAAACACATAATATTAAAATGAGTAAGCTCTCAAATAATGAAAAATCTTCTGTATCACCACAGTATCAAAGTAAAAAATAGGCGCCTGTGACATGAGAGAATCACTTTCATAAGATGTCTTAAGTTAATAACTTCAAGATCGACAAACAGCGTATTTATAACGAGTCGTGTTTTCAAGACTTAGCTTATAAATAACATGTAATAATGTCGTGTTTCACTCGAATCAATGTATATCTATACACACTAGTTCAAAGTCTGGTTTAAGCCATTCACGATGAAGGTGAAGGGCACGAAGAAAGATGCAGCATGAATCGCACGATGTTACTTTTATTTTTCATTGGTATATCTGTGTAAGGCTTTGCATGAGTTTACAAAGCGTGGGATTATACAGCACGTGGCACTTTCACGAGTGTCGTGAACAAGGAAAGATCGGTTCACGATCGATCAGAGAAAGCGTATGGTAATAGAACTTCTCTCGTGCAATAATATATGCTATGGAAAAATTCATGCTGATTAATGTGTATGTCAAAGTAATAAGTGCAGCGTGTGCAAATGTGCTAAATTGTGTTTTTCACAATTCACATGTAAAAAGATTGAGTATGCTTTATTTTTTCTTTCTATTCTTTCTTTTCTTTCTGTTATTTCTTTTCTTTCTGTTCTTTCTTTCCTTTCTTTTCTTTCTTTTCGTTCTTTTCTTTCTTTTCTTTCTTATCTTTCTTTTCTTTCTTCTCTTTCTTTTCTTCGAGTATTAAAATCGTTCTTAATTTTTACTGTTCTACTTAAATATTGAAAAATTGATTATAATAAAAATTTTTCATTTTTCTAGTATTCTAGATGTCTACGTTTTATAACTTTTTTAATATATTAAAAAATTATTATTCGCTTCATAAACTTATATAAATAATATTCATAAATAAACAAAAATTTTAATCATGATTATATTCAGAAATAAGATATCTTACAACAAAAAGAAAGCTTTATCAATAGATAACCATGATTTCAAATTTAGTAGAAAATTTACAGCTATATGTTTCACCTTAAACTTTAAACAGTTCAAAAGGCACTTCTCACAAATGTAATAAATAAAAGTTGCAATCCGCATAAATGCAACAAAATGAAGCAATCTTTGACTACTTTCATTTTTTGTTTTCACGAATATAATAAACGTCAAAACTATAAAACTAATTTTTTTTAGTTAAAGTATTTGTAAACTAAATTTTAGTAATTTTACTCTACCGAATTATAATGCTGTAATATTGTTTCGTAATTTATAAATTAATTTTTTTACTTTTGTTTTACGAATTGGATAGAGAATAGATATATAGTAAAAAATTGTATTATGATGTAAGTTATATTAAAAGTATTCATTGTGAAGTAACAAATTCTGTAGAAATAGATGAAACAGATATATATCAAAAGTAAGAATAAAATTAAATATAAAATTATAGTTATGAAATTGTTAAAATCCTTTCATATATTAATCTAAATTTATTAATATATAATTTTATTTTAAAAACTTAGTATACGTCAAATATAATAGAATAATTTCGTGATAAGTAGAAAATTTTGATTTTTTAATATCAAATAAACAATAAAATTCATAATTGTATACGTGTATGTACATTCGTTAAAAAATCATGAAAAAATATAATTTCTTAGAATTAAAAAATCTCTTAAAAAATTGAATCTATTAGAATTAGAAAGAAATTAAAAAATAAATATATTGTTATTTACATATTTATTTTTCTTCCAAACATAAATAATGAAATAATTGTTTATCTCAATTATATAATTGTAAAATTTTTAAAAAGTAATTATTCATAATTAATATATAAATAAGGCTTGCTGATTTTTATAATTTCGATAAAATGTAAATATAAAAGAATTATATTGAAACAAAATTTACAAACATATAAATTTACATAAATTAAAATTTTTAATAAATTTTATACATTTGAAAGTTAAAATTTTGATTTTTTTTTATATAATTGAATATTTAACATATATAACGATTTCTTATTTTAATTTTAAACTAAACTATACATTTATAGAAATTCCTCAAATATTAAAAAAAATAAAAAAACAATATATCTACATTTATACTAAATTTTCTCTTTTGCAAATACTTTTTATTTTTTTGTATATAATTAAATGAATAATAGATAAAATTAATTTTGAAAGAATTTTTAATACTTAAAAATAAAATTAGCATATTGTTATAAATTTTAATGTTTATGCTTATTGATCAGAAAGTATTTTTACATTTTTAAAACAATAAAAACAGTATTAATTTTTTATATTTAAATGATTAATCTAAAATCGAAAAACTTCATTATTTTACACATATTTTTTTTTAAACACTTATATTTTAGCTAAGTTCTCTCCTTGGAAAATCGTTGGTAAAATGAATATTACTATTTATGGCAACAAATAAACTTATACTGGTAAAAATTTGAATAAAAAACAATAATGTGTAAATTTTTCTTTTTATTTCTGAGAGAAATTATAGAATTATTAATATTAAAAAGCTACATATTTAAATATATAAAAAAAAAATTCAATGAAGAAAGTTATATTATTTTTGGCATTAATGTTAAGATAAAAAAAGATTTATTTTGATTTTAGAGATGATACTTATTAATTTAAATTATTATGACACATAATTATAATTTTAAGAGCTAACTATATATTGAAAATTTAATTAGAGTTTTTGATTAATTCATTAAATTATATACGTATTTTTACATAAAATTGAAGCATGGAGTATAAAAAAATTAAATCTGAACGTAAAGTGAACTAAAATTTTAACAAAATAAATATGATTTAGTATTATTTAAAAAAAAATTATATTTTCATAAAGGCAGTCTAAATTTTATAATAACAATTTATTTCATAATAGATTCTTTTTAAATATTTATTATAATATGTACATATCATGAAAATCAAGTTGTTTAAATTATTTTATTATAATTATCATAAAATTATCTAGAAAATGTTATTACAATATTTAACTAAATAATAAATCAACACTATTATGGAAATAAAAATAATTATATATCTACTTTTGACATGGTCTAATTTTAAATTAATAATCATATTCATTTATTATAATATTAGAATATTACTTATATGAAATTCTAATTTGTTTATACTGACAAATTTTTATTAATCGTTGAATTTGCGTAAATTAGAAACATCTATAATAATTAAATGTATTATAAAAAATTTTTTTAATATTAAAAATAAAAAAAGATAAAATATATACAGCGTGAAAGAGATATTTCAATAAAGTGATGTATTCAAATTAAAATTTACTTATCTATAGATAAAAAGAAGATTATGTGTAAATTAAAATTTTTTTCATGTAAAAAAAAATAATATTTTTATTTACAATAATTAATGACAGAAAATTTAAAAAAATAGAGAATCATTTGAATAAATTTGTTATTCCAATAATTTATTGCTATAGAATTATTAAAACATGATTTATAAATATTTGAAATCTTGTATTTATAATAATATATATATTTTTTAAGTTTTGTTGAAAAAAATAAAAAATTTCATAATTTCTTATAACAATATATAAAGAAGTATAAATTAATTTTATTGCATATGCGTGTAAATAAACAAGAATTTTTACGTATATTTCACATAATTGTTATTGATTATAGTCATTTATTTACACTTTATATTATATATATATTAGATATGATTGATTAATTTAGTATTATACGAATAGTACAATCGACAACATTCTAAGACGTACATGTGTATTCTAATTTATAAATTAATAGACAATACACTTTAAAATTATTTTGTCATACTTCATAAATGAATAATCTAATAATTGAGATTTTTTAATTTATTACATTAAATGAATTCAAGATAAATAATTCACATCATACTTCTACTGTAAAAAAAGAAAATAAAGGATTTGTGAGGTGTGGTTTTTTCATTCGAATAATATACATGTGCACGTAATGGACATTGAACTCATTGAACACAAGTCCGGCTTGTATTGCTTAAATAGGAGCCTTGAGGCAGCAGAAGAGACAGCATCAGCAGCGTCTGCCTTCTTGCTAAATCAACAATTTATTATTGACCTGTATGAAGCAAGAATAAGAAAAAGGAGCAGCTGCAACATCATCCACGAGAGATTGTAGATCTTACTCGCACATTCACATTACCGAATGCGTGCGAATCGTCTGCTTCTTTTTTTTTTTAAATTCTCATATGTATCTCATATTTTACTCGTTTCTTCTTTTAATGTAATACGTAATATATTTTCATTTGCAACGTGAAAGTAAATATTGTTTTACTTTTCCTGGTTACGCAATTCACTAATGAATTGAACGAGTTTAAGCATTCTTGTGAAGCAATTTTTGGTTATTTTCTAATAATAAACAATGTATTTATAATTTTTAATATTTTGTATATATAACGTTTTTATGGTATTGAAATAAGTACTAAGTTAATACTAAATATGTATTGATTCAATACTTAAGTTACCTGTTCGTTAAATTTATAAATACTTACTCATTAATTATTTACGCATACATTAAAACTTTTATAATAATACTTATAAAACTTTAAAAATATATATATAATATTTTTAATTGGATCAATTGTTTTTTGCATTATTAAAACGACGATAGATCAACCTTTTATCTTTTGAATATTCACGGCACATGTTAATTTTTTTTAACACCTTACATATATGTTCATAAATTAACTGTGATAATTACATGATATTAATCAGTAATATCATTGAATTTTAATAAGAAATTATAAAATAAGCTTATTTTGATTATACAATTAAAATACTTTTAACAATAAAATAGAATACTTATTTCAATTTTCCTTATTAGATAAAAACCAGATAAAAATCTTACCAGCTTACAATTTAAAATTTTATTCAAAACTTATGATTGATTAATTCTAGATCTTTATTAGAAATTATTTTTCACATATTTATATACAATTATAATATATTTATAATAAAAATAAGTTATTTAATTATAATACAATAAAGTCGATTTTTCATTTGTGTTTATAATTATTTATAATAATATATATTCAAAAATAGTCAAATAGATATTAATTCATAAAATTGACACAAATAGATAAACTTTTTATTTTACATTTATTTTAATTTATATTTTAATTTTTCAATTTAATTTGTAATCGATAGAGTTTAGTTTATAATAAGAATCAAAATAATATTAAATTAAAAATCTATGTCTAAGAGATAATATGTATCTATTTTATCTTTTAAAAATATAGAATTAAAATATTTAAAATATTTAATATTTTTTATAAACTTTGGTTTATAACTTAATAAAAAAGTAACATGATTTTTAAGAATATTATTATCCTTAGTAAAACATATTATTGTATACATTTTTATATCATGAAATAATCATTTTCAAAACTATAATTAAAGTTCAAGAAAAAGAGATTTAAGAATATTTTCAAAGTACTGTTTATACTTTGAATGATTTATAGTGAAATTTAAACACTATTTTTTATATCTACAAAAATTTATTTTAAAGCAAATGAATAAAATTCTTTAATATTTTAATTTAGTAGAAATATTATAATTAATTGCAGTAATATACTCATTAAAATTAATATTTTTATTGTATCAATATGAAATATAATAAATAAAAATAATATTATATATATTCATCAGAAATAAAATGAAAACATATTTTATAAAACATCTTTTCCGGTATTAAAATAAATTTTTTAAATTACAAGAAAGCAATGATGAATTAGAGTTTTCCAAAGAAACTTATTTTAATGTATTGAAAGCCAGTTTTATTATTAAATGAACTATAATTAAATTTTAGAAGAAAAAATTTAACAAATATTAATAATAATAAAATTATGATTATTATAATGTTGAATAACAAAAATTAAGTACATTTATTCACAAAACTGTGTGTTTAGTATATGTATGCATATACTTATGATATCACTTAATTATAATTAAGAATTCAAATTTTTATGAGATTTATATTAATTTTTTTCTTAGATTATATATTTATTAAACATTTAAATTAAAATGTAAAATAATAATATATTCTTATATTTATGATTGATGCTTTCGTAGTTCATAAGAATTTTCATCAATTTTGGAATTTTATATTCAACATTCTATAAGTTTGTTCTTAGAATAATATATTTAAACTAATTATTTACTTAATAAAAAACAATCAGAAAATACTTAAATAATACATTTACTTAAAATAAGTAAATGTAAAGATATTACAGTACATATATTCTCATATAAATCATAAGAACGTGATTTAGTAAAGAGCTAAAAAATGAGGAAAAAACCGACAAATTATTAAAACATAACTCTTATCTTTCACGCTCATCAAATTTTCATTTATTTTATTCATACTCATTTTGGTTAGAAGCAAGAATATACAACTTTTGCATTTCATTTTCACACATCGTATATTATATTTGCTCACATGTCCGTACTCTACATAATAAAATACTTTCGCATAGCCTCTTGAACATATGTTGCATTCATCTCAACGTTTAGCTTTTCCGTCCTCGTCCTAGAAAAAGCTGACAACGTTCTCTCAAAGGCAAATTCACCGTTTCTCTGACCCTCTGTATATGATTACTAGAATTTCGCATCTATTCGAATATAAAAAGACGCAATAGTGAGAGGAGGGAGTAAACCTTTGGCGATAAGTCGAGCATTTCGTGATAATGTTCGATTTGCTTATGAACGCGAATCAACTCTAATGTATAAGTTAGCAATATTTGTAGTAGCCGATGATTTAATAAAATTTTCATGCTAATGATATTTCATAATCATTGTTATTGTCATACTTACATGAGTTAAAAGTAAGAAATATCTTATTCATGGAGCAAATCTATAAACTATTCTTTTTTTAACGCACAAGAAGTCAGTAAAATGCGAGGTTGAGGGCAGAGATAAAACAAGTGAAGGTGTTTGTATTTAATGTTACGTAGAAGATGTGATGAAACATAATCGTATTTCAAGTACTTGTCTCTTGACCGTACATCTACAAATATGGTAGATTTTATGATCAACAATACGATTGAGTAATGTCATAAAAAGTCAACGATTCGTATAATTTTTTCAAGTGTATTCTAAATGATTATATGAATTTGTAATTGATTTAAATTATACTATTTTTAAAATTATATCACTGTTTTTATATTATAAAGATATATAATATGATATAAATATATTATTTTTAATTTATAATGATTCAATATAAATCCCCTTAAAATATTAAAACTAATTGTATTTTTTTATTAAAAATTATATTTTTAATTTTAGATTAAATTTATACTTTTCAACACGTAATAATATCTTTTTGATTAAAAATATAAAATAACAGTAAACCTATAATTTATTTAGTTAATTTGATTTTTCTAAGTGCTATATCATTAAATACTTACATTTATTCTTTTATTTTAAATAATACATGAACATATTTTATTAACTATTCCTTAATTTTATCTTAAATGAACTATGTTTCTACGAATTGTATACATATTCATTAAATTATTATAATTAACTTTTTACTATTTTAAATTATTATTGAGAACTAAAGATTAATTATTATTTTTACTAAAAGAGGAAAAAATTTTGTGAAATAAAAAATTCTAATAATAATGCATTCATTAAGTTCCGCGTTACGATTTTATTTTAAACTATATATAGAAAACTTTTAATTATAGGATACTAGAATAAATATATATTATTCTTATAAAAATTAATTATTTTTTTATAGAAATTTTTTATTTTATTAAAATATTAATTATTCATTATAAATAATATAAAAATATATTATATGTAAATACATTTAATATGATATACAAATTTATCAAAACTTAAAATTTGAAATTAAATGTATAATTAAAATATTAATTAAATTTTTTAAAACATATATTTAAAAGTTTTTGTAAAATAACATTTTATTCAAGAAAATTTCAAATAACGGAATCTTAATCAATTCCAAAATTTTTGAAAAGAGTTTTTGGATAGATATTTCTATATAACTTTATATAAATCCTGATAAAATTATGATATTCATCCGTTCCAACTGAATGATTTCAAAAGTAATTTCAGAAACAAGTAACCAATAATTTAGAAAACCATTATTTAGTTTACTAAACACCTACATATTTGTGCTAAAATTTTGCATTTATATGAAAGAATAATTATCTACTTATCACTAAAATTTTTTGTTACTAAGTTTACTATTTTTTGCACTTCTTTTGCTCCTTTATATTTATCTAAGATTAAATCTAAACTATTCATTTGTAATACGTAATATTAAATATATTTTTAAAACTTGAGTTTTTATACATTAAAAACTAATTCAGTCTATATATAATGTAGAATAAAAATTATATGTATATATTCTTAATTAATCAATGCATAAAATTAAAATATATAAAAATTATAAATTAATGAAAGTAATAAAATAATTACACTATTATCTTATCTGAATTCATATTTAAATCGAATAATTTTGACATTATTAATTATTAGTTAATTATATTCACTATTTTATCAAAATTATGTATTGAAAACCAGTTTTTGTTTTAAATGCACAACTACATTTTTTCTTAAACAATAAAAAAAAAATAAATTTTATAATGTGAACTAAATTTTAAAACTTTCAAATTTTCAAAAATATTAATATTTTAAATTAGTAATTATTATAAATAGTTTTTCTTTAAAATAAATTATATTTTTCACTTAGTAAATCAAATTTTATTACGCTGGTGAAAATATAAAAATAAAATTGAACAAGTCAAGAAATGGTTTTTTAAATCATTTAATCTTTGAAATTAAAATTTCTTAAATTTAATCACTATATAATACTATCAAATTTGTTATAAAGAAATAAAACATACAAAACTAAATTTAAACATTTTTTTTAATTTTATATATTTGTTATATATTGCGCTTTATTGTCATATATTTTATACTATATTTTCAATATTATTACATTAATTTTCGAAAAAAGTTTTAATTTGATTACATATTATAAAAATTGATGAAACTATGAAGTCTTCAAGCTAGGATCAACAAATATTTTATAAATACTTTTTTATTTTGAATAATTTTTTATGAATTTTTATTTATATTTTATTTTTCAAATATTAAAAATTGCAATTAATTATAATGAGTATTATTATTCCACCTGATTTATTAATAAGCAATAGTTATAAATATTATTAATATTAATATATTAACAACTGAATTTATTTATCTTTTTTCATATCAAATATTACATTTGAGCTAAACATAAATTATTAAATACTCGAATTTTTTTTTAAATATATATAAATGAAATTAATAATATAATTACAAAACAAAATTATTGTTCACTAAAAATAGGAATTTTTCAATTAATATTATAATTACATCATAATATAAAAATATAATTATGATTTTTGTAATTATTATTAAATTCTATATTGAATTTTAAAGTAGATATAAACATTAACACAACTTAATATCAGAACGTAATTCGATTTACTTTTAATATTCATAATATATAGTTCATTCTAATTATTTCCTTTTGTGCTTGTTATAACTTTTTTCTTAATATTAAAATAAAGTTATCAATTTAACTTTTCATTATACATTTATAAAATGTTTACACCGCCGAATCTCAAAAAAAATTATTTACATTTTTTCTAATTACGTAATGGATGCAGCATATATTGTAACAAAATAGAAGAATTTACAAAAAGAGTAAAAAATTGCATTTCAAAAAGTGTATATATTAGATAATAAATTTTATTCCTTAGTGATCTATAATTATTAATACAAAAAATGTTTATAAATCAATTATTTATGATATAATTTAAAAATAAAACATGTTTACAAATTTTATATAAAAAATGAATTCAATGAAAATTTTTTTAAACAACTAATTTTTTCTGTTATATACTATTTACAATGGATTATTTAAAATGAAAGTATAGAATTTTTCTTTATAAATATAATTTTAGAATAAATTAAAATTTTTTAGATTTATGATTTTTTCAATTCAAATAACATTTAGAAATTTTATTATTAATCAAAAAACTTGATATATTTTTTGAAATGCCGAATATTAGACTATTTTAATGATATAGCAAAAAAAACATGTCACATATTTGATTAAGTTGATCTGTTTCTACGGAAATATTATATTAAATTAAAGTATAAAATAAAGTTTTCAATATTTATAATAATAGTAAAATACCACTACAATGGAAAATTGCTTATTTTTTAGTTATATGTATAAATTTTTATTTAAACTATATGTGCAGATTGTTTACTGTAATACGGTAATTTAATATTAAAATCTAAAAGTAAATAATAATTTCAATAATTTAGATAATAAATATTTCTAAAGGTTTTGTTACATTTATTTTAATTATTTAGATTTTTATATTAATGTTTTAATATAATCGATAATATATTAAATTTAAGAGTCAGAAGTTTTAATAACTTATAATACTAAAATATAACAATATTATCCAATTTTTATCATAGAATTCATTATGATATCAAAAACTAAATTAAATACTATTAAAAACGTAAGTAAGTTCTAATTCAGTATATTCGTTCAGGAATTGTACATTTGATAATTCGAATATAAAAAAATTCTTTTAATTGTAGCATTGATGAATTAAAATTTAATACGGATTCGATAGATTTTTACTTATAGTAAAATCTACTTTATGATTCCTTACTTTTGAAAAGTCTTTTTCTAATGAATTGACAGAATTTTCATTTATATTCATTGTCACTGATGCATTTTGAAACTTATCAAAGTTTAAGAATTTGAAACACAGTTACAATTGATATGAAAATTAAATTTTCAAAAATAATATAAAGTAGTAGCTTACAAATTTTCAAAATTATCAATTTTTTTAACAAGCCTGCTTATTAATGAAGGTTTGTTTTAAAACAAAAACATATACAAGGAGAAAATAAAAATCCAACGAATCTTAATTAAATTATGGACAGAAATATAAAAATATACGTAAAAGCATAGAAAATTGATTGATATAAAACGGAAACGTAAAATTTGACAAGCAATGTAAGATAATCTTAGTTCACGGATAAAAGAAGGCAGGTGAATGGAAATATCCTGATTGTCCTATCTCTTTCGATACACGGCTTGCGAGGGAAGCATCTTTTTCGTTCCTCTTCTCTGATTTTTCGCGGAGCACTCAAAGTTACAGTAGTGGCGATAGCATTGGCAGCGTTTCCCCACTCACCTCTATTATGGTCTCTATACAATGTGGAGAGTTCGTGTACTTTCTCTGAAAGAACAGCGCTACCTATAAAAGCAAGATTCGCTGTGTTTAAAGCGTGTTAGAAACGGAATTGCAGTAAAGCGACAAGTTCACATTAGCTCCGTTGCTGCACGCGGGTGTGTGCTTTAGATTTTTTAATCTTGTTAGTTTGTTTTCTCTTTATTTTTTAACTGTGATCGTTGCATCCCGTAAGATGAAAACTTTTAGGACTTGGATACTGATGGCCGTGATGCTCATCACCATACTTCCGGCTTCGCATTCTGAAGGTGATTGTAATGAAGCTTTTAAATTACATTTATTATCACAATTTTTTTAATTTTCTTATAAATTTCTTAAATTAAAAAAAAAACGATAATTATAAATAATGAAATATTTAATTTGATTTAATTAAACTTTTAATTATTCAGTTACTTTTAAGTAATACTCTCTTTTTCAATCTATTTTTCGTAAATTACCTTTTTTCATATAAATATCTAATTCCGTTTCATGATGTTTTATGTTGATTACAATATATGGTATTACTACACTTATTTAATTATGATATATGCTTTTTTTAAAACAAAACTTAAAATTTTTCCATTAGATATTTCTTCATCAAATTTTAATATACATAATTAATAATACACTTGCTACATAAAAGAAAATTTAATACAATAATTAATATTAAAATAGGTTTTACTTATAAAAAAATGAATTAGTTTTTAATTACATCTATTTAGTATTAATTTTTTTTCATAAATTTATATTCAGTAAATACAATAGAATTTAAATTTATTTATATATATATATTATAATATTGCTTAATTATAATTTTTCAATGATATCAATAACATAGATAGAATAAAAAATGACTTATTTTTACAATAAACATTATTTACAAAAATAATTGTTATAATTATTCAGAAACATTATTAATTTAATTATGTCCATCATTATCAAAAGATATTTAAATACAAATTACTCAAATTATTAAATTACATTGATAAAATTTGTGTTAGCACTCAGATGTTTCAATAGAAAAAAGAATGAAAATAAACAATCTTCTTTAAATATAATCATAATTAATATCAATCATTCATAAAGTAAGTAAATTTGTAAATTTCTTATTTTTCTTTTCTTATATCTATATTTAAATTTTGTCGCGTCACGCGCATGCGACAAATAGTGAAAGTTTGAGAGATTCACTCTTAACAAATGCGTAATTTGTTTCGCGAGTACGAGCTCAATCGTAGGAAATATACAATTTAAATTTTCTCAAGTATTTCAAACAAAAGCCATTTGTATACAAATTTCTTTCTTAATATTACTAAAAAAAGAAAAAGGAAGAAAAATATTTTAAACTTTGCATAATCTTACAAGTACATCTTTAGATACAAATATCCATAGTATTTGTACTAAAGAACTGGACTTTTTATTTCGGTTTTTCATTTATACTATATGCAAATCTAAATATTTTCTTGTAACTATAAATTATTCCACTATTTTCCATTTTTTATAATCAAATGATAAGTACATATATGATTATTATTTCTTATTGTTGAGCATGCTATTGTTAATGTTACATAATAAATTTTATTGCAAATTTTGCATAAAATTTTATGCAATTAGCATAAAAGTCAAATATTTTATTTAAGTTAAACAAAATGATATTGTAAAATTAAATTAAAAAAATAAAATGCATGTATAAACAGTTTAGATCTTTTTTAAAATAATAAATGTTTTATAAATAACAATGAGCCAATAACGCCAGAAATGTGTTGGGAAAAATATGTTCTTATGATCCAGTGTTGTGATAAATCAAATAATTTTTTATGCTCATTTTTGTTTTCCATTATATTATTACATAAAATTTAGTAATTTAAAATTATTATCTGTCTAGTAATCCTTCTATTTAATTAGTATGAAACAGTGTAATTATAATAACCAATCCATTATTTTCTAACCTAAAATTAAATTATGAATTAGTAAAAAGAATATAAATCAAATTACCTTTTTTTAGCTATTGAATAATAAGAACTAATCAGGAAGAATAGTAAGAACATTAAAAAAGAGTGTTGAATTACGTAATTTCATTATTTACACAAAATGATTTTAGTTTGAGACATATCCTTCAAAAACTACAATAACTAATTCAATTATAAATTTAATTGGTTAATGATTAATTTATATAATTGATATTAAATTTCTTATGTAATAACAACTTTAATAAAATAAGCAACAAATTTTTTTAATTTATTGTTAGAATATTGTTTAAGAAATTCATTAAAAATTTAAGTAATAAACATTTTCGATAAAATTTGCGTATGCAATATAATATTATAAAAAGTATATTTTAATTTTTATATTGCTTAAATACATTATTTTAATAATAGAATTTTAAAACGCTATCTTAAAAAATAAATACTTATTTATCTAGAAAAATTATTCTTTAGTTTTAAAAATATATTATATATCTTATATAATTTATTAAATAACAAAATAAAATAATTTAATAATAAAATTAAATTAAATCTAATTACATTTTATAAATATTTATTTAATTTATAATTTATGAAAAGTTTTAAGATGAAGAAAGCCTTTCAGAGTAATATATTTAAGTATTATGAAAATTGAACGATAATTTATCACAGAATGAAAACTTAATATCTTTATAATTATTTAAAAATTATATTATTATAGCAAGCTATACACAGTCAAGACTTTTTAAATTTTAATATAGAGAAAAACATCGATAAAGTATTTCACAAAATATTTATACATAAAAAATCGACAAGATTAAGGTTATTGTGATGTTTAATTATGTAAATATATTTATATATTTATGAAAATATATTAAAACATTAAACCCATTCTCTAGCACCCATTTCTGGAAACTATCTACCACCATCGACTAGTTACGGCACGCCAAATCTAGGTGGTGGTGGTGGTGGTTTTAGTGGAGGTGTCCCATCCTCGAGCTACGGAACACCGTCGCAGAGCAGACCCTCTTCGATCTATGGAGCACCTTCCTCAGGAGGTAGTTTCGGTAGTGTATTCGCAGAAGGAGCACCCTCTTCTTCTTACGGAGCACCATCAGTAAGTGGATCTTTCAGTGGATCGTTTAGTAACAGTGGTGGTGAGTTTCAAATTATTCATGGCTTATTCATGCATCAAATTAAAACAATAAAGTAATTAATATTATTAATAATAATAAATATTTATTTAAATTTTGAAGCTTTAAATTAAAAATTGGTTTTCAAAAGTTTATAAAAAATTCATAATAAATCTCGTGTTATACAACTTGTATTTTAGATAGTAATTTTGGAGGTGGATTCGGGGGTAGTGCACCTTTATCTTCATACGGTACTCCAAATCGTCCATCCTCAAACTACGGTGCTGCAAGTCGTCCATCTTTGAATTTTGGAGCTTCATCTTCTGGTAAATTTGATCATTTTTCTACTAGTAAATTATTATTAATTATTTAAAATTATTAAAGAATATCTTTTATTCTATTTCTACAAATAAAATCTTTTGTGCATTTAGGATTTAGTGATGGTGGAAGTGGACATTCTGGTGGAAGACCATCTTCTAGCTATGGTGTTCCATCCAGCAGTGGTTTTAGTGGAGGTTTCGGAAGTGGTGTACCTTCATCATCGTACGGGGCACCAAACCGTCCATCCACGAATTATGGCGCCCCATCCAACGGTGGAAGTCACGGGGGTGTACGTCCTTCGTCTAATTATGGTACTCCATCCAGCGGTGGTTTTAGTGGTGGTTTTGGAGGTGGTATACCTTCATCTTCGTATGGTACACCTAGCCGTCCTTCATCCAATTATGGAACTCCTTTCAATGGAAACAGTGGTGGTTTCGGAGGTGCTGTACTATCGTCCAACTATGGTACTCCAAATTTGGGTAGCAGGTAAGCTATTATTTTTTTTAGATTGTTATTTTGATTTCAGTGAATATATTTTAATTTCATTGTCGCTTTATTATTTGTCAAGATAATTTAAAAGATATGTGAAAAAATCATTAATTTCTACTAAATTTTCACTTACTCTAAAATAATGTTTAAAGGTACGTTTGAAAATCTACATAAATATAAAATAGTAAAAATAAACTTTACTAGTAAAATAAAAATTAACCATAAAGTAGAACATAAATTTAAAAATAATTTGTATATTAAAAAAAATTTAAACAAAACTGATTAAAATTTTGATCTTCTATTCAAAAAAATATCTCATATACTTAAATGTGCATATTATCCTAATGAATAATAATTACATATATGACATATTTTAAGCATGATTAGCCTTTATATATTTATTTCAAGTTCAAATGCCGTCGGCCGACCATCATCAAGCTACAGAGTACCTGGCAATGGAGGAGGACAAGGTTATGCCAGCAACGGAGGTTATCAATATTAATTTAAAAATATAATTTAATTCAAAATCCTCAAAATTAAACAGTTTAATTACAAGAAAAAATATAATTACTATATAATACTAAGTACATCATTTTTTTTAAATAATTTTATTAAATCTAATGTATATACTTATTTCTTTGTCTCATAAAGATCCTAATAAAATCTTTAAGTGAATTAGAATGTAATATAATAAATTAAAATTTTATAAATTACAAATAATTATTCTAAAAAACATTTATAATAATAATGATTACTCTATTTTTTATTAATATTTTTAGTAAGCAGTGTCAATACTGCTATGCTTTGTACAAATTTTATTATCTTAATGGATTTTGAATAAGTAATAACTTTAAAACAGTTTATTTTCAATATAATTTATTTATTATATAAGGGCGATTTTTATACCGATTATAAATATAATAATATTAGAAATTTAAAAAATAAAAAATATTTCTTTTATAAAATTGTCTTATTCTTAGGCTTCGACCTTAATTTTCGTTCACTCTAAAAATAAATAATATTTTTATAAAACTGTGTATATAAGTACATAAATTAACATATTCATTACAATTAATTAAGATTATTTATATTTTTCAAACTAACAATAATAAGTCTTTTATATTATAATAAGTCTTTTTATTTCAAATACGAATGCTATAAAATAAAAAATAATTAATTTTCATTCATATATTTGAACAATAATTTAATATAATTAAAAAAGAATATTTCATATTAAGAAAATTAAAATCTTAATACTAATTAATTTTAATTACATAATACCGAATGTCTATAAGATATTGATTCTCTTATAATTAAACAGTTAAGTATATACAGTTATGAAATACAAATTATAATGAGTTAGACTTTTTATAATTAAAATTACTTTCAATTATTTCTTTAAATTTTTAGAGTAAATCATCTATTTAAATTTTAAATATCTTGATGAAATATTTTATTCGTACAAAAAAAACTTGTTGATTAATAATTTTAAAATATTTTCTTGATATTAGAATATTATGAATATTTAAATAACAATATATTTCAATTAAAAAATTTATTTTTATAATGATTTGATACATTTTTCAATTCTTTAATTTTATTAACAAAATTCGAGTTCTATCTATATTAAAAAATATATAAAAGAAATTACAATGATATTTAAAAGTACTAATTTGGTAGGATTTCTTATTTCAAACAATTTATGTTACAGTTAAGTATATCAGTATATTTTACTAATTTTCTAAAAACTATATTTTTTCAATTATTTTTTAATTACACATTTTGTTTGAGAAAATATTAAATTCAATTATGTTATTTAAAAAATATTGATTGTAATACTTATAAAAAGTTTACTTTTAATCATCTTCATATCTTTATAATTTCAAACTTTTTATAATTAATATCTTTTGATATAATTTATTATAATTTTTTTATCAAGTTTTTTAAATATAAAAATATAGTATTTATATAAATTAATTGATTATTATATAAAATTATTTTGAAGAATTTTAAATAAAGAAATTAAAATTAAATTATAATAATAGTACACAAAGAAGAAGCTATGAATAATTTTTAATTATAAACGTTGGCATTTTAGACACTAATTACTCATTTAATTGGTTTACTCGCCTCCACTCCTAGGAATTCATAAATAACTAAAAATAGTCTTACCATTATTGTCTTTTACAAACTAATAAACTTTTTATAATTTAATATAAAGTTATTTCAGCATAAAAATAGAATAACTTCATTTTTTATAGTAAATCTAGAATTTGCAAAAATGTTAAAATTAACTAATATATATGATAAAATGTATATAGTTTATATGAAAGGTATTAATAATTATTAATAATTATATAATGTATAGTGTATACATAATTTTATAATAATATTAAGATTATTATAAGTATTAATGATAAAAGTAATTAATAAGTTAAACATTTGTTTTTATTTACTGTTTATTTTTAACATTGACAACAAACATATTTCGACTTCATTTGCGCAATTATACAGTTATAATATTGTATGTGTATATTTATATTATAGTATAGTACAATGCATTAATATAATAACATTTTTTAATAATTCTGATAATTTCAGTAGTTTTCAATCATTTGACCAGTTTATTAAATACAAGTCCATTTATCACCTTTATATAATTACAAAATTTAAATTCAAGTCTATCTACATATACGAATTTTTTGAGACCTAAAAATTTATTTTCAAGAATATTTATATTTTATTAAATTAACTTAAAATTTAAAAAACTAAATTGATCAAATAAAAATTGTTTAACAAACGTAACTCCTTTTTCTTGCTCATACTTTATTTCATTCATGATATATATATCTTCGTCAAATTGCATGTCATTTGATATGTATTTTATTATTTCATCAAAACTTATAAACTAGTAACAACAATTTACATTCTTTGTAATATATATTCCTGTCTATATTAATTTTAAATCTGACTATCAAGATTGTTTAAGAATCATACGCTAGAATGAAGCATGATATATGATATGTTATATATAGGTTAAAAAATAATAATCTGATTAGTCATTTTCCTCATTTATATATATCTTCATAGTCATATTAGAATGTATTTTTTTGTTAAAATAAATGTATTTCCTTGTATATATTTTTATTAGTAATAAGTCAATATACATTTTTTTAATTTTTATTTTCATATTAATGTCTATTGTTTAATAATGAAAATAATTTGTAAGGAAACATTTTTATATTAATTTCCATAGTTATCAGATTTTAATTTTTTGTGTAAATTTTAAAAAAATCTCATTTTTTGATTTTTAAAGTTAATATAATCATAGAAAAAAATATTTTGATAAAATATATCTTTATATTATTTTAAAATATTTGATGAAAATAAATAAAAATGTAAATGTTTAATCTATAGTGATACACATTGAATGATGTAAGCTTTATGTACACATATTATTACTTGGATATTTGTACAGTGTAAACATTATTTTTATCAATGATAATAAATAAATAGTTTTTGTTTTCGATAATTCATCTATTTATTATTTTGCCTTTTATTTTTGTATTCAACAGTTATTTATTAATCACATTAATCATTATTAATTATAATTAATAAAATTATTGATAATACTTAATAACTGATTAAACTACATTTAAATAAAAATCATGAATTTATATAATGATAAATCAACATTAGCAACTAACGCTTCTTTAAAATACACTTCTTTATACTTAATATATTGTTCATTGTGATTTTACATTAATATTTATTCTTAATATTAAGTTGTTTACTTTTGTAATCAAGACTATCTTTTAATTTTTAGATTATTAACTTTATCTTTAAAAGCTTGCTCATTATTTTTACTTTCACAAATACTTTATCTTCCATTTCATAAATCTCATAAGTATTTAATTTAGTTTTGTGATATGTTTTGTGATTCTTTTTATTATTCTTTTATTATAGTTCACTTATTAAAACGCAAGATTTTTTAAATTCACCCTGTTTTGTGTTACTTATTTACATAAAGAAAATTTAATGATTATAATTTTAAAAATGTATTAATATGAGTCTTATGAATTTATTATCAATCGGTATTAAAAATTATAACTAAAAATTTTTATACTAAAGCTTTCAAAAAATCTTGCGGAAATTTATAACAGTTATGTATACATTCTTTTATTCATATTGACATTAAAGTATCTACATGTGCATATGATGAGTTTTTGTATGCACTGCCTGCCTACACTAGTTTACTTTTGCCATCCAGCGCACGTAAAATCACTCTACTATACACTATATAGTAAACTCAACAAGCTCGATCGAAAGCTGATCCGCCATTTTGTATTCCGTTAAAAAAATATTTTATCTTCATAAAATTTTACTAGCTATGTACTTACACACACTTCATAAATATAACATAACTATTACTTTTATATGTCGATTAACAATGACTCCTCTTTTTATTTATAGTAATTTAAATTTAATTAAGTATTAAAAACATTATTTTTTCCATGTAAAATTTTATTTTTTTATAAATGAAAACATTTAAACAATTAAAAATATAGTCACGGTTAATTTTTAAAAGTAAATATTTTGAATATATATATTTAAAATAATATTTGCTGCTTGATTTTGACTCTAACATGTACGTAAGTATATAACAATTGAATAATTTTTTTTAATTGATTTTAATGTTATCATAATTAAGTATCTACTGCTTAAAATTTTATTATGATTATTTATTTATATTTATTAATCATTTCTAATTAATTATATTACTTTCAATAACAATATATACCCATGTACAATAATATCTAGAAGAGCGTGTATATTAAAAAATAAAAAAAAGTGAGGACTTATCTTTTCCTTTTCATTTTTTCTCATGAAACTATTATTATATACTTAATTTATAGTCACTCACCAGCCTTCCGGTTTTCATATTTATAAATATTCTTTTACGAATTAATTACAATAAATCAAACAAGGAAAAGATAAGGATTAATCATCATAAAAAAGAACACAAGGAGTATACCTTTGTTACTAATAGATATTGTATGTTTGTATTTTTGTGTATACATACAAATTAAATAAATTGATTTATCGGTATAATTACTGATATTTTTCTGTTATTTAAAGTACAATTATATTAACTTTTATATGTGAAAAGAATTATTAAATAAGCGCAATAAGATATAGTTCATAAATCAATTTTATTCAAAATAAAATGAAATTCAATTTATTTTAATTTTTATTAGTCATATTTAAATATAAAAAATCTAAAATTATCACTTACAAAAAATAATAAACATAAAAATTCTATAAATTATTTATAGTAAAAAAATTAAATGCAAATTAATTATTTATTACCTGTATCATAAAACCTGAAATGATAATATAGTTTTTTTCATATGAAAATATTTAACAAAAATTAACTTCATTAAATGTAAATTAAAAATAAAAGGATTTAAAATTTAAAACTAGTAATTATACTTTTATATTAAATAGTCAAAGGAACTTTTCAAGTCACGGAACGACCAGCGTATATATAACAATTACATGATAAAGGCATTCTATTAAATTTATCTAGTATATTTTTATTTTCTCGACTGACTATTCGGCAAAAATCGCGTAATTATTTTCAAAATAGCATCGCGAACATAAATTTTTCATTGTATTATAAAATTTACTATAACCATTCTTACAAACAAAATATCCGCTATGAATTTATTAACATTTTATTATATTGTTTTTAAATATAGAATTATAATTATCATCTTGTAAAATTAACTAATTCGTATAAAGTAATGATCTAGAATAACGATATTGGCGGATCGGCCGATATATTATAATTTTCCAACATGAAACTTTGTTAAGCATTTGGTAGACTATTAATGCATTCATATATAATATATGTCACAGAAAAACGAAATAATTTACTAGGCCTAAGAGGCGACACGGCTTTTGAAAATATATTAATAATTTGAGAAATTCCAAAATATATACGTTTAAACACTTAAGATATCTTGTATACATCAATTTAATTGTAATGTAATTTTTTATAACAACTATTAACTTAAAAAATAATTTGAAATGTAATATAATGTATTTATTGTATAATATTATGTAACATATAGCATATAAGAATATATAAGAAAAATATGTATGAAAAATTTGTATTATTGTAAAATTTGACATAAGCAGAAAATATGGAATAAAATATTACCATAAAAAGGGAAAAAATGAAAAATAAAATTATAAAAATTTCAAAAAGAATAAACTATATAATGAAAAAGCAAAATCAAATCAAATCACACAGTTATCTACAATTTTACTTAGTATTATTTTTTCCAAAAAAGAAAAAATAATTAGAAGAGACTCAAGGGTACAATAAGTAGTGATTATAAATTATGAAAATATTATTTCATTTAAAAACCGTTTTAGAAAAGATAAAATTTACCAAGTACAGAATAATACATGAAGTGGCCAACATGAAAAATTACCAGTATACAGTGCAGCATCGATTCTGTCAAGGGGCCAAAGAGCAAAGCAAAAAAATTCATAAATTGAATTTGATAGCAAAGAAGTAATAACAAAAAGTAGAAGATATAAAATATGCCGTGTCGCCACGCTTATTGTTGGTCACAGCATCCGATCACGGAGTCCGCGATTAGAAGGCGGTACTGTTTTGGGTCTGGCGTGCACTAAGGGTAACGGTGACAATGTGATGGGGCCCGGCTTGTGAAGCTGCAGCCACATTACCCCCACCGCCGCCTCCGACAATCGTCTGATCCACCACTGGATAACCCGGCTCCATGTCGTAGTCCGGCTCGAGTGCTGGATTCACTCGCCCGTTTGATTCGTCCTTGCTACCGTAGAGCCTACCGGCACCGGCTGCGAGAACTGCCATTTGTTCACCCTGTAACATTCGAAACGAATCACGGGCTTGCTCTTTATTTGTATCAACTAGACATTTTACATCAAGTAGTGAGCTCCGTGCGAAAGAACTTCTTAGTCCCGCTTATTTCAATACATTTTTATTTATATTTCTCGAACTACGAGTATCGATAATTCAAACAACTCAAATATTCAATATATTGCAATTATACCGTAAATGATCTTTTCATCAAGAATAAAAATTATTTAATAATAAATAGAACTAATTTTTAATATTGAATATACAAAAATTGATTACTAAAACTTTTATGAATTTCATTTTTATTTATTAGTTGCTTGATTCACATACTTTATAACATTTAATTAATAAATTAAAAAATTCATAAAAACTAATTTTTTTTTAAATTAATTTAAAATTTTAATTATTATTATTTTTAACATTGTTTAAATACTGTTTATTTTAAATTACTATTTATCGAGAACCATAAATATTATTCGTACATTCATCCTAAAATTTAATTATAAAATTGCAAGTAAAACTGGAAATCAAAAGATTACAAATACATTCTATACATTTTTTTTAATATAATAATATTTAATTAAAAGTAGCATGTATAAATCACATTATTATCCATTTTTTATGTACGTACCTTTATCAATAATAATAAATAAGTTAAGTAAACAATTTTTTTATTTATAATAAATTAATATTTTGCATATTATTGAAAAAATATTTTATTTATAGTATTGTACACTTTATAATATTCTATTGTATTTTATATACATTTTAAATATTTTTTTTTTTTAATTACTCTACTTATCTATTAAATTTGTTAAAATAGCTTTCTTCTTCAATATGTTAATTACATCATTTTATCTGATTAATACATATATAAGCATTCTATTTTGTAATATGAACAAATAAATTGGTATAATATTATGTAAATAATATTAAATAATATAAATTTAATAAAGTATCCTGTTGATAATTATTATAAAATGATTACGTAGAAAATCTACAGAATTTTAAAAATATTTTTATTTTTATAACCACACATTCCTTACATTTTATCTGAAATATAAAATAAATACGCATGGATACATTTATTTTAGATAAATTTAATTAAGATAAATAAAATTTATGATACTCGATTACTAAAACTAGTTAGATATTTGCCGAATATTAAATATTTTAATAAAAAAAATAGAAATAACATTATTTTTTGCATTAAATAAATAATAAAAATGTTTTTTTATCGTTTTTCTAAAACTTATATTCATAAAAATATTCTATAATAATTAATATTAAAATAGAAGCTTTCTTCTCATATCTATTATATTTTTATACTTAAAAAACATTAATTTCATGAATTTTACTTAATTATATAAGCAACATATCATTCGATCATATCTTAGTAATTCAAAATTCAAATATTTTTAATATTAATAATAGTGATTAATATTGTAAAAAATAATTTGATTATTATAATTGTTTTAGTTAATTACATATGTTAATTATGTTCTTAAGGAAGTATTTGACCTTGTAAAACTTACCTCAGCAGGATCTGGTCCGACTCTCTCGATATCTTCTGGTATATTAACAATGCACCGAAAAATATCATAATCCGGAGAAAGCCTGCCACTGAGGAATATAACTTGCATACCATATGAAACCCCAACGAGAGTCACAAGTGATATGAGCATAGCCATGGTACGAAAAGGGAAAGTTTGCTCATTTTTTTCTTCGTCAAAGCCTGGGTAGCGTATGAGTGCAGGGAGTCCAATTATAGGTTCACCACCACTTATCCGAACGATGAAAGCGATTATATATGCCGTCAGACTGCCGTAAGTGTTGCAGTATGACTTAAAATGCACAACCATTAGAAGTTGTGGGAACAAAATCACGTATACCAGATCAGAGCACATTGACCAAAGCCCATAGATTGACGGGATTGTCAGAGCCATAATTGTACTCAATATACCAACTACGCCGATACCCGTTCGCATTACCCAGATGATTTCCATCTCTGAAGCCTGAGATAAACCACAGAAAAAATATTTTTTTGTTAAGGTACAACGACTTTAAAATACTTAAATAATTTTTATTTTCGGTTTTAAATTTTAATAAAAATATATCAAAAAATTAACAGATAATATTAATATATAAAATAAAACTATAAATATATATATTTATTTTTACACTAAATTTTTATTAATAATAATTTCTTGTTTATTTATTTTAATATAATGAGCAAAATCAAATATTATTAAATACAATATTGAAAGGAATAAATTATAAATTATTTAATTACAAATTAAAATAAAAGGTTAATAAAAATAAAAGAATCTTTGCCTCTTACTTAGTATTATATCTCTCTTTCTAACGTGATTGTATGCAGTTTTTAAATACACATATTACCTGCATTCTATCAAATAAAATACACTATTATAAGAAAAACTAATTTTATATGATTTCTTTGTTTATAACTATTAAATCCATTTTTAATTTCTTATAAACTGTATTTTCTATGCATAATAGTTTTTTCAAAATTGATTATTTATATTTTATAAATAGCTTATAAGAATGTTTGTTATAAATAATTATTATTTATTAGCATAAATAACAATATTTAGGTTATGTTATCGTTTAAAAAAAAACTTACAAAACCAAAATACAAAAAAAATAAAACTTATTTGCCTAATACGTTATGCGTTATAAGTTTATACATTACTCTAACCATTAAAATTATTAACAAAAAATATATAACATTTAAATGATTTTAATTTTAATAATTTTAATATTAAAAAAATAATAAAAATAATACATTTTTATTCTTAAAATTACCCTTTGACGGAAAATGAGTTTATAGACGTTTCTAGCAAACATAGAGCTAGCTGAAAGGATACTACTATCTGCTGATGACATGACAGCAGCGGAAACAGCGCCCAAGCCAAAGAATGATACGAAATCTGGTGTGAGGTATTGTAACACCATCGGCAAAATCATGCTGGTTTCCTCACTTGTCAATGGATAAGGACCTATATATTTTGTCTCGTTCCACACTATAATAATGATAAAAAAATATAAATTCTAAATACTTTAATTGTTATTGTTGTCCTTATATGATTTTTAAATATATTTTTAAATATATTTTTAAATATATATGAGAATTATTATAGTTTACTATCTTAAAAATTCGTAAAATAATTTTTTAATAAAAATTAAAAAAATATTATATAAAAATATAATCATATTTTTTATAAATAATATTATTCTAAAAGTAAGTATAAAGCAAATACAAAATTTTATGTATTTTTTATTTCAACAAAATATACGATCCATTAAATATAAATAATATTGTACTAATCAGAAATTTTAATAATAATACTTTTTATAAGAAATAAATAATATAATTACTATTTTAAATATTAATTTACTTCTTTCATTGATATAATGCTTATTAATATAATCATTTTGCTATGTATATATATATTTTGCAAATTACAATTACAAATTATAAAAAATTAGTTTGAAAGTATATAAATCGAATGTTTTATTTAAAAATTATTTGTACATAACTAAGCAAAATTATTGCATATTTATACCCGACAAACTAATTTTAAAAGAAATATCATATGAAAATAGACTATAACATTAAGCATATATTCAAAATATATTTTCATAAAAATGTGACTATTATCAAATAACCTATTTATTTTACTTGCGTTTTGTCTATGTGATTCTATTAAAACTATAATTACGCATTTTTCGGGTACAACCTCATCGAACAAGATTTAATTAGGTATGCTTATCTACTCTATTTTTACCTACCTTCAAAAACCTTATTCTCCTTATTTTTTTCACTTGAAAAAATCTTTCTTTCCTTTTTTCTCTTGGAATGTCACGTTATTTTTCTTTCCCTTCTCTTTTCTACCTATTTATCTATCTAATATTATTCTTCCTCAATTTATTGATTTAAACTACATATTTTATTTATATACTAGAAATAATAAACTAACTTATTGATTAAAATATTTTTAAAATGAATGAAAACAAAGTCAGTAAGAAAAACATATGTCTGTGTGCACATGCATGTACATATATGTGAATATATCAAACAATTAATGATCAGTGAAAATTACAATTTTTTTTATTTTTGTTAATTATTATAAGCCTCTATTATACTACTAAAAATGTGCTGAGTTTATTGATTTCAAAAGATTAATTTTTAGAAAAAAAAAATGTTTTGTTAAGCATAATAACAATTGGGATATGTGCATATATTTTTTTTATTGAAGAATAGAAAAAAGTTTAATAATAAAAGAGTATCTAGAAATAATCTTACATAGTAAGATGTATGTAATTAATTTTTCTTAAAACTATAGTTTTAATATGTGTATAATAAAACTTAATTTAGTATAAAATAATTTTGATTTTTTAATTAAATATACACTAAAAACTAAATATTGGGTATTTAGTATACTAAATTTTTAGCCTTATATAAATAAAATAATATTATAATTGTTAATTCAATAAATAAATATTCAAATATACATTTCTATAAATCTGATATGTATTGTGATCTAAGTATCATTATTTTCATTATTATATTACTAATATATAAAATAGAGATATAAGATTATTATAACGTATTATTGAAGCTTATAGAAAAAAGAATAATGAAATGTTCTGAATTAATATAGCAATTAAAAAACAAGTAATCCCTTAAAAATTCTTAAAAAATGAATCTTAAATTTATGATTATGGCTTTCTAGAATTTATATTAATTTTTTAAGCTAATTAAATATCTTTCAATTATCTGGTTAATCATTTATATATCAATACATTCTTTCTTCAAGTTGTATTATATAAAACAAAAGTGAGAGTACTCTTTTGATTTTCTAAAAACGAAAGTTTACCTATTATCTTTTGGTAATTCGTCGTTTATATCTTCTTCCGGTACAGTTTTCTCCCTCTCATATTTATCTCTTTCGACTCTTTCAAAGCTAAAATTTATGGTATTACATAAGTATTCCACTGATAAGTATTTCGCTCTCAGCATAGCTTTTTAAGTTTCAGAAACTCGGAAACATACGCTATTGAGGCTTGTTTAGCTATGTGATTTTTACTGAATACTTGATATTAGTTAATACTATTATCCACGTATATCTAATGCATCCTCCAATGTTTTAATCTGTTCTAAACTCAAACGAAATACTACTGCCTTTCCAGATGTATTACACCAGTTATATACAATAATTATCGGCTACTTGACATTTTGTTGGAGCTCGTAACCGTGCAAGGGGTTGACTCTTTCTCTTTTTGATTCGAGCTTCTTCGTCCTCTGACCCCTGCGCATTTATTCATTTTTACAGGGTGTACACCACATCACTGATATTTATACGGGATAAAAAAGGCAAGGGTGCGTTAGTAAAAAGGGGAGCAAGGCTGTATGAGCTAAAGTATACGACACTCCTAGTGACTATTGAAGAGAAGGGCTCATGTTTTCGCTGTAAAACGAGCTGAATAAATACATTTACAATGCAGTCGTGGGAGGCTTAACCAACCAAGCGTCGCTAATTTCCAGTACATCACCAATGATAACAGACGCAAAGAAACTTACCATGATGATATGATCTCGATATGAATACGTATTGACCAGTAGAGACGGTGTTTTTATTATCTACGTCTCTCAAGTACGCGAATTTTTGCGCTTTGTTTCCGCTGAAAAACTAATTTAATTCTTTTATACATCCCATTCACTTTAGATGTGAAAGATAAAATTTTAATGAAACTTTGTAATATTATGCAAGCACCAAATTACTATTCTGCAATTATGTAACAAGTCAACTTCGAATGCCATAAGGAAGAAGAAATTTTAGTACATATTATATTATATAAGCTCGGATAGGAGGGTTGGATAAATCTAATTATTCTTATACAATTATTAAGAATTTCATTTATTATACGATAAAAAATTTCATTTTTCTAGGTTTTATGAAATTGAAATGAACATTTCACAAAATAATTCAGTTATTTAAGCTATTATCTAATCTTATAACTAATTCGTTAAAGAAAAATCAATTTTAAAAACATATATTTTTTTAATTACAAACAAAGTTTTGATATGTGCATTCAAATTGAGTATAACAGAAAAAAATATGAAAATAGCACGAATTAATAAATACTTTAAATCTAAAAGTTACTTTATAAATTATTAGTATCTAAAACAGTATTCGGAAAATTTACTTTATGCTGTTTTATTTTTTAAATAAATTTTAATAATAACGTAATATTTGTAAATAAATATAACTAAAAAATGTAATGGATTTAAAAAAGTTTTGTGATAATTAATATAAATATTCTTACGAATTTTATTGATAAAATTAGTAAATTTTTATATAATGAGCGAAAAACTAATTTGTTTTTCTTTATTACAGTTATATAAAATATATCATTTATTGATAAAATAAGCACAAAAAATGCTCATTCTATATTTTGTCAGCAGCAAATAAGTAATAGTATTGAGAGGCAAATATTAAAATTAAAATAGATAATTATAAAAACAATAACACAAGAGTTCTATAAAGTACGTTCTAAAGTTACATAAAGAAAGAATGCGAGTGGAAAAGTCATATTTTCAAGTAGTATTTCTATCATAGTAACCATCTACTGAATTTAATTAATTCTAAGGACAGTCAAGCGTATTTTGATGGCGCTAATATTATGTAGCCCGTGTCACTAGCGTTTCTCTCTTGTAACATCCAACTTTCTAATCGAAACCACCGTGCTAGTATGTCATATGAAAATATAATACACCATGGTACGTTGGGCTTGTAACGAATCAGCTCGTAGATAAATAACGCGTAATTTAAGAATCTTGTAAAATTTTTAATTAACTTAATATCTTCTTTGGTATCTTATTACTTAAAATATTAATGATTAATGTAGTGATAGTAATAATTCCTATTGATTGTACAATTTCTAAAAATTTTCTATCCATTATTATTTAATATCAGACGCTTTAAACATTTAAATGAAAATTTGTTATAACTTGGGTGTAATTATTTAATACCTCAAAAATATTTTAAGAAATTGAAGTTTAATGAACAATCTTACATTTTATTCAATTCGACTTCATAAGCTGATATACAAAATAGCATAGATGGCTTATATATTTTTTTATTTTTCAGAATTTAATATGACTTCATATTTCAAACTATTTGAATAGATTATACCTGATATCCTTTACTCTATGTGAAAGCAGTATCATAAAAAATATTTAAAAATCTATTATAATAACTATAATATGAATTTGGAACGTATTTATTATTTGTAAAAATATTAATTCATAATCTATATAATTACAAAAAATTATAATTTTATTTTAATTATTATAATTATTTTTATATTTCTTTATACATCCATATTCTTTTATTATTCATATGATTAAAGTAATACTTGAAAAAAGTAATGTAACCTCAAATGCTTTAATTTCGTATAAAATAAAAAAATTGTAATTTAATTATTATTTAATGATTATTCAATGTTCTTTATATATATTTATAAATATAAATATTGTATTAATCATGTTTAATATAGTTAATAATAAAAAAAATTACCTTTTTCTGTAAAAAAATACATCTTTAAGTTGATTAATAATTAAAATATTATTTAAAATATATAGAATTTAAAAAATTGATTATATCCAGAAAAAGCTTTCGAATATCATTCTGTTATTTATTTTTAGTATAGTAAGATTTCCATGTGTGTCTAAAGTATATACTAATATAAAATATTTTTGATTACTCATAAATTAGAATTTTACTAGCTACAAAATAAAATTAAAGTACTTAAAACATTTTTACACGATTCATTTTGAATAGTTTTTCTATTTTGAACCTTTTTCTATTATCTATTTGTTTAAGTATTTAACTTTTTCTTTAAATTTTTATGTGTAATTCATGAACTATATAAAAATTTATGTAAGTGTAAGTGAGATTATAAGTGAAAATCTAAGTGAAATGTAAGTACACATATAAGTGTACTTATCTATAAAATGAATAAATTTTTATTGATTAAGAAGGAAATTTCAATAAATTATTTTTCAAAATATTTTAATATTATTTTTGAGTGATAATTAATACAAAATAATATTTTTTTGTAGTAGACATATCAAAATTACATCTGTTAAATACTAAATAATTAAAAATAACTTTAATCTACAGTTTAAAATTTGAATAAAATTAATTTTGTTATAAAAATTATTTTAAATTTTTGTAACGAAATATAAAAGTATTTATAAAATATATAAACTTACCAGTAGCTTTAGCAATAGCACCAATCAGAACAGGTGGAACGGCCATTAAAATACACCCAACAGCAGCTACATAACTAAGTATTTGAGCTCTTCCAGCAGATTTTGATGATAAAACTCTTTGAAAATAAACTTGCCACGGAATACCACCAAATACTAAAAGTAATCCATTATCTAAGTAAGACCAATATTCCCTTGGACTTACGGAACCAATCCAATCAACATCCATCGAGCTCAAAGACTGTACTTGAGGATGCATCCATGCAAATGGAATACACATCCACTAAAAAATATCATTGAAGAAGTATATTCAATTATCATAATTATTAATTATCATGTATTTAAAATTTTGCATATATAACACTAATTATTAAATTAACTTTAATCTAATATATTATATGAATCCTTTAATAATAATAATAATGTGTATATAAACGAATAGAAGTTATACAGAAAAGTTAGATTAAGCTATCACTATTAAGTATCACTAATAGTTAAAGTTATAATATGCTAAATAACATTGATATATGATTCAATATATATAGTATTATAAATTTAAATTATTTAATAAATTTTATAATTAAGACATATTTTATAAATAGTAAAAGACTCTATTCGGGATTTTCATTTTATGTAATAACCACAAATTAATCTAATAGTACAAAAATAATTCAAAGAATTTTTAAAATGATTGTAAAGAAATATTTTCCTATATGATAAATTAACGTCTAATTACTAATACATTTATTTATATAAAAATTTTTAATTTCAAAATTAATCATGAAATTCATTTATATTTTTGTATACTTTTATGTAAGAATATAATATAATAAAAGTTATAGCTATACATCGATAAAGGTCTTGAATTTAACTATTAAATAAAACGTAATATTTAAAATAATTTAAAGTAAAAATGGTTCACTTATAAATTAAATAACTTTAAATAAAAATATTTTATTCAAAAGGCCATTAATTAAATAAAACAATGTAAATTAAGATATAAATCACATTATTTTTATCAATGAATTATATTTAAATAATGTATTTTATTATATCAATAAAACAATTTTAAAAATATAAAAAAAATTGTAATTTTTATATTAATATTTTATTTTCAAGAATATAAATTTAAGATTAATAAATTTAATTATTCAAATATAAAACTAAAAAGGACATTTTATGTATTTTTTGCACTTACATATTTTTGTATTTATTAAAAAAGTATAGTAAATTTAAAAATCGTTTTAATAAGTAACGAATTTAAAAATAGTGTATATATATATAATAGATATAACACACAAATAAAAAAATATAATTTTTATCAAAACTGATTGATTTAATTCGAAATAAAGGTTTCAACGAAACCATTGAATCTTTTCAAATTAATAACATATTCTAGTTAAATATGTATCTGTTATGTAATTTTCTTTAATTTTTTTTTAATTTGAGTATTTCAAATGAATTCAATAGTGTGTATACATTCTTGTAAATTATTTTAATATTAATTAACTGATTGGTCTAGTTAATTTTTTGATCATTTGAGACAGATATGAGGCATATTATTTATTTATATAATTTAAATGCTCATGTACTTTATAAACTGAATTATCCTTAAACATATTATGTATAAACTATATTATAATTCCTATATTATTATTAACTTTTGCAGATAAAGTTTATGTAATTCGACTAAATTGATGACGATCCAAGTTAAATTACCTTCAGAGTAGATCTCGACATGTTTTATTACTATTAATTATTAGCACCACAATAATTAATATGCTAAGCCTGCTACCTATGCTACTGAATAACATTCTTAAATTTTTTTATTATCACTACAAGCATTTCAGCTTATTAATATTAACTTAATCGCTTATATAAGGATTCTAGATATATCTTGCCACTTTTTATAAGTTATAAATTTATATTACTATATTATTGCAAGTATAACTTGTCACAATATTGCTACCAGTAGTATATTTTACATCAAATTGGCGCATCTTATAACTATTATATCAATATTGCTACCTGTTTACGCTGATATTGATTTTTGAATCTCAGCATACGAGAGTAAGTCTCTCAGCTTAACAAGAGTAAGTCATACTTAAGCATGCAGCTTCACTATCCCAAACATCAGTTAGCACAATAAGTTATTTTATTTAAAGTTGTTATTTATTTATACCCAATAAATGCAATTTTTATGCAATATGTTGTTTTTTTCAATCATAATGAACAATAATTTTACATATAATAAATTCCTTATGACTAATATGTTGTTATATATAACGATCACAGTCTTATAGCTTATTTATTTTATATATTTTATTTAAACAAGATTTTTTTTGATAATGGTGTGATTTATGTGGTTGTCTATTTTTTCAATGTAGTTATCTATTTCATTATTTGTTAAATTTTTATTGTTTTATATATCCAGTTGTTGCTATTGTTTTTTTAAAAATTAAATTTATAGTTTTCATTATTAGTTAAATTTTGTGATGATAATATTACTTCTATAAGTAATGCATTATGGTCACTATCATATACTATTGTATTAATTGTATATTTTATACATTTGTTAATTACTTAATTCTGGGGTCTATTAGGCATAAATCTATATATGAATATCTATTGCAACAAGACGGGTGTTCCGAACTGTATAATTTTGTTTTGTGTATTGTGTCGTGGCTATTTTATACAGCCAATTTTGTTTATAAATTTTCCACTTGTATTATTTGTTTACTTCTTGTATTACTTGTATTATTTTTTTTCATTCAACGTATTTTGCATTCAGGTCTCAATCTCAAAAATTTAGAACCTGCTAGCCACAGACCAGAAGACTTATCCAAATATGCTGACGAAATATTAAACAACGAGAATGGACAAACACGAAATACGTATTATTCTTATACTGTGTATCTTATTCTATTATTCATTATATTGTACATATTATTTATGTTTTGTAAAATAATTAAAATGCGAATTAACAAATGCTATAAGATTATCGATTATTTGACACTAAACATTTTTAACAAAGCTAAACAATCAGAAGATATTCCTGTAAAATACATTTATAAATCTAATCCAACAACTGTACAAGCAATCTATACAACAAGCCCGAAAGAAGAAGAAATATTTACAAAAAAACAAGATCAAAAACTAAATTAGATCATATTTTTAAAAATAAGTCATAGTCAAAACATTATTTATCTCTAATTATATCTTTAATTTTAGTGGGGAGGTATAATGTATACATGACTTTTCCTCTGCTTGATTCTCGCGGTTTTTCTTTGTATTCTTTTGCTTTGTGACTTCCATCCGCGCGATGCGCGCAGCTATCCTTTAAATTCCTTTTTTTCGACTTCCATCTGCGTGACGCATACGGTTTTCCTTCATTTTCCTTTTTTACGATTTTCCTTTACTCTCCTTTACTCTACGACTTTTGTTTGAATGATATTTACTGTTTTCTTTTACTTTACGACTTCTCTTTGCGTGATAATCACAGTTTTCATTTAACTTATGACTTCCCTCTACGCGATACTCACGATTTTCCTTTATTTTTCTTTACTCTATGATTTCTTTCTACGTAATACTTTTACCTACGAATAATTTCTTTGATTCCAAAACTGTAAAGCTTATTTCCCTGAATTTCGATATTTATTACCGAGTCCAGTGTTAGCGCTACCTTTTAAATACTGGACCACTGCGAAAAGAACTTAGTTTACAACCAGAAAGAGCTGAATCATATTAAACTCATACTAAACTTTGCCACGAACATTAATATTTTGATATTAAGTCATTGTATCTTTATTATAACTTATATAAATACATAAATTAATATTATTAAACGATATACACACGAGTAACTCATTTATCCAACTACAACCCATTACACATCTTCTGTATATAAAACTGCGTATTTGTTCTTTATAGTTATATTATGTTATTGTTCACCATCTTGTTATTAATATTATATTTTTTCTGTATTCGTTAATTATTTCTTTTAATTTATTAATTTCTTCGTTTAAATTTTTAATAATATTTTCATAATAAGTTTTATTTATTTTTTCTTCTTGTAACATTTCTAATTCTAGATTATTATTATTTATTTTTTCTGTTTCTTTTTTAACTATTTATTAATAATTTCTATTAACTGTTGCACTGATAATTTAGTTTTTTTTTATTTATTTATAAATTCATGTTATTTCATGTCATTCATGTTTTTCACTTATGTTAATTTTTAATATTATTTTTATATTTATTTTATACTGAATTAATATTGTTTATTCCTTGTGAAGGCACATAGAGATTTAGTTGCGTTAACAGCGTTCCTATATCTAGGGTTCAACGGTGAGTAGTCGACTGTTAGTACAATATATGTGCGATAACGTATGACACATACTGCAAATATAATATCCACTTTTTGTTATAATTTATTAATTAGTATGAAGAGATTACCAAATGAAATCAAGAGTTTTACAATATAATCATATAAAGTAAATAAAAGCATATATGACCTTAATAATATTCTATATATTATCTATAATGCAAACTAAGATAATTTAAATAATAATTTTAAAAAAATTGTATACATATATATTTAAGGTATGCATGCGTATATATGAAGGGAGATAGTGAGAGATAATGGGTTTACGTACTAAATAAAAAAAAAATATATAATTAATAGTAAGTGCCATAATTTACAAATGTAAATAGAGTTCATGGACTGTAATAAATGGATGCATATTTATTATAGTAAAAACTTTTATCAAAATATATCAGAATATTGTCAAACGATCTATGAGCTATAGTTACCAACTTCTATTCAATACTATTATACTAAACTGAATTTTTTATTACAACTAATTAAAACTCGATATCGATGTATTATAAATCATTATGAGAGCTAAAGAAACTTAATAGTTAATATTTATCATACATCATTTTACAAAAAATATATAGAAATTGGTACAATCAAACATTTTATAGATTGGATAGAGAAAAAAATACGTCAATAACTTAATGATGTATAATCATCTATAAAAAGATTTTATATTCAATAAAATTTTAATAACAAACAAATCACTATTTAAATTTAATAATATTTTGTATTTTATTTATTAAAAAATATTTCTGAAAAATCATTTTTACTAATTAATTAATTCTCAATCTACAATTAATATTATAAAAAACTAAATTTCTATTTGAAAGTACTTTGTTAAATTAAAATAAAAATATATTGCTAAAAATTATCCTTCATATGTTATATAATAATAATAAAATTATTTTAATTATTAAATTATTTATAATTTAATTATAGATATTGAGTTATGGTTATTGTCAAATTGTTTAATATTTTTAAATAAATTGTATTGTATAATGAATATCTTAAATATTAAATATTCTGAAGTGTGTAATGTTCATTATAATTATAATATTTTTTTAACTAACAAATTTCATAAATAACAAAAATGTTGAAAAACTTAATTTATTTTCTTCTTAAAAAGCATATAAAATATTCACACCAGTTTTAATTTTATATCCAAAAAGATTATTTATTATTTTTTATATTTACTTTAAAAATAGAGTAAATTAATTACTACTTTTTAGTTACTCTAAGTTTAGATTTATTTAATTTATATAATCTAAAATATTTCATAAGTTATTTATATCTAAAAAAAATTTATTATAGTATAGGTTTATTATATATTATATAGATAGTATCGAAATTTAAATGTACTATACTACAACATATTGTAAAGAAATTAAAAAAAGATTTACTTTTTTTTCAATGATAAATTAAACATTAATTTTTTATAGTGTAATATTTTTATTGCATTCTATATAATAATAAAACATTAAAATTAAGTAAATTAAAATAAATCATATAATAATATTACTGTAAATAAGAATAATTTTAAATTGTAACCTACGAGTCCAATGAATATGCAGAAAAGTTGAATGACGTCAGTATATGCAACAGAATAGAGGCCACCGAATAATGTATACATGACAGCGATACAGGCACTCAGTATAACTGATGTTCCTTGGTCCATGTCAATGATAACGGCTAGAGTAGCACCAAGAGCCGCAAGTATACCTGCTGCCCAAAATACTTCACCACAAAGTGCTGGTAGAAATAGAAGCCCACCCATTCGCTCACCAAATACGTCTTGAAGTGGATCCAACATCGTAATATACCCCTGTTGTCGCATCTTATTTGCGAAAAATATTCCACCTATTTAAATAATTAAATGTAAAAAGATGTTGCTACAAAACTTAATATTGACCTAAATGGTAAATAATTATAAATAAATCATAGTATTGATTAATAAGCGCAAAAATCAATCTCCTTTAACCTGTTAACTATAAAATAATATAAACTGCTTATAGTTAGTCTGGAAAGCAAGTGCAATCACATTAATATTATACATTGATACATATAGAAATAATTAAATTATATAAAGTTATAATTTGATAAATAGAAATATTCAGAATCATATACAAAGAGTTTATTATATATATATTCTTTATATTTTCGATTCTTATAATCTAATTTCTTATATTATACATAGATTTTAAAAATTTCACTTTTAACAATCTACAATATGAAAATAATATCTTTTTCTTGAATTAAAAATATAATTCAAACAAGGATATAAAAAACTTTATGCTTAGTCTTTCAAAAAATATATTACTTTAATTTTAAATATCTACTGCTCTTGTATTTTTTGATTTATTTTAACGTTAACTAAATAAAGTCGTGATTTTTAATATGAATCTTTTGCTTTACGTTAAAAAAACATATTAGTAAAATTAATCAAGACGACGGTAAAAAAAGATTCTTATTTAATAAATATCTTGTTCTCATAAAAAATTGAACTTAAACCTTGAAGAAATTGCAAATTTATCTAAATCAAAACAACTAGTAACTTTGAAAAAAATGATGATGATAAGTGATAGATTGAAACAGAAAGTATAAACAGACAATTAATAATTGTTGTTGCTTTGAAAATTTTAAGATTAAAGCAGAATTAAGTTTGATAATTTTATTAAATCACAACAATAACTTTATCCGAGTTAAAAGAAAGAGTATATTATACTAAACAAAAAACGAAACGTAGGTACAACGTAAAAACGTAATGCTGTTACCGAAAACGAGGCTGAGGGAGTAGCCGAAGGGCGCCTGACACCAAATGAGACCGTTGGTATAAATAGCCTCAGCAGTACCATTGATATAGCCCCCTCCAACCCAAGTAGCCGTCATCGTGAAGATGCCGACGAATAGGCCAATGGAGCGGCCAGCCAGCATTACCTCCTCCTCGGAATCATTTCCAGCTTCTTTTTTTCGGGCGGCCCATATTCCGACCCCCAAAATCATCAAATAAAAGAAAATGATCGACACAACCCCAGCAATATTAATCATCTTGGGTGCTGTTAACTCAACTGGCGTATATTCCAATTGTCGCAAACCCAAATTTGACAAATTTGGTAGCTTATCCGATTTCACAACGTTTGGAAACCTATATTTAGTAACAAAAAAACAAAATTATACTGCAGACTCATAATTATTTAAAATGAAATATATTATTGAAACTAATTTACACGTATAGATTTATGCATACATATAATTTTCAACGAATTAGAATTTAAACATTTTTCCATAATATTTTTCATTGTATTGAGAAAACTTATTTAAATTAAAAAGCATTAAATAATTTTTATAATACTCAATAAGACTATTTTATTTTAACTTTCTTTACCAAAAAAAGTTTTTGAATAATCATTGAACATTTTTTCGCATTAAACAAATATGTATAAATTATATACCTAGATAAATTTTTATATATGTATATGAAAAATAAAATAGTTATGAATAAAATAATACGTTCAAATATTCATAATTTACATGATTTATTTTTTTTCTTTTGAGCTGTCAGAGGAACCTAAACGATAACATATTTTAATTGAAAACAATTATACTCATCGCAAATAACTAAAATACTAAATAAAATAAAAAAGAGTTTTCATTAACTTAATACTTTTCTATTCATGTCTCAAAAATCAATTGTAGATATAATTTAACATAAATTTGATAACATCTAATTCGATTTTAACTGAAAGAATATTTAAAAAATTTTTTATTTTGTGTTTTGTAAGAAGAAAATTTTGTATACCAAATTAAAAATTGATATAAATAAAATAATGCAAGTAAAACCTTAAATACACATATTTGAGTAAGTATAAAAATATGCTTTAAAAATTGAAAGACGATTCATAAAATGATTATGCCTTATTTATTGGCGTTTCACGCGTTCCTAACGAGAGATATGGGGCATCTTATACTAACATAAAAAAGTAAGTCAAAACCACGCGAATTCGCACATATACTAAAACATCCCTGTAAGCTTATATTTTTTCCTCGTTATTTTTAAATCTTATTGAATCTGTAAATTTTATAATCTTATTTTATTCTGTTTTTAAATATATGACGATGCAAATTATCGATCCTTTTTCATAACTTTCATTTCTCTATATTTCTTTGACAACCCAATAATATAAACGAGTGTATATCGAAAAAATATCAATTCTCTGATTAATTAAGATTATTATTTTTCGATTACCTCATTTTTAAGGAGTTCTAACCATATATTAAAATTTATAATATTATAATTACTTGACGTTATCAATAAAAAATCTGTTTTTAACCTCTATATATATATATATAAAATTATAGCTTCAACTTATAAAAAAAATACATATAGCGGAGCAAAATTTAAACGAAATTTATTGTTCATATTTTTTCTTTTAATTAAAAAATATGATACATCATTTATGATATAGAAAAAATTTTCTTACTCTTAATAAAAAAAATTAAAAATATCTGATTTACATGCATATAAAAGTACTCGCAATAATTTCAATATTATTAGATGTATAACTGATAATTACTAATTTTTTTCATATTTATCTATTATTTTACAATATTCTTTATTGTAAATTAATTATATTCATTATTCATTAAAATTTTTTAAATTATTTGAAAGGTTATTAAAGGCGATTTTTTTAAAAACTTTAGTACTAACTTATTTAAAGAATTATCATATCTAGGTTTTCAAACCATCTCGTGTAATTAATATTTATTTACTTTTATGAACAAATAGATAAAAAAATAATTTCTTCTCAAATAATTCAAATTAATATCATGTACATTTCTGCACTTATATATATATTTTAGAACAATGTTTTTCCAACTCATGATTAAATAATAAAAAACCTAAAATTACATTTATTAATCTTTTTTAACTTTCTTATAAGAAGATCAAAGATAACTCTCATAATTTCTACCATTAATGTTACCTATAAAATTCTAACGGATAGATAAATAATTATTATAGATTGAAAAATATTATATATTTTTAATTGATTAAGCTTAATAATTTTGAAATCATGATTAAATTAAAAGTTAATCTATGTATTGCAACTTTAATCCGAATTTTTAATCTATTTTTAAAGATATACTTAAATATTAATTAAAAAAAATATAAATTTATATTATTTCATAATAAAAAATGGAAAAACTATATAATGTTAAAAATTACGTAGAATTTATTTTAAAAACTTATATAAATAACTGATTATTATAATTTGAGACCGTAAATGAACAATAATACAATAAAGAACAGATATTGCGGATTCTGTTAAACAATAGCTCTCTTTTTTATGTTAATCTATTACATACATTTTTTTCTTTTTTAATTAAAACAGAATTGCAATAATAATAAAATCTTTAAAATGCATTGATGCTTTACATTTACTTCAGAGAAAATTTCATTCATAATAACTTAGTCATTTGATTTTCAAAAATTAAAAGATAATTTAATAAAATTTTAAAGGTATTAAAGACATAATGTTGAAAGAATTTAATTGTAATTTTAGTGTAAATTATAACTGTAAATAACTAACGATAAAATTTGTTTCCTCTTTCTTTAGAAATAGTCATTATAAATATCATTTCAGATCTTTACTATAAAATTATAAAAATTTCAAAAAGTAAAATCAACCAAACTTGTTTTTAAAATAAAATATGATATATAAAAAGTAAAAATATAACCTATAAGAGAGATTAGAAGATATTCAAAACCCTAAATTTTAAATATAACAAAAAATATAGAAACATGGTATTTAAAGAAAAATTGGGTTAATAAAACAACAGATAATAAATAAGAAAGAATGATTTTAAGGAGATTATATGAAAAACATAAATAAATTTCATACGCTAAATAAAAAAGCTTTTTATAAAATAAGAATAAAAGCTTTGGTGAGCGTAACTAAAAATATGAATTTACTTAAGAAAATACTGTATTATTTAGATACACAAAGTAATTTAAAGTTGATAGTAAATTATTACATATAATTGAAGATATATGTATTTGAAAAACTCGTAAGGAGTTTGATATTTGAAATTGTTTAAGCAAAATATAAAGTAAATGATCAAATCAAGTAGCAGAGCTTGAAATAAAAAAAGGGAAATATAAGAATCCGAACTAGTACTGTAAGTAGTTATAATTTAGAGTTATCTGATTTGTGCGGAGATCGACCGAATACTCGTAACTCCTCAAAATAACTTCAGGTAAACTTGAATTAGTGAGTAAATATATCTATGCATATGTTAAATCGATGTAAATATATAGATGTATCTAGAATGAAATGGCTGTACCTCAAAATGCCCCTGGGAATGCAGTCATGCAACAGCGGGGGACAACCTCAAACAGAAAAAGGTGGCATGTCTTGATGCGGGATGGAGTAGCGGCCCAAAGGCGTGTAGAACAGAGCTTGAACAGCTGTCACCACTGTCGGAGACCTCGAATTCAGAGGACAGCAGTCGCCCCACCGGAGCGAGGTCTTCTGGGAGGGGCTGTTTCGCGTCCTAAACGCTTGGCCGCCCATGGGCACTGCTGGCCATCGATTTTCACTGCTCCGCAACTCAAATGCCTCTGCCACGGTTTCTGCACTTGTGCACCTTTGCACCGCTTGATGACTCCTTTACCTGTACTGCTACTTTCAACGTTCAGAGTTCAACGTCAGGACGCAATTATACTTCTGACAACGTACATCTATGGTATTTGCACAGTTTAACCTGCTAAAAATACCAAGGACACTTATCCATCAACGATGATTAAATGCTTATTATCATACGAATTTTCGAATACATTTAAATACTTGCGTATTTATTTTACTTATACAGGTAAAATAATATATACATAATAAATATAACTTATAAAATATTCCAGATAAGAAATTGTCATATTTTAATAGAAGAAACAATTTTTTTAGTAAAACATAGTCGACGTTCAGTATTAACTTGATTCAATCACCTTTACTTTGAATATAATTTATAAGTCATGGGAAAAGAATATTAACGTAAATAAAAAAAACATAAAACTATAAAAATATGAGTGACATCGATTGATTTATTCTACATTCTGTAATTTTATATATGTATACACATAATAATGCTGCTCGAAGCTTTTAAAAGTTATTTGATACCTATGTATGACAGAATTAATTAATTAATATAAGAATAATGCTGACATTTTTAAATTTTACAAATTTTATATAAAATATATAAAATGGAATCATCGTTATTTATATTTCAATTTATTCAATATTATATAAAACTATAATTTTCTTTAATAATATTGATATGTAACATATATTTTTTATTACATTCGTAATTTTTATGTTCAATAATATACAATACTTTAAAAATAAACTTTCTAAAAATCTTCTTTAAAATATCACATTCTTTAATTATTTATAAAAATTAATTAATTAATAGGTTTATAACAGGTTATTCGTAATAAAAGGATTAATTTTCATAGCTCATTAATAAATATAAAAATAATAAAATAAACATCAAAAAAATAAAATGCTACTAAAATTCGTTTCAAAATTCTTATAATATATATTGTAATCTTATATAAACATATATATAGTATATAATAATTATTTTGAAATAGTACTTCAAAATTAGCTTCTAACAATTTTAAATATAGATATTTAAAACATATATTTTTCATACTATGCATAACTCCATAATTCAAAAGCATGGATATACGTATTTATTAATTATTAATCATTATTATTATGCTTAAAAATTATTATGCTTAAATTAAAGAGTAATATAAGAACATATTGTAAATCATGTAGATTTATACACAAAAATAGTCATCGTGAGATTGTTAAAAATTTAAGGAAAAAATAAGATACAAAAATAGTTAAAAATTATCGGCTTTTTAGAACTCAAAAAACCAGAAAAGAAAAAAATTAAAATATTCCGCAACATATAGTTATAAATTAAAGTTTCAAATTTCCTCTAATAAAAGACTAGGCCTAGTGGATTACCGTACAATTTAGAATAAAAAACGGTTAAGAAATAAAGAAAATTAATTCTGCAACGTTAATATGTATTAGTGTAATCGTAATAAAATTATAAATATATCAAAGAGATTTTATTGTACGCAAGTTCAATTATAAAAACGAATCAATACAATCAATTAATATATAGCAGTATTATTCTCTAAAATCATAAATTAACAATAAGTACGTTTTCTTTGAATATTATTATTTTATTTGAATATTACATATAATAAATATAAGTAAATAATCAAAGTAAAGTTATAAATATATATAAGAGAAAAGAGTTTACTATCATATAATTTATTTCTAACAGTAATTCTTATGAGTAATTTTATCAACTAATGTTGTAAAATATTCATAGCAATTAACACTGCTTTTATTCTAAATATATTAAAAGTAATTTTGAAACAAGTTTAAATTTAGTTTTAATTTATATAAATTTCAAAATTAAATATTAAAATTTTGCGCATAAAAAATAAAATATCAATAGAATATCAATAACATAAATAAAACAGAAATATTTCTATATATTAAGGTCTTGTATATAAATATTGAATTAATTAAAATGATACACTAAAACATATTAGAAGGTCATTTCAATATTTTAGATTTATTGACTATCCGAATGTGTCATATTTTATTTTTCATATTACGGTTTATACACACAGAAATTTATATCTATAAAGTGTTATTACTATAAGATTTACATTCATTTTTTTCATGTATTAAATTCTTTTTACTGATTCATTTAATGATTTAAATGATCTTACTATGCATATTATATACATTTGTAAACTGAATTATTGAAAAAATATTTCTTCGTGTTTTTGTAACATGAGATGTTGAGATCAAAAGTGAGCTACTCTTAATTAAATTTATAGAATGTATAAAACTAATTTATAAATTTTGAAAACTTTTTATACAGAAATATAGGAATTCATATGAAATTTAATTTCGTGCATATTTTAATTAAAATAAAAATTATTTGAACTATTATATTTTTATTTTTAATACATATAAAAGTCTGAACTTAATTTAATATTTTTTATACCATAAGTACGAACTTCAAAAAATAATAGATTAATAAAATAAAGATATAATAATAAATTAAAATATTTTCAAGATGAAAATTATTAAAATTTATGTAATATAAATGTAATTATTTTAATTTATAATAATAATAATTTACATTTTTCTAATCAAGCTAATTTAAGTTATAAGTATTGTTAATAAGTTATAATTACTGTGACTTTAATCTTATTTTAAAAGAAAAAGTAAATTTTTTTTTTATATATTACATTGAAAATCACTTATTTAAGAATAATTAAATAAATACTAATATCTACTATAAAAATTAATAATAAAGAGTTAATCTAATTCAGAAGTTTTTGATATTATATTTAAAGATTTCTCTTATAAATACAAAATAATAAGTCTCTTAATAACCGAAAAAGTTTTAAGAAATGTACTCACATATTATTACTTTAATCAAGTATATTTTGTTAAATTATTTGTCATTAATCATTTGTTGATATTATATAAATTTTTTATTTATAATTAAAATATCGATTTTTCAACTATTTACAAAAAATACAAAATGCAATATATCAAAAAAATATAGTCTTAATATAGGAATATAAATATATATTTTCTATTTATAAGAAAATTTAATTTATTTTTATCCTTATATTTTGTATTTGTTAAAATTTATTCGCGAAAACTTTTAATACACGTAAAAATATTTATGAATATTTCACAAATTCGCTAATGAGCTTCAAAATTAATCAATAAACAATTATTATGTATAAAATCATTCTAAATAGGAGCACAAAAAAAGTTTAAAAAAATTATCAAAAGCTTAATCATGTTAAGAACTATTAAACTAATAAATGTGAAAATATTACTCTATAGCTACAATTTTTAAAATAATTATAATGATGTCATTTTTAATCATAATTATAGGAACAAATGTATAGTAAGTAAAAAATTAATAACTCCGTATTATAATTTTTAATAATATACTAATAGAAATTTTATTTCAAAAACAATTAGTAATAATTCAAATAAAAATAATTTGATAATAAAAATAAATAAATACCTTACATTATTCAAACACATTGATTTATGTATTGAACTTGATAGACCTACTAGAAATTATTAAAACAAAATTTTTTATGGCTCATATTATTAATAACAACTTAAAATTAATTTTCTTTAAAAAATGTAAATTTTTAAAACAAAACAAAATTAATAGTACCTTGTAAGTTAATCATTAAAAGAAAGAAAAAATAATATTATGGCTTTTACCAAACTAATTTAATTCGTACTGAAAATTAAAATACAAACTCTGAATTGTATAAATTAATTAGAAATAACGTAAAGACTTATTAAATTATTGATTTTAAAGAGTGATCAAGATACGATGTGATTGTGTTGTATCAAGCTTCTTTGACCTCGACTCAGGCCTAAAGAGATATCGACGCCTAACGCGTGCGCGCGTCGATGTCCCTTGAATCAAAATACCCAAGTATTAAAAGTCTACAGTTAGATGACTATATATATACATGTGTTTCACCTACATAAGTATATAAAATATATATTTATACAATCGTATACATTCTCAAAGTATTCTCGAAGTACATTCTCAAAATTAGTAGGTTAGGAGAAAAAATTCAAAACAGTCATGATGAATAAGGGCACTTGTACGTACATGCATGTTTACAAATGAAGATGACCATACTCATATTAATATACATTAGTTAAGAAACGAAAATTACAATATGAAAACAAAACAATGTATCAGATGGAAATAAAAAAAGAAAAAAGTTTGAAAAATATTTTACAAATAAAAAAAAAGTCGAATCTAACCCTGAAACGCAATACATAATCGGTCACAAGTAGCAAGTCGTACGACCCTATGCGTACCCAACTTTTATCAACGGATGCACCTGACTAAAAATACCTTTTCTTCTCTCTCACGTTCACAACATTTATTCAAATAATAAGACTTTTTACTTTGCACCTACTTATTTAAGATAAGACAATTTCTCTTATGTAATTTTTATTCTAGAAATGACTCTTAAACTATATGTTTAATTTTCAAGGCTTCAGTTAAGATTCGACAACAAACCAACTCTTTCTTTGCTAAGTGTAAAAAATCCATTATTTTTGAAACTGAAAAACCAATTTTATAAATCCAACAAAGTAGAAAAATATTAGTTATCATTTTAAAGATAAATAATTTGAATGAAACCCAGATGTGTATACATGCGTACGTGTGTATTAAATGTAATCATTATAAATAAATATCAAAAATGCATTAAAATTGACTATGCTTTGAATATTCCGAGAAAACAAAATAGCGCGTGTATCATAGCTTTTTGAATTTACCCAATAACAAGGTATGTAAATGTGGGCTCAATGAAAAACTAAATAAAATAAAATAGAGAGAATGTATAAGCGTTGAAAAAACGAGAACTCATAAATCGATTGATAAATCATATCGAGATGAAACGTAGGAGCGGTCAAGTTTCTTCGGCAGAGAGAGATAATGCTAATGCGAGAAACTTGAAAGAAAGATAGGAAAACATTCGGAAAACAAGCACTGCAGATAACTCAAGTTACTGTAGGTAAAATACTCGGACACTTATATAAAAAAGAGAAAAATGAGATTGCAGAGAAAAAAAGAATTAAAATTTGCTGTACCTTTCGGGCTTTCAGGGTTACGGCGAAAATATGTGGAATAGAAAACGAGAGGCGACCTGCATTTTTGCACTTTGTACTTAAGCCCCTATGGATCTTCAAAAGCGTGCGATAACCATCGATTTCCTGCACCCGAGATAAGTGAGCCCTGCTCCAATGTTCACTATCTCGTGCTCGTTGTAAACGAATAATACGAGGGAGTCCGGAAACGTGCAGAGCGCCGCGGCGGACAAGCCGCACTGAGCCTCTCACGATCACACTAAGAGGAGGCTTGCGGCCCGACTGATCACGATATTGATTCTCTTCGCACGCACACCGACGTCACCCACATTTCGCTCCACCGTTTCACCCTTCGAGGTAACTCTTACCCTCGCTTCCTCTCGCTCGCCCTCAAACCAGGAATCGGCCGTTATCCCTTCCACTCAGGACATTGATAACAGACATGATCCTCTCATTGGTCAAAGGAATGCTTCTGCGCACTTTTCCCCGCTCACCACTTTGATAAATGCGTCGCGGGCTTAGAAAAGTTTGTTGAAAACAGACTAGAGAGCAAGGGAGATGAGAGTTTTCAAAGTCTTTCTATCTCGCGTCAACTCACCTGCGTCTACCCCTCTATCCTTCTTTTTACACATTATTATACCAGCATTTTATCATCACTACTACCAAAGCATCTCGTCTTTTTGTCCTTTTATTTCTGCGATTATTCTGTATCCTAAACTACTTATATTCTTTCAAGACAATGCTCTCTCTTATTCGTTACAATCTTTATATTTTTATTAGCGATAGCAAATTTATCTAAGTTTTATAGGTTTACAAAAATCGTTTGAAATTCTTTTACAATGATCATTATATGTACATGCGTGTAATCGCAATTATTTTACATTTTTTAAAAGTTTTTTTTAATCCTTGTTATTGATAAAATATTTCATTTTTCAAAAATACATTTCTAATTATAAAATTAATTCTAGCCATTTGTAACCTTATTTAAAAACTTTAGACAATTGATGGAAAACATTATTAAAAATAATACTTTTATATTATAATTATTATATTATTTTCATAAATATTTAATTTTATAATTTTATATTTTTTTCAAGAATATTTTACTATCTTATTTATAAATTTGGATGTCATATATTAAAAGTGCTACAAAATTTATAATATCAAATAATTAATAAATATTTCATTGTACACAAATATATACATAAAATGTATCTAGTAATATATATATATATATATATATATATATACAAATATATATAATGTATCTAGTAATATATATACACAAATATATACAAAAAAATATTTAGTAATACAAAAATTCACTGGGTGAATGTTCAGAATAAATTACAAATTTAGACAACAATTTTAAATATATTATTTCTTTTTAAATTCAATTTTCATTTGTATTAAAGAATTTTTTTCCAACTATAAAAATAAATATTGTAATATTTTAAAATACAGTTTATATAAAATTTGAATACCACTTTAATAATTTCCTTATTTTCTATTTTTGTAATAAGACAATATATTTATATATATAAAAAATAATAATACTATATCTTTCAAGAAATAATCTATCAAAAAATATTGTTTTAAGATAAAATAACTATGTTTAGTGACAAAAATTTACAGATTCAAATTTTTAATACATTACATTATATTTAAATATTGAACGAAAAATCTATCACATAATTAATATATTTGAAAAATTATTTAAATAGGGTCTTCAGATATAATGATGTACATGAAAAAATGACTTTCTACTTTATACATATATTGTTTTATATAAAAATAAACGTTATAAACGAATATATATGACTAAATATTTATTTCAGAGATGAGATCGTGAATGTACACGAGCGAGTTTTATAATATATATTGTACGAATAATTTTCATAATTAAAATAAAATAAAAAGGGCAATATTAAAATATAAAATAATTCAATTTTAGAAAATTTGTTAATCTTTAAAAAATCACAACTTAAATACATATCTAAATAGTAACAGAAACATCCAAAAATTGCATTATCATACTCGATGAAATTTAAATATTATACAACTTAAATATTAAATTAATTTTCAGTTACATTTAAATGACATTCAGCGTGAATGTAATTTGTATCTCACTATTCTTTTCTCAAATATACCAAAATCATAAGAATTTGTCTATAATTAATATAAATTTTACATTTAATATAAAATATATTCTCATAAAAATTATAACAATGTTTTTATGTTTTTTTTATCGTAAAAACTTTTTAAAATCTATTCTAAATATTGACTTCTCTTTACATTTTTATCTGTAGTTCTATTAAATAAAAAACTTATATAATCTAACAGAATATTAATTATTTACTATGATTAATGGTGATTAAAAATTATTGATTAAAATATAAAACCCAATTTTATTTAAAAAGTAATCTCAATTATATACTACGAATTTAGCAATACATCTATTAATAAAATATTTTTCTAATAAAATTATTATATTTGTTCACTTGTATAAAATTAAATTTTCTATTAATTTTTTTTTAAATAAAATTATTCAAATTTATTATTAAATTTTTAAATAAATTTATATTTACATTATTAAAGTTTATCTCGCAAAAAAATTAAATATTTATTTATCCTTCATCGATTGTTTTTCTTATACTCATAGTTTTTCAAAAACTTAATTTAAGTTTGAAAAATAATAAAATAAAATACAACTAAATATTAAATCAATCAATTCTTTCCATAATTTCATTGAACATAATTTATAACGTTTATAAAATAACTCAACGGATGTTATAAAGATAAAATATATTTATTAGATTACAACTCATATCATACCCGTTTATATTAAAAATAAAAAAATTTATTTTCAATATATTTATTTCTAAAACTTAATATGTTTTTTAAATAAATGTTTGAATATTTATTTGAATTTTTACTTTAATTTTTTTTTATGCTAAAGAACAATTATCAAAAAGGTAAAAATTTAAAAATTTTATTAAAACTCTTATTGTTTCCATCAATAACAAAAGGATTTTTTTAAGTGAATAATTGCTTTTATCAATATATTATATGAAGTATTATCAAAAATAGGTAAAATCAGTATTCAAGATAGAAATGCATTCGATGTCACTTAACACTCTCGATCAATTTTATAAGTATCAATCATAAAATTTGAAGAAAATATAAAAACTTCATTCGATGTAAATCATAAAAAATTTCTGAAATTATATTTTTATAGTTTCTAAATTACAATGTATGTGTACGAATATTAAAAACGATTAAAATATTATTGAATAATCCTTAATTATCATAAAATTAATACTAGTCTACAATTAACATTAGTAACCATTTGTTTATTAGCCATTAAAATTCAAATAACACTAATCTAAGTATAATTCATTCTGAATTATACGATAATTTTTACATTATAAAATAAGAATTAAATAGAAATCATTTATAATAAAGTAGAGAAAAAATAATAATACCTTTTATCAATAATGAATATTATGGTACATGGTATTTTACATCAAAATCTTATTTATAAAATATTACTACTTTAATGAAAACTATTATAATAAAGAAAATTATATATACTATTTAGACCAATAAAAACTTATATTATAAAAATATAATACAACTAAAAATGGTTAGTAAAAATTATCATAAAAATAAACATACGATATTTAATTATATACTTTTAAAAAATTTAATTTACTAATTAATTAATTTATATACATTATATAATATTATGTTGCACTAAAAATATTTATTCAAATTACATAAACAAAATTAATATTAATTTTGTATTTTAATTTAAAGTTTCTAATTAGTAATGATACCTTTATAAATAAACTTGAATTTTTTTAAGTTTAAGTTGATATTAAATTCAAATATCCTCAATATATAAAATTAAATACATTACATATTACACATTTAATAAATATTTTATTGAATGAAATACAAAGAAAGATTTCTAATGTATTTTAATAACAGTTGTTTATGTGTAATTTATTATTTGTATTAAATAATTCATAAGCGTTAAAAAACCATATAAATTAATTATTTCTAAATTTTATGTAATGTAATCATTATAAGGTTTTAAATTAAAAAAATGCCTTTCCAAAGAATATAAAATAAATTAAACAGCATGCAAACAAGCGATATTAAAATAACTAATACTACAAATTTGAAGACTAAATATAATTTCATTCGATAAATATTACAGTTATTGTAGTCATTTGAACCTAATTATATTATTTCGATATTTCTTTTATATTCTATTAATAATATTACTTGTCAAACCATTTTCAATATAATAATATATATTATTTTATTTCCAATATTTTTGTATGAATTTATTATTCTTTTATGATAAATTTTTACCTTATTTATAAATCATTTTTTAAACATTAAAAAAATTTTTGTTAGCATTTCTGCAGTTACTTTAAACAATCTTTCAGTATTTTACATATATATATTCATTTATAATATATTGAATCATTCATGTACAATACATCTAAAGTTTTAAAGATTGTATTATAAAACTAATTAATAATAATTTAATATATGTAAATAATTTGTAAATATTTATATTCACCAAGAATTATATTTCAAAAATTATCAAATTTAATTTTGTAATCAAACTTTGAATTATGATTACAATTAAACATTATTTACAAACACGAAATTAGTAATCTAATTAATATAAAATTTATGTTTTTATAATACTATCTGTACATGTATATTTCAATATTATCACTAGCTATATTCATTAATTTAATATTTCTATTGATTTTTCTAAATCTTATTCTATAGATCAAAGTTAATTTTTATCAAGATTTAAAATTTGTACTTTTCATTAATATTTTGAAATATAACTTTTATTGATACAAAAATTTGTTATAATGCTTTTCAATAGATTTTTTATTTATTAATAGTATTAACATAATTTAAAAAATTTATATAAAGCATTTTTAAAAAATACACATTAGTACTCAAAAAAATAATTTTTATAAGTTCTATTAAAATAATTTTAATTTAATAATAACAATATTCATCAATTATTATGTGTTTTAATTAAATTTATTAATTATTGATTAAATATTTATCACAAAAATTTATTGTCATGTAAAAAAAATTTAATTAATACATACTGTATAAAATTCTAATTATCAACTTATTTTTAATGACAGAAATTGGATATTAATATGAATACTACTTCTTTATTCTGAAAAATGTAATAAAATGTATGTATGTATGTATGTATGTATGTATGTATGTATGTATGTATGTATGTATGTGTTTATTTATTTATTTAATTTTATTTTTTATTTTTTTTTATAATAAAAATAAAAACGCATTCAAATCTAAAACATTTAAAACTATAATTTAAATAAAAAATTTTGTTATTTTTTATTGTCTTACATTTTGTATATATATATTAATCGTTATTTGAAAAAAGAAAATATCGATAACACATACTTAAAACATTGGTTTAGATACGAGGATAGATACTTGAAATTACAATTAACGAGACAACCTGTAATATGAAGAAGTCAAGAGATATTGACCCCTTGCAAATAGATTCTTTTTTAGATTCGAAATCGCCACGTGCCAGGTGAAGCATCATTGAAAGGACATTTGACACGTGGCATACTTGAAGTTAACTAAATACACAACCGGCACACAAGAAATCGTTGTCATTTTTCCTCCTTGTTAGAAACTCCAATCTTACAATATCAATTCCAGAAAATAAGAAAATGTATTCATAGATAAGCTTACAAAATATTTAATATATTTCAAATAAATTTATTGTATAATTTAAATTAATTTTTTTTTTTTTATTAATATTTTCTTATTTAAAACAAAATATTTATGCAACCAAATGTAATTTATCTTTGAAAAATAATTGTTTTTATATACAGATTAAAAAAATATGAAAATAACCTTGCCTTAATTTATAATCTGTACATATTTCTATCACAATTGAAAATAATGTGTGGAATAAGCAACTATATATTAATATAAGTAAAATGAACAAGATTAAGAAAAAGATATTATTTTGTTTAAGATATAAGACAATATGTATGTTTTTTACTCGCAATAAAACAAATTCTTATTTTTCAAATATTAAATTAACTTTAAACAGCATGAAGCACTAAAACAATTATAGTAGTTTAGTCTAAATTACAAGATAAATGGTTTTATTTCATATATCAACATTAAAAATGAAGAATAAAAAAAGAATCGCTTCTGACTTATAAAATGAATAAATTGTAAAAAAATATCGCACAAAAGCCAAAATAATAAAATTCTATAAGCTTCTTTAATTTATTTGATATTCTAAAAATTTAAGTAAAAAGTTTTTTTTAATATACTGAAAATATGAATTAAATATTTTTTTGACAAATTTAACTAAAATCGTAATAGTATATATTAGAATATATTTTATCTACATAATTACTTTCTATTGACATGTAATTATAAAAAATATTATATTTGCAAAAAGTTATGATAAAAATACATTACTAAATTATAAATATAAAATACTTGTATAATTTATTGGATAAATGTGTATTTAAAAGGTCATTGGTGTACTATTTTCAGTAATGAACGGTCTTTATTAATGAGAACGTGCGAAAAAGTAAAGTGCACTATAAGCTAAAAGATTTTATAGCATTATTTAAAATTCTATACATACATTTATTAATGAATATGAAATTATAAAAAAAGTTTAGACAACTAATTCAAAATTTTTTACTACAGCCTTACTAAAAATTTTAGTAACAAATTTAAGTACAGAAATCGTGATACATTAAGGTCAGTTATTATAATGCTAAATAATTAAATTTATTTGCAAATTGCAATTATTAAATTTTCTATTCGTTTTTTTATTTAATTTTACTGTACTTGTATATACATGCATATATATGAATTATATACATTTTAAATAAAAACATACAAAAAAAATTAAATTTAACCAAAATACAAAATGTAAAATATAATATTGTGCAAATATTAGATTATTTTACCAATTTTATAAAACTCAAATTAATTTCATATATCTCAAATTACTCTGATTATTAGCAAATCTCTATGTTGCTTGATATTTACGTTTTTCTATTGTACAAATAATCTAAACAAAAATTAGTATTTTGATTTGGAATCAATCTTGTCATTTATAACTATTACTAAAAGAACCTTGTTTTTTATTTAAAATTTATCTTATAGAAGATTTAATAATTTTATTAACAATTTCTCTAATCTGAAAAATATTATAAAAAAAATGGATGTTCATAAAAAATATGTTTGAAATAATAATATAAATTATAACTCTCTGTTTTAAGAATAGTTAAAATTAATTATTAAAATAGGTTCATAAATAAATTATAAAACATGTAATAAATATAAAATTTATTTAAAAATAGTCTTTACAACTGATTTTACTTATTTTTTTAATTATTATAAGATCAATGTCAATAATTCCAAAGTATTGAAAATAAATACATATTTTTTAAATTACAAACATAATAATTATTTTCAGAAGGACTTGCTTATTTTATTTTCATGTAAAACATACAAAGCATTTAAAAAAGCTCGATAATCAAATCTAGGCTCTGTTTTAATACTTCCTACTGTAAAACATTTGAATAGTACATTAAGTTCATTTGCGTTGAGAGTATAAATAATTTTTCTAATGCTAAGGACTCTAATCAATTCATTTTTTGTTACACTTCCAGTATTTAGGCGTTTGTCGAAATCCTAAAATAAATACAAAATAAATTAAAATTTGTAATAACGTTTGTAAATATATGAATAATTAATAACAATACATTCATATTAACATATTATTACTAACATTTACGTAAAATATATATCTACACTAAATAAATATATTTTTAAGTATTGAATTTTCAGTAAATAATAATTAAATAATAGTTGTTTTTATTAAATAATAATTTTGTTAAATATCAATTCTTTAATAACATCATATTTTATAATGTAAATATTTTTTATGAAAATATGAAAATTATTTATATATTATTTTGATATTGTATAAGATTTTTTTCAAACGAATCGGTATTAAATCGTTTAAAATAAGTAAAAATTCACGTATCTTAAATACTAGTATTTTTGCAATTAAATCTTTTTAACATATTTTTTAAGGGAAAAATATTAAAGCATATATTACCTTTATTATATAAAATAATGTAATGATACAAATCTGTAATTTGATGATTATGAATTCAAAAAACTAAAAATATGTTACTTTACATAGTTGCACATCTAGGAAAGTAACATTAAAATAAAAATGAACATTAATAGCAGTCTGTAATTTATATCACCTTTAAAAAAAGAAATTTAATTTACAAGGTATTGAAATAGTCAAAAACAAAAACAAATAAAATAAAATCTTATAATATAAAACTTAATAAAAAATACCTTAAAAAGTTCTTCCAAGTTTCTATCAACGTATACAGAGATGGCCTTCAATGCTCGCATAAGAATTTGCCGCTCATCAAAATTCAGGAAAGAGTGAGGAGCGGCTTTAGACGGTACGTGACGCACAGGAGTCATCAGTGGAGATTTTTCTAATTGCCCTTGTGCCATTGCTCCTTCAACCGCATCAGAAAATTTCCAGTAATCGATATAATTTGGTCTACTCGTTTAACAAAATTTTCAATTACTTTTACTAAATTAAAATACATCTTATATTTTTAGTTACTTTACCTACGGGAAGATGCAAAATGATCCATTAAAGTATTTAATTCGGAACGCGTAAGATCGCATTTAAGCTGATCAAGTCCTCGATCAAATTGTAATCTTGTTACAATTTTTTCGTTCCTTTTATCAAAGCGTCGAATAAATTCATTTACCTATAAAAAAAATTTTAAGATCTTAGAACTATATAAATTTAAAATCATATTTGAACTTTTTTACGCATTGATATCGACTTTATGAAATTATTATTCTTAATCGATTCATATTTATTTTAATTTATCATATTGAAATAAAAAAGAACATATTTTTAAAATAATTTCAAGAAATACATACATTAATAAAATGAATAAATAAATTTATATAGTATTATCGAAGCAATTAAACATTTAGTATTGAAACTACACTAAATATCATGATTTTTATTAACACACTATATATTCTTTTTAATATATTTTATTACATATAAACTATTTATCTTTATATTAAAACAATTTTATCATATTTAAAGAAAGTATTTCATTTTTAAAACAGCTATACATACTATAAATAAGTCTAATTATAAATAATATTCTCAATCTGTTCCCCTCAATATTCTGAAATATATACATGTATTATAGACAAAATGATTTTAATATGAATATATATAAAGATTAATTAATAAACATTGCAGTTAAATATGATAAATTAGTACATATAAAAGCTTAAGTCAATTAAATCAACAATGTAACTATATCCTTTTTTGAATACAATATCTAAAAGGTAAATATTCTACAAATAAATAAATTGAAAATTTCTAAAAAAAATATGTTAAAAATAATATTAATAAGTAAAATTGACTACTAAATTGCGTAAAAGTTATAATTTATATTTATTTATAAAAATTATAAATTAAGAAAATGAATATAGTGGTACTTTAATAGACATTTATATTTCCTATAGTGGTAACTTCAATGATGAAAGTTAAAAGACTGATATATTATTTCAAACAATTATACTTTCTTTTCTGTTATCACGAAATAATAAAACTTGTAAATATATTTCCTGATTGATATAAATTAATGCTAGTATTTAAAAGGAGAAATATCATTCAATAACAATAAACTGTCATTTATCTTTTAAGATAACTATGACATAACCATATATTGACATGTATATGCATTGTTTCTTAGAAAATAAATAAATAAATGATTTCTCTAATAGATTGATATTCTCATTCATGAAATAAGTATTATTTAAATATATCTGTAACATATTTTATTTGAATATCACTTTTAAAAAAGTTTAAATATTTTCTTATTTTATATTATAATAAATCACAAATAATTCAAAAAATTTGAATGCTTTTTCATGTTTTTCTATTGATAATTTTATTAGCTACTGAAAAAATAAGTTATAAGTAAAAAATTGTAATAAAAAAATGTAATATAATTTTGATACAAAAATGGAATATTCTGTACCTAAAAATTTTCCTACAAAAATATGTAGACTACACATAAAATATAGATTACTTTTTGTTATTTATTTTTAACAATTCTACTATATATTGAAAATATTTAATATTATATCCAGAAATTGTTACTATATAAAAATGTTACCTTAATTCCATTACGAACGACCTTTGCTTTTATTTTTGCTAAAATTAAATCAATATTCTTCTCTTCGGGTGCTTCACACTTTTTAATTTGATATAAAATGTTCATTCCACTATCTGATGGCTGTTTTTCACAAAAAGGTAATTCACTAGTAATTTGTTCCAATTTGGTTATAAAATCTAAGTAATGAAATCCCAAATCATCATTGTACATAAATTCTAAAGACAAAATTTCTTCCCGTGTGAGTGAAATTGTTGCAGTTGAAAGAACTTGGCGCAATTGAGCCCGAGAAACATGACCTCGGTTACTTCTGAAACAGTATCAAAATATTTTTTCAAGTTTTGTAAAATTTTCAGAGCAATATTTTATGCAAGTTATACATAAAAAAATTATATATATTGTTACTAAAATTGCAAGGAATAATAATTCATCGCATACTTAAGCAAGAATTTACGATCAAAATTTGATTAGAAAATTATAAAATTAATTTTAAAATAAACTGTGCCCCAATTTGGCTTAAAAATTGTAAAAAAGTCGTATAACACATTAAATTTTAATATTTTTTTAAATCTTACAAACGTTATGCTTTATAAAATTTTTTAAATATTAACAAACACTTGAGTATTATTTTAAAATTATAACTATTCTTATTACTTATCAAAATCTCGAAAGTATTGTCTCAAAGAAAATCTTCTTTCCTTGATACGTTGTATTATTTTTTGAAGTGTCTTCGTAAATCTGTTTTCCATCGTTTTTGTCGATGTAAGTTTAGAATCTATTTCAGAACAATCCCACTCTCCATAACCTTTTCGATTAAGCATGTTCACTTCAACTGGATGAGCAATAACTTTACAATTTGGCTGTTTATCAAGGTGTTTTTTTGTAAATACTATAAAATTTAAAAGAAAAATTGTTTGTATTGTCATTTTAATTTTTTCTTATAGTAAATAACTGAAATTTCAATTACTTTACTCTTGTAATCAATTTAAACATTAATGAATACTCAGTGAATAGTTATTTTCTTATTCATGTAAAAAGTATTAATTATAAAAAAAACAAAAATAAACTATACTAATATTTTAAAATATAAATCTAAATTTTCTGTATAATTAAAACGAGCATAACAAAAATGTACTATATTGTTAATACTTATCTATTTCAACACATACAAATATTCTTGTTAATCAAAAAATTCAATCTTTCAAAAATTAAGATATAACTGTTTTCTTGATATTTTATTCATCGTTAAGAAAATATTTAATACTTTTTTATTTTAATCTATGATAAAAATAATTCTTATTTTTATAAATAAGCCTTATCAATTATAATAATCATTAAATAAATTGAATGATTAACTATTTATAATTTTTTTAATAAAATTTAAATAATTGATTTAATTTATTTATAAATTATAAAAAATATACAAAATACGAAAAAAAAGTTTTTATTTATTATACTTCAGATTTTATCAAATTAATAAAAATGAAACCCATTTCAATCGTACAGTGACATCTAACTTGAAAGCAATATACTTTTTAACTAATTCATTCAGTTACCAACAGTGAACAAAACTGAAATAATATTACTAATTAAATATAAAACTAATTAACATCATTAAAATACAACTGGTTATCAATGACATGCATTACAAGTGTATTAGAAATATATAATTTTCTTGAAAAGTACAGAAAAAATAAAATAAATATTAATTTTAAGTTATTAAAAATTATTGTCACAAAATAAAAAAAACAATCAAATTAGAATATTTTATAACATTTATATATTATTTAAAATTTTATTAATGTTTATTTTATATATTTTTTTTAATTGCTCATAAATATTCTAACTATATACATGTATATTAAATAAATTTCTTAACAATAAATATTTTATCCAATTTATTGAAAATTTAAAATTCTTACATATAAAGTATAACAGTTTCATAAAATTTGGATATTTTAAATAGATATATATATAAATATTATAAGTAATACATTACCTTGTTCAACATCATCTTCAAAAGCCCTCCAACATATTCTCTCCATATCATTTGGATCTTTGTAAAATGTTATTAAATTTTCAATTTCAGCTTTAGATAAATAAAGATTCCCATGAGCTGACCTTCTGAAAGCATCTAAACCTCTGATAAATTGATTTTCTGTTATCTTTCCAATATTAAATATGTCAAAATCCTAAAAAAAAAACATATAAAATTTCTGTTTCAATATTTTAATATCTTTGTAACAAATTATGATAGACATTTTGCTTCAAATTCCAATTGGAGTAATATTTATTCGAATCATTTAACCTGAAAATGATGTGCAACTCGTATCTGATTCTTAAAAGCATGTTCTTGAAGTCTTAACATTATTTCTTCAATATCTCTAATTCTTTTAGAACTGTTATCAATTGAAAAATAATGTAACTGTTGTGGAAACAAACAAGAAGTTTTTATTTTTCCAATCTCTGGTCGTGCCAATTTTGGTAAATTTGCAGAGATTATTCTGCTAAGATGATTATCGAATAGTCTCTAAAAAAATTTTTTTTTGTAGTTCACATATATATATAATAAATATACTTTAAAACATAGATTCATTAAATATTGTTATGAAATGTAATAATTAAAAATATTAATATCTATTAATGTTTAAAATTAAAAATGTAAATAATTAAAATATGAACAAAAATTATAATAATAAAAAACTATTTTCAAAGAACGTTTTAAATATAATATGTATTAATTTTAACACTAATATAATCTGCAAAAAAAAATTCAGTTTTTATTGTTTAAAATACAAAATATAATAATTTAAAATTAATGCAGTACAGTTGAAACTTATTTTTTTTCATAAATCACTAAATATCTTAAATTAATCTTTATAAAAATATTTTGATACAATAATAAAACATTATGTTTTTATGTTTTGTTAGTATTAGTATCCTAAATTCTTGTAATAGTTAATACAGTTTATGTTTTAATATTTTCTCAAAGTTTCTTCAAAAAGTATTTTAAAGTTTGATTTTATCTGTAAATAATTTTACAATCTAACAAGTAAAATTCATATACGATTGTTATATTTTTGTTTCTAGAATATTTAATTTAATAAATCTGATATCCAGTTAGGTATAAGTAACTAATGTCCACTTAATATAATATCTTATACTGATGCACATACTATAAAACATACATCTATAAATCAAATCGAAATTAAATTTTATTGGCTATAAGAATTTTTCTTATAAATGATTTGATAAATAATTTGTACTAACAAAAATATATAATTTATGTTGAACTAAATAATTAAAAAAATTATATAATTACATATGAAATAATTGATAAATTTTGAAAATATCTTTTTTATTCAAATAATACGTTTTGAACAAGCTTTACTTTTATAAAAAAAAAATTATTTAAATTTATAAAATAGTTTTTATGTAAACGATTAAGATTCACAATTATTTCTAATTATATTTAACTAATGTTTTCAAAAATAATTTTAAATTTGATTTATTTCATTTTATAATTAACTATTATGGATATTTTTATTTATTTTAAAATATTGTTCCTTAAAAATAATAAAAATTAAAATATTTTTAATCAAAAACTGTATCTCGTTAAACTTTATCAAATATAAAAATTTCAAAGTAAATTATTAAAAAAATATTTAAATTCATTAAAATTTTTAAATTAATATTATTCATTGGTATATAAATTAATTTTATTAGATAAAAGAATATTTAATTCCAATAAAATTTTTAGTCTAGGGTATTAGAATCATTTTATGTAACAGAATTAATATATAAAATTTATTCAAACTTTACATCTAAAAATCTAATAAAATTTGTTACATTCATGACAAAAATATACTTGAATATAAATTTAATTATTAAATTAAACAAAAGTCATAATTTTGAAACTATATTATGCAAATTTCAATCTAGTTAATATTAAAAGAATTGTATTAGTTAATAAGAAAAAAAAATATTTTATAATAATACATATAAAAGATAAAATGTACTTATACTTTTGATAAATAAATACAGTATATTAATTAATCTAATTCATAAATTGATTGATTGATTGACAGTAATACATAAAACTGTTAAACAATAGAAAATTCTATATATATTATAGTATTTTAATATTATAAAGCATTGCATTATAAGAAAAAAAAATTTATAGAAAATTTATTTAAAAAAATATTCATTTATATATTTTGTATTACCTACTTAATTTCTAAAACTAGTATTGAAAATTTTTATTTTACTAGTATTAAATTTTTATTGAAATATTAAAAATATAATACAAATACAAAAGAGTATTAAATTCAATAATGTAGTTACATAATATTATAAAAAAATCAATTTTTTTAACCTCATTTTATCGTAATTTCATTGTAGCTAAATAAATAATTAGAGCTTGAAATCAAATAACAAAAACATTTTTCTTATAATTTATAGTAATAAATTTTAATTTAAATATTTAAGATTTAATTAATGATCTAATAAAAAATGTTAATAGTTGATAATTGCTGTGAAGTTTATTAAATATTATAAGACATACCGTTCCTTTTTCAACTACTTCATATTTTTCAAAAAAATCTTGAGCTTCTTGAATGGCATGAATGAAAGCAATATAATTTATAGTATAATTATCTTTGGCAAACTTCTTGATCAACAGATAAATTTCTTCAGGTGCTAAGATAATATCTAAAAAATGTAACACTCTTGTAAAATGTGTGAATGTTACTACTCCACAATTTTTAGATATCTATAAAAATAATAAAAATTAAATTATATAAATTTTTCTAAAATGTATCACGTTTATACCAATTCATAATCTTGAAAATAAGGTCTCAATAATATTTTTCGCCGATTAATACGAGAAGCTATTTTAGTAATAATAATTTCTAATCTTCTTTGTTCAGTTAAACCGAGACAATTGGTTTGAAGAGCATCTTCCCATTCTAGTCCACAAACCCAAGGAAAATTTTTCTCAAAGTTTGGTGCTTGAAGTTATAATAAAAAATAATAAAGTATTTAATATTATATAAAACATGTTTGAATGAAGGTTTTAGATAGTATTACATTAAAAAAAATTTTTTGATACAAAAAATTAAAGATTATATCTTTATCATTTTTAAATAAAAAGAAATATTTTTACATATTTTAAAAAATTGCTTGTTACAATAATTAATAAATACAATATTTATATTATTTATCACAAATAATTAAAATTTCAAAATGCCATTCAAGTTATTATTAAAATCAATTTTTAATTAAAACTACAATAACCAAATGCATAAAATTAATATTATTTAAATATGTAATAACAAATGTCAATATTTATTCAAAAACTTTATAATAATATGCTTACAATCTTCATGAATAATGGTACAAAATTGTGAATAAAAAATTCGTCCATCTTGAGCACGAAAATAATCAGTAAGCTCAGAAACCTCTTGATTTGAAAGACCAATCAATTTTCCCAAAGGTCCCGATAATATAGTAATAAAATCTAATTCTGCAATTATCATAGCAAATAAATTTTATGTTTTCAAATTAAATTATCAAAAAAAATAGAGTATGAAAAAAGCTTTTATTGAATGAAAAATATCTAAAAATATGATTAATTACTTAGATTCTATCAACAGTAATTTATGATACAGATTATAAATAATAATCATATTTTCAATAAAAAATATATATATTAAACAAATAAATATTTTTATTGTTATTCGCATATATCTATATATAATAAATTAAAAATTTACCAGAGATTAAATTATTTTGTTCGGGATCAAGAAAAATAAAATAATCCCAAAGGTTCACATAAATTCGACTCACTGCTGCGCGGATTTTATTACAAGTTCGCCAAATGCTTTGCATATTAGATTCCTAAAATTAAAATTCATTGTTTTAATAAAATTTTAATATATACAATTAATATTTTGTTATAATTTTTTATTTGTAACTATATTAAAATTATACAATTTTTATTAAAAACAAAGGTTATATAACCAAAAAAATATAATTTATCCAATTCCATCATCATCGTACCCTAATATTTTCACGCATATTTATAATTTAAATTAAACAATGCTGCTATTATGTGGAATTGATAGTATGAATGTTTATTTAATTTTTTATAATTTACATGAATCACTTAAATTTACTGTTAAATTATGAATATTTGAAACAATTGACATACTTCCAAAATACATTTTTAGAACTTATTATGCATTTCAATTTATTTTATTTATACTTTAAAATAAAATTAAATAATACTTACCAATTGAGAATTTTTAAATTTAAAAAGAAACTACATATTATTTAATTATTAAAAATTTATATTTATAATTATTCATCGATTTAAACTATAATATATTTTCTATGTTAATTTTATTAAAATTAATATTTTTTTAAAAATTCAACAAATATCATGTTTTTTTAACTTACATTTTTTTATAGTAAATAAATATTAAAAATAGTCATCAAATAATAATAATTTTTATCTTTTCCTTACAAGTATTCCTGATTAATCTGTTCATCACGTTACATATATATTCATACGCATATTAAGTCAATAATATTAGTTGTTTTCATTACAATTTTTTAAAATATCGCTAGACAAATAATAATTAAGTTAAAAAAAAATTTATTAAAACGAATAATAATAAATTCAAAATTAAATTTAATATTATTAATAATTGTTTGAGTTAAGATGTTTGGTTAAATGTACTAAAGTTTATGTTTACGCAAAAGCAAAAATGTAAGTATTAAATTTTTTATAACTGTAATCTAATATTCATTTTTAATTTATTATCGAATAAAAATTTACAAAATTTACAAATTTCATAATAAATAATATTTTGAAAAAAAATTTTTTTAAATACTCAAACAACATGTCACATGACTAGAGTAAAAATTTTTTTCTTTTATTAATTAAAGATTGTTGAAAATAAATAATTTAATTTAAAGATAATATAAAAAAAATTTATTTTTATTTTGTAGAAATTTATTTGTCAATTTCAATTACATAAAATATTTGTAAAATTTAAAACAATATTCAAAACAATATATTTTAAGCAAAAATATGAGCCGTTGTGTTTAACATCAAAATTAATTTATCACTTAAAGAAAAATGATGACTTGATTTTAACAGTAATTACGTTTTTTAAAGCATTTCTGTAACTTCTTTTAAATTACATATTTCAGGAAATATAAAACAACTTACTGAAAATGATTGTAAAAATGGTGACAAAAGAAATAATTCGAATTTTGTTATTTGTTAGCAATTTGTTCAGTAAAGACTATATAAAGTTAAAATTCACGTTTGTCGTCAACTTTTCAGTTTTTAAGAAAGCATATAAGTTTAAAAATTTTTTCATAAACACTTTTAGATTAAATGCAAGTTTAATTAGATTAAATACATAAATTTTAATCACAAATTCAAATGGAGTTTTATAACATTATATAAGTACTCATATATAAAGTTATAAATCATATTAACGCATTTTAAACATTCATATTACTCGTCTTATTTTCTAATTAAAATGATGAATAAAAATATGTATAATAAGAATTAAGAATAAAATTTAGCAACATAAAGAAGGTAAATTAAAAAAAAATTTCTTAAAAATATGAAATATGTCAATTGTAGGTCAATAATTTGCGAATCAAAGGATGTTAATAATTATATTATAAATAAAATTAATTATCTTTATAAAGAAATCTAACATTAAATATAATCTTTTATTAAATAAGAATATTTTATTTATTTTTTTAATTGTTTATCTTATCTCATATGTTATAATTTTACAATTTTAAAAAACATAAGTAAGTTATAATACTTAAACAACTTATACAGTGTTTTCATCCAATACATTAATTATAAATTGTAATACTAATAATACTATCATATTTAAATAATGCTTATTAAAGTTTCTCAGCTATACATGTTTTTTATAAACTGTTTGAAATTATGCCACATTATTATACTTTCTAATTTTATTTTTGAAATGTAAAATAGCCTAATTTCGTAATAATAATAAAGTAACAACATTTATAATATGAATCATTATTAAGTCAGATTTATTTTAAAAATATTACAGTTTTTTAAATATTTATTACTTTTCAGAATAGTTAAAGATAGGATTTTAAATCTTAATGAAAACCTCAAAATATTTAAATGACTAACAATCAAAGTAATATAAAAATTTATGATTTTTTAAAAACAAATGTTTTCTCAAAAATGATTTTGGCAGAAGATAAAAAAACGCTCCCTTATTTTTTGTTAAAAAATTTAAAATAAAAAAATTATATTTAGCAATTTTTGATACATAAATAAATAAATATTTTTTAAAGTTTATATTTTAAACTTTCGAATAATTTTTGTTAAATAGAAAATATTACCTATTTATAAAAAAATTTAATTACTTCATCGAATTGAAAATAACAAATAGGAAATTGTAATTTATTGTCAGATTTTGGTACATTATATGCAATATAATACTTTAATTTAAGTTTTAAATAATGCTTTTACATAATATAATTAAACAAGTATGGTATTAAAAAAAAACTCAAAAGTATTCAAGACATATATTTATGCATTATTATAGTATTCAATTTATTAAAAACGAAAAACTTAAAATTTAATTTAAAATTTTTTATAATAAATAAAAATTAATCAGCTATTAGTAAAAAGGGAAAAAAATAAAATCGTAAACAGATTCGTAACTTTAACAATAGCAAGGTCATAAACTCTTATAATGTTCCAATGAAAATTTGGAATAAAAAGAAAATGCATAGTTCATAAATTATCGCTTATCAGAGTTAACGAATAAACGTTTAACAAGAAGAATCACGATAAAAGAAAAGCCATATCAAAAATATGTACATGTGCGCCACAAAGTTCGTAGGTAACCAGTAATCATAAAAGGGATGAAGTGTTGCGCGGGATAAAACCTGCACACGCGGCCGCACTTTATTGATTTCCGGTTTACGTACTCTTTGCTATGACGCACACACGAATTCTGTATGGAGTACAATGCCGGCAAGCCATTGGTCGATCTAACTCTAACTCCGAATTAACCCCAACACATCGGCTACAATAACTTAGTGATCGTAGCGCCACCAAATGCGCATAATGAAAAAAGGATGTATGAAAGCCGGGAAAAATATATGTAACCAAAATGCGGTATCCAAACTTAGGAATCTAAAATTTTTGCATTGAATTAATTATAATATTTTAACTTGAGCAACAATTCCGATAAATCGAATTGCTCTTCTAAATCGAATTTAAGTATTTGGAGTACCGGACATGCCGGCCGGAGTCATCGATATCACTCTTTTCACATTCAACATTGTGCTGCGCATTTTCAAGGCCCTGGGTCTCTCGTTTTTCTTTTCATTTTTGACTTTAGTAGTGTGTCTATAAAAAGAACATGATTTTATCATTCAAAAGAATAAAAGGGTAATGCAAGGTCATTTGGATCAACCATTAAAATAAAGGTGAACGAGGACAAATAACCAATGGATTTGGTGTGAGGTGCCGCGAATGAAGGAAAAGAGTGAAAAAGAACTTTGTCTAAAGATGCCCGATGGGGGAAGAAAGTGAGGGGTTCCAAAATCTCTTGAGCCGCTCATTGAGCACCGAATCTCGAACGCCATTGGCCAAAAGAGCCAAGCACCATACGCCATTTACCCGTCGTGCCTTGCGTTCGACGCGTCCTCCCCCACCCTCACAGCCCCTCGGTGCGGACGCGCGTCATCTCAGCTTAACGGCTCGCGCTATTCGCCTTCGCTTCGCCTACTCCCTACGGTGCTCCACGGCAACTCAGTCTTCTTCATTCGGCAGTCGAGCAGTTAGGACGCGCGTCAATCAACTTCTCTCTTCGCACCCGAAATTAGAGAAGCTCGCCGTCTTTCCGCTCTTTTTAGCATTCCTTGTCGTTCTAACGTCATAAATTGCCCCCCATTGATTCGTACTTTTCAAGAAAACGCTTTTGAAGAAAGTAAGAGAACGATGACCGAACAAGAGAATAAGGATTTCAGCGAGGATGTTGCCGAGCAGAATTTCGAGCAGAACGGCGAGGCTGAGAACGGTGGTGGCGGTGACGCCACGGAGAATGGCCAAGAATCCCAGGAAGACAGGTAAACTCTCCTTTGGCCATCAACTTTGTCATCCGATAAGCACTTGGTAGATAATCCATGCGCGTTTCTTTAAGTTCTTCTTGTCTTATCGTTCTCGATAAAGGCAATTTTCTTTTACCGTTTTCTCCTTTACGTTCCGCACGAGACAGAGATAGATAAGTGAATCGATCATATTTTTGGGCCGCGTCCCTCAGCCGAGGGCGAAAGGAGAGGGGATAGGTGACGAGATCGCGTTGAGCAAGCTAAAAGATACGCGATTATCGCTACTCCTAATGCTATTACCGTTACTATTACCATCTATTATCATTATCACCATTGCTATAATTATTAACTATTTTTCCTGCCACTAACATTACTCCACTCGTGACTATAAAATGGCTGTTGCGTCGGGCAACTCCCGAGAGCTCCGCATCTACAATCTTCTTTTCGCTTTGTAATCCAAATCCATCGCATGATTCCTTGAATATTTTAAGAAGTCGGCTCGATTTTTTGTGAAAAGCATCTTTGCTACGGTCTTTTTAATACTGTCGTATATTTTTTTACTTATTTTAAAAACTCGTTTTATCGCCCTTCTTGTCCGATAACTCGGAATGCAAAGAAAAATGTGCTACTCGGTATAATTACATTTGCGGAATTGCATTTAAGTGCATCATTGAATTTTAAAAACACCACTAGATTCTTTTTTATTTGGTCACGCGCTCCTACAAAAACTCTTCGTTGTGTACAATTCTTCGCAACGCCGCGATTGTTCCAATGGCGTCGATATGCGCCGCCGTATAAGCGACGACGTCCGGGATTTTTTTTTACCCTCGACGCTCCGCATTTCCGATTCAAGCGTGACGCTGACTCGAAATGGAAATTAATTTTTTTTTCTTTTGAATACTTTTACGGAACCACTTGTGTCACGAATTTGTCCGATATTTATACACGCGAAATACGAAATTTTATTTCAATAGCATTAATTTGAAAGACGATTATAATTAACAATAAAATAAATAAAAATTGTCTTAAAAATCAATTTCCATTTTGATTTACATGAAACGATTATTAGTAATCATTCAAATTTTTATTATATTGCAATCCTTACGGCTTCTTTTGATTATTGAATATACTTTAATATTTCAAAAGTCGAATTTTTGAGGCTGTAAAATATTTTTTAATATTTAAAGTTTTTGATAAAGTTAAACGGTAAGTTTGAAATAAATAACATTCGCATATTTAAATTATTCTTTTAAGATGAAAAATTCATTGAATTTAATATACAGTTCAACAGTAAGTTTGTCATTTGTACTTTCTAATATATTAAGCCGTTAATTTCATGTTTTTGAACTTTCTTTTTTTACTATTTCATAAAACGTTCATTTTAAAAAAGTTTTTTTTAAATTTTAATATTTAAGAAAATAAAAGTATTCTAAGGAATTGAAATTGTTGAGTACACATACACACATTACACTAACACAAACATTTTGATCTAGCTATACAGATGGTAACAAAATTTGGAAATATTTACATGAATGTTTGTTGCAACGCCGTGAGTTTGTCATTTTGCTTGGCGAACGTTATTCGATGGAATTAACTTTAATAGTAATTCGTGAATAATAATAATAATACTCATAATTATCAAAAAAAAGATATAATACATTATTAAATAATAACTTAATTGAAACAAATGATTTACTTAATAATTTATTTCATAAATTAATTATCCGATTCTATTACTGAATTTAAATGTACGTGATTTTTGTCATTGTCATACTTTTAGAATTTAAGTACTCAAGATCGAGAAATTGTATTTTTCGGTATAAAAAAATTGAATATAAAGTAATGTCTTTGAGATACAGAAACTTCGAATTTTGGAGCATTTTTTCAGCTGAATGTTACTTCGAGATCGAGATACTGAGAATACATCTTACCTCTTGGACTACTTGTGATCAACGTTCGCTTCCACATCAATTCTCCATACTCCAAATCTCCAAAACTTCAGATCTTCAATTTTATTCGCCGCGAAGCCTTGCAAAAGTACAAATGCACGATAAAGCAAATTATTAGAGTTAAAAAATATTACTGTTGAATAAGTTATATTTTTTATACATGATTGTAGTAATTACTATAAATTAAAAAGTGTCAGCTCTGAAAAGACACACTGTCAGAGTTATTTTTAAATAAACTTGAAATCTTTAAAAGTTATAATGATGGTTTGTTTCTAAAAATAAAATTTTTTATTCTCGAAATTTGAATAACAAACCTATTTTTTAATATCTGAGGTTTATAAAAATGTTTGATAATTTAAAACAGTAATTGATGCTTGTACATATACATAACTAGATCGATAAAACAGTTAGATATAATGGTCTTTTTTTATTAAAATTTTTAATAAATTATTCTGAAATATTTTACTGTTCAGAAAGTTCAGTAGCATGTTATAAAAGAACAAAAACCATGTATGAAAATTAATATTCTAAGAATTAAAATTTTATACAAATGTAATGTTTCCATTGAAATAAATTTTGGTATTGATGAATGGAATACCAATAGTTAAAATAAACTTTTAATAACTTTTCTGTTTGTCATAAAATTATATTAATAGAAAATTACTTGTAATTTTTCATCTTCCAGTAATTATGACAGTCATAGTGATTTATTTGTTGATTACTGCAATCCATACAACAAAAAATAAAGAAGCTGCATTTTAGTTATTAATTTAAATGCCATTTACAAATTGTAGAAGATAGAGAAGTATAAAGAAATTAATTCATAAATTAAAACAGTGTTTTTACAGACATTCATATAAGAAAAAAAAACTAAGTGCTAGTGTCATTTCTAAATTTGTGTGCTCAAAAAGTTTCTGATGCATTCAAACTTGATCGTGGATATATTTTGTATGATCACACACATATATATATATATATTGTAGAGATTCCTTATGTGCAAAAGTGCTTCTAGAATATAGATGGATTTTTCAAGCCGTATTTCAGATATTCTTCGTTAATGTAAAGTACCGTATGCGTTCTAAACCTTTTAAAGAATATAAATGTTTCAGGCATATTTGTAGATTTACAAACAGTTCACAGTCCAAAAATGCATTTCGAATTTCGAGTTTAAAAAAATCTCAATAAAAGTGCCATTTGCATCGTGAGCCGGAGCATAATCTCAATTGTTAGTCTCAAAGTAAAGTGAGGTATCAAAGTAAACGTCTAAAATTCCTGTCTAAAGATCATCATATAATGGTATAGGAGGTTGGAATGCCACTAACCCAATTTGTGTGGCTTGGTCTGCAGGTGGCAAGCCAGCGTGCGAGCAAATGGACCTGTGTGATGAAAATGGTGCTTGCCGATGGCTGCTTTCGCGGCTTCAACACCTGAGAGCTACAACAAAACACCGATGACAACTCTCGGAAGCACTTGCCTCCACGGTATTTATCAGCAGCGGAGTTCAGACCTCAAATTCTTTGATAAAAATATATATATATATACCAAGTGAATGTCAATATTTGATACCGCGTTTATTTGAAACTTCGCTTTGCCAAGAAAAAGTCAAATGTAAAATAAAACAAGGGAGAAAAATCTTGAAGATCGTTTGCATAGTAAAGAGTATACAAGTGATTTGGATCAGTTTAGAAGACAAAAGACTATATTGCAGCAATTGAGGTTGAGATGCATCACTACGATTTCAAGCGAAATACATTTTTTCAAGCTCAAAAATAGTTTTTAATATAAATAAAAACGTGCGTTTTGAATGATTCCTTGTAAAATCTGTAATTTTAATTTTTTATTGTAATGCCATGTAAATTTTGTAATTTTGATGTAACTGTAATTATTTCTTAAAATTTCTTAATTTTTACAGTATTTTATGATTTTTGTTTATGTAATTATTTGCCATTAATGTAATATATTTATAGTAACGTCGTAATTGATAAAATCAATTAATCCTATTGAAGCAGTGTGCTGAACAATCATAAAATTAAAATTTTTTCCGGAGTTAAATACATACAATTTAAATTTCTTTGACAGGGTTTTTTTTTTTAGATTCTTCCTTGCATTCCAGGAGTCCAAGTTTTAGTCAATTGAAATTCTGTAATAATAGCTTTAGCTTAATATTTTTTTTATTTAAATTGGACGAACACCTGATGGATTCAAAATAAATGACGAAAAATCAATGGTATTCGTCAAAGTACAATAATTAAAATTACCTTTGCAGGTCAGCTAAAGGGACCCAGGATTCGCTGAATGATAGGTACTTCCTTCCATTCTTTCTTGGCTTTCCTTCATGAAATTAGTTTTAAAAGTAATGTTTAAGTGTTGAAAGAAAATTTCTCTTTAACCCAGCAGATTTGAAACTTCGTTTAGCTGACATCGATAACCTGATAATTGTACAAATTTTTGTTTTACTTATGATTCAATAAAACTAATATTGAATTGTTATTGATAAATAAATGCGAAACTTCGCGTTTTATTTTCAAAATAAATATTGCCTATTACGATAAATTAAAATAATAATTCACAGATCTTTCAGTGATATTTTCATAAAGTATTTAAATGTCAATTAAAGTAAAAAAAAATCCAGGATAAAAGTAGCAGTCTAATGAGCAAATAAATATTTAATTAAAATTTTATGGGAAACCTTTAAAATATCATTAATGCAATTGATATTAATATGATTTTCTCTTTTTGTTTTGCAACGTGTAGAAAGCTGTTCGTTGGTGGATTAAGCTGGGAAACGACAGATAGTGAGTAATTTATACATCTTATTTTTACTAGCAAATTAACAACTATAATTTATAAATTTAGTTGATTCAAAACTAATATTGTAAAGAAAGTTGAGTGTCCTCCTTTTTGTCATAAATGAAATATGTGAAACAAATTGTATTATTTAACGATATCTATTAAGAATCCATTTGATAATTTTAAATATTAACATCAATTGATGCAGTACTTTTATACTTTGAAAAAATAACTTAAATATGATTAACAAGTGTTTATTGATCTTTGACTTTTAAACCTTCATAAACTTCTAGTTCTACAAATATGTATTATGTAATCGTACATTATATACGAAAAAATTGATGATATTCTCATTTATAAAATTTTCTTAGGTTATGATGTATTCGCTCTTAGGACACCTTCAGACAGCAGAATGGCACTGTTACATGAGACTATCTAAGATTCTGAGCTTATTATAAAATTATCAAACTAAGCAATGCTTATTTTAAAAATATTATAAAACTTTATATAGTATAATTGCTTAAATTATGTATTTTTCTTAATTTCAGAGGAATTAAGAGATCATTTTAGTACATTTGGTGACATTGAGAGTATCAATGTTAAAACAGATCCAACGACTGGTCGTTCAAGGGGATTTGCTTTCATTGTTTTTGCCAAAGCAGAATCTTTAGATAAAGTAAATTAAAATTATAAATTTTATATACAGTTTACTTAGTATACATGATGATATAATATTGTCAGTTCTGCTACTGAATGATAATGAAGAAAATATTTTACTGAATTACTTATATTATATATTTATTGTATATATATATATATATATATATATGTATATATGTGTAATCTATACAAGAATTTTTTTCAGGCTATGTCTCATGAAGATCACATTATTAACAACAAAAAAGTTGATCCAAAAAAAGCCAAGGCACGACATGGTAAAATCTTTGTTGGTGGTCTTTCAACTGAACTTTCTGATGAAGATATTAAAACATTCTTTTCTCAATTTGGAACAGTATGAATATCTTTGTATTTTTATAAGTAAAATAAAATGCTTAAAATGTTTAAATATTTTATTGATTTTCAGATAGTCGATGTTGAAATGCCATTTGATAAAACGAAGAATCAGAGGAAAGGATTTTGTTTCATTACATTTGAATCTGAACAGGTTGCTAATGAGTTGTTAAAAACAACAAATCAAACAATTAATGGCAAAGAGGTTGATAAAATTATTTTAATTACATAAAAAAATGTTATAATTTGTTAAATAATTCGTTTTAAAAAAAATTGTTTAGGTTCAAGTGAAAAAAGCTACTCCTAGACCAGAAATGGGAGTAATGCGCGCTGTTGGCAGAGGTGGTAGAGGAGGTCGAGGTGGTCGAGGCCGTGGTTTTGGCGGGCAAGGTGGATGGGGTCAAGGAGGTTATGGTGGTGGCTATGGCCAGGGTGGTTATGGTGGAGGATATGGCGGTGGGTACGATGGATATGGTGGCAATTATGATTACTATGGCGGTGGCTATGGCGGTTATGGAGGTTATGACTACAGTGGATATGGTAATTTTATTAAAATTTCTTATTTTGCATTTTCTATTGCTCATACATCATTAAAAAATATTTCTATATTGTATCATACTTTGTATTTAAAATTTTTTCAACAACCTCCACATTCATTGCCTTGAACTTTATTCATTCCTCATTTCGCGATTATATTCGTAAATTACGCCATTTTATTAAAATTACGGATAAAATTATTAATTGATTAATAATTTATTCATAATTTCTTCATGAAAAGGAAACCGTTGCTGCATTTATAATTATATAGTTATAAAGTAAAATTTATATATTTATATTATAACGCTTATAAAAAGAATAAGACTAGAATGAAAGTGCAACCATATGCGCGAAGAGGCGTTTGTAACAATATTTTTATGTAAAACTTATTGTTTTACTATTAATATAATTGAACGATAAAATGAATTAATAAATTAATTACGAAGACTTACGGCATTGTCTTTTGTTTTTGCACCGTGTGTTCCATGAAAATGCAGACGGCTATGGCTATGGCGGTGGTAGTTACGATGGTGGCTACAGTGGTGGGCGCGGTGGTGCACGCGGCAAAGGTACGCATTAGCGTTCCTTTTGTTGACTTCCAACTTTATTACAACCACATTCCATTTCTTAGTCTTCCACAATGTACACTCCATACCTTTTTTCTTTTTTACAATCATTCTGATTTAAGATAATAATTTTTAATTATCAGTTGCATAAATAAAATGTACACTTGCCTCTTATCTTCCCTTGCAAACATGACTCGATTCCTATTCATTGAAACAATAATACTTTTTGTTTTTATGTTATACTACACATCAAAAAAATTGTGATCTTTATTTAATTTATTTTTAATTTTGAAATTAAGCTAAAACGCATTTAATAAATATTTCCATTTATGTATCTTTTCATAAAATTTATAATTTTTTAAAACCATTAAATTTTATATACTATAGTTTATCGTGTTTACCTCATCTACTAGATGCGTCAAAAAATTAGAACGTACATTAATATAATACAATTTATTTTCGATGCATGTTGAATTATCAATCCTTAGTCCTTCCTAACTTTTATCAAATAATCATTGTACTATATTATATAGTACACTTTGTGAACGAAAATAAAAATAATGAAAAAAATTCTATGGACAAGAAATAAGCCAGAATACCCAAATTATTGTAAAAATTGTACGTTTGTGCAAAATTTTGAAATTTACTTTTAATGGTAAATTAATATGTTGGCAATTAAGGGATCAAAGAAGAGAGAAATTTTGCCTGAATTATCACTCAAAAAATATTAAATAGAGCACATAATCTGCAGCTCTACAACCTTAGCCTGTAGCCTCGATAGAATTTTTTTACCTCTACTTCCTTTAAAGTTTCTATAAATTTTTTATTGTCTAAAATATCACTTATTGAATTGGTATGTAAATAATTTAAACAAAAAATTGTATTAAATGCAATGTTTCATTAATTTAATTTTCGTATCATTTGATTAATTTACAATTGATCAAGTGGATTGTTTAGTTCGTAAATTAGTGTATTGGCTTTTTAGCGTAGTAGAAGTTGCTATTTTTAATAAAGTTATAATAGAATTTAGTCTAAAACATTCAACTGGTTGTGTTCCAGGAGGCTCAGGCTTTGGCGGAAAGCAGAGAGGTGGCGGCCGCCAAAACCAGAGGCACCAGCCCTATTAAAGCCACAAATTTTCTTTCGACCGCGATGCCACTTGCATCGTAACTATTGGTGAGTTTCTCTCTTTTTTTGACCTTTAAGTTTATTTACTAATTTTATTTATTTATTTAATATTGTATTAAAACAACACACTTCTATAATTCTATTTAAATATGTTAATATTTTAATTTTCATTATTTTTTATTTTTGATCAAATGTAATCACTGAATTATAAATTTAATTTAATTTTTTATATTTATTGGCTTATGAAATATTAATATTTAAGACAGTCAATTTAATGTTTTTATTAATTACAGGTCACCCATCCTATAACAATCGTAACTCGTCAAATCATCATTCCATAACAAAGCCTCGTCATTTTCAACAAGACTCCCAAGCGCAACCGCGTAGGCAGTACCAATCATCAAATAAAGTTCATCGTGCATCATAGCCGTCAAAATATCATCACTCAGAAGCATTTTGACAAGAAATTTAAGCTTTGCCAAAAAGCAAAAACAGCTCGCTTCGTCGCGACCTTTAGAGGTTAATCGAGCACTACTTGTATAGACTTAAAAGTGACGTGAAATCAATTTCGTCTACTTTTTGCCTCAAATAACTGTATTCTGTCTTCGATTTATACACATCTGAAACTTTGTGACAACTAGCCTTTTAACTAAAAATGTTATATGTATATCTTTAAGTTTAAATGCAGCAGTCGCAAACAAATGTATATTGTCAATTACTTTTTCAATAATAATTTAATTTCAGTATTTTGGTTTTTGAATGTTTATAAAAATTAATCATTTTTCTTTCTCACCATAATTACACTACTGTAATATGAAAATCTTATTTGGGAAGGAAATAAAATTGTAGATAACATATTTACATAAACTTTACTTTTATGGCGACAGAAGCGAGTTTTGTACAAAAAAAAACTCAAGTCAAATCTTAGAAGTTTAATAGCAAATAATCGATTGGGTAATTGTGAAGAACAGCTTGTATTACATCGTTTATTATGTGCAAGTTTATTTTAATTTGTTTGTAACTTAATTTGAGAAAAGTGAGAGCGACAGTTATTGTAAAGAATTAAGTAGGCAATGTACTTTTTACATAATGAACAAAATCATAAGAAAAACTGAAAAAAAATCGTTTCCTAAAATTCAAAACAAAATTAGTTTTCAAAATTGACTTATTGTCAAAAAGTTGAAATATTTTTTTATTAACCTTCTATTACGAATTTCCTTCTTTTTTGAAAAAAGATCTGTATTAAACAATTTAAATTTCTATGCAAAATGAAATTTGTAAATTTTTCAAATTTTCAAATGTTCTAATAATGATTTTAAATATGGTATTGATAAAATATTTTAATAAAAACAGTAAATACCTTTAAATATCACAAATTGTTTTAACCTTTTGGTTAATTTCATCAGTTTTTCTATTTTAATTAAAAAAGAAAACATTTCGTAAAAAGATGATTGCTTCCTTTATTATTATTGGTAAGAACTAGATCTAAATAAATTCATTTTGTGTACATAAAAATTAAATTCCTATTTAGTTTTTTTTCATTACCTCAATTTATTGTTTTTCGAAGTAATATAAACAACAAAAAACTCACTAGTTGAAATTAGTACATTATAACATTAATTTCAATTTTAACAAATTACTCAATACAATGTAAAGAATTAATAAAATTTAATTTTAAAAAAATGTTTTTAATACAAAGTAATTGTAACGTTTATCATTCGTCAGCCCTGATTAATTTTATACATTAAAAAATGCAAAAATATGTAAGGGGATGTTGGGAATTCTATATCAATAAAATATTTGTTTTGTGTAAGATTGTAAAACGTTTTTCATATAACAAAATTGCACAAATAGTTTACAGTAAAAATTCAAATTAAATAAAATATTTCATTTATTTTTTCACAACAATATAATATTGTAAATTCAGTAATTTTTTAACATTTGTGCAATTTTTTAAGTAAATAAAATGTATATATGATGACCTTGAAAACATTCCTTTAAGTAAAAATAGTTTTTAATTAACATAACAATTTATTTGATAAATTCTGCTGTATGAAAATTAGCATTTTATTTAATAAAATAAAAGTATTATATAGTTAAAGAAAGTTCAAATATATTTTGTTTATTGAACTGAATGGTACAATAAAAATTATAGTAACTTGAATAGTTTTTTTATTTTTTCCTTTATTAAATAATTTCAACAAATTTATTTGATCATAAATATAATTTCATTTCATATATTTTATAGTTTTAATTCATTACAAATTTGGAAATATGAATTAAAAAAAATTTTAATTACAAGATATGTACAAATGGACCTTAATTATGAATTACATTGTATGTAAAATTTGTTCAATTATAAAATTGATGAAATTTTTTTAGTCTAAATTCTGTAAAATATTTAACAGCTAAAATTTATAGTACATATAAACATTACTAAAAATTAGATTTTCATACTTATAGGACCATTTAACTTCATAAATTCATTTAAAACTAATATAAAATAAATATAGTAGCATACGTTTTTTTCTTGAATTATAAAATATACTTAAAACACTATAGATATTATTAAAAACTGTAAATATATTTTTAATATCTTGAAAATATCCATAGAGTAATATAGAACCTCCATTTTTCATTAAAGGTGTTTATAGTACCAACTTTCCTGAAAAAACCTAATTAACAAAAGTTCTTATAATCTAAAAACTATCATCTTACCACTTGTACTGTAGACACAAGTTTGTAAACAGCCAACTGTATCTTCAAGTATTAAATACAGTTTTTAGAAAAATAATTATATACATTAAAAATAAAATACTTTCAATTTACTTTTTAACAAAGCTTTTTTTATTGTATATTTATAAAACAATTTAATCAGAGAACGCACTTTTATTTTAAGTAAGCATAAAAGCGTAACAATATAAATTTTAAAACGATTATTGTAATTTTGATAAAAACATTGTTGATGCTCAGAAAAAAATCAAATAGTCAGATCTGTGTAAAAATATAATATCGGTAGAAATTGGAAATACTTTAAAAAATTAAATATTCAAATAAAAGTTTATTTTTTAAGTTTCATATGAGGAAAAAAAATAATGAAGAACTTAAAGTGTAAGCAACAAAAAGAATTTTCTTGATTTTATAATTAAAAAGAAAATATTATATTCTTTATTTTTTTCTCAAAAAAATTTTAATGAATACGAACACCTTCATCTCGAAGCTAAACCGTTCTTCACAAAATTTACTTTTCAATCGAATTTTGTGCCCTATGTACGTTCTTTTTGTATTTACTTTCTATATTTATTATTTACATAATTGATTTTGTAAAACTTCTCTGAAACTGCTTACAAAAGTATTAATATAATACCAATTTTTTTCTTTTATATTCATGATCGATATTCTATTATATATCTTTTTAAATAAATTAAAAGTATATTTATCACAATACAGTAGTTAATTTATATTATTTGATGAAATAATGATTTTAGATTTAGGACTGAAATGTTTAAATAACTATTGGAACTTGCAAAAATTTATTCTACTTTATTAGACATATATAAACATAAAAACACCTTACAACCAAGAATTCTAAAAATTTATAATGAGTCGTCACGATTTTAAATATTTTTTATACAAAAATTCTTCAGATAATAATAATGGATAGTTGTAAAGAATAATTATTGATGAAATTAACTTAGAATAAAAGCACTGTCAAAAATACTATGACCGTTGAATATTTTTACATTAATAATTAGAAACACTAGTTCATTTTTTTCTTACAGTGAAGCTAAAATTATTGTAACCGCCACTTACACATAACTTTTATTAATTAAATTCTTTCTTGTTTCTACTAACTGTATTTTAAATAAAACATTTCTATTAATTTTAAATTTCTAAATCATAAAAATGAATATCAACATCGCTTATATCAAACTTATAAATATTTATATATTCAATTATTAAAATATTAAAATTATCTGTGAATATAAATTTTTTAAAAAATAGTTTCATATCAAATAACATTTAATTTTTTATGACTATATTCAAGTACGAAAATAAAATGTAGTTCTAAATATAAAAATATAGCTAAAAGCATGTTATAGACATAATGTATTGTTCGTGTATAACCATAACGGATTTTTCATGAATTATAGACAGTATAATGTTCAAACATATAAAATGGGACTAAATCTACATTTTTTATTAGATATTTTTATAATAAAAAAGATGATGTTTCTTATGTAAATATCAAACACTTTTATGAAATGGAATCGTCAGCAAGATCAAAAAGAATGATTTTAAAAAATAATAATTTATAAATTTTTAAAAAGTTAATTAAATATAGTATGGAATGCAACATATAAAATTTTTAAAAATAACGCGTTTGCAAGTAATTCCGCTTCTTGATCATGCTTACACACAACTCATCCCTTTCCCCAAAAATTTGGCTCAAAAATCTTATCAAAATTTTATGTAAAATTATTAAAATTGTTTAAATTGTTTAAATTGTTTAAATTGAATTAATAATATTAATAAATTAAATAAATCAATCACTTGCACAAATGAAAATAAATATATTTATAGTCAGGCTTTAACATAGATTTGATTTTATAAACGACCTTTCACCTTCTGTTAAATCACTTAAAACTCCTTTTTCGTTAATATTTACAAGAGAATTTTCCTTGCAAACAAAAGAACAAACACATGCTGTCCCGTTCTCTCATTCTCTCTCTCTCTCTCTCTCTCTCTCTCTCTATATATATATATATATATATATATATATCTTGTAACATGAATAATTGTTAGATAGTTTTTATCAAACTAATGTATTCATTACATTCTTTTCAAACTCTAATTTTGTAATTTCTAGAAAAAGTGAATGTACAAGACAATCAAAATCGATCCGAAAGCATAATTAAAAATAATATATTGATTTTTAAATTTAGATGATTTGTTAGAAATAAAAAATAAGACTATGATAGGGAGTAGAGAGATACAAGATTGCTGATTTCTACATATGTAAAAACGTGTTTCCTGTCCATTTTTATTCTATTTTATAGTGCTTTTTTATAAATTTCATGTCATATTTCATATTTATTAAATAAGACACATAAATTTTATTCTTAATCAATCTTAATAAAAGATATAATTCTTTTGAATAATCATTTTACAATTAATTCCATTTTTATAATTTACTATCTCTGTTAACATTTTTTAATTATAAAAAATTAAACTAATTTAATTATATTAATTGATTATTTTTTATTCTTAAATATAAGGACAGTAATACTTAAGGAAGTTATTAGAAGATTTCTTGTTTTTTATAAATTCGTTGTTTCTGTTTTATATATAATTTGAACGAATAAATATAATTCAATCACAAATATACGGGTGAACGCGTGTATGTATAAATAAATATGTTGGGCACGCTGAATTGAAGACTGCTCAAGAATTGTTTTATAAATTCTTGTCTGGTCTCTTGTTTTTCCTTCGTTTTATATTTACAGTACGTAATGCAATGAATTATAAATTTTAATTCTTGATATAACTTTACAATTTATAATTATATAATTTACCTTGGTTTAGCTTATAGAGAAATATTTGAAAAGCAATTTATTTTATCTTGCCGATTAAATTATACACAATCGTTTCTTATAATCCAATACTTTTGAGATAATGTAATCTTTACTTATATTAAAAAAGATTTACCTTATGTAGGTTAAGGTACTATTAACTTTTTAGGTAAATACGATTATTATTATATTTAAACTTAAAAAGATGCTAATCAGAATAATAAAAATTAACGTCCTAAATAAAACTCACAAAATATGCAGGTATTATCAATACGATGAATGATCTTGTTTTCATACGGTATAAGAGATTACATTATATTAATTTTTTTATAAAGTTAAAATTATTTGTATATAAGATAAAAAAGAATTAAAATAATGAGCAATTTTTTACAGTATATATAAGACTTATCGAAGTAAGTATACATTAAAAATACAAAAAAAAAAATATATATATTTTTATAGTATGCATTTAATTTTTTTTTATACCAAAGCAACATTTTATAACTATTTGTATACATTAGATTCATTGTATAAAGTAAAGAGAGTATAATATAATATAAACTAGTTACATGATTTTTTTAGGTAAAGAACTAAAAATGAATCAAAAAAAGTTATAATTTATATATTTTTATTATAAAGAAGCTAAATATAATATTGTATATACATAATTATAGAAGTTGCACTTTTATACTATTTGTACGGATTTCTACTATAATTTATCTTTAATATTTTATGTATATTGAAGATACTTATTAAAGTTTAATGTGTGCGAACAACTAATTATTAATTTTAAAAAATTAATATTTTATAAAATAACGGGAAAATAAAAATTTCGTTTATTTTAATGTTATAAATACAATTGACCAAAATTGAAAAATATATACTTTAAATATTTATAGAGGATTAATTATTATATCTTAGTTACATTCATTTGAATTTCTTATAAATTTCTTAATTGAATAAACATAAATTTTAATTTATCAAATACTCAAAGTTCATAATTATATAATGTATTATTCAATATATAATGTAATTTTTTACACAGTTTACTCTCTGAACATTTAAAGAGCTTATTTTAAAAAATTACTTTTTGAGATTGTGAGATATATGGTGAAGGAGAAAGAAAAAGAAGTAGTAACCAATACGTGAATATGATTAGAAGAGAGAACTATTGACAGATGATTTGGGTGATCAGTTGCAAAGAAAATTAATATCACTTTTACCAACAGAATTCTTTTAAAATTAAAAAAAGTAGAATATGAAAAATAAAACAGATATAAAATTTATGCCAAATATGATCAACATAATATCTAAATTAAATGAGACATATAATAAAAAAAATTAGAAAAAAAGATTGTGTAGCGTTAAAATTAAATGTTAAATTATGAGCTTAAGGAAAGGACAATTTTATTTTAATAATTAATATCGATTCAAAAAAATTTTTAACATGAAATTAGAGTGAACAAAAATTATGATTTTATAAAAATAATAAATAAAGGAAGTACAAAATTAGTGATAAAAATGTTACTTTTAAATAGAAAATAATTAGATAATCTATTTAAAAGTAGTATTAAATAGAGAGTTAAAATAAAAATAAATATAAAAGAAAAAGAAATGGAAGAATTTTTTTAAAAAGATGGAAAAAATTTCCAGATAAATCATAGTACAGAATGAGATTTTATTGAATATTATTGACATAGATTACATGAAAGTGTTAAAATTGTAATAGAAAAACTGTTAAAAATAGTTAAAGGAGAAGATAATTTTTCATTACATAACAACTTTAATTATAATACTTTAAATACATTTGTCAAAGTAGACTGAAAAACAAGATAATCAAAGAACGATTAATTAATAAGTTTAAAATTATTTCAATATAAAATAACTCCGTTAAAAAAAATTTATAATAAAACTAATGATATAACATTAAATAAACTATTAGTTAATTGATTCGAGCGATTTGGAAAAACCAATAGAGTTATTTAAATTTAAGAATAGAAATATTTGAATGTTGTTAATTTTAAATTAATTAGACAAAATTTAAAAAGACTATGTTTTAAAAATATTAAAAAAGGAATTCATTGTTTTAAATATTATAAATCAATAATTAACATATTTTAAGAAAAACAACAAGAAAATGTGCAAAAATGAACATTATTTACCTACTTATCGAAAAAAAGTAAAATAAATAATGATTAATATCATACTCAGTATATTAATATTCGTAACAGATTATTAAAAATAATAAAAATGTAAATAATCTGATATAAAATGTAAAAAAAATTAAAATAAATTATATTCAATTTGAAATGATAGAAAAAATTTTTCTTTTAAATGTAAATAAAATAAATGGATATATATATATATCAACTATATTATAAAAACAAATATTCAATTATATAAATTCTATAAAATTAATTTAAAATGTTCACTTGAATGAATGTAGTTAATATAAAATATCTTTATATGTTATATTTCAATCAACTTCAAGATTCTTAATATTTAATTTTATACATCTTATTAAAAATAATGTTATAAATATCTTGTTGATAATTTAAAAATTCAATTTGGTTACTATTTATAAAGTATTCTTATGACAAAATATGAAATAAAGAATAATATAAATAACTTAATAATACATTAGATATTTTTAAATTACTATTTAAATTTTTATCAAATGAAGTTAACGATCTATTCAAATTCAATAATGTAATCAAAGAAGATAAACATAACATAATGTCTGTAAACATGGTTATCTGTGTGAGTTTTATAAGATAAACAATAAGCGTATAAATTTTTCAAATGAAAATAAAATAATATTTATTTATTATAAAATTAAACAAATAAATGGTATAATTTAATATAAATATTAATGAAGTTAATTTCTTAATGAAGTCGTAAACTATTACAGTATATTTTTTATAAAATAAAATTGACCTAGATAATTAATATTACATATTAAATAAGTGAGATGAATCGTTTCTATTTCTTATTTCAATTAGTGTTAGTTTCGATATTAATGTAATTCGTTAAAAATAACAAAATTTTTTTGAATCAATTATAAAGACATTAACAAAAATCAGAACTTTAAATGCAGCTGCAAAAAGTTTTTTTTCATCTTGTTTGTAGTAAGTATTAAAAATTTTTGCACTTTAGATAACGGAACTTCGAAGAATGCGATTTAAAATTTTTCATAAATCATTTTATTGTAAAAAATTTGATATTTATTTAAAAATAAGAATGTACGAAACAGTTGGAAAGTTGATGAATTTATGAAAACAATATAAATTTTTAATGATTTGAAGAAAATTTGCTAATTTGTAATAGGGAAAAAAGAAATTTTTATTATATTAAGATTTGAAAAGAAATGCGTATGTATAAGGAATTTATTGCAAAATGGTAGTTTAGTTGAAAAAAAGAAGGGATGGATGAGGAGAATGAAGAAGAAAAGGAGATATGGATAAGTGCGTGGAAATAGGATGGAGTCAAGGGGTCGCGTCGAGCGCCGGTACGTTCGGATTGGTTTTTCGAAAGCAAGTCGACTGAGGTTGGCAACCCGGTTTTCGGGGAACGTTCAGGAACATGTATGGAAGCGGAGACGAGCCTCAATTGCTCGCTTGTGGGTTATAAACCGAGTTCCCCACACCTTCCGCCGCGCGCGCCTCTGCACGGGGATCATCGAATCTTTTAGTGCATGTGCTGACAGCGCTCTCTCCGACTTGCGTTCTTTCCTATACTTTGCAAGCTTTTGCTCGCCCTCGCCGATTCTTCCCACGCTTTGAAGCTGCTGATCCGGGCTCCTCACACCGCGCCTCACTCATTGATTCTCCCTGACCGAGCCAGGACTTCATCTTTCGCTGTAGGTGCACGCGGACCAGCGAGCGATAGAGTGGTAAGCTATACCTCGCACACCGCCGCCGTCCGTGTGCTGCTGGCTGCTACCCATTACCCGATACGTGAGCGCGCGCGAGCCGAAGCCCAGAGGACGACCAAAGGTAAGAAGTCGAGTCACCCAAACGGCTCACTATCGCCATGGTTGCGCCAGTAAGAGCTCGTGCTCTTGACAGAGTTGGCAGAGACCGGAAATTCCGAAGCCGGTGGAGAGGAGTGGTTTCCTTTCTGTACCTCTCCACGTTTTTCCCTGTCGACGGGCTAGCTAGCTGCTTCCTCTCGCGCGCGCATACCCGACCTCTTCCCCCTCTCTCGTGTTCGCTCGATAAATTTTTCTCTCGTGGCACTAAAACGCAAAGCGTCTACTTTTTTCCTCGATTCATCTTTTTCCTAGGGGTGGCTTTGCGGAAGGCATTACCGTACTTATAGATAGAGCGCGGACACGAACGAAAGAATGAGAGAGAAAGGAAAAGCACAGTCGTTGCGATTAGAAAAGCAAGCGTATTCGCTTTATCTCCTGAGCCTTTTTCGGTTTTCGTCTTCTTTTTTACTGCTGTCGTCGTTCGGCGTAAATAAAAAAAAAGGCCAGTGACTGGTTTACTCCTTCATTATTGACCTTAAGGTCTTTGAGAACAACTTTACGTGTTCATAATCCCTTCGCTATACCTATAGCACGTCGAAAAATACTCCAATTTACAACTTGTATATTTTTCTTCTACACTTTATTAACTTTTTTTTTAATTAAAGCTTTCGACCTCTCGGCTAAAGAGACAGAATCCGCTTTTGTTTTACAATTTTATGCCTTATTTGTTTTTTCTACACTATCATTTTATTAACTTATTCATTGATTCAATTTTATTTCTCTGTTATTTTTCCACTTATCCTTTTAGATTTTTTAGCTATAATCATTATCTATTTTGTATATTTAATATATATGTGTATATATACATTATTTTAGGTTGTAAAATGTTTCATGTTCCTTGCCTGGTAAATGAATATTTAATTTAATTATTTTTATTATATATAAATGATATTATATTGCCTTTGTTTAAATTCATTGAAGCCTTTTCATGATTATCAATTTTGATCCCTAAAATTATCTTACTATCATTGAGATTACTTTTGTTTTTTATTATTCAGAAGAAAAAAATGTTTAATCAATTCTCTTTATAAAAATTAATGAACAGCTTTAAATTTACTAATGAGACTTATTGTATAAATACATTTAAAATGTGTTTATATACTTCTATATTTTGTCTATAGCTTTAAAAAGAATTTTTATGTATATTCTTTAATGATTGAAGAATAAAATTCTTATATTTTATAGATAAACAACCTTATTAAAATTAAGCTATATAGCTATCTCAGACCAGAAAAATTATTAAGTTAAGTAACTAAAAGCTGAAAAGAAGATAGATAGGAAATGGTCATGGAGGCATCTCCCTCACCACAATGTGTCGGTCGTGAGTTTGTCCGACAATACTATACCTTACTCAATAAAGCTCCAACGCACTTACATAGGTTTGTTTAAAGTTTATAAATTTTAATTATATTTATTCTCTTTTGAACTAGTTGTAAAATTTCTCGTTTATAATTTGTAGGTTTTACAATAACCATTCTTCTTTCGTTCATGGAGGTTTTGATACAAATAGAGAATCCAACCCAGTAATTGGTCAAAAGCAAATCCATCAAAAAATCCAAGCCCTAAATTTTCAAGACTGTCATGCTAAAATAAATCAAGTAGATTCTCAATCAACACTTGGTAATGGAGTTGTTGTTCAGGTATTTCATTTTTAATTACAATGTTTAATAAATATTGAACAAATAATAATAAATAATGTATTTAATGGATTTAAAATTAATATAATTTGTGTACTAAATTTTCTTCTTATCAATTTATTATATTTTGTTGATGTAAGAAATAAAATACTACAAATCAATGTCTTTTTCTTTAGATTTAATATCTACATAATGATTTAATAATCCATAGTATTTTTTTATTTGTATTTATTTTTGAAAAATTGCAAAATTATTATTATATATTAATTATAATAATTGTTTATGTTTTTAAATACTAAAATTAATTGAAATAAATTTAAAAAATTTTTGCTATTATCAATAATATTGTGAAATGTTTCTTTAGGTTTCAGGAGAATTGTCCAACAATGGCCATCCTATGCGCCGTTTTACCCAAACTTTTGTATTAGCAGCGCAAGCTCCAAAAAAATATTACGTACATAATGATATTTTTCGATATCAAGATTTTGGTTATGGAGATGAAGAAGAAGAATTAGAAGGTGAAAGTAATAATGAAAATATTGAAAGAGAGAATGAAACAGAAAATACAAGACCAGAGATTGAGGATGAAAATCATCAAAATGAAGCGAAATTGGCAGTTAAAATTGCTGGTACTGAGCAACATGGTTCAACCCAACAGCAACAACAGTCTCCTATAACTCAACAACAAGTTTATTACACCATACCTTCTCAACAACAGGTAAAATTTGTGCATTCGTTTCAAATTAAATTATTAAATTTGAAATAAATGTATTATTTATTTTTATGTTATTTTAGATTCATCCTGTGATACAACAAGTTACAATAAATGGATCTGTTCATGAAGATTCTTCAATTATTTCTCAACAACCACTTCAGCAACAGCCACCCTTACAACAACAATACGTTGCTGAATCAACTACTCAAGAACAATTTTCACCAGAAAGTGAACAAGATTCATTATCTCAACAACAATCAATTAAAACTGATTCTCATTCTACATCAGAAGAAATTAATGAACAAGTAGAAGTTGATCAAAATTACACACAGTCGGCTCCAGAGACTGATACTGAGCATCAAATATCGTCTCAAAATGTAAACAATAGTGGGCCAAAGACATATGCAAACTTAGTCAAATCTTTTCCGAGTATTGGATCTAGTAGCCCACAGGTGCCTAAGCCATCATTATCTCCGGTATATATTTAATCGTAAAATTATATTATAAAAATACTGTGAAAGAAATTTGTTGTTATTATTATTTTTGTTGTTGTTTTTATTGTCATAATACATTTTTCATAATTTTATTAGCCTCCTATTCAAAATATGCGTATTGACGATCGCGTTCCATTACATCAGCCACCTACTGGAACACCACTTGTTAATTCTAGTGGAGTATCAATAAATCAACATGTACACAGAATGACTGGAGTTCCACAGCAACAAACGCAACAACAATATCAACAAAGATTACCCAGAACTGGTGGTCCAATTCAAAGAGGTTAAAATAATAAATTCAATTAATAATTTAATAAAAAAATTTATCTGAATTAAAGAAATCTAATTAAAAAGTAATTATATATTTATCTTTTCATTTTATTCAAAACAAATTTTTTCTCTTAATAAGTATTAAATGCATTAAATTATATTTTAATATTTTTATTAATTTGTTTTATATCAAGCTTATTAGATTTACATAGTTAAATTTTTTATTCAATTATTATAGATGGTGAACGACGTACTGGAAGATCTGTTGGATATACTGATGCACATCAATTATTTTTGGGAAATCTTCCTCATAATGCTTCTGAAAATGATCTTAGGCAAATTTTCGAACGTTATGGCCGTGTAGCAGATCTTCGCGTACATAGTAAACAAACAGATCGTACGAAAGGACCACAAGGCACAAACAATACAAGAGTTCCAAATTACGGTTTTATTACGTTTGAAGATTCATCTGTTGTTAATAAAGTTTTGGATAATTTGGTGAGTTTAATGCACCAAAGAGTATTGCTTCATAGAATTATTTCAAAATTTGCAATATTTTTTAACTGTACAGCCAATCTACTTCCCAGAGAAAAATGGCCAGAAATTGAATATTGAAGAAAAAAAGGTCAGACCTAGAGAAGGAGGTGGTGGTGGTGGTGGCGGTGGTGGTCGATCCAACCCAGGAGATGGTAATATGCGTCCTATGGGAACTCAACAACAACAACAACGATTTCCAGGTATTTTGAAAATTTTATTATTTATTTATGAATCTAATATAAACATTAAATTTAATAGTTTAAGCAAAAAATATTTAACACATACATTTAAGATAAGTTAATAAATTATATGGATTCAATGTATGTATTTATTTATAAATTAGTAGTAAAAATTCGATGTCATTTTTCTTCTTTGTTTCGAAATAAAAAATTTTATAAAACTAATTCTTAAACAAATATATTAAATCCTGTGATTTGTATAAAAATATCTTGATTTGATAAGTTATATTTATTTTGTTTAAAATTACAAATTTAAACAATAAGTAAATATAGAATATTAATTTCATATTAATATAATTTCAAAATTTTTATTTATTCAATACACACATAGATACAATATTTTTCTTTAATTTAATCGCGTATATTCCTATTCAATGTAATAAGAATTATTAAATATTTTTGTGTTGGAAGATTAAAAAAATATAAACTAATTTTTACATTAAGTTTTCTTTTAATATACAAAAAATATATAGAAAATTAGAAATAAAATTAATTTTCATGTTTTGTAAAATAAACTTTTTATTTGTGATTGTTTTATAAAATATTTGTATATGCACATACAAATTGATATAAATTTCAAAATTACTTCCTAATATAATAAGAATATCCAAAATTTTATACAAAAATATATTATTCATTACAATTTAATTTAATTCTTATATTTAAATCTTATTTAATAAAGATTCATATGAATGTGAATATATTGATTGAATTTATAACCTATAATGCTTTAAAATAAAATATTTGATTGTTCGGTTATTTATTTTATTATTCTAAATATCTAATCTTTGTTTATTGAATTTTCATTGATTTATATAATTAATTGGATTTTTAAAATAATTTAGGTGGCCCAGGACTGATGCGAGGTGGACAGCAAGGAACCCGTGGTCGTGGTGGCTTTAGTCGTGGTGGTGGCGAAGGAGGACGGGGAGGAATCAGACAACCCAGTGGAAATCCAAATAATCAGAACTACCAAAATCGTCGCTAATTCTTGGCAAATAATATTTGAGCCTTGCCTTGTAGCAATAAGCTCTTTGTCCTTTTGAATTACTCAATCAAGATTAAATAAAAAACAAAAGAGAAAGACAAGAATTAATGCAAAAATTGAGCTTTGCTCAAGAAAACCGTATGTAAACAAAAACAAGTAAAATAGGCAATCTCGAGAATACGACATTCCGACCTAAAAGGAATAAAACTTTCGCGAGGCTCTTCCTTAAAAAAGAAGATCAGTGCAACATAAACTTTTTAAACGCGAAAATTACCAGAGAAACAAGACATAGTTGGAGATACAATGCAAGTACACTAATGTGCAAACACAGAGACTACTGTCAATTCTCTAAGTTGACATCGATCTAAAAATAGCTTTACGTAACTTAATTAAACAATTATTTAAGAACTTATTGTTTTTTAATCGACACTAAATTGTGCTTAATTTAATTAAGACACACCCTAAAATTTTCTGTTTCGTTGTTTGTATAATTCTTATTTGATTTAATTAAGTTGTGCTCTGGCTATACTTGAATAGATTATGCGTATAAAAAACGATTCTTAGTTCATTTAAATCATACATTAATAAGAAATTAGGTTGTGCTTAAGTTTATTAAGTTGTGCCTTAAAATAATGGTAGTCTGCTTAAGTTAATTAGGTTATGTGCAAGATAGAAAAAGTAAAATTTTTCAAGCAACATTGAATGCAATTATTTATCATAACATGTATAAAGTTTTACGTGACCTAATTAGCCTTTACATAGTATTTTCTTATTTTATATTACTTTATTCCAGTTTAGTTAAGTTTATTCTTAAGGACTGCGTATTTTTGTTAAGTCTTGCATAACTTAACTAATCTTGGCATAATCTTTTTATACTGCATAACCTAATAAATTTTTGTATAACTCCAATGGATTTTACATACCTGAATTAATTTTTTCACCTATTTTTAAAGTCATGTATAAATGACTTAATATTTACATCAAATTTGGAGTTGTGCACAAGTTTAATACATTTTATATAACATTTTCAAACTTTCGTAGATTAATTAAGTTTTGCATAATATTTGTCAGTAAAACACAAAACTTAATTAAATACATATAATGAGTACACCTTTTTCAATGTTAAGGGAACTGGTTTTCCTCATACTCCTTCCAATACATTTGAACAAGATCGATTAGGAATTACATAAAATTAGTCATACAAATTTTTCTCAGAACCACCAAAAATCATTGTAAGAAATAATTGGTTCTCGCCATTAAACTGAAAATAACTAGCTAAATAAATACAACTGTTTTGTAAGTCATTAACATTTAACATTTATAAATAATGTAATCAAATTACAATTTTGTATAAAACTTTATTCAGAATGAAGTTCAACTGTCAACGAAATTTCGCAACAAGTCAATTTCAATTTTTAATATACATACAGACATAATATTTAAAATATATATGATTTTTTTACGTATCAATTCATATTTTTTGTTCAATAATTATTGCTTTTCAAAATTTATTATACTTTTTAAATAAAGAATTTAACAACAATTTTAAAGAAATCATTTGCTTGCTTTTATAGCACTATTTATAAAAAATTTCATTTGAGCGAAATTGCGTACAGAGGAACAAAAATTTGAAATAAATACAACCTAGGTGAACCCAAAATAAAAAGCCGGCATAAGAAGTAAAACAAATAATGAACGAACGTGTCACGAGTATATTGTAATGTTTTTTGCATTTAGTATAATATACCTATCTTACTACTAAATAAAGTTGTTTTTTATTAATTGCAGCATAACATAAAAAGAGAAGTATAATTGAGTTCTTATTTTTTCAACATAAATTTTTAGCCTTTACAGTTGTGAACTATTTATATATATAAATCTAATATTCGAAATTTAACACAAATTACTTTATTTGCAAAAAGTTACTTAGTGCAGTAATATAATTGTGAATACTCCTCGTATAATTGTATAAATACTGTATTATGTAATTTATAAAACGATATTGATCATTGGTTAATTATTTTTGTTACTATTTATGATTTTGATATATATATATATATATATATATATATATATATATATATATATGTATGCATGTATGCACAGAAAAAAATTTAATTTCAAAGTAAATACCTGTTTTTAAAACATGAATTAATTTTTCATGAAAATAAAATATAAATATTGATACCGGTTTTTTATGCATTACTAGAAAAAGCTTTTATAACTTTTCTAATAATTTTATTGTTAAATAAAGTTTTAAAACATGATACTTTTTTTAAATAATATTTGAATTACAATAAACAAAACTTCATTGATTGACTGATTTTGTAGCAATGTATTATGAAATAATACCCTTTTTCATAACAATGTATAATAAACATAGTATTAACTATCAAGTTTGTTTTTCATTATTACTAAATTATTGATCACCATGTTTTTTAATATGTATGTAAAATTAAAATATTAAGAAATTTTATATTTTTTTATTCTATAGTGATTTAGACGCTTTAAAGTCAATTAAATTAGATGTTTTAAAAAAATATATATATTTTAGAAATTATAGGTCGATTGAAATTATCCAATGGTTATTAATATCATGATAAGCAAAATATATGAAAGTTTCGATTGAAATTAATAAAAAATATATAAATGGTCAAAATGATTAAAAATAGAAAATTAAAAATTATATTTAATTCTCATATAAAATAAAATATAATTTGCAAAAATTAAAATTGGGAAATTATATCATTTAATAGCAATAATATTATATTTTTTATACTAGACAATACTATATACGCAATCTTATTAATAATAATATTATTTATTTACATTTGTTTTTTATTATCAAGTTTTTAAATTTCATATTAAATCATAAATAGTTTTGCAAAAAATTATCAAATATTATTTACGATTTCCAAATTTAATTAGAACTTCTTATTTATCTTAGCTTTAGAGATAAGATTCCAAAATTTTATCTGTTTTTAAAACATACCGATCACTAAAGTTTTTAATATTAAATTACTTTTGTGTCGCCGTTGTTTAGATATATTATACATATTGAATTTTAATTAAAAATAGTACTCAATTAATAAAAATATTTTATTTGTAAAGTCGATTTTTTAAAAAATTGAATTAAAAAAGAAAAACTATTTTTGGACTTTAACGTTAATTTATTTAAGAAATGAATAATTCTCTATTAAAGTAAATTAAAAAGTCTTTAAAAATCCGGTTCAACAAAAGATGTTAACGAATTTTATAATAACACAATATAATGAAAGATTAACATTAGAAAAAAATACAAAATTAAATTTTTAACTTCTGAATGTATTATTTATCTAAAATTAATGATAGTTTTTAGATTCTTACAATTAAAAATTTCAGTTTGAAAGAATTTCTTTAATTGGATTATATAAAATTAATTAAATTAATTATTTTATTTGCATATACACAGGTTACTAGATTATAAATGCACAGAAAATATTGAATAGATTTTAAATAACAAATTTTAAAAGCGATTCAATTAAACAATGTATTAATTTTAAAAATTTTAATCAATAGTTTTTAACCATAAGACAAAAGATTTTATATATGAAAATAGTCATTGTAAAAATTATTTTTCAATTCATTAGTGTATTTATAATTAAACACATAGTAAAGCTTGTTTAGAGCACCAAATTCAGCTCTTGACTGGAGCACTATTATATTTGAGATACCTAACCGATTCAAATAATTAGAATTTATAATTAGCTTTATTTAAACTAATAAAAATAAAAATATAATTTTTTGTACCAAATAAATAAATGTGCATTTATAAAATGAAATATAATATTTTCAGATATATATAAAAATATTTAAGAACTTAAAACTTACCTTATATTATCATTATAAACTTATCGTTATAGATTTTTTAATAACTTAACTATATATGCGTATGAAATATAAAAAATTAATGTTACTAAGCGCATTGAACATGAATATGGAATACAGAAATGAAATTGTTATCAATTTCAATAAAAAATAGATTTTATCTCAAATAAAATATTTATTTATAAATATATTAGAAGATTGATAATCCATCTTTGATTTGTATCTTATGAAAATTAATGTTTATATTAACAAAATAAAAAATTTAAAAAGCCAATGAATTAACGGTTTTTTGGCTATATATTTACATTATTCTAAGTAGACTAAATTAAATTTAATATTAGAAAAAGTATATACTTTTCAACTTATTTATTCTTAATATTAAAATGTTTTATTTAATTATATACATGGGTTATAAATTAAAAGTAAAAAAACTTCACAAATTATTATAAGTTTTCATTTAAAAATTATAAAGAAATTGTTTTCATCGAATGCAAACACTTAAGCAGTGATCAACCAATAAAATAAATTAAATACAAAATTGTTGAAAAATTTTAAATATTTTTAATTTGTTCTTTTCGAATAGAAAATTTGAATAAACGATCTATATTATCAGTTATTCAATAGTATATTTATTCCATAATAAACGTTGTAACAAAAAAACAAGTAAAAAATAAAAATTCCTAATGAAACATTATTTTAAATTACATAAAAAAACTTTTTGAAAAATGATAATTAAAAGCTATTGGTTTTATAATTTAAAGCATTAGCATTTCCTATGTTGAAAGCTTGATTCATTGATTGCATACTTATACGTGCGTTGCACGTAATAAATTCTGGACATTGAAATTTTCGTAAGCAACGATGTCTTTCCTCCACAGATTTTTAAATGCTGCTTTCAATTGGTCTGGATATTAGTGCTTGTTAAAGCTTGAATTATATACCGAGATGCGTGAGTTAGAATAAACTGAAAACATAATAGTAATGCGAGAGAAGAGAATAACGATTCTACAAAAAAATAGAAAATAACGAAGCTGAAAAAAAAGAAAAAGAAGAAGAGATCGACCACGATGATGAGGATGACGACGACGACGGCGGCGACAGGCGCTCGAAAGGCGGTGTGTGAGATCACATCCCACGGTGAGCCATTTGCGGTTCCGGCCGATGTTTCCTCGCTGACACAGCTAGTCGCCTTTGGCCTAGCAAGTCAAACACTTGACTTCACAACTCACTCGTTACAAGTTATTCATATCCTCGTGTTTCCTGAAAATATAAAAACGCAAATGAACAAAGTTTGTTCCTCGAGGTAGGTTCATTTACCTATCGTTAAGACTAATCTAACTTCCGTGATACTATGATCATAAATGTAACTTTTCCCAGACCATCACACTACTGTGACCTTCCTAATCTTGATAGCTTCTTAGAACAATACCTATTGAATAACTTTTGCCTCGGAGTTTCTCATGACTTCAACATTACTGTATATTATTAATATGTACAATTTCATTTATATTTTTAATCAACTTGTTTTTATTTATTATTTAGTATTGTATATTATTTACTATTTCCTAACTAGTCGACTGCTTTATATTATTCAAATTAGTGTTTTTTTGATAATTCGAAAAATAATTAAAATATCCTTGTATTGGTTTACGAAAATTTATTAAGCTTTAATAAATAATTTTAATTGTATTAAAAATTGGTTTTATCTTCTTCAATATTTTTCTTTATTGTAAAATTAATATTTTAATTTAACTTTAGTTACAAAAAAGGAAATTTCAACACTGCGTCAAAATATATTTTTAAATATAAATATATCTCTATTGAATTTAATTTTTAATATAAACTAATAACGACTGTTTTTCTATGTATAATTATTCAAGGTATATTTTTTATTTAAAGAAATTTTTAACAACATATTTAATTAAACAAAAAAAGAAGAAGAAACAATTTAAATTATCTCTGATAATGGATAATACTGATAGCCATTTATAAAATCTAGTACAATATTTTCAAGAAAATATAGTTCACAGTTACTCTGAAATCCTTAAGATATTAAAAATGGTGCTCTCTTGGTTATTCAAATTTTATAAATATAAACGATTATACATACAATTTTTAAATTTAATAAATGATATTTATTGCAAAACTTTGAATATAAAATTTCATCTTTCAAAATATATAATATTAACTTTACGTATTTCATTCGTTAAAAATAATAACGTTTCTTCCAAATCTTACTTTATTTTAAGTATTAAAATTATTATCATACAAATATCCAGTCTTTCGTTTTAATTAGTTTAGTTTAATTACATCTGATTAATACATTATCATTAAAAAATAACTTACATGATTTGTTTTATTTTAATTTTCACATTTAATATAATTATTAAGATTAAAACAATTTATCAAAAATCTTACTCACAAAAAATGCTGTATGTATGTGATAAGAAAATTGCATCCTGACGATAATCAAAGGAAGTAAGTAGAAACTGATGAGGGATGTTGTATGTGATAGATACATAAAAGTACTGAAAACATTTTATATGACATATTAAATATAAATATAAAATAATTCAAATAACACTGTTAAATATAAAGCATTTTAATATTAAATGCAAAAAATTATTCTTTATTTACTAAGTAATTCTGATTTGTTTAAAACAACCAAGTTTTCAAAAAACATCTCTATTTTAACATTGATATAACAATTATTATCTTATAATAATGGTAATTTATTATAAAATATATGTTGCACTTCGCATTCAATACATCAGTTAAATTATAACATTTATTAAGAGTTTCATTATCATTTAGTGTATTGTTTAAATTAAAATTTGGAAAAGGATATTTATTACATTTACAAGTAAAAATATATATTTAATAATACAACTAGTTTTTAAAAGTAGGACCCTCAAAACATTAATGAAAACAAAACTATTTATTATTTTAGGTTGTTTTTATAAAAATAACGTGTACCTATTACTTATTAAAAATATTTTTTTAATTATAAATATTGTAAGCTATTGATATTATAAAAATCTGTTTCTTCTAAATAATGTCATTAAGGACAATATTTATTTAAATGCTATTGGTCTTTATTACTTCATTTTAATATTTTAATTAATTTAATGTTCCAAATAATATTTTATAGTATTTAGTTATTATATGTATTCTTTTATTATTTTAAATTTAAATATTATAAAAATATTATTAATATTAGAAAAATTCTATATAATATCTCTTCTAAATGTTCACAGTTAATTATTAAAAAACTTTAAAATACATTTAAATTATTATGTTTGTATTATAATTTAAGCTATAATTAATCATTCTTATTCAAACTAATACATTTTTGATTACTTGTAGAATATTTAATCTCTTAATTAGATATAATTATTATAATAAATAGAAAACAAAGTTTATGAATCAGTAAATGCAATTATATTTTTACAAAAATTGTCATAATATATCAATTATATCATAAAGTATCAATGTATTATTATTTTTTAAAATAATTTATTAATGAACTTTAATATATATTACTTCCAATTAAATAAAATTTAATTCAAATTAGTGCATAAATATGATATATGTTAATGTAAATTTAAATTACAGTAAAATTGATTATAAATACATAAAAAAGTTTATGTTATCGGTGCACGAATATTTTAAAAATATTTCTTATAATTATTTTAATATTTTAAATGTAATGTGTTTTTCTTCTAATAATTAAGCAATGATTTAATAGTTTAGAATAACATTAAATTTTAAGTTTTTATTTAATGTATATAAAATTTGTAAAGCTATTTAAGAGCCCTTTTCCATTACAATTATTAATTGATTACTTCATTAATTATTATGTAATATGATTTTACTAATCAATTGTTTTAAAAAATTATCAAATATTTATAAATATTTTTCATAATTTTTAGTTGTATTTCTATGAATTTTGATTAAATGTTAATTTTATAGTATTACGTAAAATGTCTGTGACAAGTTTGAAAAATCTTATATTATTAAAATTAAGAGTTAACATTTCAAAATCTTAACAAAAAGAAACTATAAAAACTATTATAAACTTAAATATGTTATATATTTAATATTATTTTTAATATTTATATATGATCTTTTAATAATTAATTATTTGTTAATTTAGAATAATATGACTTATAAAATGTATTATAAATATAAAAATTTACATTAAAATATAAACAATTATATATTCCTAAGTAGCGTTTAATTTTATTTGATTCTTAATTGTTTGAAATATACAGTCTAATGGCAATAATCAAAATTATTGAATCCAATGTATTCACATAAAATAATAATTCGTCAATATGAAACTTAAATTTATAAAACAAAGCAAATTTTTTCAAGTAAATTGCTAATAAAGAAAAGTACATAATTTATACATGTTTAAATAAATAAATAAATTAATAATTATTTACCTACAGTAAATGAAATAGAATTTATTTGGAATAAGATATTAATAAAATAATGTATAATAATGAAAAATGAATAAAATTGGTTAATTATGTAAACGAATTTTTTATTTTAACGAATAATTAAGAGATAGTTGGATACAAATTTTTTTATTTATTTCTCGTCGTAATAATTCAAATAAAATATTCGCTAGGACTACATAATTGAGTCTGTTTGATAAGTGCAACAGAAGGTCTGCATTAATTCTTAATTAATCGGCATAACCACTTTGAAAAATTAGATTTAACGAATCTCGAAACGATATTGATATCGCGGTATTCATCAAAGAGCGACACTTTGATATTAAAAAATCTGGCGAAACTGATATCCTGCCACGAACAGAGCTCAGGAGGAAAAAATTGGCAACTCTCGCTTTTGCAAGTAGTGATGCTTGAAGCAGGCGCGTGAAATGGCGAGTTAAAGCAGTGCGTGTTCGAGATAAAAGTCAGCGAACAGTCGCTTGCTGTTCCGCGACCTGAGACTTAACTCACGTGGGCGGTTGCCCCTTTTCGCCGCCGCAATTATTACGCAACCCCAACGCATATATAAACTTGTTGTGCACTTTCTGAAACGACAAGCTTTTCACGCTGACTTTATGTACTGATCTACCTCACGTATTTCTTTTGCTTTTGTCCTTTTTCATCCAAAATATCAAATACCAAAATTTTCGTGTTTCTTTTACGATTCAGTCGCATCATTCATGAACATTTTCTATTTACTTATTCTTAGGTGATTTGCAACAATTTAGAAATAGTTAGCAAAGAAGTATTAAGACAATATGGGCTCTTAAAATATTAATTTAGTCTTTAATCGTTGCACGAATTCAAGAAAAATCTGAAAATTTCCTCTTTTTTCTCGTTAATCTACTTTGTAATTTTCGTATACAATTGAATGCTTCATTTTATTTATACAATGAAGTTTTTTTATTTGCCAAACTTTCAAGCTTTTTTCGATACTATCATCCGTTGTAATAAAAGTATCGATATTATTTTTCAGTAATAACGAAATTATTATTCTTTTCTTAATAATTATTTTTTTATATTATTATAAATAAGCATTTTTTAAAATCAAATTATGCTATTTGATTTATTTAGTTTCGGTAAATTTTTCCATTTTTCTTTTTTCTTTTTGTTATTTTTCCATAATTATATTCAATAATGAATTTGCTATTTTAATGAATAGAATGTAATATTAATTTCTTAAATATAAATATAATTTTTTTATCCATATTATTATCTAAATTCTAATTTAAAAAATTCTTTCGATTTTATAAATATTATCACAATTTAGGTAAAGAACCAATTCATATAACATCAATAATAGAATTTCTGATATAATACATGTTCATAATAGAAAATTTTGCCGCTATGAAAATGTGAAAGCAATTTTTGACATCCAACTCAAAAGTATCGAAGAAACAAATGTAAATGCAATAAAACTAATTATATTAAACATATAAACGTTCGTATTAAAATGCTCACGTCTTTTCTTAAATAAATTGATTTATTTATGGTTTACTTTTTTAATCTATATATTTCTTATGTTTTCAACTCACGATTAATAAATTTAAGTAAATATTTCAATAGTATCTTTAAAATCTAGCTTATAAGTTCATATAATAAAATTTGAAACTTCATTTTAATATATATATATATATACACAGACAACATATTTTGATATATCTAAATTTTACATACATAAATCGATAATAATGGGGTGCATATTATTAAAAAATAAAAGTGCATATATTTAAAAATATATATGTATATGTATTTCAGTACTGTTTTAATTAAAGCCATTGCACTTAAATATTCAGTCCATAAAATACTTAAAAAATAAAAATTCACTTTATTTCGCTATTTTCAAATAATTAATAACTAATGTTTTTATTAATTTCATTACATTTTTATGAGATAATTAATATGTCAAAATCATATTAACGTTAGTAATGCATTTCTGACGATGACGTTATGAATAAAACATATACTCGGAAATACTTTTAGATTATAACGTCTGATGCAATTTGAAAGATAGTAATATTTTTTATTTCTGTAGACATCATTTTTATAGAAATTGTTTACTTAAAATATAAAATTATATTTTATGAATTTTTAAGTAATATAATCAATACAAATTAAAGTTTTATTCTTCTATTATTTAGTTTAATAATTTTTTATTTTTATAATGAAAAGATTTTTAAAAGATATATTTGAAAACTTAAAAAGCTCGTTGATTTTTGGATACAATTATTTATAAATAAAAACTTAATAATAAATATATAATAATTGAACCATTTTAAATAATTATTGGAATAATTTTTAGTCGATATCTTCTGTCTTTGATATTTTTTAAGGAATTAAAGGGTATTATAAAAAAAATGCTTTTACTTTGATTTAAAATATTTATAATAATAACCTAATATATAATATTTAAATAATAATTTTATAAATAAATACTAATAATAAATGATGGCATAGATCGAATTCAAATAAAAAGTATTTGAACATGAAATCCAAATATTATTTTATTAATATCCAATGTATTAATTAAAATATATAAAATGTGTATATCTCTCATATTTTATTCTTTATTTGCAAGATTTGATTTATTAATTTTAATTCAAACAAGAAACTTTAATTACTTTATTATTTCTATATATTTATATATTTATCAATTAACATCATACATCATAAATGTTGTAATGAATTATTCATTATAATGTCATAACTAATCTACTTATTAAGTTATAATTTAACAATTTATAGCGTTTACGAAACATAATAATAAATTTTACATAATTATGTAAAACATATTATTGAAGATATAATAAAATTATATAAGTTAAGTTGAATATCTACATTTTCATACGTATACATTGTTAAAAATTTTTTTTGAATTATCAGAATCTTAGTAATATACTGTTAAGATCATTTTAAATCATTCTGAATAAAGAATAAAACATTCATAGTTATTTTTACCATAGAAATAAAATGGGGACGAGGCAGCTGCTCATTGGACTATTATTTGCTGTGCTTATACTGGTTAACGAGACTTCTGCCGAGGTACCAAATACTTTATCTTTCATTATAAATTTAGCTATAAACATTTTCAAAATATCTTGAGAATTCTTATTCTCAATTTAAAAGCTTATATATATAAACATAGCTTATTTCGATTTATGATACATTAAATAAAATTAATTAAAATTCATTAAAATTTCGATTGGTAGTTTTTCAAATACAGAGTATAAAAGTTTTAATCTTTCAAAAATAAAAAAGTAGAACCACGTTATATCTAATTTTATAATAATTAATACCAAGAATATAATCAATAATAATAAAATACAATAATATGGTGAGCTATAATAATGATTTTAGTTATAATTAAAATTGACTAAAATTGCAGCAAATTTTGAACAGGAAAGTTTTGAAAAAAACTTTCAAAATATTTATACGAGTTCTATTATAGATTTCATTCGTCAAGTATTGTGTTCGATTATCTCTTATATCGTTCTATTACTTCATTTATTAAGTATTGTGTATATTTTAATTTAACATTAAGAAATGTTCATAATACTGATAATAAAATAACGAGAAAAAAATTTGAATAGAAAAAGAAGAAATATCGTCGAAGAACAACAACAGAAGCAACTGCTCAAAGTGAAATAATAAATATATTAGAAACTGATGAGATTGTAGAAGATACTAGAGCTTCTGCAGCAGCTATGCGTCGAAGCTATTCGTATGAAAAAAATTTACCTTTGATTCAAGATGATCCATGTCAGCGTAAGCATTGTGGTGCTGGTCGTGTTTGTCAGGTAAAGACGTAAATATATAATGTCATGTTTTTTAATTTTACTATTAATACTTAATTATTTAAAATATTTTTGATAATATATATAAATATGTATTTATGTTAAATTAAAATTATATTTTTATATAGCACTTTTATTACAAAAAATAAATTTGACACGCAATTCATTTTAAATCAAGAATAAAAATTTTTAATTTATAAAGAAATTATTTTGATATATTTAAAATTTCAATATTTAATGTATTGAGTCAATCAAATTACAATACTTTTTTTGTTTTACTTTCACTTATTTTGTTTTATTTTATTTTCATTCCTTTAAAAAAGTTATTTTTTTAACTTATCGCAAAATCCATTATAAATCTGTTATATGTATATATTTTTTATTGATATTCCTTTTTATTTAATTATCACGACAAAGACGAGTCCCAATATTATATAAATCCAAAATAATCGTCTTATTTATTTGAAATTCTATTTCAAATTTGTCTTCTATACCATCTTAAAATTGATTTGTGAATAAGTTACTCAAATATATGTGTTTATTAAGTTAATTTGTGGATTTTACAATGTGTGAATTAGGTGAAATATGTAATCGAATATAGGAATACTTCTATTTCCATAATAAAAATTAGCTCAAATAAAAATATATCATACAGTATTAATCATAAGATTTTAATTTTTTGTAATTTTTTCCCAAAGTAAAATAACAAAAAATTAAAATTAATAATAAATCTAACGTTTCTTAAATTATAAAATGAAATTTAAACATTCAAATTTTTAATGCGATTTTTACAGTTGACGGATACTCATGAACCCATATGCATATGTATCGAGAAATGCGACGAAGAAAGCGATCCACGAAGACGAGTATGCAGTAATTATAATGAGACTTTTGGAAGCGACTGCGAAGTTTATCAAGCCAGGTGCTTCTGCGATACTAACAACCCTCGTTGTCGAGGTCCAGACTATCAACATGTTCATATTGAATACTACGGAGAGTGCAAACAAATGCCCGTAGGTATTTAGCATGCCTGTTTATTTTTAGCTTGCCATAGTTACTATTACACGTTTCAAATTTCTGAGAGTAACGTCGAGTAATTTAATCTTACATTGAACAGCAATACTAATACTATTCGCTTTAGAAATATCCTTATTCAAAATGAAAACTTGATAGCCCCTTATATGTTTTATTTAGAATATTGAATATTAAATAAAACTTAATTCTATTAAAAGAAATATATAAAGGAAAGTTAAATTTAACACGAAATACAGTTTACCTTAGATTTTTAGGATATAAAAAAGAATTAAATTATATTTCCCACAATCTATTTTGTTTCATTTTCGAATTTCTTCACTCGTATTCAAATCGATTTTCTGAACTTATTTGAAACTTGTAACACATTTGTTTTTTAAATAAATACTTCATTTATTTTTAAAAAGCGGGATACAGCCGTATTATTTTTAATTGTTTTTATATGTAAATATTATAAATTGTTATCTTGTAAACTGTTAAGTTTATATCCATATATAAATATATTGTCAGTTTATTTTTTATCCTTGATTTATTATTTTGATATTATATAAACTTAATTTTGACTAATATTGTATATAATTTTCGCGTTAAAAAAATTTTTTTGTGATGTACTAAATTTATTTTTCAAATCTTCAGATTATTAAAATATTTATGCGTAAGTATTTATGTCCTAGTAAATATGTTACAATAAATAATTATAAAGAATATATTAATTTGAAATCTATTTACAGTGGATAACATATCTAAAGCCTTGCACGATGGAAACGTTGATTATCTTTTGACTATGTAACTTCGTATAATCACACTGTTGCAGTCACCTAAAAAAAATTTACATTTAACTGATTAATGTAAACATTTATAGAAATCTTTAAGGATAAAATAAGTTAATATTATATTAGAAATGAAAGAATATAAATCATGTTTTAACCGTTACTAAAATGTAGCAAAAGAAAAAGAAACAGTGAAATAAAGAATCACTAGTAACATACTGTAAAAAAAATGAAACATCAATTTCGGTTTTTATAAAAACTTTATTTAAAAAATGTTAAAAATATGTATATTAAACTTCACTTTTAATATTAAAATAGGCGCATAAAACTAATACAATATTATAAATAATTATTAAATAAGAATAAAAAATTAAATATAGTATTCCTGAAGTAAGCATATAATTACATGTAATGATTATTCACATATTGTTTTAAACATCAACAAAATGATATGAGGTTTTTCATTAAGATTTATTTCCGCAAAAATAGTTAATAATATTTAAAATATGTAGTAAAAAAATACATTCGACTTATAAATAAATAGTATTTACACAAGTCTATTAACCACATAACGATATAATATTTGTAAAATAGAAAATAAAAAATAAATGATTTTATTTATTACATTTCACCATCGAACAGATAAAAAAGAAATTACACTTTTTCTTATAAAAGAAATAAAAGATAATACACCAGCGAATTCAGATTAGACGTTATTATTTAAAGTTGGAAAGTACTATTTTCAATTAAATAAACTTACTTTTCGTTTACTATATCAGCCCTTATAATGGGGAGATTAAAAAAAAATAAACTTTAATGAAAGACTGATTATTATTTTCTGATACGAGCAAGTTTGCAAATACGTAGGCATGATAATAATTTTCAATCTTCTAATTGCCGGTGAAAAAAGGCATACAACTAATCGTTTGGTATGTTAATAGGTTTGTAAGGAGGAGGACAGGATTGATTTTCCGCGCCGTATGCGTGATTGGCTCTTCAACATAATGCGTGATTTGGCCGACCGTCAAGAACTGCCACACTACTATGTAAAGATGCAACGTGAAGCTGAGTCCAATCACACCCTCCGTTGGTCTAACGCAGCTATTTGGAAGTGGTGCGACTTGGATGGCTACCCCCACGATCGCGCTGTCTCAAGGCACGAACTCTTCCCGATACGAGCACCCCTCATGGCCCTCGAACATTGTATAGCTCCTTTTCTTGACTCGTGCGACACTGATGATGACCACAAGATCACTCTCAAGGAATGGGGAAAATGCCTGGAGCTCCAAGAGGTCCTTTCTTTTTCTCTATTATTTTTAGTTAACCTACTTATTAAAAAGGTCTTTTCTTGCCTTGAACAATTTACTAATCCTCCACTATCGCAATGAAAAATTCTACTGAATTCGCGAAAAGTTTGCTTATTTTGTTTCATAGGTGATTCTATAATTCATTTTTTATTTTTCAGATATAATTTCTTTTCGTTCTTTCAGTTTGACAAAACATGTATAATAATAAAATTAATAAAACATTAATAAATATAAAATCAATCTAATAAGTACAAAGGCTAATACAATATTTATGAACTCAACAGTCATAGTTTGTTTATAAACTATATACAAATAAATATTATACAAAGGCATAAATAAAAATTTTAAACATTATAAAATCACAAACATGATTTACAGAGATCAATAAGGTACTCTTACCTTATATTCTGAATTAATGCCAACTTAAAGAAAAATTACTATAACGATATAACAGAACATGATTGATAAAACAAATTCCTTCTCTCTTTCTTTTAATTTAACAAGATATATTTTTTGTTTTAATACCTTTATTTTACAATATATACATATCTTCAAAACCATCAGTATAAATAATTCCAAACTTTATGAGTTTAAAATTTATCATTAAATATAGTTAAAACAAACTATTGTCGTTTCAAAAAATTTCTAAATAGATCCGAAAATTATGTAAATAACACTTCAGAAAATATTCGTATAGTGAGTAAATAACTGAAACATTGTAATAATAGACTGCAATTTTGAAATACATTTTAATTCTTGAATTATTAATTAATGTTAGAAATTATATTACTAAATATTATTTATATTTACAAAAAAAAAATATTATGACTCATTTTTACTTTTTACTGTAATACAATAAATTAAAATTTAATACAAACAAAATCTAAGCTAGAAAATCAATCTCTAGAATTAATCTTAATTCTATTATGAATTAAATACGATTCGTTTTAGTTTTAAAATTTATTTCTTTTTAAACTATACAAATATTTTTTAAAAAATTTGATTCACTTTACCAGCAAATTTTTTTATTTAAAGTATTATGAAAATCAAGTATCAATATTTTATAATATGGTTAAAAAATTATTATTTTAAAAATTAAAAAAAATCTTAATAATCATCAAGTATTCATCCACTATGTTTAATAATATAAATTAACAATATAAATTAATAATACAAATTGAAGCTAATATCTTCTTTGGAAAAATAAAAATGTATTCATTTCAAATAAACATGACAATTCATTAAAAGATTTTAAAAAACAAACATTAATTTATCGCTTATATTTCAAAAGTTCCTTTCTGAAAACTCACTGACATGTAAGACACTGACATATTGATGCATCTTCATTATAATAAAACTCATAATTTTTTGTACTTATAAATTAAATTTGATTTTCAGGATGATCTCGAGGAGCAATGTGATCACTTAGCAGAAGCTACTGGTGAATATAATGAAAAAGAAGAAAATTAAATATTTAGTTACAATATTAATTCTAAGGGAGAATGAATAATCCCCTTTTACTTGCTAATTCATTTTTTTAAAGATTTTTTATATACGTAAATAAGTCATTGAATTTCAAATATTCTTAAGGCAAATATATGATTAATACTTCATGAAATTAATATAAGAATTCAATTTTAATTCTTAGTTTATTTTTCTTTAATTAGACTATCAGATTAATTTTAAATATATGTAATTTGTGATCTTGATTATTCCTCATTTGAACCAAGATATAAAATTATAATAATAATTACAAATAAAATTACAAAATTATATATTTAATTCATATTATTTTAATAATTGAATATTTATAGTTAAATAAAAAAATATATTATTAAAACTGTAAACCATAAAAATTAAAATTATCATTTATAATAAAATTAATTAGAATGATAAATCGAAAAAAAAGAACCATCTAATACATGAATAAAAAGTAATAATTTACTTAATATGTAAGTCAATATTATTTTTTCATTCGACAGCGTAATTATTTACTCAGATATAAAAGAAAGCTAAAAACAAAATGATATATGAAATATGTAAAATCTATATCCTCTGTATTCACAGATATTATAATAAACTATCTTAAGAAAATGAGTGCATAAGTCCGCATTTTTGTTGTCATTAATATCTGAAAAACAGTTTTATCAATTTGCTATATCCAATGTTTTATCTTTTGTATTTTTACATTATTTTAAATTAAAAAAAAACTATTTACATTATTGAGTTTGTATTTATATATTCTCTTTTTGTTTTTTAAAATTTTTTCTCATATTTTTACTTATAAGTTAATAAAATTAAAACTTAATAAAACATTGTTTATACATATTATATGTGAGTTAACTAAAAATACACGATAACATGCAATTGTTAAAATGCTTTAAGAATACAATGCTATAAATATAAAGTTATAGTTTTTTTTATAAATGCAAGTATTTCTGTAATAAATTCTTTCAATAAAGATCTGTATTTTTAAAAATAATAATTAAGGTTTTCTTTTCAGTGAATAATTAATTTGCTTCTCACTGTGTGATTGTATTAAATACTTATCAAATAGAAAAAATATTTAGTTTTTATTGTTAATGTATCAAATAAAAGTAATTATATAAAATATTACTGAAAATTTTAATGAGCATAAATATAAAAATACAAATCCAATGAGTATAAAAAAAGATTGGAAATAAATTTTCTATTTAATTCTTATTGACTTATATATAAATTAATTTAATAGTTAATTAATGTATAAAACTACTTTAATAGTTATTTTCAGAAAATTAAATTCAATGATATATTGTAAAGTATATAACTATATTATAATTCTTTATAAACTATAGAAATTTTATACAATTTATTTGTGTACCAAATAATGCATTAAAAAACTAAAAAATATTTACGCTCATTTACTTTAAAAAATTTGTTTGTTTAAATGTGATTGAATTATTCAAATTATATAGTTATTGAATACAGGAAGAATTAATAATTATTAGTAAGTATAATGCTAAAGTTATAAAATATAATATACTCCAATTTGTTTGTGTAAGTTTGTTTTATTAGTTGTGATATTTAACATTATTATAATTAAATACAAAATTATAAAAATTTCATTGAAATTTTATAGATATGAATTTCTGAATTTCAATAATATAAAATTAAATTAAGATACTATTTATACTTGTTTTAGTTTATATTTTTCGAAAGATTTCATTTAATGCCATTTTAAATTATTTAAAAATTTTAAAAGTAGTTGATTGCATATTATAATTATCCATCATATATAATATTAAATTATTATTAATTTGGAATAATTAAGAAATCAATTTTTTAAATTAAATTTAAGTAAATTTCGTATGAATATCTTAATAATAATAATTTTATGTTATAAACAATAACGTTAAAACTGAACTGATATCAATAAATTTAATATAAAAAATATAATCTGACAAAAACTTTAATAGATTTTAATAATAGTTTATACAGATAATGGCTTTAACTAAGTATACTATAGTGAAATACGTATATTACATGTAACAGTATTATTAGATTTTTCAAATTTATTATTATTATAAATGACTTTATCATTTATAATAATAATGATGATGATGATGATGATGATTACCACATATTGATAGTAGTATAATATACCAATAAAATAAAAAAATATTTGTTCATGTGTAATTTTTACTTTTTATTATAATTTGGTTATACAAATTAGATAAGTTTATATTATCGAAATAATATTGATTTAGTTTAGAATAAATATATAACAGGAAAAAATAACAACTATTGTTCTATTGAATAATTTAATAATTATTTTTATAAGACCATTATGTAGTTGAAATTATTGCAATTTGTTAAAAAATATCAATAAATTAAAATAATTAAAATACATGTTTGGATGTTATATGTTTAATTGTAGATGTTTTATAAAAAAAAATTAAATACATTACGTATTAAAATATGTACAATATACTCATGAAAAACATATATTTAAATTATTTTAATAATAAAATTCCTGATTGGAAAAAAATTGAGGATTATTATAACAGAAATTACGTAAACTAAATAGTTATTTTATTATTAAAGTCATAAATAAATTTACAAAATTAATAATACAACTACCAGTATGGAAAATACAGTTGAAAACAATTGAGAAGTATATTTATCTCTAATTTATTTGCATTTCATCAAATATCGTATTATAAAGAGTATGATAATAATTTAGGAAATATTGAAGAATATTTTTTATTATAAAACATTAAACATTGAAATAGGATAAGCATTTTCTTTTAAATTTTTTACGTTAAATGAATCATGATAGTACTTTCCCACTTGCGATACTTGTTAATGGTAAAGACGGGTAAACGTTGTAAAGGATAATGTAGACACTGGTTTAAATTTTGAATTGGCGAGCGTCCGAGTAACAACAGTTTGAATCATTTTAAAAATTTATCCACTTACATTAATATTTTTCAATAAATTTTTTAAAATTGTTTTATTATTATCAACGTATGATATTAATTTATTTGTATAAATTATATATACGTATAACAGCAAATCTATTTTGGTATTCGATTAAATTTTACTGTATTATAGTCACGTTAAATAAAATTATAATTATAAGCTCCTTTGTATTCATGATTTTAATTGTAAGAGCACGAACATAATGTATTTGATTGAAATAATGAAGTTATTTTAATTATAATTATAATTATAAATCTTATACATAATTAAATAATAAATTGTACACGTATGTATTTGTTTGAAAGTTGAATTAGGAAATACATTTGACATTTTTTAAATTTATAAAAGTATGATATAATTAACAATTTTGAAAATTGAGAAAAAATCTCGTTTTAGAAATTAACTTTAGTAGATAAATAAATAAAAAGGTTTGTAAATAGAATAAGTAAATTTGAAACATTAAATATATACATATATAAATTTCATTAGTAACTGTGTAGAAGATAACAATGTGGTTACAACTTATGGAAAATTATTTTTAATTACTTTTAAAAATGTTTGTGAAAGTTTGGTATGCGAGGATAACGGAAATAATGGGAAAAGCAACATGGCTTTACAATTTGAAAGTAGTACGTATATAAAAGAAAATTGGTATTGGTGAAAATGCAAAGAAATCATCAATAAAGAAAATAAAAAATCCGTTGTGTCGAGGAAAGAATCCCCTGAACTATATACAAAAGAGCATCGAAAAAGGCAATGCGTGTACTTCCTAAATTTTAGTTGGTTTCAATTCTATTCTCTTAGCTCCTCCAATACCAAAGATACCATGTGCAGCAACAACGAGCGCGAGTCACAAGTTACGACAGCAAGTGACGGTCCTGTTTCTTTTCAAGAGCCTATACGATTGGTCGAAAATGGTTGCTGCTGCTGTATTGATACATGGAGAATGATTCGTAAGCTCGTTTCGTCCATTATATGTACGCCCTACGATATTTCGCGTCCTCTCTCTCTCTCTATATATATATATATATATCACGTACGCTCTTTTCAATTCAAAGTAGCGTCCTTTCTACCTACAGTGTATATACGCGCTATTTCTCTCCCTCCATTTTTTCTGTTACCTAAACTCTGTTCTGCGGCAATTTTGTGAAATTGACCGTCAACTACGTCCGCAGATATATTACACAGGTCATACTCCTCTTTATACTCTTCCCTTAGATGCTTTACAAGTCGTTTCTAATAAATTTTAGTCGTTTTTCTCTTATTTCTATTTCTGTCACTCTTCCAAACGAAATTATTACCCTTATTTTTCAACGATGTTTCTTATCATAAATACGTTTTTTCTTTTTGATAACTTCGTCTTTTTCTTTAACTGTAACATAAATAAATTTATATTATACATTTGACTTTAGTCTGTTAATCTTTTACTTTCAATCCCTGATATAAATTATTTTAATAATATTTATCGTAAACATAACAATAAATTAGACACCTACACCTCTCCTATATTAAAACAATGTATTAAATATTGTTTTAAATACTAAAAGTATATATTAATTCATGAGCCAGTTTCCTTTCTAAGTTAGGATATTTTTTAAACCTTGATTAAATATAATGGTTGGTTTAAAAAAGCGGGAAAATGGTATTATCTTGTTATAAAACATAAACTTTTCATATATGATAAACATTGAAATTTTTAATTTGATTTTTGAAACAAAATAAATTAAATGCCATTTTTTTCAATACAAGTTTAAATTAAGGCAACATTGATATAAAATTTGTACAACGCTTTAGATGGTACATAATATTATTTTTTTTAAATAAATTCAATTATATATTATTACTAATTTTTACTTTATTAATCGAACATAATATTCAATTATAAATAACAACAACAGCTATAGTAACAATAGTTTTAATAATAAATTTAATAACTCGATTTTAAGTATAATCGTTAAAAATCTAGAATAGTACTTAGTTAATATTAAATTTGTAATCAAAAATAATTTTTTACAATATATAATTCTCAGTTAATTAATAATTTTGCCGATAATATGCAAATGTATAAACCTTTTTAATATATTTTGAAATAGGAATTTCAAAAAGTATGAAATACATAGATATATTTTTATTCTATACCTTATGCAACAAACTTAAAAATCTAGTCATATGTTTTTATTAAGAATAAAAAGTTTTATATTAAATAAGTATAATGATGTTAAATTCTTACTTGTAAAAATTTATTTTTACGCCATTATTCATAAAATTTTTAATTTTAGAGTCGCTCTTTAGTTAATATTTAACTTGTATATACATTTTGAAAATTGTTATCACTTTAAAAAATATAAGCATTTAATAGTAAATAATAAAAATGCTTTATGATTTAGTCTAATTGTTTACTAAAGTAATTACCCTACTGACATGACTTGCTTATGTGGAAACATTACATTTGTAGATAAATTTATAATTAATAAGAATATGGTTTTCCAAATTTTAAATTTAAGTTTGTTTGAATAAATTAATACATGTTCGCACGCACGAATGCATATATATATATATATAAATTGAAAATTTTCAAGGATAATTTTAAAAGAACGAATAGAAGTACAAGACTTTTTTAATAAACGTTATAAAAAGACTAAGAAATGACGTAAAATTTAGAAATAAATTTCGCAGATAATTCATGGAATAAGAATGAAAACTTCGAAAGTCAGTTTATGGTTCGAAAAAAATTTACTTCGACTATCTAAAGTAAACGAATCATTTTTTTAAAGCATCCTAAGATCAAATGTATAATAAAATAAAAGTAAAATAAATAAGGAAACAATAAAAAACAAAGGACGAATATTAAGGGTTAAGGATCGAAACGATGGGTGACGGTATGCGACGGTAAGAAAAAAGCGCCCTCACGCGTCCATCTCGCTCGAAAGGTTCAGTGATCGCGGGAGCGAGAAGGAGGGAGTGTAGCTTATATCGCTTGAGCTTCGTCAACGGTAGTGGCGGTGGCGGCGGCAATGGTCTCGGTAGAGAGGGGAGAGCGCGGCACACGGGCGCATACGCAGACGTACGAGTACGAACTGCGAGTTGCGAGCTGCGAGCTCTGAACCAAAAGGCACAAGTAGCGAAGTACAGTCGAGCCGACATATCGAAAGTGAGAACGAGCTACCAGGCTTTTTGTTCTTTCCGTACACACACATAGTAAGAGAAGCAACGTCATAAGACAATGGTAAGGATTCCGGAAATCATTTGTCTCGATCGCTGTGAAAATTATTAACTTAAAAAATCCTTGCTCGATATTTCCAGGCTGGTGGCAAGGCGGGCAAAGACTCCGGCAAAGCAAAGGCAAAGGCAGTATCGCGTTCAGCACGGGCCGGCCTCCAGGTGAGTGAACATCAGAACATTTATACTACAAACGAAGCTTACACGGCCACTTTAGAAAGGGCCGAAGCCAAAACGACCTTGGACTTGAGTTGCAGCGCTTTTTACAAGGCGGCTGTGGCTTACCGAAGTCGCCGCCGTTGCCGTCGTATCTCGATCGTTGCCGCGCGCTTGCTTCTCGCGGCTTACGCCTGCAGGTTAAGCGCGAGCAAGAGAGACAGAGCGACCAGAATGGAGAAATGGCGCGAAAGACTCATATGCCAAGGGCGTTTTTAGGGGCTTCTTACTCGTTTTTCTGAGAAATTTGACGATCGCTGCACGTGACTCAAACCAAGCTGAAGGAATGAACAACCATGTCGAGCGATGTTTGTTTTTAAGGGACAATTGCAGAGCCGAGCGTTTGTTTTTATTTGTCTCGACTCTACGTTCATGACGATTTTTCAAAATTATCAATAGGCTCGATTTCTTCGAATTCATTCGTGATATTACGCGTTTAACTGAATTCGAGTATGCTCTTGTCGCTTGCCTTTTCCTTTTTATTAATTGTTTAAGCATAATTTTCATTTACCACCGTTTTTTATTTTTGAAATTTATTTTTTAACAAATCTTAAATTTTTTTTTAATATTTAATTTTTTTTAAAGTTTTTAAAAAAGATAAATTCTTAAATGCGTTTCGAAAGCCGCGTCATCCTACTACTCGTTCGATATTTTCTTGCTAAGGAAAGCTGCTGACGCGTTTACTTGATTGGTCGACGTATGTTTTCAGGTTTGAATGCTTGGCTAAGTATTCATCCTAAAAACATGTGTTCTTCTGAGATCTTTGAATTTCCGTTACATATATTTTTCTACTTACATTTGAATTCTATTACTACTTATATAAATATTAACTTAATTTTTTGTTTAATATTTTTTAAATATTAAACCATTTCGGGTGATTAAAAACCTTGTCTAATTTTTTATTTTTTTTAATTAGTTATAATCTTGATATTATATTTTCCTCAATCTCTTTAATTTATTATAAACATCTTATAAACAATCGAAAATCTCTTAAAATTATGTATTCAATTCTTTTTGAATTGTTTTTTATATTGTTGATAGCTTCTTATTTTTGTTAAAATGTTTTATATATTATTTTTTCATATTCTTTAGATATATTTTTAATTTTATGATTGAACGATTGATAGTTTGAAATACATATGAAATATTTCATGCATAATTTAAAATTTGTTTGTCAATGTCATTTTAGTTCCCAGTTGGAAGAATTCACAGGCATTTGAAAAACAGAACTACAAGTCATGGACGAGTTGGTGCTACAGCGGCTGTTTACAGTGCTGCTATTTTGGAGTATTTAACTGCTGAAGTATGTTTACTGTCTTAAATATGGAACTTAACTTAAACTAATAATTAAAATTTAATCTCTAGAAAGTAATAAATTTTTTGACATGTATATTTATTTATAAAAGAACATCATTTAATAATATTTCAAATATGATATATGTAATAATTTTATTTTTTTTTACTATTCAAGGTTCTTGAACTGGCGGGTAATGCATCAAAGGATTTGAAAGTAAAACGTATTACTCCTAGACATTTGCAATTAGCTATTCGTGGTGATGAAGAGCTTGACAGTCTTATTAAAGCAACTATTGCTGGTGGTGGTAAGTTCTTGCTTTAATTAATTTTTTATTTTATTTGTAAAATTATATAAAATTTAAAAATCATTGTTTTTGTATTACTAATTCATTTTTTCGTTGGTATAGGTGTTATTCCACATATTCATAAATCGCTGATTGGCAAGAAAGGTTCTCAAAAACCAGCATAAAATTAAATTTATTACAAATTACTAAATTTGAAACAACTAGAATTTTATTGAGAAATGAGTAAGCGAAAAATAAAAGCGTTGAAAAACGGAGAAAATGTAATGAACGGAACGAGGAAAATCGAGAAGGCAAAGAAAGAGAGCAAGGTGAAACAGTGGTTGTTGAAAAATGTACCTAAGTTGCAAAGCAGAAAAGAGACAGGCGTGATATAAATATATATATACATAGATTTATGTATAGAGATAAAATAAGTAAACGATTGACATGATATGTCGTTTGACTAATTTAACTAGCTAAATAATCTCTTTGACGAATTTTAAGGTTTATTCTTATATCAGACAATCCTCGAGTCGATACGTTCTAGCATCGTCAAAAGAATGCCTCGATGTTGATGAAAACCTTGATTCGCTCTAAACACTCGGCCTTCGCATTTTCCAGTTCGTTTCGACTTTTCGAAGAATATTCAGTTTTTTTCATATTTCGTTATTTTTATTACATCAAGATTATAATCCACATTGTTTGATTCATTGCTATCTCATAATACCAAATACTAATAAAATAAGTAGTATATTAGCTTCTGAAATTATAGACTATAATTTCAATTTAATATAATTCTTTATTAATTTTGTAAACTAATAAAAATCTCCTATACTACTAATTTTGTCTTTAAATTATATTTAAAAATCACTAAATCTTTGAAAAGTCGATTTTGAACAATTTTTTTCAAAGTTTTAAGACTAGTTTAATTTTAACGCTTTTTTAGCTCGTACTCCTTTATATATACGCAAATTTTTCAAATTAAATCTAACCTGACATAGTAAATAATTCAGACTCGTTTTAGAGTTGTGAGCATTCATATTACATTGAGTTCCTTTATCGAAAATATGTCAATATTTCAATGCTTTTAAAAGTTACATAACATGCATAAAATTTACTAAAAAATATTTTATTTTATTAACTACTTTTAAATTTGTTTTTTACATACTCAGGTTAGATTTAATTTCTTCTGTAATGTTTCAAATTTGTTTACTAAATATCACTTGACATTAAAAAGTAATTGTAAAGATATTAAACAATCACGAAAAATATGTGTAATTGAAGTTATTTACTTGTAGATTTTGTGAGTTAGCAATGTTTTTTCTTTGTTTCGAAATGAAACGTAAAAATTTGGGAAAGCTATAGTTTTTTCATTCATTAAATTGTGAATAGAATTCGTTTGTTAATGCTAAAATTAATTTAGGTTAAGAATGTAATTGTCAATACACATTTCAACACATGTATTAACTACGTAAGCGCAATGACTCTGAAAAGAAATACTAGCCATATGTAAAACGTTCATGTTCATAATAAAGGTCGATTTTATTACATTTCAATGTTATTTAATTTAAAAATAAAAATTTCGTATTTATATGTATTATTGTGTTAGATTAATAATTATTAATTTTCAGCAATGTGTAATTGTTTGAGTGAAATATTAACAAATTTTAATTATGAAATTTAATGATGTTTATTAACTGCATATTTCATATTTAGTTTAATCAAAATATATATTAAATATTTTGTAATAAAAATATTTGGTGGAATTACAATATATATTACAATTCATATACATTACATATGAATAACATTGAATAATTAAAATTTTTTATTAAATTGCTTAAAGTAGATTAAATAATTTTTTTAAATATAGTAATGTTTTATGAATTTAAAAAAAAAAGTTGTAAACAGTTAAAACAAAGAACTAATAGTAAATAAATAAAACAAAATTTTTATAAGATATTTCGAAAAATTTATTAATGATTTTTTATAAATTAAATTTTTGTATAATTAACAGTTTGTAAATATATTTTCTCTATTATAAAATTTTGTAATAGAAGGTAAAATTAAATAAATATAATTTTAGTGAAGTTTATTAAAAAAAAAAAATGTGTTATATTATTATGTATTTATGATTAAGCACTAATATATAAAAATTGGTTGAGTTGGACTTAATTTATAAATTCACACAAAAAAATAATATGAATCTATATTAGGTTTTTTAATGAAAAAAGATGTTTATAAATGACTGCACATAATTCGTTACTTCAATGGTAATGTTTTAGCAATATTTTAACTTGAATGTATAATTTATTAAATCTTAAACTCCAGATCGCTCTAGTTATATTTATGTTTGTTATTAATTATCTATAATGTAATACAGAAATTGAAATATTACTTTTTATTATTTATTATTTATTTTAATTTTAACAATGTTTAAAAAAATGTTAAAAATGTAAATCATTAATATATTGCTAAGAATAATAAGATTTTAACGAATGCATTGGATATTGAAAATTAAAACTGGTATTAAATAGACGATTATTTTTACAATATTGCAGATGTAAACTACTTACAAAATTTGATCAAAGTTGGATTATTTATATTATGTATAATATTGAATTCTATAGGTTAATTATATTTTATTAAAATTAATTAAAAACTTTGTTTTTCATAATCAAGTCTGTAATTAATTTTCTAATATACGATTGCAAAAAACATGATTGATGCTTCTCAAAATGTTAAATGAACAAGATTTAAAACCAATGAATGAAAAATAGAAAAATTTGACGAATATAATTTTTTGCTTAATTATCCGATTGATTAATTATATTTTATTAAAATTAATTAAAAACTTTGTTTTTCGTAATCAAGTCTGTAATTAATTTTCTAATATACGATTGCAAAAAACATGATTGATGCTTCTCAAAATGTTAAATGAACAAGATTTAAAACCAATGAATGAAAAATAGAAAAATTTGACGAATATAATTTTTTGCTTAATTATCCGATTGATTTTACGAAGCAACCTTTTAAAATTTAAAATTTAATTAGTGAATGAAAAATGTTATTTACTTTCTGAAAATGAAATTTTCAAATAATTAATTAAAAAAAGTAATTTATTAAAGTGTTGATAATCGAAGAAGCGATGGAAATTTTTGGTTATTTTTATTTTACATCGATAAATAAAATACCATGAAGTTTTTATTCAATGAAAAAAATTGAAATTCTGATCTTAGTATACTATAAAGAAACTATAAAAAAAATTATATGATATTGTATTGAATTACACAAATAAAAGAAATTTTTATTACATAATTTAAAATACAGTTAAAATTTGCTGGAAATCTTTGTTATAAGTATAAAATTGGGAATGAAACAATTTGTAATACTAATTTGGCACGCGTTATGATAGTAGTATTTTTCAATTATACGAAATTCTGTTAATAGGTAGTTTTACATAGAATAATGGTTAGATAAATACCGAGTAATGCCTTGTTAGAAAGTTAGAGATAAAAGACGAAGTATATAACCCTGTAGAGTAGAATCGAGTTGAAGATTAACGAGGGCGGACAGAGTCGAGCGTCGGCGAGCATTGCCGAGGAAAAAGCGGAGGTGAAGGAGTAGCAGCGTAACCAACAGCCAAGCGTCCGGTGTTAAGAGCTCAAGGATTTGCAACTTCCAGACTCCGGAAGAGCGAGCTGCGAGCGGTGCTTGGTGCACTGACCACTTAGATTTTCAGTCTTCATTTGGTCCGCGTTGTTAACGTAACGTTCGATCTCTTTTCTTTCTCTGGTTCTTGGTATAGTCAAACAAAAACAAAAAGCCATGATAATGCGCCTTAAAGAGGAGATTGCTTAAGCAGAATATAGCCTTGGATTTAGTTATTATACGTAGGATATCACCTTCTACCAGCAAAAAGTGGTTTAGTTAACCCAGTGAATAAAAAACGTATCGATCATCCCTATGTGTTGAGTCGTGCGCTTCGACATTCGAGACTCTTAAACCTTCTATCGTTTTACCTTGAGTGTAGTTACACCATTTGAATAAGTTCTATAACTTGCATTTAGGAATTAACCAACGACTTTGGATTCGTGGCTAGTGGTCTGTCTATTTATCAGTAACAATGTCATGCACTTTAAAAACCAAAGACGTCCGTCTAAGTGCTTAGGTAAGGAAACTCAAGTTTTGAGTACACACGGCATGAGGAAAATCCAGTGAAGAGTAAAACTGTCAGACACTTTGACTAAGGAATTTTCGTTTTGAAAAATGGATAAAATATCAAGTAAATTTGGCTGGTAAGTGCATGTTATTTAAAAAATAATTTGCTACTTTTACTCTTGAACCATACATTCTCGTTCTTCCAATTGTATTTCAATTTTTTTGTAGATCTTATTTTTCTCTGGTTTAAGTTTAATATTATTCATAAACATTTCCTTTGCATTTAAATCATCTGAACTTTGTATACTTGCGATAAATAAATAACCACGTGAGCGAAGACGTACATTTCAGAATAGGTTGAATCAAATTTCTCAAATTACGTAATTATTGCGATTAATTATCCACATTCTCTTCGTTAAAGAAACAGCATATTTTCGCATTGAATTTTTGAGAACTTAACGATTCCCATCTTTGTGCAAAATTTTTGCTTTTCAAATAATCAGATTGTTCTTGCGGTACGTTTTATTTACTTCTTTTTTTATATAATCTCAACGAATTTATTATAACTTTAATAAAACGAGGCCTCGTAATATTGAAGCGAGGATAGTCTTGCGACAAATAGGTAAATTAAATAAATGTATCGGTGAGTGTCATATCGCTGTCGGATTGTATATCTTAATAACTGTCTTATATTTTTAATGCGTAGGGAAATTATTATTCAACATTTGAATTAGTCATCTGGAATCGTAACATATCGGATTTAAGATTGGAGAAAGAATTATTAGCCTCAGAAGCTCAGCTTTCCAAAAGTGTGATATAAGTAGAAAAACTGCATACTTCGGTCAAAATTCTGGAGAACCTCGTTATTAGTGGAACGTTTAGTTATAAAAAAACTAGTATAGTACAGGTAAAGTATCGTATATGAAAAAAAAGTTGGAAAGGGAAGGCAAAGGAGTGCTCTGCGTTAAAATGTGGCTCGCGCACGAGGTCTGTGATCCGAACTAATAGTGAACCGTTACCTTAGCTTCTCTCTCACTCTCTCTCTCTCTCTCTCTCTCTCTCTCTCTCTCTCTCTTTCATATAAACGATGTTCGCGTGCGCCGCTTACTTTTATATGTAAGAGTCTCAACTTGCCTGTACATTCCTCGTTTACCTGAATGACATCGCTTTCATAGCTGCTGTGATTCAAGCGCAAGATCTCTGATCTTTCGGCCATTCCATGTACATATAAATTTAAATATCATTAAAATATCTAAAATATTTTTCTCCAATGTGGCCTTATATATTTTTTACCGCTTATCTATTCTACATTTATGCACAATTTATTTCTACCCTTATTCTTTTTAAGCCGTTAATTATAATGAATAGCAATACTTGTCTATCGATAATGACCTCTGTTTCCTTTAATGCAAACCTCCATTCAAAGTTTCTCAAATAAAACTTCACATGTATGCACTATTTTAAACAGAATAAACTTTCTGATTATAGAGAGCTAAGGAAAATTTAGAATTACGAAAATCATAATAAAAATAAGAATAATATTCTTGATAAAATGTACAAGGAATAAAAATAATTTTTACTATTTGTCGTAATAAGCTTTATATTGATAGATTACAAAGTTCATTCGATTAATTTTACTTATTCACTTATCTGTATTGAATCAATCTTACATTCTTTTTTCAAACTGTTTAAATTTTAATTTAAGCTTAAAAATATTGAGAAAATGACTTAAACAATGTTATATATAAAAAATTCAGTATTTACTTACAAAATGTAAAAGTACAATATTTTAAAGTTGTGATTTAGAATACAATTATGTGATATACTATAATATATAAGTGTGACATTGAATTTAATAATTAAAAATTGAATAATAAAAATATTTTTAAAACAGTTTTACATTCACTTCTAAATAAAAAAAAGAAAAATTATAAATATCCTTAAATTGTAATTTAAACACATTATCTATATTTACACTAAAAAATAAGTGAACTTGATATTATGTTAAAAATATATAAAAATTATAGTTGATCCAAATTTATAGTTGGTAATATAATTAATTACTTTAAATCTTTTCAAAAAATGATTTTCAAGAAATAATTTTTAGAAAATTTAAGAATAAATCAATTTCCAAAATATGTTACATTTTTATTTTTATTACTAATTAGTTTAATTTATATATAAAACTCCTTTGTGAAAACAAAATTATGATAATTATACTCCGTATTAATGATTTTTATACCGTATGAATTTGTGTATAAAAAGCAGATATTATACTTATCATTAAGAACGAATAATTTTAGTTAGTCTAATGAAATATCGAATCACATTAATTCAAATTAATATGATTAATTTAAAAATATTATAATGAAAAAAAAAATTTTTTGAATTACAATTTAATGGATAATATTGTTACATCGTGTTGTATTAAATTCATATGCTAAACTATTTTAAATATAAAAATTACTCAAATTAAGATTTAAGATTTTAATTCTAGTATGAGAAGTAAATATTAAATTTTTGTATATAAATAAAAGTAGTACGAAAAAACATTTACATGTATATTATTGTTATAAATATTGAATAAATAATGTTATTAAATTTCTTTGTCATGGTTCACTCCAATTATGAAATAGAGTATTCTAAATATACCTAAAATAGTAGCCACTTGTATTGCATTTGTTGAATATTTTTTTTAATTTAAAGTTATAGATATTACATTTTTTTAATTTATATATTATTTTATTTAAAGAATAATTTAGCAATCATATTATTAATAATATTTATATCAAATTATAATTCCCAAATTTTATATATAAAAAAAGTTTATAATTAAAAATTATTCACATAATTGAGAGTTCTAAAAATAGTTTTTTATTTTTTCCTTGTATATTATTATTTCAAATTTAGTTATAGATTAAAAATTTAGATATTCAAAAAAATATATTTATAAATTAAAAATTTATTATCGATGCATACAATAATTTTTTAATTCAGAAAATAAAAGGTTAAACTTATTAATATTAAAGTGTGATTAAAACTTGGTACAATCTTGTATAAATTATTATCATTAAATTATTAATTAAATTGAAAAAATTAATTTTTAAAATATTTTACGAGGTTTTTCCTAGTTCAGAGTATTATTAAAGGTACCTTTTACTGTATGAGAAAGTTTAATTCCATTTTACATTTATTACTTATATTATGTATATATAATCATAGTATCAATATATAATGAATTAAAAATCACTATATCAAACATATTATATAATTTTTTTAAATTAAATTAGTTATACTACAAAAATCATTGGTATAATTAATTTGACAGACAAATAAAATTTTAGTTTTGCGTAAGAAAGTTTTACTATAATTTATCGTGTTTAAATGTTATAAAATTACTTTCATGATTACATAAATTAGATTAAATTTAATTTTCAATAAAATATTTATATTGATGATTTTTTACTAATTATTATCTAAAAAAACATTATGTGTCGTAAATCTATATTTATTACATAAATTAAATTATCATAAATTATAATTACTATTTATTAATAAAAAATTTAGTATACTCAAATTCATACTTTTAAATTTTAAATATAGATTTATATTTTTTTAATAAAAATCTGAAAATAATATTAAACAAAAAAAGTAAATGAAATTATTATTAATTAAACATATTTTAGTCGTTATTTGAATCATTAAAATAAATTCATTACTTTCATATAAGATGTTTTTACTCGAAAACTTTGCGAAGCACGAGATTCTGTTGAAAAAATAGTCTAAGTAAATTAAGATTCGGTTCTAAAAGAATTATAAATACATAAAATTTATCAAGAACTACGCGTGTAATTGAATGATGAGGAAGCAACACAAAAAGACATTTACAGATTCCTTAACCGTTATTCGAAGCGTTGACTCGCAAAAAATCACGTTTACAATTGACGATTGTCAGATTGATATATTTTAAAAGCATTGCCAATAACACTAGAAATAGCTCAACAATATTTGTTAATTAAATTCTGTATTTCAATGAAAGGGAAGAGATGTAATGGTAGTGATTAAAATATTTATCAGATGAAAGAAATGAGAATCCAGAGTAATATATACAAACGCTAAAAATTTTTCTTTCTTTTTTGTAAGTATCTGTTTGAATAACAAAAAGTAAGTGAAAAAGAGAAAGGAGAGCCTTTAGTCTGCGCAGTTGATTCTAACTTAGACAATGAGTAACAAAATGCGTAAAGAAAATTATTTTATTTAACCTTTATGAATGATACCTTTATTTATGTATACGTACCTTTTTTAAATATTATTATTGAAGCATTTAGGCATAGGCACCATAGTGATTGAAATTCTTACTATAAATATAATTGATAATTGAAAAAAATTCTTTTGTTATTGTTTTTTATACAATATACTTTATAAAGATATATACATTAACTGATAGATTAATTTTATATCATATACTGTCTATCAGCTAATTTAAACTTATCAAAATTTATTATGATACATGTATTATATATAGATTTTTCTGTTATGTAATACTATTTTGGTACCAAATAGAATTTCCAATAATCAAGTACACCGCTCGAAAACTGATGGGTATATAAATATTATAAATCATATTTTTGTTTTATGTTAATATTTTCTTTTTTATGCTTTAAATTCTACACAACATTTACTTTCATTTAAATTAAATAAAACATGTTATCATTTTACATTAACAGTCATATTATTAATTAAATCATTACATTTTTTAATATTTAAATTAACGTGTTATGCAATTTCTGTTTATTTATTATAAAAAATTAAATTATACTCAATAAAATAAATATCAATATAAAAAAAAATATATATGTTTTAATATTTTTTTTTAAGTTTGTATGAATATTTAAATTATTAATCAATTTAAAGTATATACAAAAAATTTATTATCAATTATATAAGCAAGATTAAACATTTCAAGGAATATAAATTTTTTTAAAGAAGCAATTTTCAATTTATATAAATATGCGTTGTTTTTTTTTAATTTTGAATCATTAATAAATTTTAATATATATTATTGCAGGCATCAAAACCCATGATTTTTTTTGAAGTTATAAAAGAAATTTTCATGCACATTCACCTCAAATAGTAAAAGTGTCTGTAATGAATATTTTCTCATTGAATTTTTGCTGTAGAATTATCTATAATAAATTTATCTTTTTAAGTTCTATCTATGGAAATATCTTTTAAAAACATAATAAAATAACTTTAATTTATTTGATTTCATACAAAATTATATTTTTACAAAAATGCATCTGAAATTTTAATTTAATTTTAATGATGGAAATATATCAAACAATACATAAAATTCGTTATACTTGTGAACTTTTAGTTCATTTAAAAATTTTGCGAGAATAATATTATTGTAGATATAACAGAATAATAATAAATTTTATTACAAAATTTTTTTAGATTTATTGTATAGTACAAAATATTTTTAATTTTTAAGAATATAAATCAGAAACATAAACTAATCATTTTTATTAAAAATATTGGTTTTGAAAATACTTTTTAAATTAATTAGTATAATAAATGAATAAATTTATTGAAATAATAACGTAAGAAATATTATATTCTATGACTCAGCCGTCTACTGGCCGTTGAACCGTAAATATCGGAACGCTGTAGCATAACTAAATCTTTATATGCCTCCACAAGGAATAAATAATATTAATTCAGTATAAAATAAAGGTAAAAATAATATTAAAAATTAATATCAGTAAAAAACTAAATAGTGTATTAATAAATAATTTTAATATCAATAAACATTAACTCATTAAAATCAAACCAAAAAAATGTAACTTATTAAACTTAATACAGAAAAAAAACCAGACATAATATTAGTATTAGAAATAAAAAAAAAACAAAGCACACAAAATAGAATTTAAAAACTATAATATTATTAGAAATGACAGATCAACTCAATCCAAGGAGGAGGAACAGTCATATTAATAAAAAATAAATACAAGTATAATATAATCTCTAATAATGAAATAACTAACTTTAATATTCTAGAAAGAACAATAATAAAACTACAAATGAACAATAAAAATAGTCTATTCATAATATCCGCATATGCGAAAGATGAAAATAAATTAAATGCAGAATTTAAAAAATATTTCAAAATTTGGATCTAGAAAAATAAACTATTACATAATAGCAGGTGATTTGAATACAAAACATGTTGACTGGAAAAAGAACACAAATAATACAAGAGGAACATTTATAAAAAATTGGTTAAATAGCCATGACAAATATAAAAAAAAAAATTATACAGTTCGGAACACCTATCTTATCCCAATGTACATTCATATATAGATTTTGCCTAACAGACACTAGAATCAAGGTAAGTAACAAATATAAAAATATATAATTAATACTATAGAATATGATAGTGATCATAATATACTACTTATAGAAGTAAAATTGTCGACACAAAATCTAACTAATAATGAATTTAATAATGTAATCTATAAATTTAACTTTAAAAAAACAAATCGGAATTAATTCAAGAAAGTATTAATAAAAAACTGCTAACTAGATGTACAAAACAACAAAAACTTAACAAAAAATCAAATAGATATCTATATCGATAAAATAGACAATCGCATAAATCACACCATTAACACGTTAGTACCTAAAAAGTGAAAAAAAAACTACTATGAATGTTATATAAATAATGACATAAAAGAACTAAAGTAAAATAAAAGCTATATACTATCTATCTAATATCTATGTCTAATATATCTTTTTTACTGTAGTAAAAAACATTAATTAGAATTTTATAATCATTTACTCATTCAAATAAAAAAGCATATTTAATAACAACTTTCAGATTTAGTAAATAACTTATAGAATAACAAAATAAAAATCATCCAACAATAATGTTCCCCAAAATTAATTCAATTTTTTAAACAAATAAAGATATGACTATCCCTCTGCTAACAATACCATATAATAATATCACAACATTAAGGCAAGCAGGAATAGATACAATAAATATAAATAAAGACAACAATTATACAACTATATAATAACGAATATCAGAGACAAGCTCAATTTGCTAGGATTACTTACTAGGATAACCATACATTCATCCAAAAAACTAATAAATTAAAAAAAGAAATAAAAAATGATGTAACACAAAATATTACAATAACAGCTTTCTCAATAAAAAATACAGTGGATAATCCAAAACAATCAGATAAAGAAATTGATTACTTTATTAATGACACTCAGATAAATAATATTTTTAATAAATTGAACAACAAAAAATCACGAGGACTTGACAGCATACCAAATATAATACTGAAATATATTCCTAAAAAAATCAAACATTATTAAACAATAATATTTAACAACACATTAAATAATATTTACTTTCCGAAAAAATTGACAAAAACAAAAGTATTATCTATCCAGAAGATAAATAAAAACAATACGACGCTATCCAATTTTTGATCTATAATCCGTGTACCAAACATAGGTAAAATATACGAAAAAATAATAAATCGAACCTTAATAAAATATTGTAATAAAAATATCATTATACCGAAAAACCAAATCGAATTTAAACATAAACATTCGACAATATATGGACCGAAAGCATAATTTATAAATTAATAAAAAAAAAATTTCCTAAATATCTAATAAAATTAATATGGAATATGATCAAGGATATTTAATACAACAGAAGTAAATAACAAATCAAACCTAGAATTCACAGTTGAAAACGGTTTACATAGCACAGTAAATTCTCCAATTCTCTTTAATATATACAATAATGATATTCATCGTTTATTTGATCTTAACAAATCATTACAAAAACAATTGATATCTTTTGCAGACGATTTAATAATTTATGTTTCTGGGAAAAACACCAAAAATTAAAATCTCAATTACAAGAATTGTTCAACAAAATAAACGATTATTATAATTCATGGAAATTAAAAATTAATATAAATAAATGCGAAACTATTTTATTTCGAAATAATTTATTCCAAATAAGTGTTTCAGAGAGAAAAATCTGTAAAAATATTCAAATAATGAGCAGTTCCACCAAAAAACAAGCAATTTCTCACAAAAAGTCAAATATTAGGGTTACAGCTACATACAAAATTAAAATATAATTATCACATAAAAACTCAATTGAAAAAAGCAAAAACAGCATTTTGGCGATTCAAAAATTTATTTTATTCAAGGACTTAAATAGTAGAATTACAGTAATATGTTACTAAAAACTTATCAGCCTAATCCTAACATATGGTTGCCCCATCTGGTACAATATAACAGCACATCATCGAAAAAATTTTCGAAAGAAAATGTATAAGAGTCTGTCTTAGTTTGTACAGAACTGAGGCAAGCTCTTATAAAAAATATGTAAAAAATAAAATATAGAACAAAACAAATCTATAAAGAAATGATCGACTTGTATTAAAATTAAAAAAATCTAATTTCTTTTATTTATTACATCATACTCATTTCCTCTCACACCCTCACACATGTACACAAAAAATCGTAAAGAAATCCAATGTACAGTTTTTAATTCTACCCATTTTCTGTATATAAATAATAATAAAACAAATCATTATCAGAAAATTTGTTTTCCCGTAAAAGATTCGTACAAACAATAAAAAATCTTAATTAAAAAATAAAAATATAAAACAAATAAGCTGTAAGACTGCAATTGATATATATAACAGCATATTAGTCATCAATACATTAGCATATGTAAAATCATTGTTTATTATGGCTGAAAAAAAATATATTGTATAAAAATTTCATTTATTGGGTATAAATAAATAAATAACATTAAATTAATTTAATTTAATAGACGTATACAGCAGAGACACTGTATTGCTTGATCGGCGATTCAATACACAAATAGGTGTTGGTTCCTCATGACGCGCAACAATGTCTTCTCAGCCACGCCTTTAAATTGCAACTAAAAGTTACAAGGATAAAGACCTATATATCCTATAAAAAGATGAAGACAAAAGTTGTCATGCTATCACCCTTTACAACCTTAGGACTTTAAGAGTTTCCGGACTATACGGTAAAGTACCGGGTGAACGTAGTTGCAGTATTACCACTGTATAGAAGAGCGGCATTGAGAGGAAGTGTCTGTCTTTCTCCCTCTTTTTCTATGTTAAATGCACGCGCGCACTCGCACTTCTCGCCTCACTCTCCTGCACCTATGTTAAGATTATCGATTTTATATGGCCTTATAAAGAAGAGTAAGAAGGATAGAGAGAGATATCAGATATGAGCTTCAAGAAATTGAGATTTAAGTAGTGATCCACTGTTCATCAAATTGCACTTTGAAGTATTTATTAACTGAATATATACTATGATGAAACCCTAAATTCTTACATAAATGGCATTGGCTAATATATATATTGATCTATTTATTTATTAGGTTTTGGAAAACGATTGAACTTTAAAAACCATCTAACCATTATATGTATTTTACGCCAACTGAATTATGACGATATTTCTACATTATAATATTATGTTGAATTCTGTTTGTATGAGGTTACTGTGATGAATACGAGCATCACTCTAAATTCTCTGACAAAATATTTTGAATGTATAATTTTAATTTTTCATAATAAACAATAAATTAAACTTTTATAAAATTTTCGTGGTTGAAAGTTTTTTGAATTTTTTTTTTGTTTTTTTTTGTTTCAACTTTTTTATTGCTGATTAAAAAAGAATTTGAAAGAAATTATTGAATTAATCCATTTTTGTTTACATATGTAAAAATGAAACTTTGAAAATATATTTACTATGAAAGGTCAGTGGAAGGTGAATTAAACTAATATTTAAGAAATATTTGTGATTAATATAGTTTAATTTATTATATTTCTGAGAAAGAGTATATTTTTGGTATTATCGTATATTATTATTATTCCGCTTCATCTTATTATTTTTATAAATAAAAATAATAATGTTTAATTATAAAAAATTTTGTACTTTAAACCAAAATGACTTATTATTTTATTAGACATAAAAATTCAAAGTTTAATTTATGAATATCAACAATATAAATTTTTAATGAAAATAAAATTTTAATTCCGAAAATAAAATTTATTGAAATAAATTATTGTATTCTGTTTACTTAGTGAAAAACTGGCATATTTATCACTATTATGAAAATTTTTTATAAATTAAATTTTATAATTTAATGTAACATTTAAGTTTCAATGATTACGATAATTACATTAGGTATGCATAAATCGAAAAAAATAAATTGCATTAAAGAAGAATTATGAAAACATAATTTACGGTAATCATTCCTAAAATAACATATATTGCATTTGTGAACATATATTGAAAACTGGGTATGTTTAATTGCAGGTATATGGCGAAAGTTAGACGAATTGCGTTGGGTGCGCTACTCCTGGTTACATGTGTTGGTAAGTGTTCACAGCTCTGAAAATAAATCAAAAAAACTATTTTACTTAACACTTTGTATTTCAATTATACGAAGTTATCCGCATCCGCAAGCTGCTGTTATTATCTTAGCTTTATGCACTTGAAGGAATTATATTTATTATTAAATCCAATGCTTAAACTATTCGAAAAGTTTCTTCATACTCCAAATATCTAATATTCCTGATAGCAATTCTTTGACTGCACTATGTAAAATAAAATTGAGCTATTTCAATCGAATATTTTTTTACTAAGACATACAATATATTTAATTTTAATCAATTTGAAAGGCCATTATTTTTTTAACTATCTTAAATTAGATTTAAAAATTAAATATTTAATTTTTCAGGTAATCGATTTTTAATCATTATTTATTAAAATTAATTATAATTACAATCATAATAATTAGGTGTGCTAAATATTTATTGATGATTGTAAATAATGATTCCATAATATCTTAAATATTTTGAAATCTGTCGTTATTACCCATCAAAACACTAAATAATATATAATCTATCTATAAAAGAAAATTAATTTTTTAATTTGATATTTTTTAAATATTTTTTAAATTATGTTTTTTAATCTTTTAAATTATTAACCTTTTAATTTTATTACTTTAGATATTTAAAATTTTTTGAAATTTACGATAATATTATGTATATTATACTAAACACAAAATTTTTTTCTCTTGTTTTAGTTGGTAGTTATGTAAATGAACCACCAATTTTTGAGGATCAAGGATATCCAGTAGGGCGGACTTTTCATGAAACTATACCAGTAGGTTCTAAGCTTTTTATACTAAAAGGCCACGATCCGGAAGGCTCCCCAGTTAAATATGGTATACAATTGACAGATAAATTTAACGTTGATCAGCGGAGCGGGGTTGTGACTTTAGCTAAGCCACTAGATCGTGAGGTAAACGAATTATATTTCCAAATATATTTAAGTGCGAGATTAACAAATTTACCTATTTATTTTATTTTACTTATAAATTAATTGTTAAGTAATGATTATACGCTTTCTTTTTATAATTTCAGGATATTTGAATTCTATTACTTACAATATGTACTATAAAATATTATCGTTACGTGCTATATATAATATATGAGATTGATAAATATATTAATTAAATATTTTGAATAAAATTTTAAATAAAATAACAATATTCTTAAAAAGGTATTATGCAATTATATTAAAAATTTATTCATATACATTACTTTTGAGTAATTCATTATACTTTATATCATATGTATCCAAATGAAATTTACTTATATCATGTAATTAAATTTTATCTGTTTTATATCATTATTAAAAACTAAATTTTACTATTAAATTTTTTTAAAAATATTTTAATAGTCATACTTATTTATTTGTCAGTTTATTTAATTTTCTTTTTTGGTTTATTTTTTCTAAATAGTAAATATTCTTATTTCATTAAAAACGTTATCTTAGAATTAGTATATTGTATAGAAACTGTATTAATTTTTATAAATTTTTTATAATAATAGTATTTAACTAGAATATAAAAGTAAGCTAATTTTTTTCCATAGTTATCAAAGGCTCTAATAATATGCTATTTTCTTTAGATAAATTATGTTTTTTAAATAAAAAGATCCTTCAAAAGTAGTTGTAAGGATATTTCTAAAAATTTTAATACTTTTTTGATAATAAAAGTTTAAATTTACCTTAAAGATTATAGAAAAAACTTTTTTTATCGAGAAATATTTTTATAAATGTTGAATTACCTATCCAAAGCTGGTTTAATATTTTTACATCATGTGATGAAGATTCAAGAATGTATAAAAACTGTTTTTAATTACTTTTTCATTACATTTTTCATCGAACAAAATATAAATAAAATAAAAAAAGCATTAAAATAAAAATGTCAAAAATAACACATTTTATTTGAAACTGGTTCATCATAATAAAAGAAAACTACGGTCAAGTTAAACAAAATATTACTTTAGCCTCAAAATATTCGTAAAGCAAGATAAATTGAATTGATTAAAGTTTGAATATTTCATTAAAAATATTATTGACTTTTTCAACGATTTATTTTTTAGTTTTTCTCGAATTCAGTATATCTCTTAATATTCGCATGTATATTCATAATCAAACATACTTAATTTGTCAGGTACACGTAGGAATAATGAGTATAAAATTTTGTATGAATTAAATGCAGAGGTAGAGCAAAGGTATACTTACATGAAAAAACTAAAATTTTGTCGCTGATAAAATGTTTGCAGGAGACTGATACGATAAGGTTCCGAGTCACACTGGAGGACTCAGTGTCTCAAGGTCAACTGCCAAATATTGTGGGTGTCGAAGCATATGTCATTGTTCTTGATGAAAATGACAATCCGCCGCAATTTATCGGTGTGCCGTACGAAGCTGTAGTTACTGAGGACGCGCCGTTAGGTACAACAATCTTTCCGACTATTCGAGTGACGGATCCCGATCTTCTCGGAGAAAATATAGAAGTCACTTGTGTACCACAACCCCAGGCGAGTTAAATATTAATGACTTGTTTCTTTGGTTTTTGTCTTTATTTCTTTGATCGCGGTTTCCGCATATAATATATTGAATGCATTTATTTTTATTTTTTATTTTATTTTTTCCTTTTTCATACATTAATTTTCTAACACTTTCGTATCATTTATAAAGAAAATATTGAATGTACTTTGAAAAATAATTTTTTTAGTGAGTGTTGGTGAGGTACTTCTCGATACTGATTAACTATTTAATGGTTATATTATATTTGCAACGTTATATTATATTATATTTTATTATTAAATAAATTTATATTTATATTAATTTTATAAATAAAGTTATATTATATTATTAAATAAATCTTACTTTATGTGGAAAATTATTTACTATGTATGTACAGTGTTTAATTTTAATAGAAAATAAAATTGACTTCGACGTAGAAATATTAACAATTATTAATCTCATTTTTAATAATTAAGACCATTAAGTCTTTTAAAATTAGTTTGAGAAGCTGTTTCGATTCTAATTTTACACACAGATGAAATTAAAAAATTCAGTCATTAGCTCTTAGATATTGTATTTTCTTACATTTTATATACTAATATTAAATAATAAAAATAAATTGCACGGTGAAAACCTTTTGGAATATTAAAAATTTAATGATTGTTATCGCAATTATTAAATTCAATAAATTGTGAAGAATGTATTGAAAAAAATAATTAATTAAGTAAGTTAAATAGCTAAGTTGTCAGTAGCAACTAAGAGATCAATAATATTCAGTTATTTGAAAATTTAATTTTCTAGCAAGTCGTTGTCACACGCGAGTTGTGTAATTGTGAGCAAATTAATTATTTTAAATTAGATAATAAAAAAAACAATTGAAATTTTATTAAATTTTAATAAAATTATATGAAAATAAAATAGTATCACAATATATATTATACATCATAGTGAAGCAAATATATTAATATGTATATGCGTTTTAATCAAGTTCTGCTGTATTAACGTCGTGCTCTTCCTTAAATATATTTTTTCTTGATACCGTTTGCCCATTCATTTATCTCCTTTAAGTATGCCATAAAAATAAAGGAATAAGCTATCTCGAAATAGAGGAAAGACTATTGTCAAAATTTATTTTAAAGAAATTTATGATTGAATATAAGTATTTGATTTAACCATCAAAAATATATATTTTATTTTTATGAATTTTAATTTTTGCGTAAAAAATATTTTAGATCTAAAAGCTTAAGTATTGAATTTATTGAATGCAGAATCAAATATAAATAGTGTAGAAAATATCAATACATTTTTAAATAATTATGTTATTTTTAGATTATTAAAATTGGTATATAATTCAAAATATTAATAAACGAAATTTTTAAAAAATAAAACTTTTAATAATAATGTATTGAATGCATAAAACTTTATATATTTACATAGAATCATAGATTTTTTATAATTTATTATTACAAATAATTTTATATAAGTAAATAAATATTATTGAGTTCAATTCAATGAAAGCCTAAGATGATCAGTAGGAAAAAAGGAAACGACAGCTACCTTTTTCTTGTTTCTTCAAGGTCACTCTTATCCTTATAGCTTATGGATCAATGGAAGTATTTCGAAGCTCTTGAAGGGTGTTTTTGACGAAACGTAGACTTTCGTTTCTCATTAATAATTTTGTTGATAAACTCTTTTTTTGAAATTTTTGATACATCGAATTCCTCTTCACTCAGCTGTTCATATCTTTTTTGTAATTTAAACTTTGATTCACTCCGCTTTTATTTTTATTGTATAAATCTAAAACAAACAAATATGGATCTTAGATCTTAGTAATCTCTCACCTCTGTTTGGTCATTAGGTAAGAGACAAAATTTGAATTAACAAGTACTGAGACGAATCATTCAGGAGCACGTTAAGCTAATTATTTGTTAATATATTTTATTTACCAACTTGTATTTTATTAATGTATAAAATTAAATATAAAAATATTTAATTCTTTTTAATATAATAAATGTATTAATATTTATTAAAAACGTAACCAAACAAAATACCTGAAGAAATGTGTATTTTTAGTAATTAATTAATTTTCATAATTTTTCCAATTTTGTTAAAATAAAAAACTGATGTATTAAAAATATTTAGTAAAAGAGTGAATATTTCTGTTGCTTTGTAGTTTTTCGATGCTTGCACCAAATTTGCTATTTTCAATGTTGAAAGAAGTCAAGATACTTACATTGGAGCACTTATTCTACAACAGCCGTTGGATTACAAAGAACGGCCATTTTATCAATTTTTACTTCAAGCAAGTGTGAGTCTTATTTAAATTATCTTTGAATAATTTTATTTTATGTTTATCAGATTGAAAATCTAAAATGAAAGAGGTTTTTAACTTTTTTTTTTCTTTAAAGGATGGGACAAATGTCAATACTACTGGAGTTGAAATTAAAGTCACAGATATTCAGAATAATCCACCTGAGTTTTTGGATTCTTTGACTGGAGTTGTTAAGGAAGACGATCCAATTGGTACTTTAGTTATGACTGTGAAAGCTAGAGATGGAGATCGTGGAGTACCAAGGAAAATTGTCTACGAATTAGTTACAAGTAATATCTTATTTTTTTAACTAACTTATGTAATAAATTGCATGTAGACATATATATATTATAATTTTTATGAATTATTTATATAGTTGAATACTTAGAAGAAATAAAGAATTGACATAGTTCGAAAAATATATAGTGGCCATCCACCTAAATACTGATTACTGCCAAAGCTGTTTAATTTCGATGATCGGATAAGAATCAGTGACCATATTGTTATACGATTATAAACTGTTTGCAAATGTCTGATTCATTTACCTCTATTTGGTATTATTGAGTACAAACGAGGCACTTAATTTTTAACATGTTGTTTGGGGCATACGTTATGACTATGTTATTTATTGTATTAAGTCAAAAAATTGTAAATATTGGTTTTATTTGTTTTTGTTAAAAAAGAATGAATACTTTATCGTAATTAATTAATGGTACATTGAAATAATAAAAATCAGAACAGGTTTAAAAAATAATTTATATCATTACTCATGTATCTTATGAAATTTATCTAGTTTATTTATATATTTTGAGTTAATATTCTTGCAACTATTAATATGTACACTATAAAGATATCTTGTTGAATTTTTTCTATTTTTTCAACTTTTCAAATAATAAAATATTTATAATATTTATAATAAAAAAATGAATATAAATATAATTTTATAATTTAAATATTTTTAAACATAAGTAGATCAATAATGTATTTTTCATTTAATTAATATATATTTATGTAAAATTCAAACATTTTTATTTGTATTTAAATAAATTTAAAATACATTATTTTAGTTATATAATAGATAATGATTTTTTATATGGAATTTTCTCGCTTTGGTTCATTAGCATTAAATATCGTATGTTAAGCTTTAGTTTCATTAACAGATCTCAAGAGACGCCCAACTCCAGCTTTTTAATTAAATCTCTATTTCTAATTAAAAATTAATTGAGTTCTAGACTAATAAATAATAATGTTGTCTTGATTTACTAAAACTTTATTTTTATATTCTTATATCAATATGTTTACAGATCCATTTGATTACTTCCTGATGGATATTGAAAGTGGTGAGATACGAACGGCGAAGCCTCTAGACAGAGAAACTCTAGAAAATTCTACTGGAGTTCTAACTTTTATCGTCAAAGCTCGGGAGGTCATTGATGGCCTGCCAAGCAATGATGAGTCAACAGTTTCTGTAACCGAAGCCACTGTCACTATTAAAGATGTCAACGATGAATCACCTAGCTTCAACCGAAAAGAGTACAGCATTTACATACCAGAGAACATTGCCGACGGCACACCTTTACCACACTTGGATATGATGGTTCGCGATCCAGATATTGTGAGTTCGCAATTTACATTTTACGTGAATTGATAAGTATCACAATTTATTCAAATTTATTATCTTTATACAATATTTCTACGTCTTTTGATTTAGTTTATCTAATTTTATTTTAATTATTTTTAATGATTGTATCTATTTTATGTTTTAATTTTAATAATTTAGAAAAAAGTTCATTTTCTTAATATTTTAATATTCACTTTGATTATAAATATTGATTAAGTAAGTGTTATATAAAAAATGGCACTTTACATTTAGTTGAAATAATTATAAAAAACTAAGAACTATTGATGCATTTAAAATAATTTTGAATATTAAAAACAAATTTTTTTTCCTTACATTTAAAACAAGTAAAGAGAATTTGATAAAAATCATGTAAAAATATAATTATGTTTTATAGGGCTTAAATTCAGTTTTTTCTCTGAAGTTAGAAGATATTACTGGAGCTTTTACTGTAGAACCCAGTCAAGCAACTGGTAGTACATCTGTGAATATTCGTGTGACTAACGGTTCACTAGACTACGAGAATCCCAATCAAAGAAAATTTATTATTTTGGTAAGTAATATTGTCATATTTTGTTTTTATTAATAAAAATTGCAAACTTCATTGTCTATTTCTTTCAAATGTGTTAAAATTTAAAATTATTAAATACTTTTTTTAACAGAATTGAATAAACAATATATTACTATCTCATAAATATTTTCTAATAAACAAAGCAACAAAGATTAAGATTTTGAATTCTAAATAAAAAAATTTACTAAAATTTGTTTAAAATAATATTATAAATAAATGAATAATCATGCAGCGTAATCTTTCTTGCTAGTTATTTAGAAAATTATTGGAGTGAAAAAACAAACGAGGGCGAAAGGTAATAGTATATTCTTTTGCAGGTAGCTGCTGAGGAAGTCCACACAAATCCAAAACTTTCATCTACTGCTACAGTTACGGTCGGTATCACAGATGTAAATGACAATGCTCCGTCTTTTTCGAACCCTTCGTACACAGCGCTTGTCTCTGAAACTGCTGAACCAGGAAATTTAATAACCACGATTACAGCCAAAGATAGAGACAGTGGGCGGTGAGTTTCAATAATTAGACTTTGTCTTAGGTTACAAAGTTTTAAGTATTTGGTTGTTCGCTGTATTATTATTCGCTAATTATTATAATTGAGTGCGAAAAGTGTATTTAAAGCAGTAAATATAAGAAAGGTAGACTTATAACTTGTTGTATAAGGTTTTATTTAATTTTCGAAATGAATTTACTATTAATAAAAGTGAAAGCATTAGAACAGCTTACATTATATTCAACAAAATTTGTATATATAATTAAAAATACATGTTGATTTAAAATTAAAGAAGCAAATAGAATATTGTAAATAGTTTATTAATTTTCATATTATATATATGATACATATTTTTTATCAATTGTTTATTTTAGTTTTGGTATTTCTGGGATTATCTATCAATTAATTGGCAAAGGTTCGGAACATTTTATAGTGGATAAAAAAACAGGAAGTATTTCTATTGCGAATTGTACAATGCCAGGAACATCACCTTGTCTTGATTACGAAGAACAAAGCGAATATTTTTTAAACTATAAGGTATTTTAATTATTAATTGAAGTTTTTATACAAATTTAAAAAATATATGAATTTGTGTGTTAAATTAAAAAGAAAGTACTAATAATGATCTTAGTTGATATTATAAAAGCATCCAGTTATAAATATAATTAAAATTTAAAAAATATCGAAATTTTAAAGCCAATAAAAATTTTTATAATAGACATACATAGATAATTAATTTTTAACTTTTTAAAATATTCTATATCATAAATAATATATAAAAATTGTTAAGGAAAAGAAGTTTAGTTGATCCGATTTTAAGCATTAACTTTCACTTATAGGCAACTGACGACTATGGTAAAGGACAGACTACTAGTGTTTCGTTGCGATTGAGTTTGGTAGATGCAAACGATAGTGCACCTAAATTTCAACGAAAGAAGTATCGTGCGGTAATTGACGAAGGCGCGGAAAAATTTGAGCCATCACTTCGAGTGCAGGCGCGCGATCGTGACAAGACCTCGAGAATTACTTACTCCCTTATCGAGGGTAACAAGATGGGTATTTTCAAGATTGATTCAGACTCGGGTGAGATCATGATAGCAAAACGCGGTCTTGTTCACATGGCCAACTTCACAGGTGACTTTATTTTACTGACGGTCGAAGCTAGTGATGGGATATTCAGTGATAAGGCAATCGTCAGTATAATCGTGCATGATGTGAATAATAACGCTCCATTATTTGCTCATGATCTCTACACTGCAAGCATATCCGAGCTTTCTCCTATTGGTGAGTGATTTTTATTATACGTATTTATTTAAACTAAAAAAATGTTCGTTTAATATCAGCATTAGAAATTAAGAAAAATAAAAAATTTTAATGCTTGAATTATTGTCTAGAAGACATTTGTTTTACTTTAATTCTTCTTAAATATTTAATACAATCTTAGTTTCTATTTATCTTAAATAAAATATTCCCCACGTTAAAAATTTGAAAATCTATATTAGATGAATAGAATTTTTATGTTATATTATTGAAAAATTATGTAAAGTTATAATTACAAATATATAATACAGCTTTTAAATTTGGATTTTTTACATATTTATTTAATTAAATTTGATAACGAAAATAGTTTTCATAAATTTTCAAAGAAGCACACAGTATTTTTAGATAATTTTAAATATAGTTATTCTAAATTGTATTGTATAATAAATTATTCAAATTTTATTATGTATGGAGTTATATTAGTATTTATATAAGTAATTATTGGAAACAATTGTAAGTTGTTATTTCAAGATTTTCAAAAAATTTTAAGTTTTTTCAATTAAATTATTATTCAATCATTGCAGGATTCACAGTTGAAGAATTAGCTGCTACAGATTCCGACAGTGGTATTAATGCTGAACTTGTGTACAGAATTCAGAAAGGAGCATTCAATGAGTTTGCAGTTAATGAAACAAGTGGCGCAATTTTTGTATCACAAAAATTAGATTATGATCAGCGTAATACTTACCATGTAGAAGTCATAGTTTTCGATAAAGGTAAACGTAAAAAATATATTTTATGGTTTAAAAGAATTAAAAATATACATTTATTTAAAAATATGTATAGGATCGCCGAGCTTAACCGGGACGACAACGCTAATGATCAATGTAGAGAATAGCAATGACAAACCCCCTTATTTTAATCCCAAAACTCAGCGAGCAGAAGTGACAGAAGACACGGCAATAGGTACCGTGTTTACAGTACTGGAGGCAATGGATGTTGACAGTACGAATCCTGATGCGCTTAATTTTGCAATTTCTGAGCCGATTACGGCGATTGATAGAAATGGCCAACGCGTTAATATAAATACGACTAGTTATAAAGACTTTTTTGCTGTCGATCGAAAAACTGGACAGGTGTCAGTGGTTAAAAGTTTAGATAGAAATGTCGCTGCTACAGTGAGTGTGACGCTCCTTGTTACAGATATCTCCGCACCAATTTTACAACAAGGAAAAGGTGTGTTTTTTATTTTATAGCTGCAGGTTTAATTTGTGTTCCCTTATAAAAATGGCATATTGTGAAAATAAAAATTCACTTTTTATTTTTAATGTTCGTAATTCTCATGTCACATTTTATAATATTTTGATTGATTATTTTATCATTAATTTATGAACATTGAACGTATTGCGTTGCAGGAACTTTAATTGTAACAATTATTGATGTAAATCATTTTGCTCCGGAATTTGCTTGGCCTTGGACCCGAGAAAATCCGAATTATTTAATAGAAATGCAAGAAGAGCAGCCGACCGGATCGATTGTTGGTGCATTCGTAGCCCTGGATCCAGATAATAATATTTCTGGATATGCAATTGAACCGTTTAGTCCCTATTTTCAAATAAACAATATTACTTGTGGGTATTTTTTGCATTTTTTATATTGTACTACATGTATTAAACTAAAAAAATATAATTAGCACTGCAAAAGCAATAAAAAAAATTAAAATTGAAAAAATGTCTTTTTTATTTCAATTATAGCTGTCGTTCGTACAAGTCAAATTATTGATTATGAAGAAACCAAACAACTAAACTTTACCATTATCGCTTACGATACGGGAGTTCCACAACTTTCATCTTCTGCAAAAGTAACAGTGACTATTATCAATATAAATGACGAGGATCCAAAGTTTAAAAAAGAATCTTATTATGTTTCCATTCAAGAAAATTCACCTCCTGGTACTCAAGTTACAGTGATTAACGCTGAGGATGCAGATGAAGGTCTTTTTGGTGAAGTCACCTATAGTTTAATTGGCGAACATGCTGCAGATTTCAATATTGGTAAGAAATATCAAAGTTTTCATTCAAATTTTATACTATATTTGTAATAAATAGCTTAAACAACAAAGCAATACAAAGTATTATAAATTATTTGATCAGGATAATGTAATTATTAAATATTTTCTAAATATCTCAGATCATGAAACTGGAGAAATTACAGTTGGTGGTGCAACAGTACTAGATCGTGAAGTAATTCCAGAAATATCAATATCGATTATGGCTAATGATAAAGCTCCTATAAATTCTCGAAGAGCGACATCAGTTCCCGTTATTATAAAACTTAAAGATGTCAATGATAATCGACCTATTTTCGCCAAACACTATTATCTGGGTTCAGTTGCAGAAAATGTGTCTATAAATCCTCCAGCTCCAATTTTACAGGTAAATATTAAAAAATATATTATTAATTATAAAAAAATGTGTATATCTGTAAAATTTCTTTTACATATATTCAATGCATTGATTCTAAAACATTAAAATTTATATGTATTAAGTAAATAACCATAGGTAGCTAATATATTTATAATATTATTTATATACCAAATTGAAATTGATGTAATATTTCAACTATTTGTAATAGTATTATTTATTAATATAATTTGTAGTTTAATCCATTAAAAAATAATGCTAAAATTTAGCTGAATCAAAATTTTTTTATTTTTAATACAATATGGAATTTTATGGTAAATTAATATTAAAATTAAATAATAATTTCATAAAATTAAAATAGAAATTTATTTTAATTAATAAGAAAAACTTAAACAAAATTTTTATATCTAATTATAGTTTTATAATAGATTAATTAAAATTAAATATAATTATATTAAAACTAAAATAAATTTTAACAATTAAAAAACGTATAAGCTGTATAGTATGTAAAGCAGAAAATGAAAATAAATAATTTATTTATTTTATTAATTTTAAAACACTAAAATTTTTTATACTTTATAAAAATACCATATAATTTTAATGAATTTATAACATGATATTGTTTCAATTCAAACTGTATCATTTCATATTTATAAAAATAATTAACTTTCGGTATAAAAAAGATAATACATATATATTCCAAATTTATAGAAGTTATTTATTATTTTTAAAAATATATAGATCTTTAAGTAAAATTTAGATTGTTTTATTAATTGTAATCTATATATCTAATATATTTATATATGTATAGATTATAATTGCTTATAATTTCTCGAAATCATTATTAATAAATGTATTAAATTTATTAGGTCTTAGCCGTCGATCACGATGAAGGCGTAAATGGAGAAATAAGATATATGATAATTCAAGGTAATGAAAATGGCTCTTTTGCTCTCAATTCGGAAACTGGAATTTTGTATCCAGCAGTATCTCTTGTGGGTAGAGCTCAAACTTATGAGATAAAAGTATCGGCTAGAGATGAAGCTGGTAAAGGATCTCATTTCGATACATGTAAAATATACGTTCACGTAATTCGTGTTAATCAGCATAAACCAGAATTTATAATGCCCGAATTGACAAATGCAACAGTAGAGTTTTCTGAAGTAAGATTTAGTATAATTTTTGTTATATGACATTTAGTTTTGAATTATTTTCAAATTAAAATGCGTTTTAAAAATACTTGTTCCTTAATTTTTTTAATTCATCGTATAGTAAATTTTTTATATTAATTATATTTGACTTATAATTATAATTATATTAAAAAAATATAATATGAATATAAAACACTAAAAAAAATAATGTTTTGTTTTAAAATGAAAATTATTATATTACTATATCTAATTTATATATTTCTCAGAATGGTGAAGAACCGAATTATTTAGTAATGACAGTGAAAGCTATTGATAGAGATTCTGGTGATAACGGAAAGGTGAGCTATCATATGAAAATTGGAAATAGAAATGTGCAAGAAACCGAGGAGTTTTCAATCGATCAAGAAACCGGTGAACTTCGTACTAAAATAATTCTTGATCGAGAAACTAAAAATAAATTCGAAGTAAGATATAATTTTTAAGTAAATTCTAAATTATTTATATTACAAACATTATATGAATGTTTTTTTATAGCTTGTTCTTGTTGCTGCTGATCACGGAAGCCCTACATCGTACGAAACTCTTCGTTTACTAAACGTCCTCCTTATTGATACAAATGATAATGTACCTGAGTTTTATGAAGAATACAATTTTAACATCCCAGAAAACCGTCTTAGAGATTATTATGTAGGAAAAGTTAACGCGGAGGATAAAGATGAAGGAAGACATGCCAAAGTTTATTATTATATTAAATCTGGTATTTATTCATTGATTAAAATAAATATAACACTATTTATAAACTATTAAAAAATCTATATTTATATTAAATATATCGATAAAAAAATTATTATTAGTAGATAAGTTCAATCATTTCAGTTTAGCAATAAGTTATAATTATAATTCTTATATTTTATATAAGTTTTTTATAATTTAAATATTTCGATATTTCAGGAAACATAGATCAAGTTTTCTACATCGACAAGTCAGATGGAAGCCTCTATACAAATAGTTCGTTTGATCGTGAAAAGCACGATCATTATTTCCTTACTATTTTAGCAGCAAACGATCCTGATCTCTACATTAATCAGAAGAATAGTGAATATTCACATAATAATCCTGAGCATGGTTATGCTAATGTGACAATAAAGATCTTAGATGAAAACGACAATCCACCGATATTCGAGAGAAGTACTTACTTCGCAGGCATTAACTCTATGGCCAACATAAATGAATTTGTAACTAAAGTTACAGCCTCAGATATGGATCTTGGCAATAATGGTACACTACTATATTACGTAGCTAGTGCCAATCTTTACAAATACGGATCTGACAAACCAAGTGGCTCGATCGTTCCAAGTCCGTTTAATGTCACGCAGGATGGAAAGCTTGTGACAAGTGGTTACATGGCTGAATATAATCAGGATCGTTTTATTATTGAGATCGTTGCTAAGGAAGTCTCATCACCCGAGAGATTTGCCGTAGCCAAAGTTCATGTGAGTAAATTATTAATAAAACAAAAAGTTTAGATTTGTTTTACCGATAATGTATTACTCATTTTTGAGATCAAAAGTTTTTATATTATTATCTTGATTAATTATTATTTGATCAAGAATAACATATGGTTTAATAATTGAAATTTTATATTTATTTAAAATTTTATTTACATAAATTAGCTTTAACAAAAATATTGTCGAGTAATCGTTAAGATTAAAATATGATTTTCTTTGAAAAAGAATTAATTATATAAATTTTGATCATAACTAAAATAAATTAATTTTTATCTTAATGAGATTTTAAAATTTATTTTAAGTCATTATATATTGAGAATATACATATGTACGTATATGTATGATCACTTTTAATTAAGTTCAATTTATTAAGAAACGTACATTATTGATACACGAAAAAAGTACATTTTTAAAGAATGAAATATTTAGTTTTCTAATCAAGCGATCATTTATTATTTTTATAATATAATAAATTACAACAATGTATAAATTTATATAATTTATTCGATTTTTGGGTTTTTTAGGTATGGGTTTTTGAACCTTGTCAACTTATTAGAGTAATTCTATCGAGGACACCGGAGGAAGTAAATCGTGAAAAGAATGAAATAATATTAGAATTATCAAACGCCACTCAAAGTCGCGTAGTAATAGATGATATTCGTTATCATGTCGATTCTTCAGGTCATATTCGTCGAGAATGGTTGGTATCGTATCAATTTTATATCGTACATTTCGTTTAATATTTAAAGTATTTTCTTAAAATACTAATCTACTTTTAGAATTATAGTAGTATACCATGCATATTTGATTTATTTTTTAAATTATTTTGAAAAGTATGTTTCATATTCAAATAAACTCTTTCGAAAATAAATTCATAGAGATAAAAATTAAGTCAAATATTCTAAATTTGAGTAAATAACAATATGATACAATATAAATGATATTGTTATATTTCTGTAATAACTAAATACAATATTTTTGTCTGTTTTTGCTAATATTATAAAGATATATTATTTTCAACGAAAAAATTTTTATTTTATTGCTCAAGCTTTTATTTTCATGCATTTTGAAAGAGTAAAAATAGTCATACATAACGGGATTTTGTTAAAGGATTTTTATCATGAACAATAATTTTTATAAAAATTTATTTAATATTAATTTTATATTAATAAAGGCATGATTATTAGTTTATTAATTTAATTTAATTGTGAAGGTGTGACATGTATTTACACGTGGTTGAATCAAAAACACAAACCATTCTGCCGATACCGCAAGTACTCAAGGTCATAGATTCAAAATATGATTTTCTGAAAGATTATTACACGGGCTTTGCTATTGAGAACGTCGTTCCCGCATATGTTGGAGTTCAGGAGGAAACGTTCGACATCGCTTTAGCTGCGCTCATTGCTCTTCTCGTAGTTCTTCTAGTCGGTGCTGTTACCGTAACCGTCGTTTGTTGCTGTCTTAAACGCTGGGTCATTAATTTGCCAAATGACATTCGTAAAAAGGATTATTTGATTAAAAAACAAATTATTGACGAACTCAATACTACGGAGAATCCACTTTGGATCGAACAGTGAGTATATTTCATTTAGTATTACATTTTAGTACATCAATGTTTATTTAATAATCATTAATATGCAAAAAAATTTTTTTTAAATAGTATTAATAACTTATATTAATGTATATATTTATTTATCACTATAGTTTTAATTATATCTAATGAAATTTTTCAAATTCTGTAAATTTATAAATTATTTATGCATTATTACCAAATACTATCATTATATTACATTAAAATATATTAACTAAGAAATTCGTGATAATTTTTAATTTTCAAACTTTAATTATGTTGAAAAATTTAGCATATGAAGAATATAGCATAAGCATTAATATAACATAGAATGTAAATAATCTGTATGCATAAAAAAGATTTTTATTTTTATGTTTGATAAATGATATAATGTTTTATTTTATTAACTTAAATGAAATATTTAATATTTGTAGTACGTATTATATTATAAGAAAGAATACTTACAAAGACCGATTTGCGAAATTAATTTTGAATATAGATAGTTAAATTATCATGAATAACTTATAAAAATTTAATATTATTTCTAAAACTAAGCAAATAAATATATAAAATTACTTGGAAGTATCTTATATATTTTATATTAGTTTATAACTTATATAATGAATTGAATAATAAACATGATTTTACTTTTATGAGTTTTTCGAAATATATTTGTATATTGTAGAATTTTATCAACTAATAAATTAACTTTAATAAATGTTGAAAAAAAATTGATTTATTTATTATTATATTTTTATTGATATTCTCTAAATTTTTATGAATATTAAGAAATTTATAAATAATATTAAAATATTATATTAAAATATTGCTTTTGAAAATATTACAATTCAATATTAAATATATTAAAAGTTATTAATATGATATTGTACTATTTTTAAATAATTATAAAATATAATTCTAATATTTAATTTATATTTTATATTATTTGTTGTTACTTGAATATAAAATATACCTTACTAATATTTTTATTAAATTTGATCTTAGAAAAATAAATAAAAAGTATTTTTGTGGTTAATATAAATATATTAATTTTTCTATTAAATTTTTTTACGTTTGTGTAAAAATGAACCATTAAAATACAATTTTATGAGTTTTTTTGTATTTTAAGCAATTATGAATGTATATAATTAATTTATGTTTATGAATATTATATAATTATTGATTAAATAAAAATTAAATTATCACTGTATAGTAGTTATTGTAGCTTGAACATGTATAAACCATCTGAAGCAATATATCTTGAAGCAAATTATAAATTATATTTACAAAAAGAATAATTTGTATAAAGAATTATGAAAATAAATTAATTATTATTAATTATATTGATTATATAAATTATGTATGTATATATATATAACGCATATATCTGATCCGTTAAAAAAATATTAGAATTAAGTTTTTCTTGTAAATGAGAAATTATGTAATATCATAAATTTTAACCAATAATTTATTAATTATAAGGTAAACTAGATTAAAAATTCATATTTTACGCATCATTTTGTTTGAGTCTTCTAGTTCGTATATAAATAAAGCATAATATTAAAAATCTTACACAAAAAACATTGTAGTTGCTTTCTATACTAAACTTATCTTTAATACACAAAACTAAAATAATACAAACATACATGATCTAGATGAGAACCATAAATTTCTTAACATGATATTTCGGTTAATTAATAGAAAATATGACAATAATTTAACGTTTTTCACAATTTATTAAATATTAATATTATATTTTTAAATCAATGTAAATAATTTTAATGAATATATTTTCTGGAAACATAGTAATGAAGGAAAATTTTTCTTAAGAAAAATATTAAGTGAGGTATAAATAAAGAAGATTGATTATCTGATAGAGGATGTATACAGACTCATTTAATCTCAGATAAATTCATGCAATGAAGGAAAATCTAGCAATTGAGTTCCAAATCCTAAGCCGAATTAATTCCAAACCTATCCAAAATGAAACAATTTTCCATTCTTAAATTTTAATGCTTATTTGAATAGTGAAAATTTACAACAGAAAATACATAGTTTATACTACATATGATACACATGATATGGTAAGATATATTACCTCCAATACCTACTACAGTACTACATGTAGTATGTCATCATATAAAGAGAAAAGGATGAAAGTATCATGCGAATATTAAAAAATTAATGAATATTTTTTAAATAAAACTAAAGGATTTTAGTTATTAAATATTGAGAAAAGAATTTTAAGTATTAAATTCTCGTAATTATAAGAATTTATGAAATTATAATTACAGTTTACTAATAAATTTAATATTAATAAATTTGGGAATTAAAAAAAATTATTTTTGCAGCAATATATATTCATTGATTAATTTTATAATTCTTCTCACAAAATGATACAATTCATGTTTGATTTAGGTAATAACTTTGATTGTTTAGTTTTGAATCTTTGAAATTTGATAATTTCAAAACGAGGTTATAAGAGCAAAAACTGTTTTGCGAACGTTGAATGTTTAATAAGTTATTTTATATTTTTTCGATTTAGAAGATTTTTGTTCAAAATAAATAAACGCAATATTTTTATCGTAAGAATAATAAAAGACCCTATTCTTTTTTTTTCTTTTCAACTATGAATTTAGAAAATTAAAACTCTACGAGGAACAAGAATTGACGATGCAAGTCTTTAGTGAGCCGGAAGGCGGTTTAAGCATGGAAAGACGGGGCAGTAATATGAGCCTTGCAGTGGGCGATATTTCGCAAGACAATACTTATGCTACAATACAACATTCATTGCCAGCTAACAGACACCGTTCATCAACGCCAGATTACACGACCCTTCCAGGAAATCGCAATGTAAGTACGAAAATAGCTGTTTTATTTATGTCAAACGAGTCCCTAAAGTAATTCTTACTACCCATATTTTTCACATTTTCTTTTTTTTATTTCTCATTACAAAATATTATCGATATTGCTTCAAAAATGATACAAAAATAAAATCGTATAAACATTTTTCCATTAACACAAATTAGATTTTTTCTTGATTTTTTAAAAAATTTTTTTATATCATAGTAGCTGTTTGTATATTCAAAGCAATATAACACATAGTATTGTGCATAATTTATTCCTATTGATTTTCAGAAGAAAGAAAATTATTTTGTTTTTCTGTAAATCTATTTAAGTACATTTTCATGAAAATAATTCAGCCTTATAACTCGAAAATATATGTAAACTTTTAATATTCAACTTTTTATATGGATAGTTTAACAACATTTAGTTATAATAAACAAAAAAATTTGTAAATATTGATTATTATAAAATAAATTTATCTAAATAAAAACTGCACTATAATAATTGAATATTTAGTTTTTTATAAATTTTTTTAATATGTAGATTTCAAATAGAATAAAACATAAGGTACGATATTATACATTATTAGGAATTAGATTGCCTTTCATTTGATTCAATTAATTGTATATAAAAAACATTGAATTTAGAAAAATGTTTAATATTTTGCTAATATATTGTTATATTAAAACAATTTAAAGCGATATGTTATTATCATAATTATTAATTTTATTGTTATTGCTAAAATCTTATACGATCTATTAATAATTTTCTTATATTTTTCCTTTCTTTTTAATATATTTAATTTATGCAAAGTTCAATTACAATTTTTTAATTTTAATTTTTCAAATTTATATAAAAAATTTATAGTTTTTAACGATAAAAAATTTCATAAAAGATTAATACAACAACATATTTATTAAATTTATTTTGATTGAACAGAAAACGTTAAACAAATAAATAATTTTTATAATAAAAGCTATTGAATTTTTGTTTATAATAAAAAAAACTAGAAAGAAATGTGATATATCTGCTAATTATACGATCGTAGTGTATGTCGATCAAATAAACAATTCTAATCTATTAGATTAATATTCCGTGCCTTAACGTTCGTAATAGAAACACACATTTATGAATCTACAGCAACGCATTGATATTCTAGATTCGAGAATTTTTACAATTATTTATTTTCTATTTTTATATTAACCAATTTGTTTTTAAAATTTTTAAACTATGTTCTTGTTTTATAGGTGTATTTATTTGTGTAATCGATCAAAAGTATGTGTTCCTATTAGTATGTTACTTACATAATTTTATTATTAATACGATAATTCTTAATACAATAATAAGTTTTAATTTATTGAAAATGATGTTCGTTATACATTATATTTAAAAGATTATTATTATTCTATATTAAATATTATTAACTGACGTAAAATTATATTAATTATGATTAGAGAAATTTTAAATTTATCTAAAGATGAAAAAATTATAAGCGATAATAATAACATTATATATCAGAATTTTTAGTAATATTTATGTTATAATTAAATAAAGTTTAAAATAATTCACTTATTCTAGTTGTCCTTTTATTATTTTAAATGAAATTTAACAAGAAAAAATGTTACAAAATAAAATTAGTTTGTAATGAAATTCATTCTTTATTTTTAAATTAATTTTTTATCAAAAATTAAAGAAAATTATAGATAATTTTTTAATATAGATAAAAATATTATAACAAAAGTTACGATTTATCTCATTTGAAATCAATCATTATTATTTTAATAATTACATTACTTAAAAAACTACGATAAATTAAGCTCTATCAAATCATTTATAGTTTAGAAAAATCAAAATAATAATGTATTATAAATTTTTCTTTATTGACAGTAAGGTATAGATAAATATACAACTTTTTATACAATTTAAAACATAAATTTCAGATGTACGAGTCGGCAATGGGTTTTCTAGGTTCGACATTTCAGCCAATTACGATCAATTCTGCAGAATTGACCTTAGATCACGATGGTCAGCCTCAATTTGTCTCAGGACTCGTTTAAAGCATCTCTTTCTTGTATGAAAATATAAAACTAAATTGAGAGATAAAAAATTGATTTGATTATAAATATTTATCGAAAACAAGAATTTAAAAAATGAATGCATGAAAAGAAATGAGTATTAGTAATATGTAGCACTGAAAAAAAATATTTCTTTTATTACCACATAAATTATAATCTATAAAAAGTTGCACACCAAACCGATTTACCCAGAATTTATACTGTATCTGAAGTAGTTTCTGAAAACTTTGACAATAATCAGAATTAAATATTTTGTCTTCCAAAGTATCTTTTAAAATTTCTTTTGATTTATATTTTATATTTATATAGATTTGCTATTTATATTTTATATTATTTATTATTTTTCGAAAGACGAGAAGTTTTAATGATTGTCGATTTCTTTTTTGTAATATTCGCAATGAAAAAGGTAGATTTTTGCGTATTGTGATAATTTATTCTCAATAAAATATTTTTTTCAAATACTATAAAAGTATTGAATAAGAAAAAGGAACTATAAGTGCACAGAGACTTTTAAAGGGTTATTTTTTTCAGAAAACCTATTATATATTATTATATTACTTACTTATTTTAAAATATTAGATTTTACATTTATAATTATAATTTCAAGTTAAGATTAAAAACGTTTAAACTTATAATAAGAAGAACTTACTTTTTTGAAATAGATTAACTCAACTTGTTCAACATATATAATAATAAAATAAAATTCTTTTTTTTTAATTTTGTAATATTTTATTATTATATAGAAATACATAATTTTCATAAAAACATCTTTCGGATACATTTAGAAGTTAGATAATGTACGAAAATATTTTATATTTATTATAAATATGAAGATATAGTTTTTTTATTTATATTGCGTAAGTGATGCAGGCAGGTAATTTGCTTTTCATATCGAATGAAACATTTAAGAATCTTAATTATATATTATTGTGAATGTATTCATAGCGATTTTAATAAATTGATTATAAGTTTTGGTACAAGAATGAATTAAAGTATAATTATCTGAATTATTTTAATTTAAACTTTTCTTGTACATTACCTGCATTGCAGAATTAATATGCGTGGGATTCGCTAAAAAGATTGCAAGTTGCAAAACTTCATTGCTAATTTTCACTTCGTTGTTATAAGAAAAACTGATAATTTTTATATAAATTGTAATTAAGTGATTCATGATTATATCATATATTCTATGTATGTGATTATATTCTCATATATGAGGTGCTACAGCATTTAGCTGAAAACAATCATTGCTTGAAAAGTTGATGAATATAGGATAAAGATTCTTTTTAGATAAACTTTTTCACATTTTACGAATTTTTTACCTTCAGGATAATCGATTATTGAAGCTCTATAAAGCATTATTAATTATTGTTTTAAACGTTTCAACCAGGTATTAAAAACATTTTCACACAGATAGTTAAAAAAATTCCTTGTAAGCTGTTAACATGTTAAATAACATTGATCACTTGTCTTCAACTTATCTTATATTAATAGTCAAATCCTTTGTAACATTCATTTTTTAGTTTACAATAACGTTTCAATTAGGTTTTATTTTCATCTAAACAAATAATAAATGTTCTTAAAATAAATTATGTGATTATATAATGGTAATAATTTACATAGGTTTTATATAAAAAATGTTAAGTTTGAGATATAATAATTGAAATTTAAAGAAATTTACTTCATAAATCGATAGAAGCTAGTATTAAAGTAAAATATTCAGAAAAATATCAACATATTAAAAACAATATTTGAAAACCATTTAATCTATACTTTATAGAGTTTCGAGTTTATATAGAAACATTAAAATTTGACTTATTAAAGTTTGAATTGAAATTTTTTTCAATTGAATTAAGTGTTTCTTATTTTTTTAAAATTAATTTTCGAAGAATGGAAGTTGTCTCAACCAAAAAAAAATCAAATTGAGACATGAGATTACATTGTAAGGATAAAATTAAATATAAAATGACAATTAATGTAGCTTAGCCAATTTTTGTATATAATTTTTACTAATAAGTAGATCTAAATGTATATATTCCGTCCCACTTAATAGATGATTTCTTAAAGATAAAGTTTTATATGAATTTTATCTAACTTTACAATATTAAAAACATCATTAAAAATATACCATTCTTAGGTAAAATAAATAGGTAATTTATCACATTCTACCTCAACTTTTCAACGCAATTTGTTACATATTTAACAATTAGAAAAACGAAAGAATACGAATAAATTTTGATACGATCGAGAAAAATAATAGGTAGATATTACATTATTTATGTATTGATATTTTTAAAGATTTAATTGTTTATTGGTTAAAATTTTAATAAAGGTAGTCTATAAAAATGGCTCTAATTCAATTGTTTGTAGGCAAATTTTTAAGGCAAATTTGTAAATATTGAATTTATTTAATGATTTCATATTTATACAATTTTAAAAAACTTTTATTGTTAATAAAATTCGTTATGCTTTAAAGATTGTATACCATTGGCTTTGACTGCGATTCAGTAAAACTTATAATAAAAATGTTTGTAAATTTCGGCTCTATTATATTTCAATATTATAACGTATTGTACTTCGTTCAAAATAATTTTTTTATATTGTAAGATTTATTCAAGCGAGTACCGAAACACAGTTATTGTTTTCGTTTTCGCAAATAACTTTAGTCGCATGAGTGGATCAAAATATATAGTTCAAGATATGTAGAGTGTTTCCGAAAATTTTGTATTTTATACTTTACTTGTAAATGAACATCATTGAGATTATTATTTTATTATTGTCTTTTTATTTTTAGTCGATCTAATTATCCGTGCTCTAAAATCAAAGGCTTGAATAATTAAGATTTTTTATGTTACGGCAATGGGTGGATATAGTCATATCATAAGTAATAGTAGGCTTTCTTTGCAATGCATGTCAATCAGAATAATAACATTTTTTTTACTAATTATGCATATTTCTAATATTTATCTAATATTTATTAATTTTAATAAACATGTTTATTAAACATTTATTTAGTAGTAAATAGTAGAATATTTAAATTTCTATTTTACATAATTAAGATAAAATTTTTTGTGTTACATATTTTAAAACTGTGCAATAATATTCTTTGAATTTTATGGTAATACTACGTAATATGACCGCTGTTTGAAAAGTCTAAAAACTCTACTAGACAAAATATTTTTGTCATCTTTATATATTAAACGAAGTTTATATCCATGGATGTTACAAATATCGAAATTATAGTGAATTTATAGAGAACATTATATATAAATAAAAATATAGTACTGTCGCACATTTTATGATACTTATTAATTAATGTAAAATAGATAGAAATTTTTTTAGTCTTTAACTTTATTGAAATAGAATATAGAAAGTAAATTTCTAATTTTTGTAAATTTTATTATTACTGAATGACTAATATATGATCTCTAAGTAACACATTTCAAATGAAAGACTAGTAAATATCTAGTATCAAAAAATGTAACTAAATATTTGTATTTCTAGTTAACAAATCCTGATTATTTAATAAAATATCTTGAGTAATAGATATTTAAATATAGTTTAGATTTTTTCAATTACTTACCATAGAAATTTTGTCAAAGGTAAAAAGATAAATTAGGATTAAATAAATTTGATATTAAAAATTATTACACAATAATGAAAACAATAAAGTAATTAAAAAAATTAATTCATAATCTTTTGCATGATTATTTTTATACTATTATAACATTAAAATAAAGAATTACATGTTTTTAATTCAAAATTTTAACTGTAATCGCGATGTTTCAAAAATAAAATATCAATTTATCGTAACTTAGATATCAGATTTCATTTTTTATATTTTAAATATATTTTTGAGTATAAGAATTATAAAGATTTATAATATTTTGTATATTTTTATAACAAAATAAATCTGAATATTAATCTTCGAATGAATTTTTTACGCTAAAAATATTTAGTAATAAATCTAATATTATTGACGCCTAAAATTTTCGTATAGTATTATAACCGAACCCAAAATTTTGTATTTAATTTATATAACCAACTTAAGGATTAAAAAATTATTTTAAAAATAATAAAATCAATTCACTGATTTTAAATATGTATTATCTAATTATTTATACAAATATTAGTATATTTTTAGTAGAAATAAAACGAATGTCTAAATTAAAAAAATTTATTAGTATGTAAACATTATTTTAAATTCAAACAGATTTTTCGAGAATTTTTATAATTTTCATTTTATATTTTTTTAATATTAATTACATTGATTTTTTTATCTACTTTAGTATTATTCAATTAATATATTGCATACATATAAGTCCGAAAAGTTTTTGATTATTTAAAAATTTTGATAATAACATTTTAATAGTAAATGCATTCAATAATATACAATTAATGATTCTAATTATTAAAATTAATTATAAATTTAAATCATTTCTTTGTTATAAAATAGTTATTATACAATGTATTACAAAATTATAATAGTTAATGTTATTTAATAATTATTTTCGTAATAACTAAATATCTTATTTGTTAAATCTGACAAACATATTACAATGGATATATCATTAAAAATGTAATCAAAGATTAATTTAATTAATAATTAAATTTAAGACATATAAAATTAAATCACAATTATTTTTACTTTACAAAATTTTAATAGTAAAGATTCTTATAATTACTAAATACATCAATTTTTTATTTTGTAATAAACTCAATTAAACATGTTACAGATTTTGCAAACGTATAATATTGATATATTATAGTTTCAAAAATTTTGTAATTATTATTAGTAGAATAATAAAGGTTTTGAAAATAATTGTATTTTCTAGTTTATCTATTAATAAATGCAATGTATTCAATGAATACTTATAGATTTAAAGATTGCAATTTTAATAATTTTTTTCATAATTTAAAATCCAAGTATATAATAAATTTTCTATAATAATAAAAATTTTCTTAGAATTTAGAATAAATTATAAAATTCATAAAATCATAATAATCGAAAGATGCTTAAAAACATCTTATTAATAGTGCCAATATTCGTGTTCAGGAATGATGTATATGCTATTGAATATATCAAGAAATATTTCATCACTACAAAATGATTATTTAAATATATTTCAATTACTAAGAATTGCAAGCTTTGCGAATTTTAGAAATCTTTAGCAATAAATTTAATTTAGTTATTATCCCAATGCACGACTAATAGCTTATAAGCTGATGAAGCAAGATCAACATTTTGAATAGCGTACTTGAACTTTTAAAATATAAATGTTTAAAAATAATGAGTTCATTGCAAAGAAGGTTTCAGTAAGAACACTTGTAGAAATATATAAAGTATAATTTTGAACTAATAAAAAATACAATAATAAATAAGAAAAACGATATTTGATTTTGTGAAATCAATATAATAGAATTAAACGATGTTTCATGTATTAAGTATTTATATAAATATAATTGTAATTGCGATAATAAAATGTATACTAATATCACTAGCTATAAATAGCTAGTATTCTATATGAATACCTATTCAATAGAAAAAAATAATTATTATTAAACATGAAAAGTTTGTTTTTATTAACGTATAATTTTCTGTTTGTATCTTCGCATTAGTGTTTGAACATATTCGATGTGATGTTCCAATTACAAGATGGTAATGTATTTGATGTAATTGTTTAACATATATTTATGCTTTTGAAATATATTACATTTTTATAAATTTAAAATTTGATCCAATAGGCTAATATTATAGATAATAGCGAAAAATAGTAAAAATATAGAACAAAATTCTTTGGAATTTTTTTCGAAAAATCATATTTTAATTCTAATTATGTAAGCCATTATTTTTAGAATTTCATTTTTGCAGTAAAAATACTTATTCTTTCTAACTATAAAAAATTTTAAATAAGTGATTTTAATATATTGTATTTTGTTGATAATATATGCATTCACAATTATTATGATCCATACTTGAAATGACACATTGAATGATTTTCAGATATATAACTATTTAATTAATAACATATCTATAGATCCTTAAATTTTTAATAATTTATTATTAAATAATTTATATAGTAATTTTTAATTAATGTATATAAATCTTAAATATAATACAATTAAAAATTAAAAATATAATCAAAAATATAATCAAATATAAATTTTATGATAAATTAAATATATTAATTTATAAAATATAATATTAAAATAAAATTAATTTATTCTATTGAAACATTAGAAATATTGATCCTCTATAAAAATTAGTCAACATTTCTTATTAAGCCTTTCAATCAAATTATTTTTTACATTTTTTTTGTTTTTATTATTAGTTTTATTTATTTTTCTTTATATAATTTATTATATTTCAAATAAATTTTTTCCCAACCATTTATTCTGAATAATATAGTAGTCGACATTTCTCTAAGAATAAGAAATTTTCCATGTGAATTGTTTTGATCGATTCTTCTGAAAATTAATTAAAATTATTATTTAAATTATATATTTCATTAAAACATACAAGAAAATTTGTTTAAAAATTAATCTTTAAAATAAAGGAATGAAAATAATTTATATATTTAATTAAATATACTTCTGTTTTAATACCGCTCTTTGAAGTCAAAATTCAATTATATAGTAACAATAATACATACATGAACATTACAACATTTTAAAATATCTTCTTAAATTAACTGTCTTTGAAAAATAAAAAAGGTTATTTAAATTTTAATAGGTCAAAATCGAGGGTTAGTGCTTTTGTACATAAGTATCGATTTGTCTACAGATGATATTTAAATGTTTGTTTTGAATAATTTATATGAGTTTCGTGTAGGCTCATACATTCAAAAACTTTTTCAATATCCATTGATAACTCAATGTAATATTATCTAAAAAGTTACATATTTATCTAAAAACGATAATTAATAATAAATGAGGCGTTCATGGAATATTTTCAAATATGAATGAAATTTTTCAAAATTTATTTATGAATTCTCTACTTTCAAGAGTTTTTATGAATAGAAAAATATTAATTTATATAATTAATAAAAATTAATATTAAAAATTATTACTATAAAAATATTTAAATGAATTTAACTTTATATGAAAACAAATATTTAGAGCTTATAAATATTATAATTGGTTGATTAATTTGAATAATATTATAACGATATAGAGTGGCAGAATATTTATGACTGTTAAAAACATATTAATAGCTTTCACTTTTTTTATTACTAAACAATTTCTGATGCAATGCAACCTTTCTTATATTTTCTCTAAATATTACATCCAATATTTTATATTATAATATGATACATATTATAAATTATATAATATTTTACAATATAAAATTTATAAATATCTAAAATTGTTGTAATATTCTTAATTATGTGTATCTTATACACATAATGAATATACTACTGCAATGGGAAATTTCGCATTTAATATTTAAGCATATTAAAATTTTAATAATATTATAAATACATTTATGATTTAAATTAAATATATAATATAAAAATATATAATATAAAAATATATGTATGATAAAGATATTAACTTTGAAACTGATGAATATTATATTTCTAACTGATTTTTTATATAACTTTTTTTATAATGATAAAAAATTTGAAAAATAATAATGAATAAAAAAAAGTTTGTTGTAATAAAATATATTAATTTTTATTTATACAAATTCTTTTTGAATAATGAATATTTTGGAAAATTTTGATTAATTTTAACTAAATTTTCAAAAATAACGAATGGCTCTTCAATGTTGCTGATCACCAATAGTCGTCTTTGTGACATTTTAAATCTACAGTCAGTAGATTTTTGATTGTTGTTCTCATTTTATAATTATGTATTTTTTTCCATATTTGAAAATGATCCAAGGAGAGCGCATATCCGCATTCCCAAGAATTTAAGGAATAAAGTATTATGATACGCTATTAACATGAACAAATAAATTACTGTCCAGTATACATGATTTAAAGTAGCATGTATTTTCATTAAGTAGTTAAATAAATATAATTATTTTTTATTAAATTTTTTATGCTTTCTAATAATCTCGGTAATATATAATAATCCTTATAAGAATCTTTACGAAAAAATTAAATATACATATATATTGCTGGTTAATCTTTATATCTTAGAATGCGTAATATTAGATGATTGAAAAATTATTAGTTTAATTATTGAAAAATATTATTTAAATAAATAAATGATTTTACATATCTATAATTAATTATAAGAGAAATTTTTTTTTATAAAATGCGAATTATTTTAAAAATAGAAACAGATAATGTTTACTTATTTAAAATATCAATTTTGATAATATTTTATAAAATGTATTACAAGGTTAGTATTTTTCATTTATTTCTTTTGTATACATAATAAATTTATAAACTACTAGAATGTAATAAATAAATCATTAATAAAAAAGTTCTCAATTGGTAATATATTATAAATATAATAACGATCATTTTATTTATAATTGAAAGTTTTACATTTAACTTTTGACTATTTTGATGTTGTATTATATTATGTATTATATTTTGATGAATATGTAGATTAATTTATATTTTTTAATACATTAATATTATTATCATATTAAATACTGAAATTGTTTAGTAATTATTTCACTTAATTACAAATATAGCTTTTGAATTTTAATTATAAAATTAATTGTTTTACAATTTAAAATATTATTTATGCTATGTAATTATATAAATATTGATAAACTATTATTTTACTATAATTATAAATAGTGACATAAATAACAAAAATAATAAGAAGATAAGGTTGAAATAAATAATTATCATATTTCAAGAAAATACATCTAATATCGAAATTATCATAAAGAAAGTTAACTGGATAATATTATTGTTATAATAAAATAGGACTTGATAAGGTGTGAAAATTAAAATCAATCTAATTTCCAAGATAAAGTAAATATAAAATAAAATTCCTTATCTTTGACCGCGTTGAATAACACATATTAATGTAGAATTGAAATACTTTTAATATCATACTTAAGAATAAACAAGGTTTTTAATGTAATTTTCCCCTATATTGATGCCTTACTTTAAAAAATAATAATAAGAAGAATATAATATTATAATATATCTGCGTTTAAGATATTGAAATGAGTTTGGCAACACATATACAAACTAACCACATTTAATAGACTCGTATTTGATATTTGATTTTCAAACGAATCCTGAATCAAAATAAAGTATTGTCATTAAAAATTATGTAAATTTTGTACTTATTATTCTTTACTATAATTTATGGATTTCAATGGAATTATTAGACAAAGTTGATCAAAATAAAATATATAAATTTTCATATTGAATATAAGAATTTCGAAAAGTATTAAATCGTTTACTGGTAGTGCATTTAATTTGTTTAAATTAAAAAATTTATATTAAAAAGTTTACACGTTAATGCATTAATAAATTTTAGAAAGTTTAAATTTATTATTTTTTAAAGTTTTAGAGTACAGTCTGTTGAATATTATTACAAAATATTAATTGTATTGTAATTGATATTGAGCATTATAATATTGTGTTTCAAATGTACTTTAATATTTTTAAAAGTCTGAAAATAGTTATATAAGAAATTGTAATTTCAATTATTGCTTATGTTTGTATTTAAGTATCTTAATTTCTCTGTTTCTTTATAATTATGATTTTCTTTCTTCGGAGTACATTTTAAAGACAAATAGTTTCAATAGTATAGCATTATTATTCTTTCATTGTGTAAAACAAAAAGTGGTAAAAGGTTAAAATATTATTAATCTAATATTACGCGAAGAGCAATAAATATCTCAGCATATTTAAGCAAAATATTAAAGTTGATATGTGAATGCGTTCGAAAAAAAATGAATAAGCTAAAAGAAGAATGTAGGATAGAAGTTCCTTTAACACGAACTTTTTTAAACATTCCGTGCTAAAGATGCAATACCAATAAAAGGCAAATATAAAATACTGAAAAGTGAGATCGGTAAATAAAATAGCCTATTAATAAGAAGATAAATGAAAAACCAAAGGTTAAGGGTCAAAGAGTGAAAAAAGTAAAAGACACTAGTAGCAACAGCAATGTTTCGCAATAAATGATAGAAATCCTGCGTAAAGTGTCGTAAAAGTTAAGCGCACTAAGATTTTTATTCATGCGTAATAGTTGCCGGACTGCACTTCTATATCACGATTAGCTTGATTTGGTCGTTAAAGCGGAAATAAATCGCCGAACGGCAAGACTTTCACCTGCTCGACGGAAAACAAAGGCAAGACCACACGAATTAGGACTGTTACGCTACGATGTAATCTGGATAATAAAACTTTGTCTTGCGGAGTTGTGGCTTTGGTGGCGACTCCACTTGCAGGATGTGGCACTTTTACGAACGTATTGTTTGACTTCTACATTAGCGTAATGATCTTTAGGTAACCGATTAAGTAATTCGAGCTACGGATGCGTGCTCATACATCTTTGTCGGACCTTGTGAAATGTTATGGAGATGGATTTGGACAATGAATACTCGATCACTGAGAACTTCTGGTACTTTTGCTAAATCGGTGTTTTAGGCAACGATGTCTGTCCTCACTTTGGTACTTATTAGTCATTTATGTAGCAATTCTGGAACTATTAGGATTTCAATTTTACACAACAAGCACATACTTGAACGTTAGCTAATTGCCATTGGCCAATGGCGAATTATTTTACGGCGTTTGCTTAACTTTTCTAAATCGTCGATTTTTATTTTATTGATAATATTTTAACGCTTTGAGCTATTCATTTTTTAAACTGTGATTGATCATAAAATCATAAAAAGTAATATCGTTCTATTTCCAAATTGATACGAATAGAACTCTAAATTTTACTTTGTTATTAAAAATTATAATTAGATTATTTTCGTAAATATTTTAATCTAAGCTATTTGCAAAACTTGATTTAATTTTCAATAGCACATTACAAATTAAATTTTAAAAAAGTTATAGGTTAGAAAGTAAAAGTACTATTTATAAAAAATTAAAACGATAAGAAGTTAAGGAGAATATACTAATTATAAATATAAATTTATTTTCATTTAATAACTAGAAAAATACTAAAAAAAATAATATCATTTTGAATATTAATTTTTATTACTAATTAATTATTAATTATTTCATAAGAATGTAATTTTTAAGTTTTTTATTATTTAAAAATTTTTAATTTTCTTAATAAATTTTATTTAATAATAAATTAGCATTATTGATTACTCTTAATGAGTCTATTATTTTAACAATAAAAGTTGATGAATAGAAATAACATCTATAATTATATTCATGGAACGAAAATTAAGAATTTGATTAGTTATATTTTTTTATAGTGTAATTCTAAACTTTTTAATATACTTTATTATGTAATAATTTTATTAATTTAATTAGAAATAAATAAAGTATTATATTTTGACATTTTTAATACAACTATTAGTTTTTGGCATAAAACTTAAAGATTAATTATTTAAATCATTAAAAATAATTAATTTAAAAATAACTTTGTTTTAGCTACTATATACCTTAAAAATTATATTAAAATAATCATAATTAAGAATGTATATGTATTTATAACTTTCAAATTCGTGTACTTTTTACAGAAAAATAAATTGTATTTAAAAATGAAATAATATATGCAAATTTTATATAAACAATGCACATTTTTTCTCTAAAAAAGGTTTAAATGATACTTTTATCATAGAATAATATTGATGAGCAAAAATCTTATCTAAGTTAAATTAGTTTTTAATTTAATATTCCTAGTTTCTCATTACAATAGAAATTAGTATATCAAATAAACATAAAAAAGAAATTTATTATTTTATTGATTTAAATGCACATTATGTATAATTTTAATTTGATGTAATATAGTATATTATAATATATTCAGTTTAAAAAAGTAATAGCATTAAAATAGGTGTCTATACGTTTAAAAATTCTTTATTCTTTTATTAATCTATTACTTAATAAATTTTCGTTGATTTATGTTTTTTAATAATTAAAAATAAATTCAAGTAATTTTAGAAATTAGTTTTTCAATGCAATTTTCAATTCTTAACAATAAAAGTAAAGATATTAAAACACTAACAACAGTAACAATAAAACTAATTCCTTCAAAAATTAATTTTGGAGCAAAAATTGTCCACACCATAAGATGTCGACAATGAACAGTAGCAGCAAGCATACAAACAAATACCTGTACATAAAAATATATTTATTAAACAAATAATATATTAAATATTTTATTTGAATAATATATTTATAACTTACTCTAACAGCATGAAATAAAATATATTTCCCAGCAACATTAAAAACTTCGGAATGAAATTGAGTATTATTTTGGAAAAGAATTAATTCACCTCTTTTTATATCTTCCCACTGAGCTCTAGTTGATTTAGTTAAATTAGGAAAAATTAGTTGTAGTGTAAATGGTGCAAATATTAGTAGAGGAAGCATCAGTCCCAAAATTATGTGTGAACCAAATGTATTGATTCCTGTTAAAATAAATGATTTTTTCACATACGACATGTAAGGTATAGTAAGTGCAGTAATAAAAGAAAATTCATTTTTTACCAATAAGTATTGCTCTAAGTAAGTGAAGTTGAAATGAACCATCAATTCCTATAAAACCAGCACCCCAATGAATTGTTGAAAAACTTGGTTGATGACCCGTAGCATAAAAAAAATATTCGGCAATAAGGAACCAACACAGAATAGATGGATTAGGAACATGTAAAAGTTCCTCTGGTAAATATAATAATAAAAAATATTTAAAAGTTAATTTAAAAAATATAAAAATATTTAGTTTTCAAAATTTTTTTTACCTAGATTCATAGCATTACAGATACGATCAATTGCACTAACATACAGTAATCCTATACAGACTAAATTTAATAAAATTACACTTGGAGTAATTAGAAAACCTAATAATAATGTATAGATTAAACATAAAAATACACTAAATAAAATAAAGCATGCACTATAGACAGTTCCAAGTCCAAACACTATTGGTATTTCAATTTTATCTTCATTTTTTTTCTTGTAAAGTACACTTTTAATTTTTTCATAAAATTTTGGTACTAACGTTTCTTCTCGATAAATACTTATATTTTCCCTATCTTTTGGAAGTAGAAAGACTGTTAATGGTCGAAAAAATATTAAAAAAACAGCTATGATAAATAATAAATAAATAATAAGAGGTAAAGAATCAATGCGTTGTGAAAGTGAAGAGTTTAATTTGAAATTTTGCTGTAATTTCAAAATCCAGTAACAAGAAGTAGTAATGACTATAATTGCTGGAGAAAATCTAGCTAGAATTTCACTTGGAGAATATCCTGATAAATTTCCACAATCACGAAGCCACATTTTGATTATTGTAATATAAAGTGCAAGTGAAGCAATTGCTATAAGTACAAAAGTAATTTCTATATCTTTTGAAACAATTGATCCTGTTTTTCCAAGAACGAAACTCATATAGTTCTGATCATCTTTCTGTTGTTGTTTTTGTTCATTCCTTAGTTGCCAAAAGTAGTTTGAACTTCTAATTAATAAACAAATAACAAAAATTAGCAGTGATGACATAGAAATAAAAAGTATATTTTTGTTTGACTTTGATAAACCTTTTCCTTTTTTATCTATACTTTTTGAATTATTTTTATTTTTTACTGAATAAATGAGAAAGCAAAATAATGTAATGAGAAAATAGGATAAAATTTTATTTTCTTCAATGATGTAGCTATTTGAAAAAACACCAAAAACTGTAACAAATAAAATGAATCTTGATAAAATATTTATTAAAGTTTTTTTTTGTCGAGATTCTTGAAACCATGTCATTGAAATGCAATTCCATTTTTGAATTAATAAAATTCCAAAACTAAAAACTGGAATCAAACCACAAAAAAAAAGTATAGTATTTTCAAAATCATCAATTATTTGTAACCAATATAACCATAAGATCATAAATAAACTAATTAAGACTGTAAAAGATATACATTTTGAAAGTGAAGATTCTAATACTATATTCATCTGTTTACCTATTAACCCACTTATTACTATAAAAAATGAAAATATAGCACAAAAAAATAAAACTAGTCCTCTTGACATTAAATTCGGATTAAATTGTACCCATACTGCATAACAAATTCTTCTTATAGATGTAAAATATATATCTGATATATTTACAAAGTCTTTTAGATCACTATCACTTTTTATAGATTGTATTTTATTTAAAAGTCCATTATACATATATTGTAATTCTTCTAACTTGTTTTCATTAGATAAAAAGTTTTCAGATGAATAAGTAACTATGTAACGTTGCACTTGAAAAATATTTTTCCAGAGTGAATGTAAAATAAAATTAAAATCAGATATTAATAAATTTTTCGAATTTTCTTTTTTTGGAATGGCATCAATAATTAAATTTCCAATATTTGAAAATGGTATTGGAATTCCTAATATGACAGATATTGTTGGAACAATATCAATTTGATTTACAATGAATTTTTTTTTAATATTAAAATTTTTGTTTACATCTATCAATGGCAAAGTTGAATAAATAAACATTGCAGCTTCAATTTCATCTAAATTATTTCCACCATGGTCACCACTTTCAGTCATTCCATGATCTCCTATAATAAAAAGTATTGTATCTCTTTTATCTTCATTAATTTTTTCAATTAGTTCTTGTATCAAAAAATTTGTCTCATTTAATTTTCTTAACATTTCTGGATGATGCATTCCATGTTTGTGACCACAATGATCTATTCCTAATATATGTGCTATCAAAAGAGACCAATCTGTATTTTCAGTTTCTTTGAAAATTTGATTCTTTACTTCTAAATCAACTGTATCAAGATCAGAAATATCAAAAGAAGGAACTGCATATTCTCTTAAAAATTTATTGGGGTATAGTTTTGTCCATGTATCATCTCCCATAAAAATATTTCCATTTTCCAGATTAAGATCAACAAAGTTATCTTCTATAATACTATCTGCTGCAAAATTATCATGTATATCAATGAATGTTGGTAATGTTCCAGTAGTTATACTTTTTAATCTTTGCATAGTAGTTGTTGGAGGATCAGCTATAAACTTTAAAAGTTTAGAATTTTTTGGATATTTATCTAAAACTTCACTAAAAATAGGAAGTTTGTTTCTATGGAAAGTAGTTGATGAAGCTTTATCATGAAATTTAATTGCAAATTCATATTTGAGAGCATCAACAACCAATAGTATTATACGAGCACGTGGTTTTAAGCATTCTGTAGCAATAAAAAGTGGATTTTTAAAATCAAATAAATGTGCTTGAGAAAAAGAACAATTACTGTGTTCAGTTCTGGCATTCCTACGAAGAAAGAATCCATTGGTAAAAAGAAAAAGACCAAAAATCATTGATAATGAGGCCCAAAATAATATTGTTAAGTAACTAAAAAGCTTTGTCATAGTTAGAGGTTTAATTTCTTTTCATTTTTATTGTAATATCTACTGTAAGTTTTCATAATATCTGTAAAATTCAAAAATTTCATTGCAATTAAACATTTTTAAATATTTTCATTCAGTTATATCAAAATAAAATCTAAGATTAGTTATAAAATAAATATAACATATGTAAATAACTATTCAAACGTCAATTTTTATTTTATAATTTTTCAAAAATATTATAGAGTAAATTAAAAATATTTAAATACAAATAAATACACAATTGTATTAATAAAATGTTAATTTTATGGTTATATTATGTTTATAATATTTTAATTATATTAAACAAAATAGAATAAATTTAAAATTGTTACAACCTTACCCTTTTATCAATAGTAAAACACTAAATTAATATTTCATATTATCATTTTTATAAAAAGTATCATTAATCACAATATTATATGAATCTTCTATAATCATTGGTAAAGTAAAAGATAAGACTAATCCTCATCGTTTATTAAATGAACATTTACTAATTTTTTAAATTTTACACTGAAGTATCGATTAAAAGTGCTTTTATGTAATAATAAAAGTTGGCAATATTATTGAATAATGATTTAGAGAAATTATGTTTTATATGTAAAATTTATCTTTTTATTAAATTATTTTTTTAATATGATAAATCTTATTTACGTTTGTAATTTTGCAATAAATATTTTTATTTTTGTACAAAAATTGGAATTAATAATATTATTTAATTTTAATAAAATTGTTTTTAAAGTTATTCAATAAAATAAAAAATAACATAAAAAATGATTAATTTATAATTTTATTTAAATTGTAGTAAGTAAAAAAGATAAAAAAACATATTTTAAACATGAATATATAGTATACTATATCATTTTATATTTTTAATAAAATATTAAAATATGTAAGTTTTAATCAAGTATAATGTGAATTTTGATAATAATGCTAATTATTAAATTTAATAAATTATTAAATAAAAATATTATTAAATATATTTTTACATCAAAATTATTTACACTTACAGTAAATAAATACACTGATAATTTTTATAAATAATTTATATATTTTTTAATAACCCCCACCCAGAATTTGCATCCACTAGCGTCTGCGCAATTTCCTGTCTAGGTTATGTTTATGTTTTCAGGAATAGAAGGGGGATGATAAAAATGGCGATTCTAAATTATCACTTACATGATGAATTTGAGTTAGCGCGGAAAAACTGAAATAAAACTTGTGAAGAATGTAAATATCTATACTGAAAAAGTGAAATAAAAATGTGCTATTGTTAGAATCGTTCCAGTCTATCATAATAATCAATTATTTTTCAGATACAAAAAAAGTTTAACGTTCCAAAATTCAATAATATGTACCCTTTCAGTTTTGTTTCTTCCTGAAGCTTCTGTACGCAATGAAAAAGTGAATTTGCGTATGTACTTTGTTAATAAAATATTTCATCATTTATTTTTTTAACGTAAAATTTGTTTGGTTTGTCTCAGTGACATTTACAATTTTAGAAAAATAAAAAATGTACTTTGCTTAATAGAAAGTTCATTCGTCATATTACACACAATGTTTGTATCAACTAGTGGTGGGCACACACTATATGTATAGTAACTTGTATTTTTTACAAATAAAATAATCAAATTTATGTTATTTTTATTATTACATGTTATATACTCATATTTCAATTTGAATACAATTTTTTGTTTTTTTAATTTTTCTTATGAATTTATTATTTATATTTTATTTTTAATAAACATACAATTATAAAATAAATATAATAATTTAAAATCTAAAGTTTATTTTGATTCTAAGAAATTTAAATTATGAATTATAACTATTTAATTAAGCATTCTTTATATATGAATATACCAATATTAGAACAAATTTTTCATTTATCTATTTCACAAAAGTTTGTATTGTATACATTTATTAGAAGAAATTAACATATATGTGCAGATAGTATAAGCAAGACTGTATGCATAAATAATTATATTAATCCTCTTGGGTTAATTTTATAATGATTTTGCAGAATGAATTTTAAGTTCTTTTACAACGTTTTAGCATACTATTAAAAAATATATATATTTTTTTATTGATAAACAAAGTATATAGTGTTAATTTAATATTTGCAAGAATATAATTAATATAACTTTCTTAAAGTATTGGATGTTAGATTTTAATTTTACATACGATACATGTTTTATAAATAATAAATAGAAGTATGAAAATAATGCATGAAATTTAAATTTGAATGAGATTAATAGAGGCATGCATAAATCGATAGTGCATACATAGTTATAAAATTTGTAATTAACAAATAATAAGTTTTTAATTAAATATTCCATAAAAAATAAATTTTAATATTTGTTTGTAATAGAATCGATGGATGAATTGAGTATCGAAAAGAAAAAATGTTGACTTAAAATTAGTAAATTGTGAGTAATGAAAATATAATTGAACATTATTGTTTCGTAAAAATGATTAAGGATCATTGGGACATACAATAAAATGCAATAATAGAAATTAATTTATGTTAATGATCAAACAAGCAACTATTAGGGTGCATACAATGACTTGTTTTTTTGTTTGCAATATTTTCATAGGAAAGTAGGATTGCAAAATAAAGAGCAAAATTCTATCCAATGCGAAAGTTGATGCTAAATGACGAAACCAATGATATTACAAAATTACGGCAGATGTTGCTTGGGGCGACAGAAAGATAGCAGTTGATCGCTGGGATTTAAGTAATGAGTGAGTCCCGGCATCTTCGCTCGGTCTCCGATTTGTACGCAGCCGACGAGATAGAAGTGCTCCTCCTTGAGGAGATTCGCGACCTGGAGCCTCCACTTGCTGCCTATTCGCGGCCTGAAGATATTCAGGACTTTGAAATTGGTATGTTAATCATTAGCGTTTATATAATACACTCTTTGATTATGGTTTAATTTCATTATACAAGTATTTTCTCTTAATACTTAGTTCTCTTTATAATATTAATATTTATTTAAGTCAAGTAATTGTATAATCGCTTTAATCAAATATAAATTTGTTAATTTCACAATATACTTTGTATTTAAAGAATTTTAAGCACAGTGTATGTTATGCAATAATAACTATATTTAAGACTTCTTAATTTCAAGTCATTGTAAATAATTATAATTATATTTAGATATTAAAAAAAAAACTCATGGGAAGAATTTGTCAATTACTAATTGTAGAATTTTTTTGTAAATGTATTTATTCAGTTTTCTTATTTATATGTAATAAAATTTAACTTTAAAAAATTGTATGCTCATTTATATTAATATTTATATTTAATTATTAGTCTATAAGTGAAAGAATTAAAATTTTCGTTTATATAGAAAAGCTTATACGATTTATACATACAAAATATAAAAATAGTTATTAATTAAATAAATAAAGTAAAGTGTTTGCTTAAAAATGAAAGAAACATAATTGGTATATTAAACATATACTTGATAAAGAAAAAAAATTTATTTACTTATAAAGTCACATTAAAATTACTATCTTATAATACATAAAATTACTTAAATTTCCGAAATAAAATTTATTTTGACGTTTAATATCAATAATAAAGTAAATTGTCAGATACTTTTTAATAAAAAAACGAATTTAATATTCAGATAAATTATGAAATTACGAAATGAAAAATGGTATAAAATGTGAAACATAATAATAATTAGTAAATGAACAAATTTTGACAAATATGTGAACATTGTAAAAACATTTTTCAATGAAAAATTATAAATAAAACTTATCCAAAGGCTTGCTCATTTAGAATATATTCCATTAAGGAGAAAAATCTTTTTTTCTAACTTACGGAATTATTGAAATATATACATAAGTGTACAAAATATAGTGGAAAAAATAGCAAATTTTTTAAAGGATTCATAAACGCATCTCAGATAGTATTGTAAAGCGTGGTAAAAGAATTTAAGCGAGCATCTTTCCTAGAGTTGCCTTATGACCCAGCTAGTCTGCATCTTTCTGAGAGTCGTTTTTTCAATTTATAGTGATTACTAAGCCACTACACTTAATACTCAATTAACGCTTGTACGCGTGTTACCCAACTTTGTAGATTGTTGTCGCTTATATTGTAGACAATTGCTATTTGATGCGTGTCGTCTCCTTTACGCTAATGCTCATTCTGTCTTTTCTTCACTATTTATCTTTCTTTTTTTATAATAATATTTTCTCATTTTCAATATTTTTTTCTTATAGATCACTCTTTCTGTGCTCAATGACAAAAAATAAATGACTTTCTAACAAAAAATATATGAATTTTTAATAAAATATAATTTTTTCCGTCTTTAAATAAATGTTCATATTAATATTATATTAATAAAGTAAATAAAGAGAAAATATATAAATATAATTTCAAGTTTTTTCTTTTAATTAGAAAACTAATTCGTCATCGTAAGTAATAGTTATGCCATGTACATTGAACAAAATTAAAGCATAAATAATGATTTTATAAGTATAATGTGTAAACCCAGTAAGATAATATTTTGATGATATCTTCGTTGAATTTAAACGGTAAAACTTATTGGATAAATAAATATTTTATGATATTTATCGTTAAAATATTTGGAATATTGATTTTAAGGTATTATTAAGATAAAATAATTGTTTTAAGTAATAAACAAGTTCATTTTATAGTAGCAATACCTACATAGCCACATAAAAACTAAGTATACTGCAAATTATTTGATAAGTATCAATAATACTTTTATTTTATTCAATTTTATTTTTTTTATTGAGATTTTATTACACATATAAATCCCATAATAGCAATATTTTTTTACATTTATTATTATAAATAATTAAATATATATTCAAATGAATATGGGAATGTATAATAAATTAATTAAAGTAAATAAATAGAAATTGAAATATAGAAAAATAGAATTTTAATTTCAAGATAAAGTTTTAAACTACTGGTTGTACTGAAATTCTAGTTATTACCTAAACTTAATTAAAATTATATAAAATAAACTAAAATCATTAACTGATTGATTGTTATATTAATTTTAATAATATTTATAATATAGTGGTTATTAAAAATCAAGCTAAAAAACTTATACAATTTACATTTTTGAAATTTGTATATATGAATAGTTTTACTAGAATAATTATAAATTATTACATTATTACATTATTACATTATTATAATAAATGATATTATATTTTATAAAATAATTTATATTGGAAACTTTTTTAATTATTGTAGTAAACATTGTATGTATTGTGATTTTTTAAAATTAAAATTTAGTTCAATTCGTTGAGTTGAATAGATTAAGTTCAGTACTATTTATTTAATTTTTATTTTTGTCTATGTCCCATTTGTTGCCTTTTATAAATTTATTTATAAATAAAAGAATATAGAAATATAAAATATAGAAATATAAGTTATTTATTTCTTTAGTATTCCTGTTATTTTCGAATTGATCGAGTTATTATTAAGACTAACGATGAAACAAACTACTTAGACACTACTTTTGACCTTAATTGACATTTATTCATTACCATTGACATTATCTTTTAAAAAACCTACTTTTGTAATAAGATGTATTAGGCACACTCAACAGTTTAGAATTATTAAATAAATTCAGTAATTGTGTCATGAAAATTAATTAGTAATTTTTATTCCGATACATTTTAAAAATTATAATGGATTGAAATTGAAGATTTATTGTTTCTTTTTTTTAATTTCAAATTCAAATTTATATTAAAAAATTAAACATTACCTTAGAAAAATTATTATATATTGTTTTATTAATCATTTAAAATGTTGAGTTAATTACTACAGCAGTTATATGCAAGTTAGCTAAAATCATTAGTAATAAAATACTACTAGTGTTTTTTACGTGAAGTAATTCTAATAAGAAATACATGAATTTATTGTCCATATCTATATTTTACGATCTAAATTGAATGTTTTTTAACGTTATTCTTGTTAGAATATCTTCGCGTTAACTTTACGATTTTATGGTTTTCGTTATTTGTTGATAATACTTATTAAATCAGATAATTAGATAATTTGCTACTAATAATAACTAAATGTTTTTTAACAATAAATAATTATTTTCGTGTATTTTATGTAATATACATTTTCAAAAATAATAAATAAAAAATTTAAATTTATAAGCATTTGTTTTTAATTAATTTAATTAATACAGTACAATATTTTTATACTTTTAACTTTAAATATAATTTAATAAAATTTGATTTTAAGATATAAATATTTATCTTTTGCAGAGTAAATTTCTATTATTGTTTAAGGATTTTATATACCAAAGATATGTTTAAACTATAGAAAGAAAATTTTACTTTGATATATTTTATATTAATGTTGGGAATTTTTGAATATAATAATGGGATTTTAATTAAATTATAATAATTTTTATTTATAATTTTATATATTAACTTTTGTGTCTTGAATATTTATTACAATTATTTTAACAACTCATATATTCAGTAAATATTTAATAATATTTATATGAAATGACTACAAAAACATGAATATTAATAATAATATAAGTATTGAACATATTATATTTATTATTTTACATTTAAAATATGTTATATTCTTTTTTTAAATTTAGAGTGTAGTTGAATATTATTTCTAAAAAAATATTTCTATAGATTTCTGTTAAAATTTATTATCATATTACATAAAAAATTTCAAATTACTTTTTGAAGTATCGATTCAATTGGTTAAGAGTATTATAATCTTGAAATTATCCCAATTTGGGTGATTCATAATCAATTAAATTATGTAAACTGTGTAATCTTTTCTTAAAATAGTTTGCATATTGGAAACATCTTGAAAACGACTTATATCAACATTCATTTCTTTTAACTTGTAATCTTTATATTTTTATTTTTATTTAATTCGGAAGCACGAATCATAAAGTAAAAAGCAATTTTTTTTAAATTAATAAAATGTAATAATTTAATATCATAATGTTCGAAGCATTAATTCTTTTTAATTGATAAATATGTTTTTATATACACTGTCAGAAAAACATTGAATCGTGATTCATCTATGTAGAATATTTGGATTAAATAGTTTCATGCTTTGGAAAGGTACGGCGATAATAAATCGAAAGTCACTTTAAAGATGATTTATGGGCAGCAAATCAGTTTTTGGTATATAAATTAATAAGTAAATTAAAGATGGATTCAATTTGGTCATGAACAATACTCATGCTCAATGGAAGGTTTTGAGAATGATTCGATTTTTTTTATCTACGATCAAAAGTCAAATATATTGTACAACCTGTGTAAATAAAAATCTGACAATGTATCTTTAATGATATTTAGGGTCAACATGTAGAATTGGTTCAAGACTTGGATTATTAACTTAGCATGTATAATAATTCCAAAAGAAAAGAAGACATGCTCTGCATATGTTTACATTATATATCAAATGAATTTAAACCATAAGGTAATTAAATTTTATTTTTTTTTAATTTAAAATTCTAACAGAGGTTTTAGACAATCTTTTTAAATATATTTCGATCTTTGAAAAATTTGAAAAATGTTCACGTAATACGGATATGAAAGTTCATAAAGGTATTGTGTTAACATAAATTTATTTATAATTATTAAATGTTAAATTTATTAATTATTTGTAAAACTGGTTTAAATGAAATTAGTTACTAGTTATTAGTAAATGTTACAAGGCTAATTACCATTAATAATGACGTATTTGAAATTGGCTTTAGTTGGGCAAATATATTTACTAAACAACCGATTTTTATTGATATCGTAAGTATTGATTAGAGACATTCTATTGGTATTAATATAAATACGATTTTAAGGTAAAAGTTATTAACTAAAATATTAAGAAGTTTTGAAGAGAAATAAAAATTGCCAATATAATCTTAATGGCAAGTTTGAAAGAAACGCATTCTAAAACGAGTTCACTGTAAGTGTATAAAACAATCTCAACTGGAAAAAGAGCTGTATAATAACATTATATTGATAAGATAGTGTTCAGTAGAAATATAAAAATCAATCATAAATTTATGGATTACACATGTTATGACGTTTCAAAAGTTTATGTTTACTATAAAGTGCAGAGTCAAAAGATCCAGGATGCATCGTGCATTTCAATTTAAAAACGAATTTAATTAAAGACGATTAGCCAATTTTTTCGAGTAATAAAACACCGTTTGATTAGTTGTTGTTAATAAAGAAAAAGGGTGCCTTCTTGGCGGAAAAGAGGGGGAAGGCTAATGTGAGAAACTTGATTAGATATACTGTTATACGAAGACATTTGAAAAAATGACATCGACCAAAGTTAGAAATGCTATCGTTTTAAACGCAGCAGGTAGCCGAACAGGAGGGCACATCAGCTCTCAATCTTCGGAGCTGGATTCCCCTGGGATACATTCGACAGTTCAATCCTGGGATTCGCACGCGAATTACGGAAATTATGGTCACGGCAATCAACGGCATGGCTCTTCTGTGAATACTATGCCATGGCCAAGGGCCAGTCATTTGATATTTTACTGCGATATCCAGGGCCATCTTAAGACCGCCACCGGTTTTGTGAAGTTACTCTTACTTGTAAGTTTTTCACGTTCAAATTATTTTTATTCACTCATCTATCTATCTTCCATATTTAGATTTATTTCATATTTATAATTATATGTTTAGTATTTTTGCACAATATCATCATCGTCGTCATTATTATTCTTAGAAATTTGTGACTTTCAATCTGAAATATCAATTTGAAGCGTTTTAAAATTATGAACAATTAAACAATTCAGTATATCATTTTTATTGGAGAAAAGTAGATTTTGTTAATTGTATCGATCCTCTTATATCTTTTATATTATCACAGTATTTTGATTTATCACTTTTAATTTATAACAGGCGAATGTTTAAAAATATCTTTAAACGGTAAGCGCTATTAGAAAAATATTATGGGATTATATTTTATTACATTTAGTAATCCTTTTTGTAAAATAATTTTATATCATTTTAGAATTTATTCGACTATTAATATTTACTAACTAATAAGTATGAATTACTAACTAATAAAAGTATTTAAATGTATCAAATTACACTAAATATTGATTGTCTAAAATGTAATTTAAGATTCTAATAGAAAATTTCATCGAAATTTTATCGATTGGTAAAATATGTAATAAATAAATAAATATTTTTAACATTGCATGAATACAAGTCAACGAATTGTTACTAACCTTACTGTTTCAATACGGATTAACTTATAAACAATTCAACTGTACGTAAGTGCATAATTTAAAGAGAATATTAATTTAATTTGTTTTCGATGTATGTACGAGAGTTATATTTAAAGTTAAAGGTAGTTGAGAGGGAAAAATATTCTCCATTTTTCTTTACAGTGACGATTTTTTTTCAACTAATTAATTAATTTGATTTTTATGACAATTTTTGGCTTTTTGTTAACCACACATGTATATTTATGTAATTAAGTATTTTAGTTTTATAAAATGATTTAACTTTGAGTATATCATTTTCTACATTATGTAAGATGAAATATTTTAAAAGTGAATTTACTTCTAATTCTGAATAAAAAACAATATTTTTTCATATTTAATATTCGGAAATAGTTAAAAATTGGATAATAATATTAATAAATTTATTTACTGATAATTTAAAAATACTTATATTAAATTTAATATTTTGTATCTAGAAAGTAAAGTTATTAACGATTATAATATGTTAAATGAATAAATGCAGATTCATACGTAATTTTATGAGCTACATTATTTTAAATGTTAAAATAGTAATAAAAAAGTTAAAAAAATATTCATTATAAATTTTGGAGCTTTTTTGCAATTATAGGATAAAGTAACTTATATGGATTTTTTTATATCAACGAAATCTATTAGTAAACGAACAAAAATTTTAAATAAATTATTTTATACTAATTTTATAATTTAAAAAATAATATTCTGTATATAATATATAATAAGGTTTTTTAATAAATTGAAAACTAAATGTAATTAAAAAATTTGGTTAGATATAAATTTAATTAAATTGTTTTCTTACCTTTATTAAATAAATATTGAAAAAATCTTATATTAAATTTTAGTAAGTATGTAAAAAATTCAGATTTATCATAGTATTTAATAAAAAAAATAATTAGTTTTATAATAAAGTAAGTTTAAAAAAGTGCAAACACAAATTTTGTTTATAACTTTTAAAATATTCAGCCTTTATTTATATAGATTTATATATCTAAGCAATTAACATTAATAGAAATGTTAAAATCAAACATTGAATTAAAATTTAACCATTATAATAGCTACTGCAATATATTATAATTAAAATTTTTTTAATCATGTCTTAATTAATAAATGATTAAGTAAATATATTCTTAATACGAATAGTAGAAGTTTTAATTTACAAATTATTTTAGTTAAAATATACATGTAACGATGAGATCTATAATTTAATTCATTTTGCTGAATTATTATTTCGTAAACGTTATATTATAGAGTCTTTAATATCTTTTTAATATTTATTTAAAAACTTTGACTTAAAAGACTGTAACAATGATAGTGTGGAAATGTAATTCATTTATTGTCAATGGCACTTTTTTCTAGTTGCATTTTTACTAAGCTAAATATTAATGTGAAGTTAAAGAGAATACAATATTATGAATAATTTAAAAAGATTGATAGCTCAAGTAATATACAGTAATTTAAAAAAAATAATAAAATAAAATTATTTTTTAGATATTTTCAGCAGCATGTTTAGTAACACTTTGTAGTTCAGGAACTGCCAAAGTCAGTCTTTTTATGCTACCGCTAGTTGGAAGGCTTCGTTTCATGATCTTTGTTGCGGTTTTCTGCCTGTTAATAACTGCTTTACTTATGTTTTTGGACATCTCACACGTCGTATACTTCTTTCCATTTAACTGGACAAAATTGGTAAGAATAAAATTTGTTTTCAGTTTGAGGACAGTAAATAAAATTACTATACTTATATCATGTTTTAAGAAAGTATTTTTGTCGATTGAAATATAATTTATACTATTGGCTTTTATAAAACTTTAAATATTACAAGTCATATTTCATATTACTTTAATTATATTTCTTTTAAAATGCAAATGTACATATAATGTATAATTTTCTATATTATGTATTAAAAGTTTAAATTCTAAAAATTTTTATTACTTTATGTGTTTTTTGCTTTGTGTTTAATTGAATTATTTTTATTTCTAAATTTATGGTTATAATTTTTGATAATTTTATTATTTTAATAAAAATTTATTTACTTTTATTTAGATCTTTTAAAATCTATAATTACAATAATTTGTGCATTTATATGGCACTTTCAATATTGTATTTCTTACTCTATTCAAAAACGTTTTTTATTTATTTATAATGTCTTAAACAGTATAATATAATAATAATAAAAAAATAAATTATAAGAAGGATATTTTATTAAATGTAGAATAATTATATTTTTAGAAAATAGCAATATTTTTAAATATAATAAAACAAAAATATTTAAATAATCTGATTTACATAAAGATATATTAAGACTTTTTATTAAAAAATAAAATTTGATAATATTCTGAATTCTGAATATATTCATAGTAAATAAAATATAAATTTTTTAAGTATAAAATTAATTATTGATGACAATTATGTATTATTTAGAAACAAATTTAATTTTTCCATATTGCTAAGATTATATTATTCATGTTAAAAAGTTTATTTAAGAATAATTCTATTATAAATTACTTTATGGAATATAACGAATAAAATTTTAAAAGGAAATATCTTTTAAATATCACAAGTGCTTAAAAAGTACACTGATTAAATTTATTTTATATATTAAAATAATATAAATCGTAATTTAATAATTTTTTATCAAAATATTTTGTATCATTTATTAAAGTTAAGAAAAGTATTGGATATCCAATTTTGTACATTATGAACACTAATCAGGAATCTTTTCATATAATTTTCCTTGATATAAATTAAAAATACGTTCTCTATTAATGAAATATTTATTTTTATTTTATGATCAATTATATAATAATAAATAATAGTAACATTAATCAATACTTACTTAATTATTTTAATTTTATTATTTTAATAACTTGCAAGTTTAAAAATAATTGTTGTTTTTTCAAAAAGAGGTGCATTTTTCAAATATCATAGATATATGAATGTTAATTAATTTTTTTTAAATAAAATTAAGTAATAAACTTATGTATAAAATAAAAAAATCAATTCTGAACCATAACTTTTGAGTAATTGAATTTTAAAATGTATGATATGGTAATTCAATTGACAATTAGCATATATCAGTTAATTAACTCAAATGATATAAATATTGATTTTGCGGAAGAATATCAAGAAGTAGTTTCAGTTTTATTTTTTTAGAAGTTAAAAGAGAAAACGAAAAACAAAACATAATCAAGAATTTATTTTTATATATACGAATAGGTTATATTCGTATATATATTATAATATAAATTATAATGTATAAATTGAAGGACTTAATAATATAGTTAATAGAATATTCATTTTAAATATGATTTAAAATTATTTATATTAATATTTGAGAACTTTAATAATTATTAATGCAGAATGCTTGATCAAGATAGAACAAAGAAGGAAAAGGGCAAAATATATAATTTTCTTAATTTATTTATTGGTGTTACTTGTGAAAGATTTTAAAAGTCTGTATTAAAAACGCTTATATCGCAATCAATATAATTGTCTATACTATGTATATATATTATAAGATTTTATATATGAACAAAAAATAGAATACAAATTTTATATTAAGATAGCGATGAAGTTTGATTATTCCAACGTTTAAATAACTCTCTAAAGCTCCGTGCAAATGAGTATTTGATTATTTAAAAGTGCAGTCGGTGAGGAATAATAAAAATTGCGCGATTAACTTGATGAATATTATTAATAGTCAACCAAAAAACAAGTCAAATGAACGCAGATGTGAAATTAAGCCAATTGAAAATTTTCGAGGTATGCTTTTTCTCTTGATTTACAGAATGCCTGGATATTTGCAAGCGTCGGCATCTCTTATACGACGAGTAGTGTGCTTCTTGCGCTTTCAATCTTCGAATACCATGGCGGAGGTTGGGTACCTCGCAGGACGCGTTCCCAGCTGACGACGACGGCTGCTCTTGGACTGTCTTGTGCTCTTTTATCCTTTCTGTTGTCTTGGCTGCATGTCCGGAGTGGCTTGACTTGTCACAGAGTCTCGGGCGAAGATGATTTGAGTCACCAGCTTTATAAGCCTGTCGACAGCTCCTCTTCCGGGGTTTGTATGCATCCGGACAACATACGCCCGTAATTTAATTTTTTTATCCAATTCCTATTATTAATAACTGCATTTTCATATATATAATATTTTGATTATTACTGGCAATTACATTACATTCATAAGTTATATATTTATAAGTTATATTTTTATTATACTATTGGGTGATATTTATATTCTTCCAAAATAATTTATAATTGTTTTTATTGCTTTATTAATATATTTATAAATATTTAATGTTTATCATATGTCTTTTTAGCCTATAGTAAGATAGTTTCTCTGTTTCGTATTTTAATACGTCATTACCTTCGTTTTATTCTGCTCCTAATAAAAAACCTTTTAAAGTTTTTTGAAGTGTTTAAATATTGAATAACAGTATTACGTTTATTAGGATTTAAGTAATTTATAATTAATAATTTCTTAATTATATTTTATTATCACACTTAGTTAATAAATACTATTTAAATATTCAGTATATTTAATCAGCGTGTTTTCTTTCTTTCTATATTATAAACTTTAATGTTTACAATGTTTTGAAAAAAAACAAGCAGAAATATAATTTTAAATGTTTACAGCCTTGATGGAGGTGCAAACTCGTTTGTACAACCAATTTCCCAAACCAAAATAATTCCAACAATTTATAGCTTACAATATTGCAGGCGACTCTGAAGGATGGCACCCGTGCGTCGAAACAACCTCCGTTCTGGGTAGCGAAGAATTCAAAAAAGTACCACGCCAGCTTCGACTCTAACAATGACAACAAGTCGCGAAAGGATCATTGGGCATCCGCGCGAGACCACTTCCTTAACTATAATCAATTTAACGAGGGGTTGGAGGACCTTCGACAGCAGACTGGGGTTACTGCATCTTCTTTAGAAAAGGAGAAGGAGGTTGATACAGAACGTCGGAGGCACCGTAGACGTCGCGACGCTGACGGCAACAGTAGCAGCAATTTGACCACTAGTCAGACTAAGATGAGCTTTAGCATCGATGAAAGTAGGAAGAAGGTACCACCGAAGAAACTGGCTATTCAGTCCATGGACAAAACTCGATCACGGTGTTCTAAAGATGCGACTAAAAAGACGACGACGAGGACATCAGTCACGAGAAGCGAGATTCAGGAATACTGGATGCAGGGTTACGAACACGTGCAAAGGACTGACAAGACCACTGCTAACATCGAGCAGTGGCAATCCGCAGCAATGAAGAGCCTCGAAGAGAAGAAGGCTAACGAGGCGCGTTGGATCGGGACGTGGCGCCAGCAGAAAGACCAGCTGGATGATGTCAAACCTTGCTCCAGCAAAACACTTGAGACTTTCAAGTTTGCCTGAGCTTTAGCACGAGACCCGTATGTTGATATGAGCTAGACTTTTGAGCAAGACTGATGACTATAGAATTTTGGACTCTAGTACGTATGCATTTTTCCCTGCATAAACTCTGGAACCACAAACATTCATTTTTTTCTGGTCGAGGTGAAAATGCTCCAGATTCAGCCATGTACGAGATTGATGGTCATTCATCCGGATTCCAATTGTATATGTCTTTGAAAATCAGATAATTGCTCACTTATAATGGAATTATTTGTTACAAAATACTTTTATCGTGATCGTGACGACGTTTCATTATCGATGCTTTACTTTTTATTCTAAAATAACTGTTTTTTACGGAACCAATTTAAGAAAGCCAAAGACAGTTTTAGAACTAATAATTCAATATCCAATCAGAATTATTTGCAATTTTGTTTTGTTTTAAATACCAATAGCTGCTTTGAAATAAAATTTCTATTTATCAATTCTATACCACTTATATAAAAATTGTTACCACATCATGATATCCATATATCTGAATCACGCGTTTATATCGACCTTTTTACAAAACAAACATTTTTCTAACTGATCTAGGTTTTTTTATTTAATTAATGTTAAGTTCATATTTTCCAAAGTACCGTATTAAAATATTATTTATTTCTTATTAAGACTTTTTACTCAATTATTAATGCTTACATCGCCATATTTTTTTTCATTATTTTGAAAATATGTTCATATCAGATTGTAACGTCATCACTTGAATATCTAAGAATAAACTCGAGCTAAACGAGTTTCATCATTTCATGTCTGTGAGTATTCTTTACAAAGTCGTATTCACATCTACGATTTAAAAATATTAGATCGTTTACTTGAATTTATATTAAAAAACATTGTAAAAAATATCAAAATTAAATTATAATACAAATCAAATGAAATCTTATTTGAAGAACATACCTAATATTTTTAAATTATATTACATTCAAATTTTGTAATACAAGTAATATTCGTTGTTTGAATTTTAATGAAATACAATATATAGATTTATTTTTAAATTAAATTACTTAATTTTTAAATTATGATTTATTTTGGTCAAATAATTAATACTTCATAAAATATTTGAAAATAGCTTTACGTGTAAATAGTCTTAAATAATTTAGTTCATATTATCAAAAAAAGTTTGTTCAAACATTAATAAATTATAATTGGCATAATTAACGTGGCTATTTCACGCAATATTGTTTTTACATTTTTTTTTACACACCACGACTAATATCACTATATTTTTTTAATTTTAATGTTTTACAAAATAAAACAAAGGCAAAATTATACGTTACTTTTATCTGAAACACAATAACAATCGAAACATTTTTATAGTCAATATATGTAGTCGCTGTTCTGTTTTCTATTTCTTATTATGAAATTTTATGTCTAGTGCATCAATATTTTGTAGGATTTAGTAATAAGTGATAAAGGGTTGATTTCGAAATTTATAAACGAGCTTCTAAAATTTTGCTAATAATGAATTCATAGTTTTTGAAGTTTTATAGATACGAAAAAAATATTATTATCTATGCATTTCTAAAAATGTTTGTATTTCTCTAAATTTTAAAGATTTTTGTATTTGATATGAATGTTTTTAATTAATGCTTTTTTAAGTAAGTCTTTAAATATTAATTCACCGTCGATTCTGATTAATTAAAAAAAATTATTTTATTTAGTGTATTATTGGTTATGATTCGTTAGCTGTACATTAAAATATTTGTTTGTATTTTCTGAAAAGCATCGATGTAATTTCTGCAGTATAAAAGTACATATGGTTATCACGATAATAAAACATATTGAAAGACATAAGAATATTAATTTTGTATTCTTAAATATGAATTTATCCATGTGATACTAACACGTGAATTTTAAAACGGATGAGTAAAAATTGAATTATGTAAAATAAATAAATTCGATACATATATACTAAAAAATACTTTGCATTTATTTTATTATTATATGTTAATGTTATATGTTTATATTCCATGTGATTCTTGTTTGTAATAATATATTAGTTCTAGTATTTCTTATCATAAAAATGTATATTTTTAATGATATCAATAAAAATATATGTTTTTAATGAAAAGTTTATAAAAATAATAGAAATAATGACTGGAATGGATATTTAAGAATTCGAAAAATATATAAACGATTTTAAAAATATTTGATGTGTTATTTTATATTTGTATATATTGAATACTAAATGAGTAAATTTATTACTAAAATAGATTTAGTAAGTTATACAATTAAATTTATTTCTAATATTGATAAAAAATTTATAAAATCAATATTATTCATTATATTTCACATTATTAATTCACATTATATTAATTTTTAGTTTTTTTTCCTTAATAGAAATTTGTTTAAGTAAATTTTAATATTTTTGACCTAATTGAATATTTTTTATAAATAATAATTATTATTATAATTTATAATAATACAATGAGCAATTTTTAATAAATTTTTTACATTATTTACAAATTACTATTTTTATTGTATTATTTCGTATTAAAATAACTTTTTAATTTGTGTATGTTCAGTTTAATTTTCCAAAAGTATCGCCAATATAGACAAACATATGTTTTATTTATTAAAATGTTATTGATATCTATTTTTTACTATATTGTGTGGAAATTACTAAAGAATATAATATTTACACATCTACAATTCAGAATTCAAACAAGTTTGAATAACTATTTAATAACTTCACCTATTTTAAAATTATATTTCATGTTTTTTTAAGTAATTTTATATTGACATATTATCTTTCATTATTTATGTAGGATTTGCACAAAAATAATATTATTTACAGTAAATTAACTATTTTTTTTATTAAAGTACTATTAATTAATGGATTAAATTATATCTTTCGAAAAGTGATTTCAATATAATATACCACGTGAAAATTTTAATAAAACTGCGAAAGTTAATTCTTTGAAAACATTGGAAATTCATTAGGTTTTATAATAAAAGATGATTCAAGATCTCTTGTGTGGGCGAGAAGATGCTCTGCACAATCACAGTTATATCACGCGTTTGAAAGTGATTGGTGAAGGTAATAACCCAGAATTGAACAAATGAACATCATTTCGTAGATTCGAGATGTTCTCTTAGCGTTGAAACAGAAAATTAATTATATTATAGTGTCAGCAACATAATAAAATTATCTATGTATACTGTTAAAATTACTTTAAAGAGAATAAGGCTTATAAATAAATTTATTTAAATATAAATAGATATTTAGAATATTCGATAGAAATAATTTAATGCTATTTAATTTTCATAAAAAATAAAAATATAATGGTTTATATTAATATTAATTAGTTCTTTATTTAGTATCTTTGATTTGTATATAGAGTTATTATGTTAAAAAGTTATAAATTTGTTATGGCTAACATAATAATGTGGCAAATGTTCATTTTATATTTTCTTGAAACGTGACAAATATAGAGAAAATAATAAATTGAAATACTTTAATTACTAATCTAAAGATATTATACACTAGCTGTAATGAAATTAATGTATAATTCCTTTTTTGTTTTTATAATAGCATAACGGTTCTTATATTACAAATTTATTTTATGAATTTCACAAATTTTATTGTGTATACATTTTTCAAAACATAATAATGAAAAAGTAATAAAATAATATAGTAAAACATTTAATTGAAATTAAATATATAATTTGAAATATGAATAAATTATTAAATGTATTATGGCTCAACGATACAAAAGTGAATAAACTATTTCGTGAGTTTATGCAAATTTATGAATAATAATTAAAAGTCAAAAATATGTGACTGCACATAATAAGATTTGGTAATTTAACAAAAAAATTATGTTTAAAACGTATTATTTAAATTTATGCATTCTATTTGATACATTCTTTTATAAAGATTTTACGATGCGCGAAAAAAATTGTTTAATTCTTTGGAAAAATTATTATATTATATTCGTTAACTTTAAAAAGTTGAGTAAATACATATAATGTCATGCGTTAAAAGAAAATAAATAAAGAGTTTTGTAAAATTATATTTATAGGTACGGAAATAGTTAAAAACTCGGATTTCAAAGTACAAGTTTAAAGTAAAATAGAGAATATTTCTAAACGTTAAGGAAAGTTTTTATAAATGAAATTAGAATTGGATTTCAAAAACTAAATTTAAGTTACTTTGTAAAGTAGAAGAGACAATAATAATTCACATATTAACCGATGAAAATTTTGTATAATTATTGGTAGATTGATTGCAACAATAAAGATATAGAGTAAATGTATAAGTATTTACAGAGTTTTATCTAATAAAAACGAAGTAAAGAGCTCCGTTTTAAAATTAATAAGTTTGTTTGGGAAAACATTGATCAAGTGTGGCTTATAAGTTCGAGAAAATGGGGCTATGGGACAAATAAATTGTGATAAAATATTGAAAAAACTTAGGCGGTTGGTTACAGAAGAAGTGAGAACAGGAAAAAATAAGTAGCGAAATGTTAAATCCATCGATCTCGCGGTCGAGTAGAGCACGAAGAGGCATCGAACCTAAGTGAGGTTTTCCGTATAGGTCGAGCGTACATATGCACACATGAATAGAAGCAGGTGCCCGCGCGACTGGAAAATCGAAAGGCCACTGAGAGGTCACCGGTCGCACAAAATGCCATGCGCAGCATCTCGCGAGTAGCGTTCGCACACGCGCATGCGCATAAGAACTCGCATCTGTGGAAAAGGCGAGGATGGACCGAAGAGGCAGCGCTGCTGCCCTCGATTGTTCCAAGTGCTTGTGCCTTACAGTCTTCGATTTTTATTGTCCTTCCTATTCACCTAACGAGAAAGCTCATTTTAGAAAAGTATTTTAGATGAAAGCACGGTAGATTTCCGCTTAGTCCGAATGAGGTAGTGCTGAGTTCGATAACCCTTTAAATAAAAAATTAGTTCAAAGATAATTTTGTTTCCTGTATTTTTTCCATTTTTTAATTTTCTTTTTGAATTTTGATAAAATCAATCTACACATTTTATTAAAAATAAAAATTATCTTTAAAGAAAATAATACTAAAATCATTTATTTATAAAATTTTCTCAATATTTTATAATTTTTACTTTCTCTTTAACAAGAGTTAATTGAATGTGTTTTTCATATTCATTATCATGTAGAATAATCATAATATTTACCATATTATTTATTAGCACGTTATTTTTTATCAAATTAATAAGAATTTTTTTGTTTCATTTACATAAACGTCTTTCTAGATTACATATGTTTAGATTATTGTATTAATCATCAATGAGGATTTTAAAATAATTTTATTATTTTTTAAATTTTTTTTATCTTTCATACATAAGTAATAAATATATATTAAATACACATTAATATTATAAATATTTTTTATTTTTCAATTAATCGTTTCAAATTATTCTTTCATATTTAGATTATTTTTAAAATGACTAAGATTTCATATAATAAAGCAAGAAATTTGCTTATGAATTTATATTTATTCAATTATGGACTAATTTATTTTATATAATATAATTATCAAATTCAAACATTTTAAAAAATTTTTTACTTATTTTTAGCCTATTTTTAGTTAATATCAGATATTCTTAAAATAATAAATCGTATAAATTTATGATTTAACTTATTTTATACTATTATAATTAATAATTATAAAATATTTAGAAATGTAAGAATTCAATTAAAAATCACAAATTAGCTTTACATTTATAATTTTTTTCTGCAACATTTGTTGAATTAAAATCCATTACAATTAAAAATATTTTTTTCCAAATATTTATAAATGCAAAAATTATCTTCCTTAATGTAATTAGAATACAAATTTTTTGTAAAAAAATGCAAACTTACTAATTAATTATAATGATTAACTGGCTAATGTTATGTTTATTAAAAAAAATTGCATGTAATTTACTACGTTATATTTTGTACATTCATTGTAATTGCTATAAATTGTATTAGTTACTTCAAGTGTGACACGTATAATAATAAATTAAACTGAAAGATATTAAAAATACCTTCATTTTATAAGGTCGTACGGCTTATAGTTAGACGATCTTCAGTTGTTGCAGCGTTAAGGATTAACTTATTTAATGCAAAGGTAAGCTCAACTGAAAATCATAAAAATATGTTATCTAAAATTCATGTATGTATGTAAATTATGAGTATTATTTTATTTGTTTCATCTTACATGTTGTTACAATTTTTTATTGATTATATATTGTTTGAACTAACTGTCTAAGTTATTGTAGTGTCTACAATATTATAAATTATCGATATTTTTATTAATTTTTTAAAAAATATTAACACTCACAGAAATGTAGGATATCAATAATATGTCAAATTTAATCATTTAAAAATTTAAAAATACTCATCACCGCAGTAAAATAATCGTCCAATCTATAATGCTCAAAAAAATAAATTCGTAATTTTTCAGAAATTATTATAAAGAAATTAAGTGAAAATTAAATATTTTTTGCAATTTATTAGATCGAGAAATCCCACATTTATGAAAATTCAGTACTGTACAATTTAACTAAATCAAAATATTATTTTAGCTGATTCGATTTATCGCTGTAAGATTATTATAGCATGTTACCGTGATAGAAGTTAATATCATGGATTTCTTTAAATTGCATGTGTCACATAACTTATACAATACTCGTTATTACATATTTTTAAATTATACAATTCAATAATTGAATAACTCGCAAGAAAAGGTAGCCTTTTATCGGCGAAAGAAATTTTTAATCAAATTTTATTTTAAACAGTATTTCATATTGATGATATAAAGACAAGTATTTTTAAAACTAAAAATTAAAAAATTGTCGCGTATTTAATGTAAATAAAATTAACTATTACTTTTGAAGGTTGAGATAAATAAAATAACTTGAATGAAAATGAATTGTAATTATTTTATTGATGTATAAAACTAAGTTCGAAATAGTTTTTAATTTTTACATTGATAACAAAGGACGTAGAATTTATTATTGACAATTACCAAAGCTGGGTATTTTAGGCTTATAATTAGATAAAACATTTTACTTAAATGGAAGAGTTACACCTATAAATTCACGTTCGACTGTATGTACACATACGCGAATAGCGATGTGAAGGTTATAAAAAAGAAATTCGAAATTTAAAATGTCAAAGTAATGTCAATCGACGGGGGTTCTTACGTTGCAAGTGGTAATAGGTGCGTAGTGCTTTAACGAAAAAAGTTAGACTTGGCTAGCCAGCAGATTATTCGATAACACATCATTAGTCTTATATATCTTATATGTTGCAAGGTCCTTTTCAGATTTTTAAACTGAATTTAAGTACGATTTTTAATACGATTTCCAGTGGGATTTTTATGGAGGAAACGAAATAGGTATATTCAGGTAGGTATAGGCTGAATAAAGCCGGCCAAGCCCCTCGATGCTAGCGCCTATGTCTCGCTTTTATCGGGTTCCGATGTGCCTTAGAACAGCTCAGACTTTGTGTCTCTTTCTTCTGTCTCTGGCCAGTGCATCGGTGCATCTCTCTCAAGCTTGTTCTCTTCGACCTCTCCCCATCCTAGTCCCTCTCTTGGTCTCTCGCACACTCTTCGCCAAGCGATGACCCCTCTTCGTCTCTCGCCATCCATATCCTTCGCGTGGAACCTGCGAGAGCAGCCGAGCGCACGTCGACCTAAGACCTCCGTTTTTCTCTCCTTCTCGCATGATAATCATTCCAGAGACACTCCGTGGCCAGCATGCCATGTCTTTTCTCTCTCGCTCTTCCCCTGTTGCCTTTGCCAAGCTCCCTCTCAATTCTCGCGGTAAGTACTGAAGCAGCGCGAGAGCGCATCTTCGATATCGTCCACATTTTCATATACATGAGACATTCCACACGCCACGGCACTCGGTCCGGCCACTTTTATGCCGCTTATATACTTGCGCGCGCAGAGCCCACGGCTTTTTTTACTGGCTCCTAATAGTTTGCCTTTTTCTCTCCGTTCCACACGCTTGTTTTATGATGTACTTTCTTTTTGCTATAAATTCTCTCTCTCTCTCTCTCTCTCTCTCTCTCTCTCTCTCTCTCTCTCTCTCTCTCTCTCTCTCTCTCTCTCTCTCTCTCTCTCTCTCTCTCTCTCTCTCTCTCTCTCTCTCTCTCTCTCTCTCTCTCTCTCTCTCTCTCTCTCTCTCTCTCTCTCTCTCTCTCTCTCTCTCTCTCTCTCTCTCTCTCTCTCTCTCTCTCTCTCTCTCCACACACACACACACTCATACATACATACATACACACACATGCAGGCTTAAAGGCCTTTTTGTGGAAAATGTAATCTTGGGCTTTTACGAATAAAGAAGAATGCGTGGTCTACTTGGGTTAAATACGAGTTTTCTTTATAAATCCATTTAAATAAATTAACCGGATAATGCTCACGCTTTTAAAACTCACAATGCGAGCGTATTATTATTTTAATATGTGTCCACATGCCTGATACTTATTTATCAGTCTGATTTGTGATCCTTCATTTATGCACATTTGAGCTAAATTTAGAAAAGTCAACTGTCTTCGTTATCATGCTATTTAAATACAATACTGAGTACTGATTTCAATCTAGAATGCAGATTGAAGAAAAAGACGAAAAGTAATTATGTATTAAACTCATGGCAAGAAGATTATAAAAAACTCAACACCGTCCGATGCTAATGCTAAAAGTGATTATTAATTAATTGGTTCATTGGGTCAAGCCATATGCAATAACTGGTATGAAATTTAAAAATTAAAAACAAAATGACCTTCGTTCAATTTGAATGCATTTCAAAATCATCATTTTCATATGTTTAAGTAAAAGATTTATAATTTAGTAAATGATAAATTATCTTATTTATTAGAAAATAATTTATAATCAATTTACTTTCAAAGAACATTATTTTATGATACACGAATTATGTGAATAATGCAAAAATGGTTTCGATTAGTATTTAATGATACTTGTTAATGGGTAGTCTCCAAAATTTTATATTATATATATTAAATTTACATTTTTCTTTCTAAAATTTCATAGATTTTTGGTGTTAAACAAATCGAAATATATGTTTTTTTTTCTGGTAGTTATTATCAATTTACAGTGATAATATATATATATATATATATATATATATATATAAGTCGATGTAAGGTACTCGAGTAAAATAAGGATTTATTTGATATAAAATTAAAGTTTTTACTTGGAGTCTTTTTACGATAGAATAATCACATAAAATTTATAAATGGTACTACATAATAAATACAAAAATTTCCAGCACATTTTTCTTGGCTATTAATAAACATTTACAAAAAAAAATTTATAGAATAGAAAAAATTAAATGTTTTCGTAACGAATATAATCTAGTATTTAAAAAACAAGAAACAATTTCATCAATTCTTTATAAAAACATGGTGCATTAACTAATACATTGATTCCATTTTTCCAAAAATTATTAAAAATTTCATATAAATTTAATGTAGATAAATATAAGGATAAATTTTCTCAAGAATAAATTAATTTTAAATAAATTAAAAGAAATTTTTGAATAAAATTCTTTATAAATATTAGAGATATAATGTACTTTACTAGCTCCATATTATTATAATAAATAATATGTTTCAATTTCATATATAAATAGTTAAACAGCGCTGAATAGTAACAATACACTTCCATTTTAAGATAGTATAATATAAACGACTATTATATTAAAATAAAGCATTAATCAATGTTTATGAATTTTATTCTGAAATTTAAAATGAAGTGTTTCGAATTTTCGAAATTTTTTATTTGAAATCTAAAATTAAAATATTGTTAAACTCTAAATTAGTTCATGTTTGGAACATTCACAATTAAAAGAAAAATAAAAAAAAAATTAATAGCAAAATTACTAAACTAGTGCAAGTGTAAATTGAAAAAAGAAAATTAAAATTCTAGTTAAAGTAAAATAAATAATAATTAAAAAATATAAGAATAATTTTAACATGGCCAAAATTTTTCCATTTGAGATTTGAAAATATACTAGAATCATTACTTAATAAATCATAATCACATTGTTTTTATTATTTTTTAAGAGCTGTGGGATTAAATTCGATATTTTGTTTATTCGCGTGAGTAAGCAAAAAAATCTGGGATTACGATCTCTACTAATTTTTCCTTCTTTGTTTTTTCAGTTTTAGAAATGAAAACTGAATAGAGGAGATTGATTAATAGGAGGCTGATAACCAGAATAAAGCAGTACTCGAATTAAATGATCTTAGTGTCTTTGGAAGTCGAAACGAAAGCTGGAGACAAGAAGAAATCAATGGTCAGAACTAATCGTGTAAGAGCAAGGGCAAATGAGAGTGTATGAACATTATTCAGATTACTAAATCAGAAAGTCCATTATGGCCAAGGTAAAGGATTAGTAAGTGAAGGTAAAAAGAAACAGCGGCGGTAGCACAGGAGCTTTGCAAATCGATCGAGTGAAATAACTCTCCACCCTCCTTCTCTTCCTCTACGGACTCTGGACCCTTCGATCTTCCAATGCAGCGTGTACGTTACTCGTGGAGGAGTTCGTGGGTCACTTTGTGTAAATACAAGATGTATTCTCTTCGCGCGGCTTAGCCCTGGATCGGAGATGGAGCTGGATCGGGATTGCAAGGAGTCCGAGGGAGCGATCCATTAAGACGACTGGTCTCTTATAATTCAATAACAGTGAAACGGTAGCCAGCGTCGCCGCCTCTCTTTTGATGTGCAGAAGGCAATCAGCCTGCGCGGTTGCTCCTCTCTTCTTCTCTCTTTTCGCGCGCTCGCAGTGCAGGTAGAAAAGGGACGCCCCTTCTAGTTCCAGGGGGGGGAGTAAGCACGACGAAATAACAATCCGCGAGAGGCTCGGACGCGCGTGATCGCTACGTCGGCGTGCTGTGCTAAATAATGGCATTGAAAATTAGTTCTACCTGTCGGCCGCAAAATTATTGGATTCGTCGAGCCGACGCGCCGACGCGCCGATGATAGTCCAACCCGAATCCCCAGGTCAACTCCTTACTAAAGTTTTTCACAATCGGGCTAAATAAGGCGAGTGAGAGAGTAGTTTATTCTCTTTCCCGCTTCTTCTTTCATTTCAAACGAGTCGTGTGCATTGCTTTACTTATTTTCCTTTCTTTCTTTTTCCTTTCTTTTTTTTTCCTTCCTTCCTTCCTTTCTTCCTTAATTTTCCATCTTATCATTGTCACAATTTCTTATTTTCTTGGGTTCTTCACTGAGAACTATCTTCGTCTGCGATTATACGATGCTAGTGTCATTTTGTGCTTCTAAATTCTAATCCATTCAATCCCTATCTTACGTATTTGGCACATTTTGACGCCTTCTCTGGTTAACTTCAACAAAGCTTAATTCACTTCTTCATCATGCCTCTTCCTTTAATTATCGTGAGATACAATCGGTGTTTGTCCATTTATCCAAAGTGCTTTTCGCTTTTTTAAAGCCTTTCATTTTTTCCTTTTCTTTTGTGTGTCTTTCGTTCATCATTTTATGGAGTTGAAAATCAGTCTTTCATAATGTTATTTCAGCAAACGTCAAAATTTTATCTTTTCTACGACAAATAAACTTGTTTCTTATTCAGACTGACTTTGATTTAAGGTATCAATTAGCCTTTATTTAAATAACAATGTATTTAAATTTGAAATTTATTTTACAGTTCAACTGTTACTGTGTTAATGTTTCAAGAAGTAGTTTTTAAATTAATCGTCGCACTTTTTCATTTTTAAGTCATTCAAATTTTTTTAATCCTAATTAATGATTATACCTTTCACTTGATTTGTATATCGCATTACAATTTATGAAAAAATGTCAATTGAAAAATGAACTTATTTTGTTGAGTAAATTCGACATTCCCAGAAAAATGTTTCATAAGTAACTTGTAAAATTGGATCGATTGTAATTAAAAATTTTATAAATATTTTTGTTCTTATATATAATATAATTTAAATCTATTTACATCTTTATACCATAAAATTCTTAGTTATTTTAAAATTTATGATTTTATAGATTTATGAAGGCTCTTTTTTATTGATATATTATTTATTTTGTTTACTTTTTAAGCTTCTCTGATCTAGATAGTGTAATTTAAATCAGTTCTAGTTTTATTTACTTTTCCCCAATTTTACCTTTTATGTAAAATTTGTTTAATTTTCAGTTAGTTTACTATAATTGTACATTATTTTTAGGTATAATATATAAAGTAAAACTATAAAATTATGCGTTTACAATTTCACTTTATAAATTTTATCCTATATTCCTACATTATTCCAGTATATATTAATCTACATTTATTAAATTTTGACATATTTACAATATATAATCATTATTCACTGTTAAAATTTTCAACGATAAACTGATTAAATTAAATTAATCGTTCATATGATAATTGGTCAAATGATCAATCTTGGGAATTACTAAAATATTTCCATATATTCATGCTACCTCGTGCGTAATACTTGAAAATATTCTTGAGATTAGAGATGATACTTGATAATTCTAAACTGTTCAGATTAATAGCAATTTTCAATTTATCGTAATGTTATTAATTATGAAACTTGGAGATAATCAGGTATTGACAGGGATAAATAATAACTAGACATGATTTGATCAGACGTATAAACGGCTCGATAGATAAATATTTAACATAACATTTGAATAACTTAATTGATAAAATTTACTGCAGGTTTTCATGTAAATAAATTCATATAAAAAGTGAATTTTTATTAAAATATAAAAGGTTTTGAATTATTTACGTTTTTGATAGCTACGGTTTAGTTTGTACATGCGGATTGAAAAAAATTTTATGAATTCTTTTACGCATATTATCTTTTAATAATGATAATTATTTTAACAATGGATTTTTTTATAATTAGAATTCCGAATAAAGTGATTGCCTCATTGTATATTGAAAAATATTGGAATAAAGTAAAGTTCTGTTATTATCGTCAAATAAACTTTGAAATATTATTCTAAAGTCAGACAATTTTAGCTATTATGTATCTCATATATTGAATCAGTTTGTAAATTTAATAAACAGCTTCAAATAACGTGTTTTCGTATAAAATATTGATTACTATAAAACTAGAAAATAATTAATAAATTTTCGAGTTTTTTTCTTCGTGAATCAATTACAATTTTAATATAACTTAACTTTTTAGTTACGAGGATTTTTAAATGATACAAAATTATAAATAGTCTTAATGTTTTAAAAATATAATTTTTATATAAAAATTTAATACTGGAAAAACATTTTCTCAGGTGTTAATATATTATTTAGTCAAAATATCTTTAGAAATATGCTTCAAACTGATGTATAATTTATTTACAAGGGTAATTAATTTTTATGTTGCAATATTTAAAACTATATTTATTTATTCATTTTTTTTTATATCGCAATAAACAAAGAATATAATTTGATGAACAAAAATATAAGAAATGATTATATTTTAAATGAAATATTGAGTCATTCTTAAATAAAATTTTTTATGTCTGCTCTTTTAATGATTTCACAATACATTTATTCAGTATCTTAACAAGGTAAAAACGTACAATAATTTAAAAATAGTTTTTGATTCAAATAATCTTATAATGAATTTTAGTAGTGAGGACATTCATTAATACCGCTCATTATAATATGATGTTTAAACATAGGAATTTAAATGTTGAAATTGTATTCTATTATGAAAAATAATGATTGTGGAATGCAAATAAAAAAAATAATATATAAATATTTATTATAATAGTAATATATAAAGTATGTCTCTCGGGTATTTTCCTTTTTCTGGAATAATCTTTAAAGCACATTTATTATGTATGTTTTTAAATTCTTAACGCATAAGTCGACTTTCGATTAATAGAATGAGTCAGTCAGGTCTTTGGATAGTTCCCATAATGCAAATAATACGCTTGGATATCTTTTTACTAAGTAAATTTTAATTAATGTGGAATATATTAGAAATTAATCCGAGATGTATTTGAAATACCATCAATTATGAATTTTCATAAATTAGTTATCAAAATTAACCCTCAGAAGTAAATTTTCAAAATACAAGCTGTAATAATAGTGATCAAAGGTTATATTTAAGAATTTGCTTAAATTCTAAATTAAATGCTGAATTTTTTAGTAGACTTTTTAGGAAGGTAGTCGTATTTAATGTCCGATTATATCATGGAGTTTAAATATCTTTGTGCTTGATTTGTATATGCAAAATGTGTATCGGAAATAATTGAGACAATCAATTAATCTAGTAGCCAACATAAAGAGGTATTAAAATTTTTAACAGAGTCGAAAATTGAAAATGCAAGTCAGACTCCGGATAAAAAGGAAAAGGGACCACCCAGAATGTCGTACGTGTAACTTTTATTGGTCCGATATCCTCTTAATTTTGTTAAATGTAAAATTATTCATGAATCCGTCTGAAAAATCTAATAAAATTCCCGATTGGACAAATATGGAGACTCGCGTGACCAATATTAAGCGTATGGAATCTATAAATTTAACGACCGTAGTATAGAATGAAAATACGCAATAAGAAATGTTCGGAAAGTGAGGGAATAAAAAAAAAAAACCGGACGATAAGAGGGGAGGACATACGATTGGTTGCCAAGGGGCGGGGTAATAGTTGAAAGATAAAAAACGGAAACTCCCTTAGTCACGTAGCAAAAGCACGTCTGGCGCGCCTCTGCATCTTTATAAATAAAACGTCTTGTCTTTGGAATGGTGCGTATAAACCGAGCAATTGGAACAAGGGAGGAGATAATACCTTGTAAAAAGCCAAGCCACGCGTACTCTCCCACCCAATCCGCGCGTGCGCTCTGCACTAGTGTCGAAATACACATTTCCAGGTATTACGTGTGAACGTGAGTAAATTCTGAAAGGGGCAGAAATAAGAGGAATCAAGTGGTCGCTCCTATTCCGGCGTGGTATTGATAGTCGACTCCGCGGCGCCTGAACAACTCAAACAATCCAGACAACGAGGACTTCCTGTGCTATCGGTTGATCATAATACAAGCGGAAGTTTAGAGCTGGCCGATGAGATAGATACGTGGATAGATGAATAGCTTAATGATGGATATCGAAACAGAGTCAAAAGAGTCAAGGAGAATATATACGAGGAAATGGATTAAGATTATGAATTCGTTGCTTCGGGCAATAAATTGCTTTGCCAATGTTTCATGAATGGAGCTTGTTATGCAGGGATTCTTCTCTGAAGGCAACTGCAGTTAAAACTTTTCTGGAACAGGATGTTTTCAAATTTTTGTATTTAATCAAAAATCCTCGAAGAAGATTATGTGAAAATTATGAAACAATTTTAATGTTTTTCAAAGATTAGCAAAAATGAGTTTAAATTTATGAGACTTTTTTTAAATCATTCCGACTTAAATTTGTTATTTATTTTAAATTAATTTAGTAAGAAAGAAAAGATTGCTAAAATTATTCAAGACATTTGTACAATTAATATTTTCATGGCAAAAATTATAATATATATATATATATATATATTTATTTATTTATTATAAGAGTTTAACTAGATTTTTTAATTAATATATATACTTTATTATATTTTCCCTTGATTAGTAAGTCACAAATGAAATTATTTCAATATTTATTTTAAAACTAATGCATGCTTACGATTAATATATTTTATTTATTTCTGTTCATATTTTGAGATTATTTAAGTTTATTTTGTTATTTAATATTTAGAAATTATATACAATAATACAACAAATTTTATTCATAAATTTGTGTATGGATGTATATTTGTAGTTGCAGATGTAATGTTTTGATGATAATTTAAATTATGATTCTCCACTAATTAAAAAATGATTAATTCTAAAAATGCTTTTGATTTATTTTTACGTATATAAGATAATAAAATAATGTAAGAATATTTCTTGAATCTTTTATTTTAAAAATAAGAATTTAGTTTAATAATGTCGTATTTAAGATGAATTAAAATTACTAGACCATCAGAATCTTCGACGATCACATCGTTAAAATATTCAACAAATACTACAGTCACAAGTACAAAAGATCGTACTTGATTCATTAAAATACTCGAAAGATTTTTTCTTAAGCATATTAGTGTTTAAAGTAATAAAGCGCGTACCTCGAATTAGTAACGCACACTCGATTAACGTTCTTTTATGTGCGTTTACAATGGCACGGTTTTACATCCAGGCAAAAGCATTTATAAAACAAACGTTTATTCTGCACACGCATCGTTAGAGTGCGAGAACGGGAAAAGGTAGATCGACACCTCGCATCATGAGGCATGTAATGAACACAGTATTTTCTCCTCCCCACCGCGACTTATCTTAATTCATCATTAATCTAGTCAAGGTTCATTTATTCGAGCATCATTTACTTTTTTTATTTGAATCTTTTCTTCTTTTTCTTCTCTTCCTGAGGCTCGAACCACGGAATCCTGCGGGTTAGTCTATCCGGCTGTTCTGGATGTCATTGTCGAGCGATCGATGAGTGAGCGAAACACACGAGTATGTTTATGAAGCGCAGGCTCGGGCACGAACAGCCGATTTGAATAAACGAGTTTAGAGCATGTACGCGTGCGCTCTCAAACTCGAATCATCGCGCACCATCAATCAGCGGGCTAAACAAGAGCAATTTTTCGGCCTTGTGGAAGTGAGGGGATGAAGCTTAGCGCGCGTCAACCCAAGAGGTGGCAGCGAGTAAAGGTAATATTATTAGGTAGAACCGGAGACCCGACAGATTGACAGATATAAGAGAAATAGAGTGAGGCAACGGACCATGCAGCTGTTCTATATGGAAGGAAGAGAGAAGGTAGAAGTAAGGCGACGATAAAGGGAGAAGAATAACTTGATGCAGCCAGGATTAATGAAAGCGAAGGTAACGCTTCAAAGTGTTTTCCGAGGTTCTTGTCGATTTATCAAGTAACAGTGGGAGAGAGAGGGAGATATAAAGACACAGAGATGTATGTGGGAGAGGGAGAGAGAAAAAGAGAGATAGATAGATAGATAGATAGATAAACATATATATATATATATATATATATATATATATAGAGAGAGAGAGAGAGAGAGAGAGAGAGAGAGAGAAAACAACGGAAATATTAAAATGCTCCGACTCTCGTCAGAAGGACAATATGTCTCTCAGACTTGGTTGTTCATGCGAACGTGCTCTGGATGCGGTGCATACATTCATATTGTTTCTATCTATACTTTGTCTCTCTCTTCTTCGAACCGTGTTGCGATGTTTGTCATCCTCGTACGATTCTCCGACAATACTTATGACTCTCACTCTAGTCGCTACCGTCTCCCTGAAATGTAAGGCTGAAATTGAAATGCATGCAGTATACATCCTGTCCGCGGGAATAAATTTAAATGAGCAAGCGCAAAACTTCAAAAACCAATAACAGCACATTGAGCGTGCTACGGATTAACAGACCTGTACCGGAGGAAGACGCATTTTGTGATTGTTTTCTTTTTTCTTTTGTTTTTTGTTTCCTTTTTCACTCTCACTCTTTTTCTTTCCTTTCTTAATCTTATATAGCTCTGCGAACCTGCAATGATTTTATTATGAGTGTAGGATGCATATCGACAAGATATACCAAGTAAAATGTATCTTCCTTGTTCCCTCATCATTTCTCATTCTGTTTCTCCCTTTCTCGATCACTCTTTTTCCTGCTTCTTTTCGTGAACAGTAACAATGAATAACCGTGGCGACAAGTTTTTTAACGCTTCTTCATCTCTCTGCTCGATCATGCTCCGCTTTTTTCTTTTTTTGAAGTAGCTATTTGGATTTTTCTGAGATTTATGATATTGATTTTACCGTATATTTTATCATATCTATGTACGACCTGCTTCCGGAGACTTGTATTGCCGTTACTCTTAGTTTGTATTGTTTGCTGCAATATTCAATGGGGAACACTGGATTATTGTTATATTAAATATGAGAAGTGATATATTTTCCTGTAAAATAACCTTCATTTTTTCTTTTACTTTACGAAGCCTCCAACTAGATATTAAATCCGTTCCACATCTCGAATATCATTAATTTGTTGAAGTAATATGAGTGTCATAGAGTCGTAAAAGAATACCAAAGATACTTTTTATCGAATAAAATCTTAATCTCGTATAAATAATCTTTGTAGTGTCCTGAACATCAAAAGTATAATTTTCAAATATTTATAGCTTTATTTTATATTCAGTAAATTTTATTATAAAATTACTATTAAAGTTGATGCATTGATACCTCAATTAATATCTTATAAAATCATTATTTACATTTATAAAATTGTATGTATGAGACCTTTATAACTGAAGATTTCGTAAACAATGCTTCTCGACTAATTTTTAATTGCAAGAAATTTTCATCTGATAAAATTTGTAATTCAAAATTTTATTATTATGATCATGTTTTTGATAGCGGCGATGATTAAATAATAAAAGCGATAACAACTATGATTATTATTATCATTATTATTACATTTGTTTTCTTGTTGTTATTATTGTTTTTTTTTTATTGTGTTACTAAACTAAATTAAATTGTGGAAAAAGAATCTATTATATCACATCGAACGTTTACTGATATATTTAATATTATTTTCTTTAAAAGTTAAATACTAGTCTAAAAAATGACTAATGCTACAGTTTTATATAAGATTATAATCCATTATGAAAAGTAAATAATGAATTTAAGCTAATAGTTTTAGGATATATTAATTGACTTTATTGCATCATATTTTTTAATAAGCTTTAAAATAAAATTTACGCTTTAATTATAGAAATATGCAATAAAATAAGAATAAAACACCATTAGAGAAGAATTAATATTTTGCTGATTTTAGTGAATTTAGAAAATTCGAATAAAGGATATTGTCGACGATATTGTTAGTGCACTTTATTACAAATTTAATATTTTAATTAAAATTATTAAAAGATTTTACTTATTTTTAGAAAATGTATACAACAATTTATAATGCAGTTTTATACGTAAATTGTATATCGCAGTTTTTCTTATAGTAAAATGTTTTAGGTATATTCATTCATACTAAAATTATTATTTTTCATTCGAAAAAAAAATATTTTTGTAATTTTTTAGAATATTAAATTATGAGTATATAACATTCTTAATAATGTTTAACAAAATAAAATTAATATATTTAATAATCTGAACGACAGCTCTCATGCACACTGTATTTATCGTACTATATCCCCTTTCTTTATTGTACAAACTTCAAGTTTTCTTATAAAAACTTCGAGACCTATAGGCTAAAGTAAACCAATCATATAACGATCGAGGAACATCTTAAAACTATACAACTGGATTGCAGCAATAATAAATGTTATACATATATTTGTCAATAAGACGAAAATGAACTAATTATCTTTTTTTACATGGGCAATTTTTTAAATGGTGACATATTCTGGTTTGATACTGCTATCAGCAAAATCAATGGAACTAATAAGGGTATATTTTATGATAGGCATACATAGATTTGTTGCAACTTAAACCTTAGATTCAAGAAAAAATAAAAAGTGTCTAGTACTATTCTCTGATTAGCTTGTATCTATATATACAAATGACTTCTAGAGCGAAACAGACTAATGCAAGGATGGTAAGAAGTGGTAGGAGAAAAGGATAGAATAGAAACAAAACGGCCAAGAACCAGAGCGAATGTTAAAAAGTGGATAGTAAGAAAGAGAGAACGAGAAAGAGAGAACGAGAAAGAGAGAGTGAGAAAGAGAAAGAATGAACGAGAGAGGATAAAATCATGCTTAAAATTTATAATGCGCGCTCTTGGTATTTTGAGCGTAACCTCAGTTGTGGCTGCCTTGCATTATTTATTTAAATCGTAAAAGTACGGCGATCAGATATTCATTGAGAAGCGAGATAAAAGTTAGACGAATTTTTGGATCTCTTGTTACTATGCGCGAGTATCTCTTATCAAACTGTGGAAATTGGATCCGATGGTAGAAGGGGATTTATATGTATGTACAATAATTTAGTGAGAATAAATCCTAACCTGAAAATCTTACAAATTTTTGCTTAGAATTTTTTATTATCTTACGACTTGTAGATTTCATTTTCATTAATGTGTATTTATTTCCTTTGCTTTAAGAATTCAAAAGAAATTATGTTCATCGTGGTTAATTCTCATAAGTGAAAAGCAATTATACTTATGATTAAATGCTACTTTGTTTCTGTCATTATGGCTTATATGTCTTATCGTTACGATTCAGTAATATCATATTAATATAACTTTTATAAGAACTGTTTTAAAGTAATGTAAATAAGATTAGCTTTTTTTCAAGTTTATTTTAAAAATTGTTGTTATAAAGCGTTCAACGTTCTCTGTCTCATTAATACTTTAAACGGATTTACAAAAAAAATTTCTACAGATTTTTTATAATTTATGATACTTATATTATTAATATATAAATATAATCAAGTTTTATTTTTATAAGATTTCTACATCAATGATAATGCCAATTACAAGCCTTTGAAGTACTTTTTCAAGCGTTTAAGTGTTTGATATAAATTCTAGACAAAACAAATAATATTGAATTTTTTATTAAATTTTCTTAGAATTATAACTTGATTATTTTTCTTAAAATGTACGTTGAATAAATTAATCGTGGCTATAAAGATATAAAACCAATATTCAAATTTATCGGATGTTATTATCGAATTAAAAATACGCCTGAACATTTAATTTGTTAAATAATTGAAGACATTTTTTAAATTATTATAAATAAATATAGTTTTCATTTAATATATAAAAATCAATAAAATTTTTTATAAATAAAGAAATATCACTCGAGCCCTTATTTATATTTAATTTACTAAAAATTCTAATATCAAGAAATATAAATAAAGTATTTTAAATTATAAATAAGGAAAAGTTGATTTTAATATTATTAAATTTCTTACTATATTACTAATTATGTAATATTGTATGTAATGTAATATTGTATTCATATTTTGGAAGTGATAATTTTGATTCTATATATTTGATTCAAATGAATGTGAGATTTTGTTTTAATCGAATCAATTTTTTATTTGTTGATAGAATTAAAATTCTTTAAAATAAAAATAAATTATATTTATATTTTTTGATTAAAATTGACTTATTTTGAAAAATAATATTTAACGGTATTTAAATTCAAATATTATTATATATGGAAGAGCAATTTTTTCACCTTTATTTAGATAAGAATATATTTTCATAACATAATTTTATTTGCAAATATAAAAATACTTTTGCTTTACAATCTTATTAAATTTTATTATGAATTAAACACCCTGCTAAATTGTATTTATGATTAAAATTAAATTATATTTTTAGAGGTGAAACATTTGCTTGTTTAAAAAAACGAAGCAGTACATCAGAATAATAACTGATGTATTAATTGAACTGGTATTTTTAAAAGTTAATAATATAGCATCAAAGAAAAGTATATTTCTGAATTGGAAAGGTAAATTTAATATACAAAGAATTTGTAAATACACTAACGAAATAAGAAGTAATTTTATTACACTAAATTTAAAAATGAAATAATTTAATAGTAAATGTATCACGGTGAATAAAATGAATAATAAGCAAAAATAGAGGAGTCTTTGGAATAGAGTAGAAAGTGTCCGATTAATTTATTATGAAAGAAAAAGATAAGCTCTATTTAAATAATTTCAAATCAAATTGGAGAAAGAGAGCGAGGACCGAACATGTGAGCTTCATAGAATTTATGCTTTTGAAACTCACGATGGACTTCTACGTACAAAGAGAGCAAACGAAAGAGATAGGAAAGAGTGGTGGGAGAAGTGAGAGGTGCCAAACAATGAGAGAAAGGTCACAGACTCGTAACGAAAATTTCTCGAGTTAAGAGAACGACTAGGTGTCGTATTGGTTCACTAAGGTCGGTAAGAAGAAAGGAAAAAACAGAGAAAGATAATAAAATGGAAAAGTTATGAATGTGAGAACAAGTAAGTTTCGGGTGTAAGCTCGTGGGTGCTGTGCTGGGATCAACGTTTTCTCGTCCTTTCCCCCTAACGAATGAACCTGCACAATCCAGCGAGTGCCTTTTTAGCCTCCTGCTGAGAAAATGCCGTGCGAGAGGTAAAAGGAAGAATAAATAAAGTCGATTAGAAATAGAAGAGAAGATCGAATATGTATAAGTAAAGGGGGTATACATAAAATATATTTTTTATGTTTTTTGCTTGCTTTAGAGGAATCACAAGAGAATTCATTGTCTTTTTGGGTGTTATAAATTTGTTAACCAATATTTGTTTAAAAGTAAATGCTTTTAATTTTATCGAAATATAAAAGATATGAAATTTAATTGATGTAATATAAAAACTTAATTGATAACTTCTTAACGGCATCGACGCAGTGCGCAAACTTAATGGTTACATCAAGTTTAATTTATGAGTTATAAACGTAATTATTACATAAAAATAAGTATTCGTTTTCATTTCAGTTTGAAGAGAGGAAAAAGATTACGTTTCGTTGATCTTGAGAATTGCCGACATTAATCATGAAGATTCTTTTGTTCAACGAGAATACATCCTATTTTTTAAAGGTATAGAGGGAGTAAAAGTGCAAAAAACTTTTTCATCTGCCTTTTACATTTAGACTATATTAAAGCTAATCTCTAAGTTTTTGAGGTGTGTAAAAAGAAGGAAGGGAAATTCAAATGATTTGCATGCTCGCGAGTCTTCGCTAAAAAATGCACTTGGTAGAGCAGGAAGGAAAAAAGGTCATCCCCGTGTGCGAGCATCGTGTCGGATATCTTCGTCTCCTCGTCTTCTGCATGCTGGTCACAGAACAGTTATTTGCATCATCCATCAGAGCAGCGAAAAGAAATGGTCAGCGCTCGATGGATGGAAAGGTAAACGAAGAATGCACCAGAATACTCTTGCGAGCCAGTGTTCGAGCGAGCGAGTGAGAAAAATGAATAAGTCCGACGAATGGGAATGAGAATGAGAATGAGAATAAGAAGGGCAATGATAAAAGGAATAGTAATGGGAATGGGATTGAACACGAGAGCAGAAGAGAGATGATAAAAAGTCCGCGTGAGCATCCGCGCGTCGAAGTCGCCACGATTCCACGCGGAGATTCGTCGCATTGTTGGATATCTCCTGGTAATATTTTATTGGTTTTATGACGTCATTAATCTCATTGCTGCTCCCCCACATCTTTAATCGTAACACATCTAAGCTTCATCCTCTTCCCCCTCTATATATATATATATATATTTACTTGGTTTCCTTCATTCTCTTCTTTATCCTCGTCTTTTTTATTTCTGCTTTCTTCTCTTTTACTCTTCCACTCTTTCCCAAGTTTGACCTACCTGCATCGTGCGCCGTCCTTTTAGTGAATTTATTTCAGTTCGTAAAATACTGAGTTTACGACATGTTGGATGCTACTCGAGCTTAGGTCTCATTTTTAAGGTCTAATCTCGAATTTTTCAATAAGCCGCTACGCATATGTCATGCCCAACATTTTTGTTCCTTTTGCTAATAGCAAATGTTTTACATTTTTTTCAATAAATTTTTTTTATCTGTCTGTTGTTTTAACTCTATCTAAATGTTCACATATTTTTCTTCTATAATTTGATCTGATTTTTAATTCATAAGTTCAAGTTTTTAATTCCTATTTTCTTTCTTTATTTTGTGTTCATAATAATTATTAATTTCATGTCCCATTTGGCAATTTTAACAAAATCTTAATTATAAAATTAGCATCATTTTTAAAATTAGATTTTCGGCTTTTTTCACTTATACATTTTTTGTTACTATTCTTGAAAATTATCGATTAAGTTAGTTATTGCTTATTCTTAAGTTCTCTTTTTAGTTTCAGTTTCTTCATTAAAGTCTTATATCAACATTTTTATTCCTTATTATTCAATTTTATATAAAAATTGATAGGTAAATAAGTAAATTAATTAATTATATAATAAAATTAACAAATAATTATATATGAATTACATATTAAATTAAGAAATAACGAAATATATTACATTCTTTATTTAATGGAGACGAAAAATACTGATATAGTAATGTCATCAATACGATAAAAAACATCATTTAAAATTTGTTATAAAGCAGTTTTTTTTATTAATTTTCTTATAATTTTATTTATAATATGTAAATTTATTCTTACTTAGCTACGATAAGCTTTTATTATAATTAATATTAAAAGATCTTAATTATTTAATAAAGATTTAATTGAAAGTTACAATTTTAAACAATCAATAATGATATTGAAATTTTTCCATTTCTCAATTAAAAAAAAAATATAAAGTCTTGTATTAATTTATATAATAGGATTAAAAGAGTTTAAAAAAAAATTTAAGTGATAGTTTGTTTCATAAGTTATGCTATATACATGTGCTTTGAATACATTAATAAATAAATTTAAGAAGAACTTTTTTTGAACATAGTAAAAATTTGATTTAATGAAAAATAAAAAAAAAGAAAAAAAGTAAAAAATTTCTTTGTATTATCACTTTTGTAATATAAGATATTAGATATCCGCTATTTACAATTGGCTAGTTATTGAGTAGCGAAAATTTGGTAATCGCTTGGTACCTTAGTTATCACACGTTTTTATTTACCAGTCTAGTTAGTAACTTTTTATTCACCAATTTATTTCTATCGAAAAGTGAGCCTTTTTCTCACGAGTTTAGGAAATAATCTACTTTTTTTGTTATTTACTTTTAAAAAATGAGCATTTTTCACATGCTTTCTTGCCGATTTATTTCTGCCGATTTTATTCGATAACTGTATAATAAAATCTATTTGATGGCGTAAGTTTTCATCCAATAAATAGTTATATAGTATTAATATTTAATTTAAAAACGAAGGATTTATCAATAAACATTAAAGTGTTTTTATACGTTAAAAGTAAGAGCAATTTTAGTTGAAATATAAGATTTTCTACTATTCGATCATTTTCTTGACATTCCTTAAATTTTTTTAGAGTTAAAATACTATTGTTCAAAGTTTGATATAAGAACTTATTAATAAAAAATTGTAATCTTACAATTAATTTATAGTATTTTTATAAAAACATCCTTGCATTTTTTTTACATTTATCTTTTCAAAAAATTTTTATTTCTTTCATAAATGTACGTATATTATTATCTAATGACTGATTCTTATGTTTATGTAAATAATTAGAAATTTATTTAATTCGCTTTATTAGTATTTTTAATCAATAAAATATTGAATTTAGTTATTATTTGTTAATGTAATGAATAATTTAAAAGTGCAAAAATCGTCAATGTTCAAATCATTCAAAAATCATTGTAATGTTGATTAATCAATAAATAGAGTATCGAAATTACCATGGATTTCATAAAACTCTTGTGTATCGTTCAGTTATAAACTGATTAATGGTAGTAAATAAGAAATGAGCTAAAATTTATTAATAAAAGATTCAATATTTTATTCTCTTATTCTCATAATGAAAATATTTGTATACACTTAAGTATATAAAATTACATTATTTTTGTTTGTCATAAAGATATAAATATGTATGTATGTATTTGTATCATTGCTGAATAGAATTATTGTGAAAATAAACGATTGTTTAGTAATTACAAAGGGAAGTTTGTATACATGACATCAATAAATAAATCAAGCGTTAGGAAGAATAAAGAATAAATCTATGGTGATGATAAACGCGATCTTGGAAGTGTTATTGGTATGGAAAACAGAATATATAAATATTTGTATTATTGAAAAAAGAAATAGTAATTTAGCGATCTTAGGGATTCAATATCTGCCAACCGAATCTTCGTCAAATAAAATAAAAATGAAATTTTGAACGGAGTTCATTGTGTTTCTATTTTGAACAAAAATCTCTCAATACTTTACTTGGTTACCAAGGGCTGTAAAATTGTGTCCTATCAAGATGTAACGCAAAGACTCCCGAAGACGCGTAGGCTTTTTAAAGCCGCATGTATAGGTTTTAGGCCTTCGATATTAGAGAGCGGGCAAAGGTTGCGTGCATCCGCTTTTACGGCGGAAGTTGGTTTAGGTAGAATCAAGGCGCATGCGCAAAGGAGAATCGAATATCTATTGTTCGAAAGTGAGGGACGAGGAAAGAGATAGCTCGGTAGAAAGCCGCGCATACGTGAGAACTCGGGTATTCGCTCGCGTTGCATATAAATATATTTTTCACAATTATTTCGAACTCAGGCGGCGCGCGCTCGCCGTTCTGGGGGAATATAACTGTTTCAGATGGTTGGAGCTCTAACGCGGCATGGCGCGCGCGCCATTATCGAGGGCCGCGATCGTTTCTCAGCGAGTTTGTCCGGTCACAATACAAAATTAAGATAACAATCTATAAGCGAGAGAGGGTAGGTAGGCAGAGAGAGAGAGATGTTTGGTACTCTTGAAAACGTTCTTTTGGTGTTACGTGTCTCGCGGCGCAGCCTACCATTCGCCACCTTTTACTTACGAAAACTAGCAAAGTACATGCTCCTGTAATAAATTGTTACTCATAAAACATTATCGAGATTCGATTGTGGTTTCGCGTATTCAAACGTCACGTCTTCGTACGTCGGGAACAATGAGGGAGCCGCCGTGGGATAAACGTCGCGCGAGTGTGATTTGCCTTCTTGACGACTACCCCAAGCTTGCAAGAACGTCTCGGTGAGGAAAAAATGATCAAAGCTCGTTATTTTAGCTAAGTATCATGCGTTACTTTTAGGATCGGTAGATCTCCTCTTTTATTATGAACTTTAGTGCTCGCAATTGCTAGCCAAACTTTTCTCGGTAACCTGGCATTTTTCTAGGCAAATCGCCTCAACGGAATTTAGTCGTCTTTCAGTGTCTCTCTCCTATATATCTTACACCTTATCCCTCCTCTTCTTCCCTTCTCTCATGCATGCTTGCTGGTTCTTGGATACCAGGGCGACGATTGCTATCTTGGACGCTGTGTCTTTTCTGAAGCTCGTTTTTTCAGGATTTGCGGGAATCTCACGCGTGTTTAAGATTGTGTTGAGGAAATCGTCTTTTTTTTCTTTGTCACTACTTTTCTTCTTTATCCTTTATTATCTTCTCCTTCTACTCTTCTTTCTTTTTCTTTTCTTATTGTTATTATTATCACTATTATCATTATTATTATTATTTCTTTTTTCTTCTTTTTCAGCGAAAAAGTTTGAGGAAGGAAATACATATAGAGATCAATTCTTGATCTGATTAAGATTTACTTTACATTTTGAGTTTCTTTCATTTATTTATTTCACACTTTAATATTCTATTCTCTAACCTTAAATGAAGAGGACAAGATGCTCTCAAAATTAAGATATTGTTCACTATTTATATCATGCATGATGCAAACGTGAATTTATAATGTTTTACTATTGTTGAAAAATTTTTCAATATTTTTGTATTAACTTATTTTATTTAACTTAAATGATTATCTAGCTAACATCAGAAATATATAACATTAGGATAAAATCTTAATTGGTTTAAATTGATGTGTTACACTTTCAATCAGATAACACTGCATTTTATCTCGACCTTAAAAGCATATTTTAGATATTCCCGTATCTTTTTATCGAAATTATAAAGAATACTGGAATTTAAAGTCTTAGATTTCACAAATTCAGAAAGTAAAATACATATAATATCGTACATTTTTTAATTAATTACAAAACCGTAAAATACCACTTTTAATTTTTAAGTTCAACTTAAACATGTATATATATATATATACTTCAAACTGTATGTTAATACAGATTAGTAACATATCGAGCTTCTTGTTTTATTAATTTTTTCAAAGAATTTCCGTTGTGAAAACCTGTGAAATATAGATAGAAAGTTAATGTTTCGTCGTTTATTCGCTGAAATATGTTTTTTTCGTTTTAGACATTTTTAAAGATAAGATCAATAGTAACGTACTGATATATAAAGTATTTAATAGCAGCACATTCAGTGAAAATGTCGCTTTCAAAGTTTTAAAAAGATGATATATTTTATCCTCGATAAAACTTTTGTATATTATGAATGTAACGATTCTTTCATATTAATTACTTTCTATGAATTTTTAAAAGTATCTTTGTCTCTGAAACTTGGACGAATAAATTACAAAAGAAGTACTAACAAGGATTGAAAGAAAATTTAGGTTAGGAGATAGATACAAAATACTGGTATATATCTGCAGTGAACGAAACCAATCCAACTTCCTAATTAAAAAGTCCAGAATTATATAAAATTCTCATGAATTTGACCAGATTTTTAAATTTTTTATAAAATTTCTATATTCATGAACATGTAGGCAGAAGAGGAACGAGATCCGCAAACAATAGTAAATGTTCATCGGACGACGAGAAAAATACCCAACAAATTTCTTAAATAAACCCACTAGGAGAGAACATTTCTCCTGCGATCAGAGGAACTGTATCTATAATATAATTTCAATGAATACACGTTAATAGTACATGTATAATCTAAATATGTGTATACATAATGTGCTAGTGAGATGCCCAAATGTGTGTGAAAGCGAATACGCTCCTCTTTAAATATTCGAAGCTAGCGGTAATTATCCTACTTCTTTATAGTTTCTGATATGCTGACAATATCATCAACTGAAGGAAAGAGATTTTAAAATTTCTCTCCGAGTAAATACACGTCGAGAGTGCAATAGCCTTTTCTCTCTCAGCGTTTGAAAAATATACTTTCGTGATAGACGGAGCGATGCGTGCGATTGGATAATCTGACTCATTCTTTCATCCACTATTCAATGAAAGCTTTACTTCCACTATCAACTACTTATTTTTTCTGTTAAATTCATGCTATATTTGCACATCCTTATTAATTTTTAATATTTCAATGAAATATTAATTTTGATTCTGACTCTGTCCTTCCTAACTTCTTTATATGAACCTTTCGATTTAATATAAACCTGCGATAAACATCGATTCGAGAATAGTTTGTTTTAATCAATGATTTTTTTAAAGTATGATTTTCTTCGAGTAAATAAACTGTTGTCTTTGATAAAAAAATCTGCTTTTTTAAGTATTATGTAATATGAAAAAAGTTAGACCTTTCAAATGTCTCTCATTTCAAATATTTGCTCTTAAGATCTTACATCAAAGCTCTTAAAAATAAATAATTTATAAATTATAATGAAATATAAATACAGTTTTATGCATATGAAATTTGTATTGCAAATATGTAATCATCAAAACAATTCTCATAATAATGAAGGAAATATATTATTGCATTTCTTGTAAATATTAATAGATGTTAACCAGTAAACTTAATATTTTTGAAATAAAAAAAATAATTAAATATTATTTTCAGTTTATCAGTATTTAACAATGTAAATTGGACATTTATGTATTAAATTAATCTTATACAGTGTTATAAAGGATTTAAAAATTTGAAAATAAAAACAGTCAAGTACAATAATTATAGTTTTATCAGAAGGAAACAAATATGCATATATTTTATTTTAAAAATCTATAAAATCGAACAATAGAGAACACGTTTTGCTAATATGTGTTATCCTTGAAAATTTATATAAAGTATTTAACAGACAGTATCATAATATGAAAAAGAAAATATATAATTATTCAAAAGTCGTGATATAAATTATAGATACATTAATGTACATCATAATCTTAAGAAAGTAGATTTCCTTGAATTTCGAATTCTAAAGGCTTTAAAATCAAACATTATCTATTGCCCTAAAACCATTTATTTGATATATAATATTTACTTAAAAAAGGAAAAAGGAATAGATTTGAAGCATTTACTTCAAATAATTTTTTAATTATATACTAATTTTGCTTGCATAACAAAAAATAAGTTTGTCAAAAAAATGAGATTTTAGTAAAATAAATCAGATGTCGAAAATATCATTGAATTAAAAAGAAGTAGTATTATATTTTTTGTTTATAGACAGATTCTTGAATATGATTTGAGTTTGTAAAATGAGCACATTTCTTTATTGAAAAATGAAACGATCGAGCAAAAGGTTTCTGGTATCTTCAAAGATTGCGCAATATGTACTTAGATGAAGTAAAATAAATAAATAGTATTAGAAGATAATAAAAAGCATAAAGAAAGAGAGCAAATTTCCCTTAGGAAGATTTTTTTTATCTCTTTCAATGCACTTTCTCATGCCGCGAAGTATATGAATGAAATAGCGCGAGTTTATAAAGCTCAGGATACCTATGCGTGAGTATATATGATTGCTATTTCGGTAATAAGTAAGTCAGACAATAAGAATTTCAGTTGTATTAAAGATAAAGAGAGAAGGAAGAAGTGCGTCGAATAGCGGAAGAACAAGAAATAAATGTGACCGGCAGAGTGGGAACGAAAAGAAAGAACGAAAGAACGAGAGACCGAAGATGCGTGTGAAAAAGCTTCATTCCAATACAGGTTACATTTCTTAGTGGGAATGAGTTGTGGCAGTCGTCTAAAATGTTGATTTTACTAAAAGGCGAGGACTTCCATGTGATCTAAAGGACGATTCTCGCCTGTTATCTTTATTTTCTCTTCTAACATTCTTTTTTCTCTTTTTCTTTTTTTCTCCCTTCCAATCTACTTTTTATTTCCATAAAATTACGACTGGGTATATTGAATGAATTACAATTTCGAATTTAAATAAAGAGGTCGGTCCTCGTAAAGTCCCCGAAATAATGTGGTGGCTTTTTAATTAACAGAATTTGTTGATTCGAGTGTTTGATGGTACTGTTAGCTGTAACATTTTTGTGTTCTTAGTATATGATTGACACTGTTTGTCACTTTTGCAAGTATTCCTGTGAGGTTTTTTAATTAAAGTAGACAGATTTGAAATTTTCAAAAAGTAAATATTAATAGCGGCAACATTACTAGTAGTAATGCTAATTAATGAACGCATTTTATATACTTGCACTCTGCTTTCATTTCCTTCAATTGTATTCAGCATCATAAAATTATTGAATCTTTAAAATTAATTTCATTGTTCCTAAATTATGCATACATAATGACCTTCTGTTCTTTACGTATATTTATTTAAACGTCTATTGATTGCATCACTTGCTACTAAGTAAATAGTAAGTGCTAGTTCAATAATCTATGTTACATTTAAATGAGGATATTCAAAGTAGTATTTATTATTTCAAGAAAAACTTTATATAAAAATGCATAATACAATTACATTAAGTAAATAACTTATATTTTAGATGCCATTTTCTGTGACAATGATTTTAGAATAATCTTTATCTAGTGTCAGATAATTTATAAGATGCATATATTAGGGCTTAAGAATTTAGAGGGATGCAAAACTTGTGTAATTAAATTAATTGATTTCGTAAGTTAGTTGGTCATTTCATAAAAAATAAGAATGTGATTTAGCTGTGAAATAAACGATAACTATCCATTAAATAATCTAATTCTTAGAATGCACTGCAAGGTTTTAGAAGTGCAGAGTTCCGGTCTACCAAAAGCATCGAGTTATTTTGTCGGCTTATATTTCTGATATATGTAAGTATGTGAATCCAGTAAACAAAGAATTTTGTCTGCTCTTGGTAGAAATAAAAGGAACTGGTTTTAAACATGAATAAGGATAGAGGTATTGCTTGTGTATATGTATGGGTATGTGTTGAGGTGAAAGAGAGAGAGAAGGATAAAAAAGAGAAAATATTGTATTCAAGATCATAAGGCCGAAAAGTGCTGGAATCATGCATGAATATATAAAGTGCAAATGTACGTGAAGTTCGAAGTCCATGTTTCTTTCAAAGGTCAACTGTAAGTTTGAGTGGAGTATCCATACAAATAACCGCCCAAACTGCCTCGATTCCTATAGGACCCACGAGTTTTCTTAAAGAGAGAGTACAAGAGCGGAAGATGCGCGGGAAAGTCTGAGCACGCGGATCTTAGTAATCCTCTGACAAATGTGCATCTCGTAAACGTAGTCGGAGATTGATTATAATCCGCCAGAGAGTGATAATTTTAACAACAGATGTCGCTTTATAATTTTACCCCAAGTAACCCAGGTATGAGGTCGAGAACTCGTGGCCGGCCGCAAAAGAAAGAGGAATATAAGGATTGGGGAAACCAAGAAAAAGCCATGGAGAGGTTGAACTCGCGCTTGCAAGATCGAAGTGGTTTCAAAGTTTTACTTACTATTTATAATGGAATTTAGTAACTGCTTTGTAATAAAATTATGATTTTATTAGATTCTTGATTATTCTTATGCTGCTTGTTACAATTGATAATGTTTTCTATAAAAATAATGAATTGCATAAATATGATAATAATAATACATAATAACTAATTATTTTTGGATTACGGTAATTGTATTTTTTTTTAAATAGTTATTTTAATTAAAATATAGGAGGCACTTTTTTGTTACTTTAACAATTTTCAGAGTATAATAACTTTCATTTACGATATCTTATTAATAAATCGGATTTTTCGAGGATTTACATTAGGGTTTTATTAACCTATATAGAATATTATTTAAAATATCATCGCATTGTATAGAATTTCGAAATTATGACAATAATTCATATGAAATAGCTTTATGTATAAGTTATGAAAAATTGTGTAAGCAGTAATAGAAATATATTCAAATAAACTATATTTTGTACGAGAATAAGGTACATGTATTATAAGTTATTAAAAGATACAATGAAGATAACTTTGTTAAGTATTAACAAAATTGGATACAAAAACTTAAAATAAGTTTAAGTAGTGAATATTTCAAAATTAAATAAAGTAAATTAGCAATAAAAAAATTCACGTAAATTATCAAGTTTAACAATATTTTTATACAAATAAAAATATAGGACTAGAGATATTTTTTTTATTAATCAGATTTATTTCCATATGATTTAAAGAAATATATTTCATTCGAATTGTAGATAGGTAACAAATTAATAAATACTGAATGTTAATCTACTGTTCTATTAGCAATAATGATGTAAGAATATAAGACAAATATCCGTTATCGTTTAACGCAAGTATATTATTATTTTCCCAAGGAGTAAAGTACTGTTTGCGTAAAATTGTATTTTACAATTCATTTGTTTGCAAACAAATGCCCGCGTTCACACACAGGCAAGATGAAATTAAAAGAAAAAGAAAAAGCAGAAGGGAAGACAAATGAGTAAGAATAAAAAGGTAAAAAGGAAAGAGCGACAAGAATAAAAGGCCTACGGAGAATAGCGCAGTGATATAGAAGAGATACGAATAAGAAGAAGTAGAAAAGGTAGACGAAGAAGAAGAAATGCAGCACCAGTAACATCGGCAGAATCAGCATCTGTGGCATCAGCTTCAGCACCGTTTTTTCTCTCTTCCTTTCCTGGTATACGCGACAGACGAGGACACAGAGAAAGATACGCAACACGCGTTCCTAGACGACAGGATCGTAAAATCCTCATTCTCTACTGTCTTCTATCAGCCTGCCAAGCTTTCTCAACTTAAGTGGGGAAGGGAAGCTGGAAGACCGAGAAAGATGCTGAGCATGTACCTCGAGTAGAGGCCCGGGAGAACTTTGGCGTATGTAGGGAGCCTTCCGATAATTCGCTTTGAGGTCGGGTCCTTAGACCTTTGGAGCTGATCCGTATCTCGCGGATATCTCGCGCACCACAAGCGTTGTGCACACATACCCGTCGCGAACTACAATCGAGTCCTTTTCGTCGTCACGAACATCGACACCATGATACTGTAGGAGTGCGGGAGCAAATGGACAAAGTAAGGAGAAATTCGAATACTCAGAGGGAGGGATGCCGTGCTTCAACAAGAGGATAAAAAAGAACACGGGTCTGTGTCGTTTGACTAAGTGTTATTAGATCGAAGTTTGGGGTGAGGAAACGGTTTAGCACATGAAGGGGCGAACTACGAACGAACGGAGTGCGGAAACGGGTTCTCCCTCACTTTTAAATGTAACTTACGCATACTCATAAACTTCGATCTCCTTAACTATCCTAATGATGGTGGTCCGGCTGATACTTTTTCTTTATTCTTTTCCCTTTCTCTATTAATTCTCATTTTAACCTACCATTCGTACTGTCATGCTTTTTATTATTCTCCCTGAGTTCATTATGGTTTCGGTGACAAATAGAGAAGCAGGTGTTTCTTTAAATGATTTAGTTACCTACTTTTGCCATAGATATTTATGCAACTTAACTTTAGAAATCCTTACGTATGATACTCACTTATACCAATGTATACAATAGTAAACACACAATCCATTTATTCGGGCCCAGTAATTGCTTTTACATCTAGTCTTTTAATCAGTAATCTATTTATTGCATTTATTTCTGTTTACTTATTTCATTTCTTGAACAATTATTATATTTTCATCTAATTATTTATGAAGTATTTATTTATAACGGTTAATTTTTAAAAAATTTTTCTCAATATTCTACAAATGAATATTAAAACATCAAACACTATTGCCTCCTACGTTCAAATACACGACCTCACGCAAGCAAATTTGTACCACATTTTTTAATATGAATCCATAAGAAATTGAAAAAACTAAATTAGCTAAAAAATGATGTATTTAAAATTTGTAAATTGCAATGCAATACAATTATTTTTTTTAATACAATTGAAATTAATAATAATTTTTAAGTTTGCGTATTCTACTTAAAAAAAATTTTTTTTACAACTAAGATAGTATATATATTTTGATGTGTATATATTAATAATCGTATTCACCCATCCAAATTTATTTCTATTAAATTAGTTGCATTTAACGTATTCAAAATGATTGTAAGTTGATTTAAAACACTAATTTCAATTCTCTATAAGTTTATTATTTATAATTAGTTATTTATAATTAGAAGAAAACTAAAACTTTATAATATAAATTGAACTTGTTATAACTATGAAAAAGAATTTATTGGTAAAGCTAAATAAGTCTTTTTAATCACATAAGCCATTAAACGATATTCACTATTGTCGTATACATACTTATACGACTTATTTCAAGTTGAAACTTACTTTCTGTTCATTTAAATATTTTTCGAATATTTAAAAATATTATGATTAATAAAAGATTTTACTTGTGAAAAACCTTATAGATTTAATGAATTTTATTATTTTATTTGATGCTTCATTTATTATATTTTTATTTCCCTTTAACTTTCACAAGTGTAATTTAAAATGTTAAATATTAAGTTTAAATAAGCAAAAAATTTTTCTAAAAAAGCTAATCGTTATAGTTTTTTAAGATTCATAAATTTTAAAACAGGTTTTAAATCTTACATCAAAAGAGAGAAGTTTCAAAATAGTTTTTTCATTCTTTCATAATATAAGAAATATCATTCTTAATTGAAGGCTATATTTTCTTTATTTAAACTTATTCTAGCAACACTTGTTTTTTTGTTTTTTTGTTTTTTTTAATTTTCTGTATTCATTGTTAAAATAAAATTAACGTTTAATATATAAAATTTTAATTATATTAGAAAATCCAATTTAATTTTGAATATAAACAATTTTTATTCAAATATTTAAAATATACTTTAACTATCTTAATTATGTTATAAAATAAGAAAAATGTATACCTTTGAAGCTAAGTATATCATGAATCAAAAATTAAAAATTTAATGTAGTTATTGTAAATATGATGAGGTATTTTATAAAAATATCAATTTTCTCTAAATATGTAATATATATTTTATAAATATATTGTCTAAATATACAATATATATTTAAGGAGTATTTATTTTATTTACAGGTTATTTATAGTATGAAAAAATTTATTAAGTTAATTTAGTGTATCACTTAAAAAGGGAATTTATATTATTTCACAGATTTAAAAATAGTAATTTTTTTAAAAATTATATTTTGTAAAATTGAAATACATTGAGACCTGCTGTCTCGCCGATAAAACACAGATTAATAATTTATTGATATACTTTTTGAATGCTGGAATGATTTGCATAATATTTTGAATTATATATTGCTTATTGCGTTACTATTTTAATATATTTAATACTATAAACGAATTGTACATAATTATAAATAAATATATATATATACATATATATATAAATAATAAAATTAAAAGATTTTGTAACTATACTATTTCTACTATATTATTTAATTTCAGATTGACTTTCATAATTTACAATAAAATTAAAAAGTATGTAGAAAACTAAATAGAAAATTTATTAATTAAGTACTTAAAGGATTAAATATTTTAGATCCAATTGAGTTTTAATAGTTGAAAGCAAAAAACAAGAAAAACTTTTAATTAAATATTTGTATCACTATTGTAGCATGAAATATGATATTATTTTTCATATTAGATAATTATGTTAAATTAAATAATATACAAAATTTTTTTAATAATATTAGAGAAGGCAGAAGATCAAAAATTAAATTTTCCTTTTATTTTTAATAATTGAAGTTAATAGCTTCAAGTAACCTATTTATGTACATATATATATATATATTAAATGATATTATTGATGAATTGATTGAATTAAATAATATTTTTTCTGAAAAGCAAAATTGTTTTATAACAATTTTTTTAACATAATTTTTTAAAGCTAAAATTATTTACATTATTTTAAGAACATCTGTTACAGAATATATTTTTTAAGTTTCATTTTATTTTATATGTTATTTTTTCTCTTTTAAATAATATATAATTATAGAAAAATTACTTTTCAGGTTTAACAAAAATTTAAAGTCGTCTATTAATCCGAAATTTTAGGAAATAATTAATTTTTATTACTTCATAATATTTCTTATTTAATTATTATTGATATATGTAATTTATTATTTACAGAAATTTGTATGATCTTATTATTAATATAAAAAAGTTATAACTAACTCTATAATTATATCAAAAAGAAAAAAATTTTGTTCCTATTATTGGTTATTTTATAGTCCCACTTACAATTTACATAACAAAAAGTATTTACTTATTTACTTGTTTCGATAAAAATATAAAAACTAAATCTATTTATAATAATTTATTTGATTTTAAAAATTATTAATTCTGTATTGTAAATTATTCATTTATACACTTAAACATTTTAATTCAAATATCAATATATTTCTGTGGATTCATTTGTTTTGTTACAAATTATAAAGCGTCGCGTTAATATAAACTTTTAATAAAATAAAACTAGAATAGTATGTAAATAAATATATATATAAATATTTTATATTATTTGAAATTTAACATTTTGACGAATTATAAATTCGTAAGCAGAGTTATATGCTGTATAAAACTTTACAAATGAAAGAAGTATTATTTCAACTTTGAAAACAAATTCGCTTTAAAATATTTGTTAATATCAATCGTAAATGTAAAAATTAAGTAAATTATTTTATAATTTACATGGATATTATGATAAATTTGTATTTAGTAATTAGAATAACATAAATAAAATGAAAAATATTATAATGGGTAATATTTATCATAAAGGTTTAAGCGACGATAATCGGTATTACAATTTTTGGCACAAAGGATTTGATAGTTGGTGTACATCGAAAAATACAAAGACAGATAATAAGTTAAAAGCTAGTAAATTATAAATTGTACTTCTAAAAAATATAATATTACAATTAATATTTCTATTCTTTTATAAAAAAATTTATTAAGCAATAAATTTTCATGATCACATAATCAAAAATTCATGTTTTACAAAAAAAATCAACAATTTTTAAGTATTGTTAATTCAGAACATTGCTGTTAATTCACAAAAAATAACCTTATAAATATAAACGTGTACATGTATGAATAAATATTACAATTTTTTTAAAAAATTTTTTTACTTTTTAATAAAAAATATTTATATTAAGATTATTTTTTAGAATAATTTTTTTAAAAATATTTCGGACATAAAATTTGTTTAACAATTCTGCGTTATTATATTCGTACATTATTATATTATTTTATTATATTATGAAATACTCACGAATGACAGTATTATTATTATTTATTTAATAATGAGTTATTTTAAAAGTCTTAAATGATAAAGTCATGATTTTTTTAAGGAGTATTAATTTTAATGATTGTATTACTAATATAATCATTATCAACAATTTTATAAATAGTTTATTTATAAATACATTTATTATATTTTGAAGAAAATATGATTTATTTAAGTTATTAAATTTCAATTCATAATTTGTGATTATACTGAATCTAAGTTTCATATTATTTACCTTTATTTAAATTTAATTTATTGTTTTTTATTATTGACTATTAACAATAATAACTTTATACTTTATATAAGAATTTTTTTCTTAATCAAATCAATTTTATTTTATTTATATGGCTTATAAATGCATATACAAAATTCTATATTATTTCTTTATATTTTGAATTTCTTATATTACTATCTGAAATATTTTTATAATTAATTATGGAACTAAAATATTTAAACAGTATTTCATGATCGATATTATTTATAACTTTATATCTATTTTTAATAAATTAAAAAAACATTATTATTTACAAAGTTTAAATGCATTAAAAATAAAATTGTAAATATGGTCTCACATTTTACGAGTATATATATTGAATTTTAATAGAATTAATCAAATAAATATTTTATAGATACTATATTAATACAAATTATAAATTACATGCATTGCATTTTAAACTTTGAATATGTTACTTTTATATTCAATTATCTCATTATTGAAAATGTATTTGAATATAAAACATTCACACATTAAAGTAGTCACATTATTTTCCCCTCTTCAAAAGTTAGCAGTTGTTTAAGTATAAGCTATTACTTAGAAGTTATAGTCTTCCATTAGTAAAAACTGTAGTAAAGGTGAGTATATGCAAGAGATATAAAGTTTTACTCATATATAAGAAAGTGTCAATCAAAAAGATTTTTAACAAACTAAATTCTTAATTCTATTGTATATATCAGTTTGAGCTATTTTTAAATCTTTTTTTTACATTATTTAAAGGTTCTAGTTTACTTATTAATTTTGTTTATAGAATAAATAATTTCTAGTTTTCAACATATGATGTTGTCAAATATAAATTTTAACGAAAATGAAATTAATAATTTTAATTCATTAAAACTTAATACTCAGATTTTTTTTAATAAAAAATGCAAATTTGTAAATTTATATGTATATTTTGTTTTTATTTTTTTTCTTTTAAGTTCTTGTAAAGAGACTATTTATGAAATTTATTAATAAAGTAAATTATAATTTTAAATAACCAATATAAGTATTATTTATATAACACAACAGAAAATTTTTTAGATTTAAATAATTTTTTTATTTTGTTTAGAATAAATAAAAATATTCATTTTAATAAGATTAATATAAAAATTGTTATAAAACTTAAAATGTCTTAAAAATTTAAGAAAAGGTATATAATGTTAGCTCAACCTTGCCTTACATATGTCTTTAATAAGTATATACTTAAATGTATTAAAAGATAAAGAAGTTTGTTGCAGACTTAAATATTTACATTTACATATAGGTTCTTATTTAATATTAGAATAAATTGTCAGTAAATTTGTAAAAATATATTTGATAGATTCTTTAAAGATATTTAGAATGGATGAGAATCACCTTTATCATAAAGTATTATCTTTTTCGATATTGTCATTATTAACATCATAAATGTTAAAGCTGTCATAACATTAATAAAGTAGTGCCTACTTTACATTACATTAATTATTACATATACTGTATTAGGTAATTAATTATGGAAAATGTGTTCTATTTTGTTCAGCTATAAATTGTTTTCTTTGAAATGCAATTATATTTCGAAACTTAATTGCATCATTGTAAAGTATAGTATTTTAAAGATACATGGCTTGGCAATATAATAGATATTTTGATATGTCTCAAACTTAAATTTTTCTGTATTACGATTTGTTTAAAAAAAATGTAAATATATTTATTTGTATTATAATATTAGATAAATGCTATAATTTAATTGTACATTAATATTAAAATAACTGTATATGAAATTTACTAAAAACTTTAGTTAGTTACAAAATTATATATTTTAATTCGGTTAGGTTCTTTCAGTTTTTAAATAAATATAATGAAAGATTAAATAATAATTTATTTATACTAATTCAAGTTAATACAAAATAATCTAACTTGTAAAAAATGTTATTATAAGAATCATTTTTAATTGTATTAAGTAAAAATATTATTTCTGAAAAGTTTTTTAAATTTAATTGACCTTATATTAAAACATATTTCTTTAATATAATATAATTGTATAGAAATTTTATATCTTCAATTTTTTTTTAATTTAAAGTTAAATCTAAATTGATTAAATCATTTGAGTTCTAAGTTTAAAAGTTATATAAAAATTAAACTAATCGTGAAATAATTTTTAAATTTTATTTTTAATAAAAATTAATTGTAAATATAATAGTAATAATATTTATATTATTATTAAATAACAAATATTTAAATAATTAGTATACCAATGCTGATACAGTATGACGGTATTATCGTATATTTAGTACATTTATTAACATGTGTCAAGATGTTTCAGCAGCTTTTAATTTTAGTTAAATCTTTTATAAATTTTTCGAAGTAACAATTGTATAGTTTTATTCAATTCATTAAATAGAAGTATATATGCTTTATAATATATTTGAAAATGATTAAATAGGCATTTTACTTTTTGTTTTTATAGTTTCGTATATGTTGAAGTATCGATTACAAAACAAAATTTATGAGCAGCGTAAATAAAATATAAACTAGTTTGTTACAAATTTATTACGATGAACTCTTTCTAGAAAAAAATCTCTGGTATCATTAAAATTCTGACATACAAAACATTATCTGCTCTTTTTTATTTACACTCCTCTGTTTCTGTTCTTTTTAACTATGAAAAGAAAAAAATAGAAAAACAAAAAGAGTTAGTTAATATGTTTATGTGCGCGATGCTATGTGGACGGTTGAGAAGGAAAAGAGAAAAAGCGTGGATTTCCCAGTGCATAAAATAACGATGGAAAATCGTGGCTGAATTAAAAAGTTGCCATTACTCGTCAGCGGTGCACACATATTTATTTCATACATCTATACTTACGCAGGTAGATACATGGGGAACGTGAACGCGCGGCAAAAGGACAGGAATATATACGGTGCGTTGGAAGGGGTCGACCTCTGAACCCACCATCACCTGCTGGTGAACACCTTATCTCCGTCTCTCTTACTCGAGCGTCCTCTACCTTTTGCCCCTCACTCCCCAACATCTCTAACAGTACAGGGGCAGTGCTCGCACTCTTTCGCGGCCTCTCTCTTCTTTCTTGCAGTTAAGTATAGGCAGTATCGTCTATAGTATTGTAAGCACACAATTCATACCACACATTGAATGCGCGCTGTGCTTCGTTCTCGCAAAAATGTTCTCTCTCTTTTTCTCTTTATCTCTCACGCACTCTTTCTTCTTTTTTTTAAGCCAGTCACCAGCCAACTCGCGCGCATATATGCTTTCACACTCAGAGAGCTGGTGCTTGCAGAAAATGTGCACCTATATGCGGAGAAGCAGTTTGTATTTAAATTCCTCCTCTCTTTATTTCTTGACATCTTGGCGATTTGCGTTCGGTGGCGACGATAATCTTACGAGTACGCGCTAGATTATTCGTCGTTGTGTTAACTTGCTGAGGAAAGAGGATAAAACATGAAATACATACGTGAGAGAGAAGGAGACAGGTCACTTGAAGTAAACTTCGCGATTTTTGGTTACGGTAACGACGCACTATTATTGTTATCATTTTTTCTTATTCTTCTTTGTTATTTTTTTAGATGTTTCGTAGTTTAATTTGGCAACTATATTACTTTCATTATCGTTCGCAATTATTAGAGTAATTTCACGAAATTCATTACTTCTCTAAACTCTAAGAGTGGTCTTTATATTAATGGATTTCACATTTTACTTTATTTCGTCTAAGTTTTTATTAATGTAAGTATAATTGTTTCTTATTATATCATTTTGATAGCTATAATGGGTAACTTGTAGAAGAGTTAAACTTGTGAATAAAAGTTCCTAATAATCGTTTAATTTCTTTATAATATAGCTGCAAATAGATCTTAGTGTTTAAATAAAGCTAAATTTTTACTAACGTATTTTACACCATATGTACTTTTTATAGTCGGCGCATCTATTGCATTATACCAATGAATTAAATTCACAAAAATTGAAAAATGATATATATATATATATAGAAAGAGTAGAAGGAAGTTTTCAATAAGTTTGAATAGGATTACTTCTCTCAGTAACTATTAATTATCTTATTATGTACGTTTAATCGAAATATTCTCGATCGGGAATTCGAAACTGACACTTTGAAATCAGTGATACAATTTCCTATAGACGTACATAATACCTGGTTTGATGTTTTTTGGATGCCATTCCGTTTTTTACAGATATCCAATATTTTTAGTCGCAATAAAATTACATTATGATTTTTCTGGAGTTGCTTTTCAAAGTAGGTGACGTATGTGAATTTTTGAAATATTTAGGTATTACAAAATTGGCTTTATAGAGATTATTACTTATAAATTACTAAAATTTTATTACAATTTTATGAGTTATAATATAAAAATTTTTATTAAATATTAAGTTAATATAAGAAAAATCAAAGAAAGTTTTACAATTAATATGCAATTATGTTAATAAAGGTATTATGTATAATTATTTAATTAAAAAAATATTTTCACATTCTTTTTAAAATATATAAATTACACGATATAAAAATTTTACCGTACAGAAATATTGTATTATTAAATTTTATAATTCTTATTCACATATAACTTTGAAATAAGTAAAATTATTTTATTACATTCGAAATAACGGTTTTGCTAAATAAATAATTTTTTTCTGAAATGGTTACATATTATATACAAAAGTAATCAATGGTGAATAATACTTATTTACAAACATATTATATTAAGAAATAATTAATCACTCTTTTATATACAATACTTTATATTATTTCATTTTTTAATTTTGATATATTTATAAATACTTTTTTATACGTATTCAATTAATTCATGTTAAATATTACAAATATATTGTTATATATAGCATATAGTATGTATATGAAAATAATAATGTCTGATTTTTAGTTATTAGTTTAAAATTAGCATTATTGGTTTTGTTTATTTTTTGAAAAAATATTGGTTAAAATATTGATCACTGAATACAAAAAAATAAAAATGCAAAGAATACTTTCCAAGAGACATTTCAGTTTTCTTATCTGTTGTATTAATGCAATAATCAAAAATTTTAATGGACAAAATTAATGTAGGATGTGAAAAAATAAATGTGTAAAATGTAGAATAAATACCTGATAAAATTAATATATCTTTTACAAAATAAAGTAATAAGTTGTATCCTGGGAAATTCATGGAGTGGTTAACTAATGGAATTTTTTAAATTAATATATCGATAGAAATATTCGGAGTGCAAAAAGCGTAAAAGTCAAAAAGTTCTGTAATTAGGCTCGGTAAAAGATAAAGACTAAGAGGAGAGAGGTGGAGGGACGGGATGTTCTGTTCTGCGTAATAACGAAAAGCACAGCGTGTAAAAAGAGACTAAAAGGGGAGATGAGAAAAGAGCGGGTTCGCGCGAAAGAAAAGAGAGCAGAGCAAGAGAGATGACCAGATAATTGGGGCTGATCTTGAGGGTGCGATTGGATTCTCACGCGCGGGCGTTCGTAGTTCGCGTCTCTCTCATTTCTCCTTGCAATACGTTTGTCGAGAAGGAGGAGAAGTAGGAGGCAGGCACGCACGATCTCTTTCTCACTATCTCTCACTTCCCTGGATTTTTCGGAGCGCCACGCCGCTTTCCAAATTCATTATTCTTTTTTGAAAATAGTCCTATTCGGATAATCGGGCATACCTTCAGTTCTGGATGGCTTCCTTGCAGCACAGCGGGAGAAACGATCGTCGCACACTCACTCGTACACATGCACGCACGCAAAGGTACACGCGTATGCGTAAAGAGCTAAGACGAGTTGATGCATACATGCATGCATGAGTGCACCTGGAGAGGCAGAACCATGCAGAGGTAGTAAAGTAGAATGGAAAGGTCCTTAAGGCCTTCGAGTCCGAGGAGGTGAGCGTGAGCTCGGCATCCCATATACGCGCGGCTACACTAAGAGTCATCGCTCTTGGGGAACGCTCCCTTCTCTCGCAACAGCTGACTCAGTATACTGGCCGATAACTGCTTCTTGCTTCCGCGATATCAACTTCTCTCTCGGCGATCCGCTTATTTTACGCTGGGTCCTAGAGCGCGGCGCCTATATGGTTCTTGCTTCTTTCTTCAGATGATTACTACTCTTTGCCTTTTCTATTCCCACAGAATCTTTAGAGCTATAGACTCTGGTAAAGCTTTTCTTAGAATTCATTTTTTGCATTTATAGCTTCAAATATTCAATCAATGAAACGAAAAGTCACCGAATCAGCCCGTACCAACGGAACACCTTATTGTGAATATATTTTCTCTCGCGTTCACCACGAAGTGAATGCTGAATGATCGAGCCCATTAAACATCTCAGAATCCATCGTAGCTCATTATTTTATATTATTTCCAGTATGCTCTTTTGACATGTGCATTTTTTGTATTTGTTTTACGAAGGTGCTTCTTTCGTTCTTGTTCATTACCATTTACGTATGTAAACCTTTATGACAACTGTATTCAGTTTCTTATCTTATTCAGGAGTGTAAATATTGCTGAAATATCGCTTTTTAAAAATACTATAGCCTCCTTAATTGTATTTTATCATTAATTGTTGTAATATTTTCTTAAAAATGATCGTATAGCAAAATTGAATTTAATTCGTTTATATTAAGTATAATCGATTTATAAAGTTTAATGTATCACTTATTAAGAATGTTATCATATGTATTATTTTCGAGTTACTTATTTTACCCAACTTACTTTCCTAATTTTTATAAATTGACATTCATAATGTGTAAATTATAATAATAAAAATTGAATATTAAAGAATAATATATCATATGAAATATATTAAGTAATACACTATTAATTAAAAATTTATTTAATACTCATTATTATTACAACTCATTTACAGCAACAAAACATTTTCATTTAAAATTTTATTTAAAGACATTTATTATATAGTCTAAAAAATGTTATAAGCAAATTATTGTCTTTATACTTTTTAACACGTCATACATTTTTTATAATTGTTTGTTTAAATTTTATCAATCATTGGATTTTTATTTAAAAAAGTAAATAAATTAAAAAAGCAATAATAAATTAATAATAATTTAATTTTTTATATAAATTTAAATAACGTAATTCTAGTACCTTGTTTAATAATAGTACTCATTTAATAATATTATTATCAAATATTAACTAAAACATTACTTATTTTTATTCATGTACACAATTGAGGGACTTAGACCTCATAAAGTACTTATAAATCATTATAAAAGTGTGGATTATTAGCGAATTTGAGAACTAATATATCGATATTATATAAATAGAAATATCTTTTTTAATTGATTAATACCATTCATAAATCGATCGGTAAACAAAATCGCATGTTTATTTACGTTAAACTTTCATATACCCTAATACTATAGATATTGATAATTATAGATGTTTTTTAAAATTTTTATTTGTAAGTGATTCGAAAAATTTATTTGATAATTTATATCGTAATTTTATCTTTAATTTTTATTATAAATTGCATTGAAAAAAATTTAGAAATTAAGTTTAATTTTTATAACCAGCCATAATACTATGAAATATTTATGTACTGACTATAACAGAATTTTAGAAGATTATTTAATAGAAAAATAAACATTACATAATTATATTTTTAATTTATCGATAAGACAAACATATCTTAATCTCAATCAAAAATTTATTTGATTCTGATTTATTTAGCATATGCTAATGCTAAATTAATATTATAACTCAACTATTAATTTGCATATATTAACAAATTGAGTTCAAAATCTGCATTTATTTTATATCGCAGAATAAAATTTCATTATCATTTATAATATTATTCGAATAGTTAGATAATATCAATTAAAGAAATCCAAATGAAAATTTTATAATTAAGAAAAGTATAGTTTAAATTTTACATAATTTTATTGAACTTTTTCTTTATAAATTTCAATTGTCAAAATATTCATATTTATAATCTGTCTACATGCACTTCAATGAAAATTAATCACTTTAAAGTGATTTTGATCATTGGCAGTATATATTATAAATTTATTATACATTATATAATATATATATATTATAAATTTTTAAGGTGTACAAGGAAAACCATACAACTTTAGCACTACCGTTTAGAGTTAAATATATATTTAATGCATCTTAAAATAAAAAAATTTAATTTTTTACAATTAAACTATGAAAAGTTAATAATTTAAATAAAATATTTACGATTTAGTTATGTATTACGTTATAAGATTTCATCATATTGTATTTAACAAAGTAGAATAATAAAAAAAATGCAGATTTTTAATATTTACCAGAGTATGAATTTGAAGTTAAGGTTTTATAATAATTCGCAATAATTTAATCAAATAGTGTTTCTGTGTTTAATATTAAATATTAGACACTGTTGTGGAATTCATTTAGTTCCCTTATATGCCTTTACAGCTAAGATATCTTATGAATAGAAGAAAATTACAGACTTGCAGTTAGAGGTATATTGCGACGTATACATATATCTGTTATGGACTATTTATAATTATGTATAAATATCTTTTAAAGAGAAGTTTTTTTTCTGAAAGAAGTAGTAATTATTATGTATAATATTATTATAAATGTTTATCGCAGAAAACAATAATAACTTAAAAAAAATAAATTACTTTTTAATAAATGTACGTATTCATAATATTAAATGATTTCAAATACAATTATTTTCAAGTTTTTAAATAATATTAAAAAATTATTATAAATTTAAGGAAGTCTTGTAGAAGGATAAATAAGTATTTAGCAATGCAAAGATGATTCATAAAATGATTCATCGGGAGGTAAAAAAATCGTGTAAATTCAATATTTTCTAGGATAATACATATCCATCCACACACCATTGTTCCATATTGCGCGCGATTTTATACTAATTGTAAAATTTATTCATTCATTGAGATTATGTGTCGATTTTTCTCTCTTTTGTTCTCTGTATCTTTCTCTAAACTATTCGCTTGTTAATATACCACATGACCCCTTCGTTCCCACTAGACATACGCTCTTGCGTTAGCTTCTTTCCGACCTTTTTCCTCTCTTACAAATCAAAGACCTAAGAGCGGCTGACCGGGGCACAGAGTGAAGAAGAGGCGGAGAAGAGGAGACGAAGAAGACGAAGAAGATGCGTATTATCTGTGAGGGGGAAAAACCTCGGAAACGAATCTGCGTTACGGGATAATGCGAATATCTCTAGGTATGGATGATGCGAGATGCGGCGGCCGTTGTGTCTCGCCCGAACATGGTATATATCGTATCGTGCACAACTTCCAAGACTTGTGAAGCGAGTGAGTCGGGATGGGAAGACATTCTTGCTGCCGACGCCTCTGTGTCTCACGCCCCCGTAATGAAAAATTCTCGATACTTCTCTCCATCTTTCTTTTATGTATTTTTTTGCCTAACGCACCGTCTTGTTACTCGACTGTGGTCGTTCGGGTCGCGTAGTGTAATAAGCCACCCCGAGACATCGAACCTAATCATATGAAGCCTTTTCCGCTTACTTGAGATGTATTTTATGTTCACTTTTTTTTTTTATTACATTGTCGCTAATTAGTACTCAAACGCTTTAAGTACTCTAGCGAGCAATTCTCCAAGTAATTTATGTATTTAAGCATGAATAAATGTCTTTGGCCAAGTATTTTTTCCGAGTTCCTTCATCTTCTCTTTACCCTCTTCTCTCCTTTTCTTCTTTAATGCAACATAATATTCTGTTACGAAGTAAACACATAAATTATTTACTTTTTATTAAATTTAATTATCTTTGAATTTTTTCACCAGCAAATCTGACAAAACGGATTATTTTGATAAAGCACTGTTATTTTGCTTTACCTTCTATGAATTTATAAAAAATTCTTCCATTGCTGAAAATTATTTTTTAATAACATTCATACATAGGATCAAATATTTTTTCGTCATTCACTATTTAAATTAATCGAGTTATTTAATTTTTTAAATCTATAATTTATATATCTTTATCTCTTGTTTATGTAAAAATTTTTCTTTAATTATCTTCTTTTTACATCATTAAGCAGCTAATTTTGATAATATATTGATAAACTCATAATACTTTCTAACATTAATGTTTAATTTCTATTATGATAGTCATTTTTAAAAAGTATAAATTTATACTAAATATTCAATAAGTGATCTGTTACATAAAAAAAGTATTAATTTATGGATGCGTTATTCGTACAAAGCTGAGTAAATAATTTTTTCAAATTATTTGAAAATTGTTAATTTGATATAATAAAAAATTGAGTTAACTCATAGAAATTAAAATATACTTAACATTAGTCTCTATAAAGAAATAATTTAAATTGTACGCGATAAAACAGCAATTATAATTTTAAGAAGTTAAATAATAAAACAGAAGATAATTGAGTAATTACTATACTTAAAAAATATGACTACCTTCAACGGGAAATTCGAGTGTAGAAGTTCTCAACTATTCCTAGGTCAAGTGCTTTGTGACTACAAACCGCGCGAGAAGTATCTTCAGTAAAAATTGCGCGTGGCTTTGAATGGGAGCTATTTATGATCGCAATTTAAGTCTGAACGATTTAAAATTCCGCATGCATACATCGTATGTTAGACTTTAGTATGAACTACTAATATCAAACAGCTACAAAGAAACGTAATATTCGGTTACACAATATTTTTTGCTTTTTTTCCATCTATAATGAAATACAAACCGATGTACATCTAAGGATCTTCAACTCTTTTTTTAAGTATGATCTTCAAATTTTTTTTAGACAATATCTCTGATATAATGTCGTTTTATATTTACATATTTAATAATATCATATTTAATTTACCCACACAAAATTTAAAAAAAAGATATACCTCTTTATTAAATTTTTATATAATTTATTTAAAATGATTAGTTTGTGTTTATATAACCTATTAATATAATTAAGATAATTTTAATATATTATTTGAATTTTTTCTTTCAATAACAATATTATACATTATATTTCAATTTTACAAGAAATTTTTATCTTTTGAAATGTTTTAATTAAATTATTTAGATGTTAATAATATTTTCTTTTATCAATTAAAAAATTATATATTATTAGTGTTAAAGTACTTCATTTTCAGTTTATGAAATTATTTTTCCCTAAATTTTTATATTAAAGGTCTAGTGTTTATTGTAAAACACGTTTACACTATGACTGTTTTTAAGATTGTTTTATTGTTTTATTTATTTTATAAATACGTAAATTCATACAAAATTAGTCTTTTTGAGAGTAGTATAAATTTAATATAAATGAAAAGATATTTCAATTTCAAATATACAGATTTTTATTTTATAATTTTATTCTTTATAATTTAACGCATAATTCTAAATATAAATGTAGTTGTTTAGGTATTATTAATTAGAATAAGTAGTGAATGAGTAGTCATAGAAGATGCTTTTTTATTTTTAAAGTAGGTACAGTTAAATTAATTTATAATAACTACAGATTAATATTTTATTTGCAGAAGGAAAGAATTCAGATTCTTAAAATAAATAGATTGAATATGTATTTAATTTGCAATGGTATTTAAGATTTGTATCATTTATGTAATAATTTACCACTTATTTAAATAATAAAAATTTTCTCTTATAGATAAAACCAATTAAAACAAAATTTAATCTAATTCAAATAAAATTCTACTCTATGAATATAATTTCTATTGAATTAATTTTAATTTTTAAATCAATTAAAGCGTATTTGTCTAATTTCAAATATAATAAGTATCTAAATTCGAATTTTAATAATATAATTATAATATGTCAATTGAAGAACATTTCAGTTCGATAAATTAGTTTGTAATATTTTTAAAAAAATGCATTGAAGTTTTATTTAATAATATTGTTATTTTAAATTAAAAAATTGAATTATATTGAATAAAAGAGTGTTTTACTGTATGAGGAAAAATTAGATTTGTTTTTTTTAATTGTATCTAAATTACTTAGTTATAGTTAATTACACTAACTAAAAGACACTGATCAATTTCTTTCTTGCTACTTCATTATTTAATCGAATGAATATATAAATATATAAATATATAAATATATAAGTAAGCGACGTTAAATGTATTAAAAATATGTTTTTCTTAAACAACTTTATTGAAAAAGTTCAAATTGTAGATAACAATTTGAATAGAATTATATATGCTTATTCTAAATTTATAAAATTATTACTAAACGAAAGTAGTAAAAATAAATTTTTTTACTCATAAAAATCGTTTTTCATATAAAATAAATCATGTATTAAAATTTAATTTCCATTAAATCTTTAAGATTTTTACAAAGAATTCTGAGCAAATATATAATCAAATTTTTTAACTTTGTTTTTAATTATATTTAAATGATTATTTATTTGAGAAATTCTAGGATAGCATTTTAATTAAGAATATTAAAGGTTTATTTTAATAGATAGAGTTTTATTTAGTTTTAAGTCACCAGCTTATTTAATGTTGGTGCGATTCTGTTAGGTAATAAGTGATGTTTTGAGTAAACTAATGGCAGCGATCTCTATAAATCGGAATTCGCCTATATACTTATTTTGATTCAGGGTGCTGCTACACATCTCTTGATGTTTAGGTTCTTGATAATTATCTTTCAATTATTTTTTTATTTTTAAATTAAACGTATATAATATTTTTATAAAATGAGAATCTTCTATTATTAAAAAAAATTTATATTAGGTTAAAGTAAAATAAAATACATGCTTAAAAAATAGAAATATGAAGAATTTGTTTTTGATAAACCAAGTTTTATAAATTTCATAAACATTTAACAAAAAATTTTATCAGATTTTTAAAAACATAAAGAATAGTGTAGTATGTATTAAAATAGAATATTTGAATGTAAATGTTGTGTTTACTATCTATTATGTTTATTGTTAATTTAACAAAAGGTTTAAAAAAGTAATTTGGTTTATATGCAAATATTTTTCATCATCAAAATTTAGAAATGATTAATTTAAAAAATACAGAAAATAAACTAGAACTTTTTTTTCCAAAAGCAGAATAAAATACATTATTTAAAATATGAATTATTTTAAAAGCACGTTATTGATATTACAAAATCTTTTCACATTTTTTTTATAAAGATTATAAAATATTTTGATTTTATTCTTAATTCAGATTTCAATATTATGAAATCTAACAGTTGAAAACATTATGAAATTTATTCTTAAAATAATTCATTAACATACAAATTTATTTGTATAATGTTCTTAATTGAAATATAAAATTTTTATTTAGGTGTGAATATCTTTAATATTATTTAATTAAAATCCTTCGTACTTGTAGGTAATTATACCAGCGAGCTCTTGACTGAAGTACTCTTATATTTAGTAGACTCTTATTTTAGTAAAAAATTTTGAAATTTAGAGAATCGGTATTTAAAGTTTTTAAAAAGTGTTTAACGATATGATAAATTATAAAATAATCATTATGTACTAAATAATGAAACCTAAAAATAAAGAACAAAACTTTACATAACCTCATATCGATTAAATAAAAAATTCGACTTATTACATTAAAATTTTATTTTTATTACATTAAAAAATTTTTGACTGGATTAATACTAAAATGATATTAATATTATCTTTATTTCTGGATTAATATTGAAATAGTATTAATATTATTAATTTTTTTCTAATTCAAATATTTAAACCTAAATAATTTATTCACATTCAAATTTAGTATTTTTAATATCCTAGATCGATTTTTTTTTGTAATATAATTTTAATTTTAATAATTATTATTACAACTTGTTTTCTTAAGATACGTTTGAAAAATATTAAAAATGGAAAAAATTACAAATCTACACCTTTTATTTTTTAATACTGTACAAGTCTAGGAGCTCTTAAAGTAATTCAATATTTCATATTTTACTTATAAAAGAATACTATAAAAACTTTTATTGGTACTACTTTATAATATATTATATCTATTGAGGAAAATATTTTTCTATAAAAAAATTGATCACATACAAACTAAACACATTTCTGTAAATACTTGTTTAAATAAATAGTGTTTATTAAAAAATATATAAATTCGGAATAACTTTTGATAAATAAAATAAAGATTAAATAATAATTTCCCACTATTCCACATCAAAATTGCATAATTTATGATAAATTATTTTACATGGAAATATGATCTTCGCAGTGTATATTTAATTTTAAAACAAAAATACTTTACAGATATAAACTTTTTTTAACTATATAGTATATATAAATATTAAATTATTAAATTTTTATCAATCGAATTTTATTTTATTAAAAATAATGGTAATTTTCTATTATTTTTTGATGTATTATATTTAATATATTTATAAATATGCGTATATAAATGTAAAAAATAGTATTAGTTTATTTATTAGAAAGCTATATTACACATTGATTAAATTTATTTTATGAAAGATAAAACTATTGTAGTTAATTAAAAATAAACTAATATCTAGATCTTCGAGAAATCTATTCAAAATTAAAAATTTAATTTATACAATTAAAAAATTCTAAATATTTCTTAATATTTTACATTGAATTTAAATAGATTATGTTAACAATTGTTTTTATACTTTTATTTAGAGTGCTCTGTATAAAGAATATTGAATAATAAATGTTTTAATTAATTAATTTTATTTTTTAATTATTATTTAATATTTTGTATGCGATCGAAAAAATAATTCTTATATGCTTATTATGTTAATTTAAAAATATAAAATTAGCTCAGTAAAAGTTTATTAATCTCATAATATATATTAATAATTATACTTTTTGTATTTATATATAAACAGTTGGATAAAAAATATTAAACGTGTGAGTTTTATAGTACGCACTGTGTTAAAAATATATTTGATCTTCTTTAATATTTTTATAAATCAGCTAGCCATATTAAAAATTCATAAAAATTAAAATGAAATAAAGCTTTTACAGTTGTGTAACTATCTAATTTTATGAACATTTTAATACATTATTATATATATTATGCGTGCTCAAACTTGTATATGCTTTCCTAATACATATCTGTATGCAAGTATGCATATGCATATTATAGTTTGGGACTATAATCTAATTATTTGGCTATTTCAATTATTATTTTTATATTTATAAACTACTTGTACATATCTTAAGTTTAGTTAAGTTTATAGTTTTTATATATGAAATATATTTTGACATATTTTATAATTATTAAAATTATTACATTAAAGTTCTAAATAGTATTATTGATATTCTCATAACCGTGGTATATTAAATTTAATTCTATAAATAATTACATCAATTAATTGTATTATGTATATTTAGGTATTTTACCAGTTTTATAATCTCTTATAATACAAAATTTTTACAAAATTAATTTATCATATATCATACAATCAGAAAATTATATAAATATGTTCATTCGATGATATATAAGGGATATATTATCAATTTTTCAATAATTTATGGGTAGTTTTACCTTTTAAATAAAAAAAATAAAGAATAGCTTTTATAGTCAATATACTGTTTAGGTAATAGTTTTTTAAATTTTATATTTTAATATAATAGTATTTATTTTGTCGAGATAAAAAATACATTATTTTATTTTAATAATAAAGAAAGGATTTCTTTTTCATAAATGTTTTTAATATGATTAGATAGTATTATTTAAAATAATTTTAAAAATATAAAAAAATGATCTAATATGTATTGAATTATTGAATGAAGTAAAATTAGTTTAAACATTTAAAAATTTAATAATATATAGGATATGTGCCGATTAAAGTAGAGTTGATATTAGGTGTTTTAGTTAATTTTAACATTATATCGTTTTGAAAAAAATTATAAGAAAGTAGCGAGGAATCGATAGTATCTAGTAAATAAGACATAATACGAATAAAATTAATAGCGGTTCCACAACGTTAGAGGCAACTCTATGCATAAATCTACAAAATTTAAAATATATTCTTATATAATCTGTTTCTATGCTTTTATTCTATCGCTTATACATTTTATTTTGTCAAATAATCTATTCATTTCCTACATTACTTCGCTTTCTTTCAATTGAATTTACCTTACTATTTTATATTGATAAGTACTTACTACTAGTAGCACACGATTAAAATTAATGAAGGCTATAATCGCTGTCGATTAAAACTTTAAGGAGAAAATATATTTTTAGTTTTATTTTAAATATAAGTTCTTAAGCATAACAAATTATTAATTTTTTTATAAATAATACTTCTTTAATATTAGTTATATATTGTACTATATTATATTATAGTCTATAATCATGAAAAGAACAAATGTACACCTATTACAGATAAAAAATAAATAAAGCATTGGTATTTCATTTTAGATAAATATTTTAAAATTACTTTAGAAATTTATGTTAGTATTGAAATCTCGATTATATTTTAATTAAGAATATGTCAATTAGTACATAAGTATATTTATTTGTATTTTTACATGTAGTAACATGTTTATATTCAAGTGGAAATTTAATACAAGAATTATATATACTATGTAGTACAAATGATTGAAAGTGTTGCACTAAAACATTTATAAATGTTATTTATAAAGATTTATGTTATGATTCTTTCAATTCTTAATGCCCTCTATAAGCTGGCTGGGTATAATTCTTTCAGAGTTAGAGTACTGATATTATTACTTAAATACAAAGACAACTTTTAAAAGAAATTATATAGATATTATATTTGAATATAGTTTAATATATTTGATAATAAAATTTAATTTAATGGTGTTTGTTAATGTTAAAGCGTGATTTGACTGTTTCCCATAAATAGAATCAAGTTTATTCATATGCCAATTAATAATACAAATTAATAAACTGCCATACATTATGTCTAAAGAATCTTAATTATTTCACGTAGTAAAAATTAAATTTAGTTATTCTAAATTTTGCATTATATGATGTTCATCAATTTTCGTTAATAATTGAGAATTAGAGTGTTAAAAAATATAGTATGTTCTCGACAGTATATGTAGACGAAAAAATATTATAAAGGCATAGTTAAATTGGTTATCTCAATGTTCAGTGAAAGATCGAAATACTATATTTAATATTATAAGAATATCATTAGATATCTGTTGTAATTGTGGGTACTGGCATATTAAACATATTGATTTAGATCTTAAATAGTTCTCTAGTATATTCTTTAGTAGTAGTTTTAAATAGGGAAGATATAGGAATACTCATATAGAATATCTTATATTAGCTCAGAGCATATAAATACATAATAAGATATTTTAACGACAATCATTATTTTCACACGTTTTCATAGTTCATAGGTATTATATTTTCTAAATTTTGGGTTTACTCGAATACTTCTGGATTTTTTTAGTTAAATAGATCATATTTACCTGTTGTCAGCATCTTCGTTAGGTCGAAAAGAATGAGATAAGAGAATTAATAAAAAACCGAGTTAGAACAAGCACTTCCAGTATTTATAGAACTGAGACGCCCACCTGAACTTTCATTGAAAAAAAGATTGATCGTTAGGCCACTAACTATAAGAGGAAATCGGTGTATACAAAGAAAGAAAAATAGAAAAAGAGAGAGAAAGATAGAGGCAACGTCAGTAAGTTTTGCGCAAGCTCATGAAATTTGAAGTGCATCTACATTGCTCAAGCAGCCTTTTGAAGCGAGCGAGTATCTGCCGTGAGTACGCTCGTGCTCTTGACGGCAACAGTGGTGAGGCCCATTTCCGTTAACCATTTATGGATAGCGGGGGCTGACAAAGGCTATGTTCCAATTACATAACAGTCTAGACACCCACCTTTCATCTTTTTCATCAAGGATGCAACATTCGTGGACAATCGATGGTAGGAGGACAAACGATCGTTCACCTACGTGCGCACTGGGTAAAACAAGTGCGCGTTATGCGCTGCTCGCTAGGAATCGGTGAGCGTGCGTTGTACATTTTTGAAAATGGCATTATTTGCAAATAAGTATATCTTGTAAACTATTAGTCATAGCAGAGGAGTACGATTCTTGGAATCGGCTGGGCTGAAACGTGAACAAAGAAAATGCTTGAAAAATGCTCGGGAGCTTGGTACTACTTGTCTAAGGAGTGAGGTAAGTTAAAGTGGGGGGGAGGAACTAGCCTGACTTATAAATTCATGAGGATATGTCGCGAGCGCGAGATATTACGTTATAATACGCAACGCTTGTGCGAGCGAGTAATGATTTTCTTATATTCGCGCCGACTCTTCGGTTCTCGTTTACAGCTGTTTAGATATTCTTTTTCCTGTTCTTATACCTGTTACTTCCTTTATGTCTCCTTTTATCGAAAAGACCAAGTTTCAGATCCGAAGGTTAAATTTTTAAGGATTTATTTATGATGTATCGAGATCATAAATCGTCTCCTGCTTGAATAATTAAATTACGTCCTTTAAATTTTGTTTTTTTCAATTCTCTTCTTCCTTCTTCAAATCCTTCATATAATTATTATACATTTTTAACACTTTCTAAAGTGCTCTGTTTTACTCTTTATAATTTTAAAGTTTAGTCATGTTCGTATCTACCTGTAATACATAATTAGATAGTATTATGAAGTGAAGAAAAATGACGATACGCCAAAAATTTCTTAAAGATGTTTTCTTGATTCATCATTGAAAATGTTTATGTTAATGTTTATATTAATACTTTTATTGATAACTATATTATATTTCTTTTTTTGTAATCGTAGAACCATATTCCTTACACACTATTCGATTGAGCTACTATGAGGATGACCATAGAGAAAGATGATTTTAATTTTTATTCATTCAATTTTTACTTTTAATTATATTAATTTCTATAAAATTATTTGTTTTATTTTGTATATAAAATATTGCTACTGTAATAGACTTTAGGTTGATTATTCGATATTTATTATAATAAATGATGGATAGATGAATTTCAGCTTATTTATTAAATTATTCATTAACAAAGATACTGTTAATAATTATTTCAGTTATTAATCTGATGTAGATTTTATTGTATTTTAATTATATGTTATTTCAATATGGTTTGATTTTAACATAGTAGGATTTATATTTATATTATTATAAGTATAATTATAGTTTAAATAGATAAAATTATTCTTTAAATAAATATGTGATTCTATTAAAAAATTTCTTACTCTTGCCATTACATGAATAAGAAAATTGAGCTGATGTAATTGTAATATTTTTCAGTAGTAGAAATTCAGCAAGTAGTATTTCACTGTATGGTGACTAGATTTTTATATGTTTTATTATTTTGGTATTGAAAAAAAATAACATGAAATGATTTTGAACCACGTTAAATAAATATAAGTTTATTAAATATATTTCTTCATTTATTCATTTATTTCTTAACAGTTTTCAATAAGATTTGAGTATAAAATATAGATATAAACTTATTATAAATAACACACTTTCATGTTACATGCAAAGAATATAAAGTATGATTGTAAAAATTTAAATCTATTATTTTATATTCTTATCAATTATGAAAAAAATTATATTACCACTTCATTTATTAAATGATTCTGTTAATATATGGTTTTTATTTATGAAATTTATCGAAGTTTAAGATTTTGCAGCAGCTATTTATTTCTATTTATTTAGATAGTGGAATCATGATTTCCTAGCTAATTAACAATTTAAAAAAATTTTCTTTTATTAATTAGAAGTATATTTTAAGCTTACAACTATTATGAATTATTAATAAATCATATAAAACATTTTTCTGAGTATAAAAACAAAGTGTATATAAAATACATACATATCTAAAAGCAAAAAATTACGTATTGTAGTAAGTACTAAACAAAAATATTTTAGGTAAAATAATGTAAATTCTAAAATGATTTAATTTATCGAATTCAAATAATTTCATACTTTCTAACACTTTTGTTCTCAATATTTTAGGTTTAAATTTAAAATTTAGAAATTTAATTATTTCATTAACTATATGTTTTAATCATTATAATTATGTAAATGACTTGACCTAACATTTAATAATTAATAATATTTTGAAATTAGAAATTAACTGAAATACAAATATGTTTTATTTTTAAATATTGTAATTTCTAAATAGCCTATTTTTTAGTAATAATATTATATACATTTTCAGCCCTAAATTAGTAAAACTGTTATAAATCAAAATTTTATAATTAATATAAGTATCAAGAGAAATATTTAAATTTTATTTTGAGGTCACGTATATTTGTTTATTATATTAATAACAATATATTTATTTGATAAATATTATTCTACACAATGATATGAGTAAAAATTGTATGTTTTTAAATTTTATTAGTCAATACATCGTTTTTTTAAAGAAATCAACTAGATTATCATTTTTGATATTTAATGTACATTTTTATCGCTGCGTAAAAAGAATTTATGTACTATAGTATCAGCAGTTTCACTTTATTTTCACAAAATGAATATGTTCACAATATGAAATGAAAGTAGAATCTATAGAAGATGAATAAATAGTTTTCATTTATTTCCTATATATACTAAAATTTTAATATTTCAAGTTTTTCGATTTTTTAAGATGTTTTATCACTATAACTATGCATGGAATTAAAAGGTTTTGTTCTCAAGTTAGAATTTTTAACAGTTTATAATATATTCTCTAGTGCTATCTTTCTTATGTCGTTTAAAAAAAAGGTTGGAGAGGTTTCAAAGAATATGAAAGTAGCTGTGTACTAAAATTTAAAGGAGTATTATGAACGCAATGGTAAAAACGCCTAATCGTTGATGTTCAAAGCTTTAAATTTCATTAGAAAGCTATACATGATGCATTAACTAAAATAAAAATGGAAAAATAATTCAAAGTAAAAATCATCAATAAATAAGCTAATATTGATTCAGATAAAATTTCATATTTCAAAGATGACATAAAATGTTTTATTTATTATGACAAAGTGCGTGCCATTTTAACTGAATAGCGAGTACATTAATAAAATCTGAAAACTGGCTTAAGACAGTTTTGCAGCCATGTCCTCAATTGATATTTTATTTCCTGTTGTATGTAACCGCGTACACGGATTACCGCTCGGAGTGAAGACACTCATGCTTCATCTTCGCGTTATACGATATTTAATGGCACAATTTTTAGTGTTATCACTTATTGTGCGTATATGTAAAATCGTATGACAAATAGAACGCAAAGTGTTGTAAAATATCAGCTTTTATATAAATGTTACTTTTAAGTTTTTTTCTGTAAATTTTGCATCAAGATATGCGCAAGCCCCAGTGCTCGCATCGATTTCATAAGCGTGTAATTTTGTAATTTCATAACCGCACCTACTTGTCATCACTTGGCGATAAATATACTGACTATTTCGTTAATATATTGTGGCATGACTCGGTGTTGGAGGTGAAGGAGGAGAAATGAGAGAGAAGAGTGGAGAAACGAAGAAGATTCAATACACGAAGAAAAACACTATTATGTGGCAGTAAATTAACTAAACTCTTTGAAATTATAAGAATGTTGAATGTTGAAAACAACTGTGAAAAAGTTATATTTCGCCAGACAAGAAATAAGCAATAAGTCTTGCCAGGTGATTGGCTATTTTTCTATAAAAACTGACATTAATCTCATCATTTAATATAAACTTCTTTTTAATTATTTTTTTTTCATTTTTCTTTTTTACTACGTCTTTATTTTCATTTGTATTACATTATGTATCACTTATTGATAATAATAATAATGATGATGATGATGATGATTATTATAAATATTATTTTTATTATTTAAAACTAGTTCATCTCTTTTTATTGAATATTTAATAAAATTTGATAATTAAAAGCATCAACCATATATTGAGAAAAAGCAAGATGAATTTCATAAGTCGAAAAATTAATCCAAACTAGTTGAATAATATTTCGTATTATAAGCGATCAGATGTCAATATTTTCGCGTATTTAAAAAATGTAGATAATCAATACATTAATTAGAAAGTGTTAAACGTGGAAGTACATCCGAACTTGAAATAAGATAGTATATAGATGTGCGATTTATCGGTTCACATACGATAAAAAATGAATTAATGCTCGATTTATGAAATGTTAAATATAATAAATGCAATGAAAAAATATTAAAGATAATAAAATCGATAAATTCAATAATAATAATAATGAAAAAAATAAAAGCAATAAAAATATGTAATGATCGAGTAGCCCTACACGTTTGCAATGATATGGGTAGAATTCAGTTTCTTAGGTCTCCAACAACAAAAAAAGCACAACACCGGTGGTGGCAGGATAAGACCGAAACAGAAGCAAAAAAGAGAAGACAAATAAGAAGAAGAGTGACGAACCGTGAAAGAGAAAGTGAAACCTTGACTAGCTATTAAGCCATCTGGCTATTATTTGCGCCACCGCGTGTCAATTGGTAGTGGCTGCGATTATCATGTGCCCCGGCGTGTGCATCAGCCTGTGTACTAGTACAGTTACTTCATCTAATCTTAAAAAGGTACCATTACAATGTACACTACATTTGCAATGAATACGGGAACCGTACATTCTCATTTTATCTTTCCCTCTTACCTCAAGACCTAGACTTCTTGCAGAACGTCAGCATGGTGTGAATGTGTCTAATAAGTGTTATGCTATGTCACTAACTTGAATAATTTTTTACTGAATTTTCTACTATATTTCATAAAATTGCATCGATTATGTAATTCTTATAATAATGGAAAGTTTGCCAACGCACTCTCTTCATTATCCATATTTCTCTTATGATCCTTCACGTATGATCTATTTTCTATCTCATCTCCATAATTTCCTTTTATTTTCAATTTCCTTCTTTATTTTCTTTTTTACTATTTTAGAAGTTCTGCTTGCAATATCTTCGTTGGAACAAAACAAAGACGATATTTTTTCGAAAAAAGATATTTTACGGTGAAAACGTAAAAATCAAATAAGTGAGTAACTCACCTTTTTTTTGGTATCACAAGAATTAAAAATTTCTGAATTTATTGGAATATACGACTTACTTTATATTTCTCATGTTGTTTCTTTTTCCAATTTTTAACCAAGTTTTCCTTCGTTAAAGCACTACCAAGTCGAAATTTATGATTGTTTAAAAAAAAAATCAAACAGTTTTATAATTGGATTTTGTAATGCATTCATATATTTCCTCTTTTATATTCATTTGTGATATTCTATTTTAGATTCTAATAAAATGTAGACAAATTTAATTTTTCCTCTCATTTTAATTATTATCATTGTAAACGATGCTTGAATGGAATAAAATGTTTTTGATTGGGCGTGCAATAGTTATATTACCATCTTTTTTTTCCAAGAAAACGTTACTATTTGAAGAAATTCATAGTTTTATGAATCTTTTTAATTTTTTCAATACTCACCCTGGATTTTTATCTTCTAATCGATAATGATGCAAGACTTATAATTTACATCCTTTATAAGAAGTGATTTATTATCGAAAAATTATCATAATCCTAAGCTAATGTATATGAATTTTTAATAAATCATTACTTATACTTCTGAATACTACTATTTCTTAAAAATTGAATAGATTTTTAAATGTACTTGGAATAAATTTTTCACGGTGGAAGAGTATTAGTTTAACGTTAATAAAATACTCGTTGAAAATCGAAAATTATTTAATTTATAATTTTATTTACATATTCTTTATATTGTGTAAGCCATCATATTTGAACATATTATTAATTTATGAAAAAAAATATATATACTCAATATAACTGCTATCTAGTATATATTTGAAAGCATATTTGTTTTAAAAAATGATAATGAATTAGATATAATTTTATGTATAAATTTTTAAGAATTTACATATTTGTAAGTTATACATTAGAAATGATACATTAGATAATACATTTTTAATTTTTAAATAACAATTATATAAAAATTTTTAACGTAAAATGTTTTTAAAAATCAACAATAAGTATTAAATTATTTATAATTTAATTATTATATAATATCACCATACTATTAATTTTAAAGTAAATAGATGGTTTTACATATAAGATAATTTCACTTTTATATATGAAACGCAAATGTTAAATACATAATAAAAGATAAATTTAAATATGAAATATTCAAGATAAAATTTTAACTTTTTTTATAGTATATTTGTTAAATTAAGAATAAATTATTTCACATAACTTAGTATTTTAATTACTTTATATATATATATGTATATTATAAAGATGGAAATGTAAATTAAAATCAAATAAATTAAAAATTCATATTAATTTATAATAATAAACAGATTAATTATTAATTAAATTCTGTAAAACTATTAAATATATTGGTTAAAGAAAATATTACATAAAATATTAAAAAAAAATAATCATATTATGAAAAAATAAAATAATTTTTAATTTTTATTCAGATATTTTTAGGGATTAGCATAATTCTCTTTATTATAAAATCTGTTTCAATAAAAATGCTTGATGTTTGTTAATTTGATAGGATTTAATTTATTAATGATTAATTTGTTAAAAATTTATTTTATAGTAATTTATTAAAATTTTTATTATTTATTATATCACTTTATTAAAATTATAATTTAATGTTTTTTAATGATTTCAGCTATATTTATTGTTATATTGTTTATTTGTTATATAATATCAGTAATGTATAAGAAATAAAATATAATATTTAAATACTTAAATTTAACTTAATTATATTTATTCAATTTGTTTATGTTATTATGCAAATACTAAATATTTGTGAACATTTATATATTACTTTAAAAACTAAAAGAAAATAAATAGACATATCTAAATAACAATAAAGTGTGAAGTTATTACATTTTTTTAATGATTTTCAAATATTTTTTTAATGTTTGTATTAAATTTATTTAATTAAATGAAGTTATTATTAAGATATTAAATATTTTAATTTGATCTATTTAAATATTTTTTTACAATCAATATGTATCATGGAAAATATTTTTTGTTAAAAAAAATTAAATATCATTTTAATTTTACACAGATAAATGCGCAAGAAAGGATAAGAAAATAATGATAAAACTCTAAAGTTAAATTAAACAAAAATATTTATTTCATTATATAAGCTTAAGTACTGGCCGCTTTTTACTGTTTTTGTTCTTAAAATTACTATTTACAAATAAGATGATAGAACAAATCGTTCTTTCTTTAATTACATTACCTACAGCTTTTTTATAACAAATAGAAAAAGCAAACAATCATTTAAGGCATTTTATTTGAATGCCATTTTCTTATATAAACGATTCTCTATATCGTGATTTGTAGTTTACTGGCCTTTTGATTTACTAAGGATCACATTTTTTAAGTTTGCATTAAACAAACTATGTAAGAATATATAAGAATTAGATCCTGTACATGCATATTAAATAATATAAAATATCAATATAGTACATTAAAATAATTCTATGACTGTTCATTGCATTTGCTTTTCTTCTTCGATATAGTGTATACGCTGACGTTGGATACTTACATATTTGGTCGCGCATATATATATTTATATATATATTTAAATATGTGTGTGTGTGAGTGGTGTATTTACACATGCGCTCACGTGCGTGTGTGTATTCATATATGTATGCAGGCTTGTATGCACGTGGTACATACGTATATATATATATAATATATGTATACATAATAATTCTTCAGAAGGGGAAGGAATAAAAAAAAATTATAAAAAAACAAGCTTTAAATTGATATTTAAATACCTGTTATTAAAGGAAAAAATATTATTTAATTTCATTATGGAATTAGTTTAATGTAAGGATCTGAAAAAAGGTAGCTTGAAGTGTTTTTAAATATATTTTATCGATAGGCTTTGCACAGATTTGCGCTCCGTAATCCCCGATGAATGATATATGCATATCTTATTCGAAAGGTTTGTTTGTCAAATGTTGATATTATATATCAGTCGGGACCAGCCCGTTTCTATACGAAAGTAAAAAGATATATGTATATATATATGGAGAGAAAGAGAGACCGATATACCAAAAAACAGAAAATCTCGCGATTTTTATGTCTGATTATATTGAAAAAAGCTTAACAAGATGAAAAAATATTGCAATCACTTTGTAAAAAATTTTACATTTTCAGTCATTTGCATTCTCATGCACCTAAGAAATAAATGTCATATTTATCAGGTGAGAAATCTTGTTTTCAAGTGATAATATCGGTAAGTGTCGAAATGAATTGTTGACAGAATCAAAACCAATTAAAGTTACATCTCTAATCGTATTTACATGCTAGCTTGGAAGACCTGAACGTTGGGCATTAGTTTACATGAAATTTCTGAGTTCCCGGTTAGAGCTGTCCATTTCGTTTCAACGTCTCCATTTTTTGGCTAAAGAACATACAAGTCATTTTAATAAATGGAAAGAAGAAAGGGTGGAAACTTGTTTAACATATAATGCAGATGTAGCTAGAGCGAGATCTCTGCTGCGGCTGGCCTCTTCACATCTAAACTCAAATCGAGAGGATTACTCTTGGTAGAAGCTTCCTGTGTACCGAGACTATTCGTTCCACCGCTATCATGCTCAGCCTGAGATTGACTCTCTTGAGATTGGTTGCTCTTATGGAAGCTCTTATTTGACCTGATGCTCAGGTCTATTGGTTCCATTTGCTCGATGGCGAGACCACCCGGGCTGGGACTGGCCAATAGTAGGTCACCACCCCTGAGTGAGTGATGTGAGGTGGCCGGGGTGACCAATTCAGCTGGCGGATAAATTAGGCCATGGCCATGATGCGCTAGGTAATCCGTAGTTAGGGTCACAGTAGCGTTAATCTTCCGCCTGGGAAAGTCACGCTCGGCTGTCGTTGGCGAAGCGTCCTGCTTAAAGTAACTGAAGGCTGAGTTGCTGCGTGATTCGTCGTGCTCGTCGCTCTCAACGGAGGAGGCACCGCTGTCGCTCGGAGTATCGGTCGTTCGTTTGTAAATCGGTAGGAATGGTCTGAAAACCTCGAGCGAACTTGAAGGCATAGCTGTATCTTTTTGGGCAAAGTTTACTGAAAACATTGAAGAACTGGAGACTGAAACGAGATCTTTGTAGGGGAAAGCGGAAGGTGGTGTACTATTTCTTGGTGGTGTCGTCGTGTGTTGTTGGCTTACTCGGTCTTCCTCCTTCTGCCATGCGAGCAGCTTTAGTTGGTTCTGGAGAGCCATGTCGTCGGGTCTGGGTGATTTGTCATTGCGTTCACGATTCTTTTGCTTCATCATAGCTACGTGAAGCAGATGCGACTGAAGTGCTAGGTCTTCTTGGCTTGGAGATGTTTGTTCCCTTCCATCTTTGCTTGAGTACATAAGGCCCTGTTGTGATTGAGATTGAAGACCGGGCAGGAAATTGGGTAAAAATCCTGGATTGAAGTGCGATGCGCCAAGACCTGCCGTATTTTGACTACTGTTGGTCTGTTCCTGCAGGAGGCAGTGGATCTTGAACCAGTTGGACCGTCGTCCATAACGCGAACCCGACTTAGACATTCCAACCATCAGGCATTTTCTCAGGCGGCAAGCTTTGCAGGCAGTACGATTTTTCTTATTGATAACGCAAACACCGCCATTTTTGCATTCTGATATACTTCCAAGATTATTGTACGTTCTGCCGAAGAAAGACTGTAACAAAAAAAAAGGAATTATGTGATTAGATGAGTTTGATCTTTTTGTGACTTACTTTGAATTATCCATTCGAGTTCTGTTTTACTCGAATGGATGGACTTTTAAAATATAATTGCTGTAGTTTTAATTCAAATGAAAAAATAAGGATGGTGAGCAAGTGCTACCGTAAGATACGTGCATCAAGATTTTACTAATTATCAATGTATCCAAGATTATTATATCAATTCAAAACAGTAAAATATCGAAAAAATGTAAAAGCTTAAATTTTATAAAATGATAAAAGTTTAAATTTATGTATTAAAATATAATAGAGAAAAATTTTAATCGATTAGACAATTATGAAAAATAGCTCGTAATAGATTATAATAGAAATCTCCTCCTGTAATTATCGCAGTATAAAATTATATAATTATTGTAAAGAAATTATATTATTAATTAACAACAATTATTTGGTGAATTTTATGTTCGATTAGTGGTATCATCTTTTCTTTATTGCAGAATTATGTGACTTTATGGCTAAATTCACTACTTTAATGTAGACGATAATATGAGCTCACGAAGTGCCTTACAGACTCGGACAATTCTATTTGATTTTTCCGTGGTGGGGATTAGAAAGGTATAGCACGCATTGACGATCACAATTGCTTATGGATAATAAGCGTTTAAAAAGTCAATGAAATCATCAAGTTCAAATTTTCTTTTCAATTTTCATTAAAAAATTACCGTAATTATTCGTTGCATTATAAATGTGTATTTAATTCAATTTATTCATAAATTAGTCTAAATATTAATTTAACGAGTGCTGATTAATAGAAATAAAAATTTTATATGAATTTAATTTTATTTATTTTAAAAATATTGAATCGTTTGTTAGATGTTGGATCAGGTGTTTAACGATTTTAAAATCATACATTTTTTATTAGAATATACTGTTTGTTGACTATAAAAATGTAATAAATGTAATTGGTATAAAATTTATTAACTATAATAATGTTTTTAATACGTATGTATATGTATGTGTCGATAAATTTCGAAAATTGCAGTGGAATTTTTTTTCTAAAAATCTTAAATATGACTACAAATTCGTGTATGATATGCGGTTTATGAGTAAGTGCAAATACGGTATATGTATCGTGATGAATGACGAAAATGCCTAAATGGAAGGTTGGACCAAATGTGCAGTATCGGAACGATGGAAAGGAAACTGTTACTGACGTAAGGTGAGCATAGAAGCCGCTGTTATTTCGTGAAGTCGTGATGCAACCAACGTAGGTCATTGTTACTTCCGACAGGTGTTTAGCAATTGATACTTGGTTTCTCGTAAGTTGTTCATACCTCAACAAAGACTTTGATGCTTAGTATCTGACGCAATGAAGGAAATGAGCGTAAGAGCAAAGTAAGCGGGCGTGGGTGTTGAAATCCCTCGAGGCATGAATGATCTTGCCCTGTGTAGAAGATTTAAGTATATCTATTCTTTGAATACGAGATTACAGTTGAAGATTTCTTTTATTTATTTTTAAATCTTCTCAGATCTCCCTCGATCTGTTGCAAACTCATATAACTTATAGTCTCTACCTCTATTTACGTCTAATCCATCAAAGTGCGAAAAATGGCGGTAATTATGCAGCGTCATGTATATCTATGAGCATCAAATACTTCGAGCCTTCTTTGGACAATCCGTCTGATACCTCTTTATTAGGATACGTTAATCTTGTTTTCCGTTCTATTTTTAAAATTTTGCAAGAAAGTTAGAATGGTACAATGAAGTCGCGTGCAAGTAAGCCTGAATTGCAAAGAGAGCACAAGCATAATTCTAATATTTTAGTTTTTATCTCTCGTAATATATTATAATTGCATTGTGCCGTTATAAATAAAGATAAGCACTCTCCAAGACTGTCGACTAATGGAGGTACACGGCTTACTTCATTGAGTCAGTAATTCGTTTTACCGACTCGCTATAATGGTCTAGCCCTTTTTTGTCCTTTTAGCTTACATTCGTCGAAACAACAAATACTATTTCATAACGAAAACTACCAAGTAACCTATAAATAAATTTATGGGAATTATCTATTTAGTTTAAGCGCGATTATGAAAATTTACCAATCTTGGTTGCAAAAAAAAGAGATGAGAGAGCACTTGCGTAAACAATCGCTCGGTGTTCATTGATTGATAATTCTAGTTATGTATGTGCTGTGTCACGTTAGACTAACTAATATACTTGCATCGATAACGTTAGTTTATTACTGGTTTTGTGACTAATATAAGTACACCCATTAATAATATAAGTACTCTTCTTTGGCTATATTAGTTTCGTTTCTAAATACATTGCGCATGTCAGTAATCCCAGGTAAATATTGTTTGATTTTTCAAAGTCGTTTATATATATTGATGTCTATTACTGTCTATATATATATATATATATATATATATATATTCACATCGCAATGTTTTTACGTTTTCTTGCAATCACATTAGCTATAAACCAAGGGTAATTTTTTAGAAATAACTTGTGCTTCGTCTTTTCGTTTCATTTTTCTTGACACGCAGTATCTTTTGCTTTCTAAAAGTATGATTTACTATAAATTTCTATCGAAGAGTCTTCTACGGATATCAATCTTCTCTTTTGATTACTGATAAGCGTACTATGTAAAAGGATATAAAGATGACGTGTAGAAGAATTTCAAGGCTCCGTGATGTAAACTAATGAGTCAAAATTTTGACGCGTAAAACTTAAATATGGTGTTTTCAATTCGATTCTTCGTTTCAATCTTATTGTTCCTCTTTGATATCTCTCATGTAATACATATGAATGTATACTTATGAAATGATGCAAGAGGTGTCAATGTACCGTATTCAAGCAATCAATGAAGACACCCTGCAAAATTACATTATAGAGCATGAGCCTCATGGAGAGTGAAAAGAAAGGACGAGGAAAGTTTGGATTATGATGATAAGAGGAGTCAAGTCAAATCTAGTCAAGAAAAAAAATTAGAGTATTTCTGTGAGTTTGGAATCTCGTCGTCAATACAATGTATAGCAAAGAATCTAGGCGAGGAACACAGTTAGGACGTTAACACGTTCTGATTACATTTATAATTTTCGTCGATCAAGGGAATGGAAGTAGAAAAAAAGTGAAGCAGCTATATCGCAACAGGGAGTGGAGCAACGTCTCAGAAATATACCGAATGCAAATTTTTTTGAGGCTATTCCACTATTTATCGCTGGCTGTACTATTCCTCCTTGCCTTGCGACTTGGCTACTTGGCTAGTTGGTTGCTGTCACATATACCTATAACCACTTATGGGCCCTGTTGATGAACAATTATAAACGTTACAAATACGAAAATGACGCGTAAGTCTCATCCTTGGACTCCAGTCACACTCCTCTTTTCCTTTTGTGCCTCCTTTCTCTTCCATTCGCCCACATCTCGCGCTCCCTTCTCTCTCGTTTGCTTGCTTTCGCGCAGCGTCATCTGCAGCACCTGTAACACGAGATAGACCTTTCTCTGTCACGTTATGGTTAAATACCGTCACGACTTTGCATGTTCAGCATTGGGTAAATATGAGCTCATTGTTAGTTTCAGTCCGAGAAAGAGAGTAAGACTCAATCAACTCTCTAAGTAATAGTAATAGTATTTTTGCAAGCTTTTCATTTGACCCATTTGTCATTTTTCTAAAATGATAAGACGAAACGTGCGTTAATGGGAGTGAACTCGCTAGCAATATTCTGCACTGAACTTGCGTGTTATGTATGCACGTATGTACTCTAAATTCCATTTTTTATCCTAGTTTAAACAAAAACGAGGCTTTGTGCCTCATTGATAAGTCTTTCGCTTCTCTGAATCTTTTCTAACAGCTTATACATCTCGCGTTCCTTACCATTTGACTCGATGGATACACTGGGTTTTTCTCATGCTATATTTGGTCGTACCATAACATACAAAGTTTGTTAATTTTTTTGTTGAAAATTTTCGTAATACATTTTCTATGGTGAGCCATTGCAATTTCAGTATTGCTCTGAATTGCATTGATTATTAATTAACGAATACTTTTTGTACGCCTCTGTTATCTAATTTTGTTTATAAACAAAAAATTTTCCCTAATTTGAGTGTCATCGAATCGACGTTCATAAAATAATAATTTTGAAAAAATACGACACTAGACAAACTTTTCACTTTTATAAGAGAATATTCAAGATCTATTATTATTATAAATAAATGCGAAACCAAATAATGTGCTTTTAAAGAATTATAACTAGATCAAATGGTATCGATTATCAAGAGCTTAGGATATTCAAATTAAAGATTTCAGGCTTGCAATATGATCTCCACTATAGTAATAATTTTTACCAAAATAAAAGGTGTAAGTATGAGGAAAAAATAATGGACGTGGATGACAGTCAGAATAATCAGTCTGCGTGAACAATAAAAAATCTTCGTTTGAAATAAAAAATTTAGTTGTTGCAGTGCTGTTGAGAGAATAGTACTTTATCTATTCTTTCAAGATGAATAAAATATCCTCTTAAATAAGAATATTTACGTACATTTACATGTATAATAGTTATGAATATGTATTGAAATGAGACTACATAATTTACAAAGCGAAGTAGTGATCATCCCCGTGATGCACCTAAAATCTAGACATTGACATTACTGTCTTCATCATAATCGGTGGTACGTCTTTTGGGCGAAAGTCGGGTATATCAGATTTAGTACGCTAACATGCATACATATTTAAATGCTTAGAGCGAAAAAGTAACTCATGATGTTTTTTTTTATTCATGAGTCGTTGTCAATATCGCATATCTATGAAATGATATTTTTCAAACGGTTTTTTCGCGCTCATTTTTTTATTTGAACACTACTCGTTAAGATTTATACATATTTTCCTTTATTTCTATCTATACATTTTATTTCTCTATCTGTAGCCGTTTTTCGCTTTCCATTAAACTCTCAATACTTTATTTTCTGGAAAATTAAATAGAAATTCATAAAAGTATGTTTTAAAGAAATTTATTTTTAAAAATAATGTTTTTTATAATTATTTCAAATAAGAAAATAATTAAAAATTACCCGTTTTTAATATTAGATGAGAAATATATGAATTAATTAATTGTAAAAAATAGTGTTATCTAAACAATTATTTTTAACATTTTAAATATAATTTTTCATGCAAATGAGATATTTATTACTGATGTAAAGTTTACAATAGTTTTTATTGGTAATAACATATAGAAATTTTTTAATTTGTTAAAAAATTTTTTATCGAATATTTTTTGTGTTCATTTTTTTTTTCACTTATCAGGTTTTCACAATATATTTTAAAGTAAAATGAAAGAAAGAGACAATATTCTATATAAAAAGTCTACGTATTAAACTGTAAATAAGATGCAAAGTAAGTATTTTCTGAAAAGCCACAAGATACATTAATTAGTTGCAATTATAAAATTTTTGTTCTTGAATCTGATGTAATTGCATTTTATTCTTGAAAAATATATACAATGAATTAATATTTTCAGGAAAAACTTTTGCAATTTGCTATGTTTATATGTTTAAAATGTATATTATTTAACAAATATTCACGTTAAAACATATTTTTTATATATATAAGTGCAGGCATAGTAAAAATTGATTTATTTAAAATAAATATGAAATAAAGTTATTAATGATACTCTAATAAAATTTTTAAGAGTCGCGTAATCGAAGAACGACATTGTATTGCGAGATTAATGATAATAGGAAGGCTTCCTTAGCTGACGTAATAACCATTCACAAAAGTAAAGTAAAAGTCGATTGAAGGCAACTGTGAATACATAGGTGTGTTCGAGTATGAATACGAATGAGAAGAAACAAGAGAATTGTGCAGGAAGAAGAGAGACGGAGAAAAAAATGACATGTTTAGAGAAATGATGTCGCGAGGTAAAAAAGTGGCTTGTAATTTGCTGAAAATGCAGATGTATTGCACGAAACGCTGATTGCGTTTCTAGAACGCCACGGCTCGAGCAATGTTGCATAATATCAATTGTTATGAAAAGTTCTCGCGATCGCCGCGTATTGTATGTGCACAGCTTGGCCAGTAGCTCTACTCAGACCATCGGCGTTTGCTTATCTACCTCCCGCCTTTTGCCAAACGCTAATATTGCGTATATACCTGAATCATTGGCTGAATGTTAAATGCGATTTGTAAACGCAATTCTATGTCGTGGCTCAAGTAATGGGCGTGAACTAGGTCAATTCTCATAGAGAGCGCACATCGCTGGGCACACCGATCGTGCCGATGATATATAATTCGAGAGTCGAATCATCAATTTCTATTTCATTTTAGTAGTTATTGTACATGCTTCTTTTTCTCTATTGCTAACCAAAAGCTATTGCTCGTTTCTGTTAGTAGGAATAAAGAGTTTTTTGTATTGAAGAAAATTATTGCAGTCGGTGTACAACAATAGGTAATTTACCAAAATCTCGTCAACCACTCATTGCGATCCTTTTTATTATTATTTTATTATAAGCAATGTCACTGCACGTTCTTTAAATTATAATCATGAAAGTTATATAACTTCAGAGCGTAGTTATGAATGAAGCACTTTCACTCTTCTTTTGTTTTTTATCGCGTTATTCTAGCGAGATTTTCTTTGAAACTATTTTCAGACCTTTAATTACTAAATGACTTCAATAATTGCCATAAAAGCATTACACATCAAGAAAAATAAAAAAAAACAAAATAGGAAAAAATATAAAAATATAAAGTCAGAGTTCGCGAAATCCAATTCTACTGTATTACAGTATTACGAAGCCAAGGTATAATTACACAAATGTATTTCCATGTTATCATTGTTTTCTAGTTCACTAAATTACCAAAGTCTGTTTCATTGTTGTAAGAGAGTAGTAGTATGCCACGCATTTTATCCTTGAAATGCAAAAAATATCTTGAAATCTAACCTAAAATTGGAAGCGTTTGCCTATCAACGATTCGATCGTTAAAATCGCTCGTTACGTTCAGCAATTTTCCAGGTTCGCTGCACGATCGCTTACTCGGCTTACGTAAGCCAGACTTTTTTGCTCTAATTTTCGACCTTTCTCTTGACATATATGTGTATGCGCTCATCCAACTACAATAACGAATAAAAACGACAGTCGAGTGTTACTCGTTAATTCGAGTGCGCGCTTCTTATGAGTATATATCTGCGAAGAATTGAAGGTTACAGTTCAAGTCCAATTTATTTATCGCGATCTTTATAACGCTCGTATTTTTTGTTTTTTTATCTTATTCGAGGAAATAGCGGCATTTAATTCGCGGATTGTGGGAGCGATTCATTAATATATATTGTGATTTCTGGCCTTCTAGTTTAGCTTTACTTATATTTCATTTTAATTAAGAAACGATACAAAGTTTATATTTTTCTCTTGCTTTCTTCCCTCCTCTACCAACTTTTGTTACAAGGAGGTCATCGAAACGTCCCATTGATGAATCAACGGAAACAGTATGAGCTTGGTGGGAGTATATTCTCTTTTCACTCCCTCTTTGTTTAGTTAGCGTTTCTTTTTAGTGAAATAATAATCTTTAATGACGTTACGACAGAACAATGGGAGTAATAGTATCACTTCACTATAGACCTCGTAGGCATGTTGAAAGTTGATGCATCAATGGTCGCAGTTAATACATAGAAATGGTTATCATTACGTAAAACTTATGCTCGAATAGTTGATTTTACATTTCTTTCTTTTTCTTTCTCTATATTCTTTATGTTATCACTATTCCGTTTTTTATTACCACATTCACGAATTATTTTTCTAAATACATTACATTTTTTTAAAAACTGTTTAATTTGTATTTTGACACATTCTTGGTACTTATTGGCACTGCAATTCTACAATGTATTATTAATTTAATAAAAAATTGGATATTATCTCATATTCATAAATAATTATATTGTAAATATTAAATATATTGTCTAACAATCATTCTAAAAATATTTATGCTTTGAATAAACATTTTTGATTTATAATAATGATAGATGAAATCAAAAATTGTAGATTTTATTTTCAAGAAAAACATTTAACTATGTATTTAGCTATGTAATTAGATAAATTTCTGAACTGATTTTTCATTAATGCAAACTAATCGCTATTAATTAATCGAAGAGATAGAGAAAATAAGGTATAAATCTATCATGAACTATAGTACGTATTAATCTTTTGAGCTTTTGATGATAAGAAATTATTTGGAGATAAGATGTATCAACATGGGATAAAGACTTCAGAAGATGTTCTCTCGCAAGGAGACGAAATTGCCTGTGAAGAAAAGCTCATATAATTTTTATGTTGGTCGGCGATGGCAATATAATTATTGTAAATTTAGACCATAAGCATACCGAGAAAATGAATAGAAACTAATAAATGATTTCCAGGGTTAACGGGAATGTCTGTTTTTTCTGAGGTTCGTCTAGCGAGAGCAAATATTTGCTTTATCCGTACTTCATTGCATAAATCGATGTCTCCGAATCCCTTTTCTCTGCAATACTGCTAATTTCAGTGATAATGGAAAGCTCGTCTCTTCTTCTTAAACGAAAGGTGTGAAGTATTGTGAAATTTTATTTCGTGTAGGGTATCACTGTGTAGGTGAGTATGAGCATATATGAAATAGGGGTATGCACGGAAAATTATTATTCAACATTTTCAAGTCTGGAAACAAGTTCTCTTTGTTCTAACTAATATCCTCCCTATTTTTCTTTTAAGCATCCTGAGATATGGCTCCTCGCCACAATGTCACCTTAAGGATGTATACATTCGTATCATTCGCCCTAATAGATTCGTCACCTCTAACCACTTGATATAAATTTCTTCTTTTTCAAATCTCAGAATATAAGAAAAACATATATTTATCCTAAGGAATTGGATACATAGGTATTGGATAAAAAAACATCCCTATAAATAATTATAAGCTCTTATTCATGTTTGAGTAATAACTTTTCTTCTTTTTAGTTTTTTCATTGCTGTTCGATTAATGATTCAGAAGCATAACTCAAAAATTTGAACTATAACAAAAATTTTTTGATGACTTAATGGAACAATAACAATGATAGATCCTAATAAATAAGATATAAGAAATATAAAAGTAATTTATTTCATGTTGTAGGTCAGTTTGTTTCGGAAAATATAGAATGTAAAAGTCATGAGCAATCAATTTAGAAAACGCAGTGGAAAATTAGAAACAAAGATTTTCTTTATTAGCTGATAAAAAAAATAATCAAATCTCAAAACTGATTTTCCTGAAGATATACATGATTAAGTGTCTGTTTGGTTCTATAGATCTGCTGTATCGACACTATTTTTTATCTTCCATATATGGGGCAAGTTTTCGAGAGCTTAAATAGTAAGGCATCCTCGGAGTTTGAAAGATTTTATTGCTAGCTCTTATTACTTTATTATTGACTTTTTTTTGTATAATACTTGGCTTGACTTATTTATTTGATTGTATCAACATGTGAAGATTTTATGAAATCTACAGTTTTTTAATTCTTATATTTTTCTTTCCGGATTTTGAGTCATTTCTTTAAAAACAGTTCAACGAACGAATTATAATATGCCATCTTTTTTTATATTCTTAATTTTTTATTTTTTTATTTTTATAAAATTGGTAATGGGTTATTAAAATTTATAAAAGAAATTAACTTTTAAATACCACGTATTCATTTTATTGATAAATAATTATTAAAAATTTAATTGATTAAAATACCATTTTTAATCGCTGATTAGAATTAAATAAATAAACTTTTGATAAGTTATTATAACTTTATTTAGAATTAAATTAAAACATTGCTTATTATGTTTTTCTATTACTTAAATATGAATAAATTATTAGATTATTGAAATTTATTAAGAATGGAATATAATTTTGTATAATTATAACAATATATTACATATACTTTATTGTGCTGAATTTCAAAATGTAATCCGACGGTTATTTATATTTTGTAAATATGATAGCCAATAATGAAAAATAAAGTTAAGCTTATTTATTTTTTTTATATTTTACCAATTGAATCATGACTTGGGTAATAATTTTAATAAAATATAATATAGGGATTTCAAAAGTATTATTATGATTATAGCGATAAATTAATTTGACAAAAGTTGTTTTTGAAAGTAATAGAATTGGATTAGTGCAAAATTCGAATGTTATTTTTCGCCTGTTAAATAAATAACAAGAAAATGAGGCATTTATAGAAAAGTAAACGAACATAAGTATCAAGAATCATATATTAAAGAATTAGTTGTAATTTAAAAAGATTTAGCAGTTTTAGAGATAATTCTTGGATCGACTTAGAGTGTTTTTTATAAAACTTCAGAGTACCGGAATATGAATATTTATTTTGTCTAAATTGCACGCAGACCACCCATCATTCTGCTTTTTAAACTTTATTTGTCTTATGTTTGTTCCATTAAATTTTTTCCTCTTTTTTCGCATATGAACATTTACCAGTAGAGAAGCCATACAATTTTTGTTATCAGTATCGAAATCTTATTTTATACAATGCTTTAAAAGTTTGTGTATATAAAGTAAGCAAAGTAATTTCGTTCTTTAAATCGCATTTTAAAATATCAGAACAGAGCATCAAATTTTGCATGTATATGGTGAGATTACGATAATAAGACGAGAGTTTTATATACTCGAATGTAAATGTTTCGTTCAATCTTTATATTTCGTAAAATATTCTCTAAAAACCAGTCTTGACATTTTATTTGGTAGTCATCTTTTTTTCGCTGAATTGAGGAAAAAAATATCTTATTTAAGATCGTTAATATTCTGACGGTGGGTCTCGCAATCTAATCAACGACACCAAAATCGAATTTCACAAAATAGTAACTCTCCGCAGTTCCACAATTATCGTTTGTACATTACGTAATCCATATGTTCATTTAGAGAATTTTTTAATTTGTATTACTTTTATGCGAAACAACTATTCTGATACAGTTATTTTTGTTATAATTCATTAAAAATATCCAATTAAAGTAGTTAATATTTTAATTTAATTTTTTGCTTTTATTAATAAAATTACAGCTTAAATAATATATGGATTTTTAAATTTCCTTGAAAACTATGAAAATACTTGCGGATTGATAGCGAATGAATGATAAAGGAAACTATATTATGATATTTTATGAATAACAATTAGCTCTCTTGAAATATTTGGTATAAGAAATTAAAATAATTAATCGTGCTTTTAAATCGAGGTTTGTATTAAAAAGCATTGTTACAAGTCAAAATAAGGTGAGCGAAGGAAGCTTTACAGACAATGTTTACTATACTCTCAATGTTTACATAAAGGTAGGAATTGATGAAAAAATATCGATACCGACCAAATTCAAAGGATGAATCTTCGGTACAATGCTTTAATGAAATCGTAGTAAGGGACAAATTTTCCTCGGTAGTTCCGATGGCATCATTTGTAAACACATTGTAAATTTCAAGTGCATTCTTCTTTGGTCGCATTCCTGTGAATTTCATGAGTCGTGCAGAAGTATGCCTTCCGCTATGCATTTCGCTCATTTGCATACGCAAATAAATTTTTTTCGTGTTATCTGACGTGCTTGTGGATCCTTAATTAGAACGAGTCTTCATGTCCTGTCTAAATATATTTTGGGATGAATAAGGTCGATGCTTATGAATCATACTGACGCGCATGCAAATGAACGCTTGACCTATCTATCACCATTGCTGCTGCTATCAATGGAAGAAAATTGAATCGTGATGATACATAAATTTGCCCCACCTCTCTTTTCTTCTTCGGCTCATAAAAACTTGCATAATGTGTCGTTAAGAACGAGCAAGAGTCACTGTCGACGACAACGGCCTGCAATTGATTCACGAAAAACAATACCAAGCTCACGAAATTTGCATTATATAAAGATCACATTCACGTTTCTCATGTAGTAGCATCGTATCGATCACCTGTAGAAGCGTGTACGAGAACTTCTTTTCTCTGCATTTGTATACGAATGCTGGCGTCCAAATTTCTTAAAAGCCAAGGTCTCCGAGTTCGCGAGTTAAAATGTGTTTTGCCTAACCGAGAGAGAATGAGAAAGACAAAGAGATAGAGATGGATGCATCATAAATAGATGACTACATATAGTTCCTTAGAATACGTTTATCAAGAACCGAATGCCACAATCCGTGGCTTTTTATCGTGCCTTTTTTCTTCGTGCTTCTGCTGCTTTTGCATATTTATGTCAGATTAAATTGTTTTCATGCAAAATATTACATTTTATCAGAAAGGGTATTTTTAAGATCAAAGTAATTTTCATTTTTAAAGTCTTACTTTTACATGTAGATGTAATAATGTTTTAAAAAATACCATAATATTTTTAGAGAATTTATTGTGCGTTGAAAATAGGTATGAGTAAAGTAAACAAAAGACATGTGAAAAATAATTGAAAGATAAGAGGCTAAAATATGTAATAAAAATATATAGAAAATAAAATATCATTTGCGAAATATTGGTGTCTTATCATAAAGTAATTTTTGTATAACAAAATAATGTAAATTCATTTTCTTATAACTCGAACAAACTGATATCCCAAAGGCAAGGGAAAAAGTTGAAACTGAATTTAGGAAAGAGACTGATAAAAGGTAAAAAGAAAAAAGAAAGACGAAGAAACGGAGCAGAAAGTTTAAAGATATAGAGATTGAGATAGTGAACGAGAAGGTTGTTATTTATTTTTCGTTTGAGCATTATATGGAGGATCAACGATGGTTATTAGTATGCTAATAAAGATCCTATTCCTTAAAATCCTGAATGTTTTTCATTCTCTCGAATCATTCTCAAGTGTCTCTCGTTCTCGTCATTCGTTTGCCAAAAAGAATTCGAACTGTGAAAATCCCGAATTCAGAATTCTGAATTTAGAAAGGTCTGTACAATTTATATTTCCGTGTCTAAACATTGCAAAAACGGTAGGAAGTGTTTTTCTTTGAAATTTTGATATTGATTCATTGAATAAAAAATTCAATCCATGCTCCATTTTCATTCCATTTTTTACATTGAATTTTTTACTTATCATATTACTCACTGATTATTACAAAATATTTTTAAAATTATTAAAGTTTTTATTAAGAATAATATAAATCGTAATTGTAAATCGTAAAACTATCGATGAATTTTATACTAACAGTGATTTGATTTTATATTCAATTGTCGCAAAATTTCAGATCATGTACATGTATACCATAAGAAGATGAAGCGAAAGGCTAAGGTAGGCATTTCGTTACAAGTACATAAATTATCGATTGTTAAAAAAATTAAATGAAAATCACAAAGATCGGTAATTAATCAAAAAGGGTTGCCGTGCTATTATTAACAAAATTCGTGAACGCCAAGAAAAGCGTCAACTCAGAATAATGCAGTGTCAAATGTAACAACAGTTCGCTATGTATCGAATGCGAGATAAAGGTGAGATATGTTAGAGGTTTCCGTTCAGAGATCGTCCTTATGAGTATTAATTGTCGTAAAAACTTCAAGAAGTTTCATGGAGTCTCGTCGTGTTTTTCCACCACTAATGGTAGTAGTTTCACGGAAAAAGAAAAAATACTTTGATAAACAAAGATGAGATGGAGAAAGTGTTTGGGAAACGATGAATTTCGTTTCACGTTAAATCACTACGTATGCGTGATCCGAGAGCATCTAAAAGCGACAAAATACGAAGAGTCAAGAGTATTTATGTTGAGAAAGGCGTAACATGTAGAAAAAAATAATAATATGAATATTAATTAATAATGATAAATAATATAAATAATGATAAATAATATAAATAATGATAAATAATAATAAATAATAATAAATAATAGTAATTAATTTTCTTACTATCATGACTTTTCGAGTTTTTTTGATCTTGGGCATTCTGCAAGCTTTTATACTTAATTAAATGTACTTAATAGTAGTAATCGTGGGTGCCTTGTATCATTCGTATTGGTTTTATGTTTTTTAAATTATCTAATACGGTTAGCGTTGTGTTTTTTATTATTGCTGTAACCGAGTCACTGCTCTCTTGAATATAATCACATAGACTCCATGGATCAAGTTTACTGTCTTTCGACATAGTTGAGATCTGTTCTCGGTTTCGGTAACAGCGTCTTCAGCTGCTTTTAAAATTTGTTCCATTAATAAATGTTATTTTTCGAGCGCTTAACATAGGAATAGTGATAGCATGGATCCTCTTCGAAGCAACATACATAAAATCGTGCTCGACCTCTTGACTTTCCTTCGTGTGTTTGAACGTAGTATGAGTGTATATTCGATAGATTTATATATGTGCGTTTATTAACTTGGTCCGTCATTGTGCGTACACCTATTTATATGCGCAACTGAGAGAAAACGTAAAGCCAAATAGTACTAGGTAAACTATAGCCCGTTGTTAGCTTAATGAAATCCAATCGGACGAGTTACTTAGTATGCGGTACCAATATTCTCTATATTCGCTAGACGTATTAACTTGAGTGAGAAGCAGAGAAAGAAAGTACGTATAACGATGAAGTTGGGAAACGATGGCATCTTGACGTCCGCAAAAGCGAATCAAAAATAAGGGTCAACACCCTCGCATCTGTCTGTGTATTAAAAAGATTTTCTGTACATATCCAACATAGTTGGGAGTCTTTTTATCTGATTTACTGTATTATTTGCGAGAGAGAAAGAGAGAGAGAAGGCTTTTATTAAAGAAATGATGCCTTTATGCGACTCTGGCGCCTACACACATGCATGCATACATACATGCGTGTGAGAGAGCGAGTACGGCCCATCTTGCCGCACGGTTGACTCTCTTACCATTTCTGCGTTCGCTCTTTCTTTCGGTAAATAATATATCAAGATAATTGAGAGATTACAAATGTGTTACAACAGTTTCTGATATAATTATAATTAATCTCTTGTGTGCCTTTTTTCTTTGCAGATTAAGTATATTTTTTCGAATCTCTAAAGATTTGATCCAAATTCATAAATTTTTCTTGTTGATGGTACAATAAGATCAAGTTATCTTTTAAAAATGTGAAATATATAGAGAAAGGTACAACTATTTATGCTTTTGATCGGTCATGAAATTCTATTTTCATTGTTTACTAAACCAGTAAACGATTAATAATTTTAAACGGGGCTTACTATTTTATATTTCTTCCGAAACTTCTATCAAAGGGAAATTTATTCATTAAAAAAAAAATATTTCGAAGAAATCTTTCGATAATTAGCTTTATTTCGAACAAGTAGTTGCAAAATAATTTGAATTCGAGTCATAGCATTCGATAAATGTTTAAAGAATAGAGCGAGTAAAATAGAAAAGACCTACATTTGAAATTAATTAATCTTTTCTCAGATTCTGTGATTTCATATTGACTATTATTTCTCCAAGGAGCCAGAAAGAAGAAGTTGCTACTTCTCCTGTTGGCGGTATTTGACACGTAAAATCACAATATTCGTGTAATGGTAATCGTAAATGCTAAGAAACGACGTCCCTACCTCTTTCCACCTTTTTTTATGAACTGCATGCGGTAAGTATGCGGTCGAACTATTTTCCCCTAGGCTTCTGACTCTGCGAGTCAAAACCACCGCAACAACAACAACGTATTTTTGTCGTCATTCTCTGACACGTCGGCAACGTTTCTGTTTCCATCGATAAGAAGAACGGAAAAGAATTCAAGGTTTTTAATCTGCGAAAAAAATTTAAATTAACGATGCACAAGCGCTTTTCCTACTTTGTGAATAGCTCTTTCAAGCGAGGTTGCTTTATCATTGTGATTCTTCGGTTTGCTTCTTTATTTTTCTCCTCAACTAGCTCATTTCGATTTTAATATTTTATTTGAGAGCTATTTAGAGATTTGGTTTATACGTCTAGTAACGACCAATAACCGGAGAAGATAGATCTTTTAATAAAGTTCTGTGAGTATTCGATTGTTCGTAGATCATTGGTCTTTTCTTGTTCTTCCTAATCTATAAAATAGAGACCTATGCACTGATAAAATTTGTTTTTATTTACCTTACAACCTTCGCACGTGAATGCCCCGAAGTGAAAACCAGCTGCTGGCTCTCCGCAGACCTTGCATTGTTGATTCATCTGAAAATGAAAAAGAGAAATTTGAAAATTAGGTGTCTCGAATGATTTTCACTATAAGAAAATGGAGTAGAGGAGAAAGAGAAAAAGAAAGGAGTAAAATAATCAAGTATCAAAAAAGATTGAAAATTAGTGATAAAGGCAATAAGGAATTTAAGGAAAAGAAAGGAAGGTAACATATACATAAATATTCGCGCATCTATACAGGTCTATACGCGACTGCACATCATTTCTATTCAATTGGTTGGATTATCGAAGATAAAAAATCATCTGATTATTTTATATACAAAAAAGTTGTAATAAAAAGACAATAAGAATACTTTAGATTTTATAGCTTTATACTCTCGAATGTTGTCTCGAAGGCGCTGTTTAAGCGAGAAATTTTACTTTTGAATGCGACTGACAAAATCATATCCACTATTTATGATCAATATCTTACTCCGTGAACTTAAAAGTCAATAAATGAAATTTTTTCATATTATATATTGTAGAATTATCTACTTTTTCATCTATCAGTTCGGAGAAAAATCTAAGCCGAAGAGGCTTTGTTAACCTTTCGCGAATATATATGAATTTATCATTGGCATATAGTCACGTACGTCTGTAAAAGACAATGAAGAGAAAAAATATATAGGGAAATTCAAAGAAACCTGAACGAAATTGAAATTCAACGGCTTAATACGATGGAAGAACAAGACCACGATTCATTTCCGCGGAAAATAACGTCCCACATCTTTCGGCTAGGCAACTCACATATACTCGTGTTTTCCTTTACTTAGATAAAAATCCTTGGTACCTTATATTGTTTAAGCACGCACTCTCTTTTTGCCGCTACTCACGGACGTATAGCTCTTTGCGATTTGGAAATAACTGCGACAAGTTACGTGTATTTTAAAGTTCGCCCTTATTCGTACGATATTTATGTGTATTAGAATTTATAAAAGTGTAGCTGGTACCTAATAAAGTCTTTTAGTATAAAATTTGTGTATTTGTATCTTATCACAATTTGATGTTAAATTCACAGAACCTTGAGAAGGTTGCATAAATTGCAGTTCTGAATCATGTCGTTAGTATGTATTTTGTCGGAGAAATTATAATGCATTCGTTAAGAGAGAGAGAGAGAGAGAGAGAGAGAGAGAGAGAGAGAGAGAGAGAGAATGTATAGATAGTTGAGTTTCTGAGAACATTATTCAAGACCGCCAGAACAATATTGTACTTCTACGTCTTTATAGAAATTGTAGCAACGCACTGGAGAATATGTTTTGATCGAATCATTTTGAAAGGTGCGAGTTCATACATTTGCTATTTTATTTATCGACTTTTTTTATATATATAAGTGTTTATTTGAATTATAATAAACTAATAAACTAAATAATAAAAATAATAAACTAGATCCTATCAACAAATGCATTGTCAATTTGAACAATGGTAATGATTAGTGAAAATTATTAAATGAGTGAGTTTGAAAGCACTAGAAAAGTGCCAAGATTGAAGAGTCAATAGTTATGTTTTCATCCCTTGGAATATACTCCGGGCATTTCCTAGGCCACAGCCAAGCTTTTTATCTCAAGCGAAGCTATCTTGGAATTTTAACGAGAATTGAGAGCAACGGTAATTACAGTTTGGACCTCCATACAAGGACAGAGGGATGTAGAACCTCAGTCATTTGTACTTGATTATGTTACGTCGACCTCCAGAAGAATAAGAAAGATACGAGAGAGAGAGAGAGAGAGAGAGAGAGAGAGAGACAAGTTTAATCCTTTTATGCTGTTCCTGTTCGCTTCTTTGTACGTACGATGAATCGTTGTGCCACGATTAGCTGACGTTGTTAAATCTCTATTCGAGGTGTTTGTCCTGTCATTTTTTTTTGTTTGATACCGTTATTTTGATTTCTTTATCATTTACCTCAAAAAATAATCATTCGGCACTTAATAATTATTTTTATTTAATAATTGCTACAAGATTATTTATTTGTTTGTGTTGAAATCACGTGAGATTGTTTCAGTGTATATCTGCACACAGATATAGACTTGGGCTACAAAGAAAAATTTCTTCTTAATAATTTTAACGTTAATTGCGTTTATTGAAAAGAATAAATCTTTTTTTGTAGATTATTTTTAATCAATAATTATATAAGTAGGAGTATTAACATTTCAATACAATTTTAATTTAAGTTACTTGGATATTGCGAATTACATAGAATTAAATGAGTTCTAAATGAATTTATTTTCATTGTGTTTTTCATGGATTAACAATTAAAATCTATTTGATCAAATTAATAAATCATTTGCGTCATTATTGAGATATAAGAGAAATAAAAAATACAAAAAGAAGAAAGAATGAATGAAAAAAGAAAGAAAAAGAAAAGTAAGAAAAAACATGAATAAATTTTACTTAGATGAAAACGTTTCTAAATTCAATGTTCAATAACACATTTCCACTTTTTAGACAGTATTTTTTGTTTTAAATTCATTCTTATCTTTAATTAAAGAAATAAAAAGAAATCATACGTTATCTAGAATAATGAGTAATTCGAAAAATCATTAATATTAAGCAATAAAGTTTCTTTTTTAAATTAAAATAATCTATTTTTATTTGTAATTATAATTACGTAAAAACCATATAAGTCCCAAGTTTATTAAAACAAGTACTAAAAAAGCATGCTTGCTCTTGTCAAATGAACATAACAATGAAATAAGCAAGGTTGGTTTGGTTAAACAGATGGTACCTATAAGACAGCATCTTAATTAGCAACTTAATTAACTGAAGATGATTTGCTGATTGTTACATTTTATTTTACTTTCTATCAACCATTATCCAGATACAACATTACGCTAATTAAAAAGAAATAACCTAATAATAATTACCTCTATCCTTTTCAACTTAGTCAATGCTCTTACTAGCTATAGATTCTCGTAATTTCTTTATAAGTCAAAATTTGAATTTGATTACTTTATAAATATTGGTATCATACTCTAAGCCATTATTAAAAAATATGTATACTAAGTAAGATGATGAATAAAAAATGGGCTATTTAAGTAATTATATGCTTGTTCGATATACTGTAGTTTGAGCGAATTTTTTCCCCAATATCTTTTTTGAATACAAAAGCTTTCATACTTGTATACTCATGTGTGACTTCTCGCTTAAAAACCATAAACAAAAGAATGGAAAAAAGAGACTCGAAAATGTGGTCAAAATACCGAAAATCCCTGTCGAATAGCAGGTCAAGGCGGTTTCTCTCATCGGCTGTTTAAGACGTTGGCGCGTGCGCTCGTGAGCAAAACGAGTTAGTCTCTTTTTTTATCTCTGTTGACGTTGAATCAGTATCATCCCGTTTGATTTCAAGGACGAGATGAAATCGGAGCGGAGTATCAAAGAGTGTACGAGAGTAACGAGAGAGAGAGAGAGAGAGAGAGAGAGAGAATACGCTCGATATATATTCATTCGCGACGGCACAATCTCCTCATTTGCATATAAGCAATTGCATTCCAGTTTTTACAGAAACGGAATTTATAAGACAAAGCGCGTGGAATGCTTTGCGAGAAAGAGGGAGAAAGATTGAGAACGAGTGCTCTCGCGCATATAACTGCGCGATTAAATGGATCTTCGCGTATACATATTCGGTCTGTGTTTGCCTGCAACGAAAGACGGACGATCGCGTGTTGTACTTGAGTTCGGTACAACAGCAGCAACAGTATTGCGTAAATTATAAAGCTCAACGCACTTATATTATAGTTGTGGGTGTTACGAACTGTTCTATATATTTATCGAATCATGGACGTAAACGTCCAAAGACGACGAAAAGGAAAAAATCGATGGTGATCATGTGAAGTGAAATGTATACTTAAGGATGTACGAAAAAATTAAAATACGAGTTTTTCCAAATCGTTATCAGAATAAACAAAAAATTCAAACCATTCAAGACTGTATTATTTTAATAATTTCTTCCTCTTACAAAAAATGATAATTTACAGATATATTTATTTCCAGTTAAGATTGTTGAGATCTTTGCATTATAGTTTAAGAGAGGAAAAAGTGAACTGTGGTATTATAAATACTCCGAAATTATTAAAGATCCTAGCAGTTTTTAAAGAAAGATTCAAAGTTTATTTAAAAAAAAAGTTATTTCACTTTCACATTTAAGGAGTTTTTGTTTTTCTAAATGAGTTGCGTTTTTATTAACTCGGTATACTTACTTTTTCATTGATTTTATTAATGCATTCAAAATTTTCAAAATTTTCAAATTTTTATTACCAAATACATCAAAAGTTGTGTGGTTTTCTTCATGCAGTATTAGTTAGTATACTTGCATTATTACGTAACAGTTTTTTCTCGTCAATTTTATTTTTTAAATAGGATTTTAGCATATAAAAAGTGTTTCGTAATTTTATATTACAAATTGAAAATTTTGCACACTAAGGCTTTGGAATAATAAGTTTATCTATTCTAAACATCGAATTCTTAAAAAAGTGTTTAAAATTTCTCAAAAATTTACTTATGTAACAGCAAATGAAAAATATTAATTTTTAGTTATCTTCATACATGTTTATTTTACTTATTTTTGAAAAAATGAATTATTTTTTCAGAACTATTTTTCAAAATTAGTTTATCATGAATAATCTAATAAAATATTAAGTAATAAATATTTAAAAATTTTTGAGATAAAATTATAAATTCAAATTACAACTTTAGACTCGCGAATTTTAAAAAATTTAGAAAATTTAATACAATACAAATATTATATTTATTTTTTAAATTATTCTATAAATTATTTCTTCAGAATAAGTAATCTATACTTATTTAGGCTATATTATATAATATAATTATATAAAAACTTATTAGAAATAAAATTAATTTTTTTATGAATGTGAATTTCTTTCAAATTTATGGAATTTATAAAATGTGTCATTATTTTTATATTCGATACTTATATATTTTAGTATATACAAAGATGAGATTAAATTTTAAACAATACTTTATATTGTTAAAAATTTAATTTTTTCTATTATCTGATAAATGAACATAATACAATGATCATAATAATATGTTAATGGAAAAATATAATATCAGTAATTTTCTTTTATTTTCTTTGAATGTTCATAAAGTTTTGCAAATAGAGTTAATCGATTAAAATAAAAATTATTCAAAACGGATAAATATATAGAAATAAATATTGATATTTATTACCTAGATGTACTTGTCATATATAATAACTTTTATGGATTTATTCAAAAAGAATGAATCGAAGTTTTACATATGCGAATTATTTGTTTATTAATTACGTTAGTGCTGGAGTAGAATATTCTTAAAAATTTTAGCCATTATACTGAGCAACAAGAAATTATCATTGTAAGAGAGAGAGCAATGGGATTGCGATGAAAAGGGAAGGAATGAGGAAGGAAAAAAGGCGTTATTCCTAATAGACTTTGAAAATCATGAGTTTTGGTTAAAAAGGTGTTAGAAAAATATCAGATATGATATTATTGAACACGGAATATCCTGTACTGATGGAGCAAAATCTGATGGTCGTTAATGCTACAGTTCGCCTGGCGGGTGGCAGTTCGTCCTCATGAATATCGTGCCATTCAAAGATGCGTTTTTAATGATCGCCAAGATGAATAATGACATACTTTAGTTGTGCTTCGGCAACAGCTTTACATAAACCTTCTTCTTGAATTGGAAGAAAGACTGAAATAGAGAGAGACTTCTGTTCTATGGCCTTGAAAAATGACGTTTCGCGGTGGTATGACACATGTCGTTTCATTATTTTCCCACGTGTATAAAAATATGCGAGAAAAACAAGAAAAATGAAGATTAGAGAAAAATACAATAGTGAAAGAAGCAATGACTCTTGAAGCCTTCAACCAATGCAAAAAGAATGGAGGTAAAAAATCAAATCACCCACGTTCTTTCACACGAGAGAGAGAGAGAGAGAGAGAGAGTGAGACAAAGTAAAAGAAAGAGTGCGCGGTCACAGCTAGCACAGGTGAAGCGCTTAGCTTTGCGCTTGACTCTCGCATATTGCTCTCGTCGCCGTTGGTTCGCCGACGCGCTCCACTTAAGCGTCAAGTCGTAAACGGCGTCGCGACTCAAGAGAGCCGTCGAAAAAAAGACATTAAATGCTCGCTCGCTTGCCTCGCTACCCGAATGTACAACTTAGAGAGATCGTACAAAGAGACATACACATATAAATATATATATACGGACAAGTATATATACACTATACTACATGAGCATGGCCAGCGAGAAAGAGGGTCTGGGGAAGGGGCGATCACGCGAAGAATAAGAGCCCGACGAGCGAAAACGACGGAGCGGAATCTCGTCTGCTGCGTCATTCCGTTAAAAATCGGATCGGTCACGGCTCGAGAGCCTCGAAAGCGCGAATAAAATAATCGAGTGAGAACGCATCTCCGTTTTCTCTCTCTCTCTCTCTTTTAGCGGTAACTCTTCTTACTTAGGGATTCACTCTCATTGACTTCACATTGGCACTCATTGGTAAGACACGCAACCCTCTCAGTTAAACTATCGCGATAAATGATTCCGCGAAGGTTATTAATTACCTTTCAGCTTCTGTATCTTCTATAGAAATTATTTTTTAAATTTATTTTAGTTACTGTACCGTAAGTAAAAGTTTGATTAATTTTATAAATATTTCTTGATATTGAAAATTATTTAATAGTGTATTCATGGTATATTAATTGTTAAAATAATTTTATTACTTCTTGTTGTACGTACAAAAATAAATCATTTTTTAAGTTTATATGTTTATATTAATATAAAGTAGAATATAATGAATGAAAAAAATTCCTTATCCAACAAATAATCTGTTCAATTGAATCATATTTTAATAATGATTGCTGAAACCCTAATAATAATAATTTTTTTATATTGTAATATGTTTGATTGATTTATTAGAATTGAAAATAGTATTAGAAAAGACGAATTAAAGTAGAAATAAATATTTGAAATTTATAAAATGAATATTATAAAGGTAGAAAAGATTGAAAGATGAGGCGTGCAGCCGAATGTTCATAAATTTGCTTGATGTATCCGTATCTATGAAATATTTTGTATTAGTCTTTAGAATTTTGGGAATTTATTTCTTAATGGATTAATTATCAGTTTAAGCAAAAGAAAAAAATTGATTTTTTTGATCTTGTAAATTAGGACACTGCTATGATTTCAATATTTAAATGTATCTTATTAAAACGAAGATTACATAAAAGTAATGCTGTCGTAAAAAAGATATCCAAATGGGATTTAAAAACAAAGTAGGCTAATTCTAGGACATAAAAATTTGCATTTACATTAGGTTGCTTTTAGTGTGAAAACAATTAAATGTCTAATGGTCGTAAAACAAAAATTATTCACTTAAAAATTAATAACCGGTTCACGCTCGAACAAATTAAACATAAGTTTGTACATATGTATATATGCAAATATTAATGAGAAATGCATGATACGTGTATGACTTACTTTTCTTAGAGATAAAGTTTAAAAACAACATACGTAATATAATCGATAAAAAACAATAACGTAATTATATGTAAGTAAAAAATTTAATAGACGACAATATGTGATTTAAATTATTGATAAATTTCATCAAAGATTGACCAATCATTTAAAAGCAAAGTGTAGAATCAATATACAATCATATTTATATTTTGATTTTTTTAATACTTGAGTAAAAATAAATAGATGTATAAAGTATTTCATTTATTATTGAATCATAAGATTATTATTAATTATGCTGAAGTATAAGAATCCTATTTTTTGAAATAGTAACTGGTAATAACTGATATAAGTAATGCAAATCTAAATCTACTAATCATCATTCTTCGTACTTGTTTTACTTAATGGAATATAGAAAAAAAATATATGTAAACATCTTTTAAGAGCTTGCTTGTAAAAGAATTTTATAGATCTATGCAATAATCTAACGAAGGATCCGATACAGTAGCATATTTATTTAAATTGTGTTTTAAAATTATTCAACTTGTTGTTCATAAGACTAAAGTTGATCAAATCCTGTTATTCACACATTCAGGCAAATTGAACGAAAACCAACTTTCTCGACAACATTGAAGCTTTAATTTTTAAATTAATGTTTTTTTCGATCGAAAACTTTTAAACATATTTTCATGAACTATTATTTACTTGATATTTTCCAATGAATTGATGTATAATTGAAAAATTATTTGATTTATCTATTTAAATTAGAAAATAAAATCTCACTTATATAAATCATTCTGCACGAACTAAAAAGGTCTATTTTAGTCATTTTTATTTAACATAAATGTAAAATACTGTTTAATTAAATTTAAAAATTACAAGTTTTTTGGTCAAGATCAAATATTAAATTATGTGAATAATAAAATAATGACTAATATGTCCCAATGTCGTAATTTTATGAAAAGTATGATGTAACCTGTATATCTTTATTTGTATTGGTCAGCAATTGTATTTCTATACGTGAATATAAGTAAACTTTCTTGATTTTACTCATGCTTAATTCTCCAATATTATAACACAGGTGATTTAGGTGCGTTAAATACCCTGTTATTTAAAAAACAATTAAATATATTGTAGTATACGTGAGTTTTTGGATGTTTTTTGAGAATATACACAGAAACTGATATAATGCGATATCTAAAGATAATATGTAAATCGAAGAATTTGTATTCTACAACAAGCTTTTATTTATCTTACACAATAAAATAGAAATTTATATTATTGTTTTATCAAATATATTTTATTCGACATTATTGGAGTAAAAGTGTCTATTTATCTGTATTCGTAAGGCGTAGATTTTATAAATATGTAAAGAAAATTTCGTAAAAAGAAAATGATTGGTCTGAAATAAGTAGTCAGTAAATATAAGCGCAAGTAATAAAAACAAGTAAAGCGTAAAAGAGGTGTGATGCATTCATGGTTCTCATCGAATCAATCTTTGACGATAAATTTTATCATTTGTTCCGGGATAAATCGATATACCGATATTTTTGCATGGCGTGCTTGATTTTTTATTTGTTGTAAGTTTTTGCCGTTTGGTTACAAGTGGGCGGTGGTGCACTGCTGAGCTTCGCAAGCGCAACCTGAAGCGCGGGCCCCTGAGCGTCAAAGTATTTGAAACCTTCTTTATTTGGCGATTAAAGGTGTCGGGCTTTGATTTATAATCTCGTAAACGGTGGTCGAACAGCCGTGACTCTTAAGAGCGCGCCTGCGTTCGCACTACCCCATTCGAAAAAAAGCCGCACACACTCTCGCTTTCGCACTGTCAGGGATTGCTTTAGCGAGTGTGAAAGACTATGAATTCGAAGCGAACGCGCCGGGGAAGCAGAATGCTATTTAACTGCTGAGTACACTTTCTTATTTCTTATTCGGCGCGAGATAATAACAAACGCGTTATAATATATGAAATGTTATTTAGAAGCGCATAAAGTTCTGACGAGAGAAACGGAGGTTAGGGGAGAAGATAGGGAGAGAGTGTGAGAGAAACAATCGAGTCCTCCTTCTAACAGTAATTGATAGTACATTGAATGCAGTAGCTTTTACATTCGCAGAATATTTGTCCTGTCTCGCGATAAAGCGAAGTTGAACCCAGTCTATGAAAAATTTATATATCATTCATGTCATTCGATTTTTCGAGCCTTTGATCTTCTTCATTATTCTTTTTCCTTTTTTTCTGTTTTTTTTTTAATTTTTTTCAATACTTAAATGTATGACTGCATAAATTGCATTGCGGTTGGAGGTTTTTACTTTTAATTTATTATTTTTTTCATTTTTTTGTTTATTAAAAATTATTAAAGTTATCTTTCTAATTTTTATTATAATACTAAACTAATTGACCACATTGAGTAATTTATTCTTACATTGTGATAAAGATAATCAAGTGGTTTTACATTATCGTACTTTTCATTTCATCATAAGAAAACAAATCAATCTTGAAATGAATATATTTAATTAATATTAAATAAATTCATGTTGGTTTTTATTAATTCTTTTTAATTAACTATGATTTAAAATTTTAAAATGCATTTAATCCACTGTTCAAAATTTTCTGTTTAAAAAAATATTATGAAACATTTACATAATTATCTCGAATTAAATAATATAACTTCAAAATTCATGTAAAATTTGCAAAAAGTTGTTCGCGTGCATATCAAAGGTTTTCTAAAGTCTCGAATGTCCGAGAGCGCCGGCTCTTGAGAATATCATAATCACGAAACGAAACTTTACTCTCTCACTTTTTTTCTTTTCTCAACGTGTGCTTACATACGCACGTTGATTCTTCCCCTTTTCATTATTCTCCCCTACCGTGGCCCGTGTACCGAACAAAGCCGGCGAACAAAAAGGCGTTAAGTCAGATCACGACCTTAAGGTTGCGTCGCTTATGAATGGTTAATATGTAAATTGTCCAGACGTGGTATATGAACTTCTTTTTTTCTGTTTCTATTTTTCCTTTTCTCTCTCTTCCCCTCTCACTCTCATAAATAAACTCATACTCAAGCATTCACACACATTTATAAATTACATCGTTCGTCTTTTTAACTAAAAAATTAATTTTTTTTGTATAAAGTGAATAATTTTTCTTATTCAAAGCTACGTCTTATTTATTATTTTATAGTATATAAAATTATATTAAAATATTTTGTTTTTAAATAAAATATTCAAATTTATTAAAACTACTACAGTAAATACTACGTAATAATAAAATTATTAGTAGTACTAATATAAAAAATGAAGATATTATAAAAAAGTTTACGCACAAAAACATTGATTTATTATTGTTCAAAATATGATAATACTTTTATAAAACATAAGTTTAAATATTTTCTTTTTATAGTGTAATACTTTTTATACGTTCTTCTACTCTACTTCAATTTCTGTACTCTTGTGTAAAGTGGTACACTTGATAGATGCACGTGCATGTTATACATGTAAGTGTATATATCTCTAAGCATGCAGTTACACAAAAAGGCGTACGGTGATTTTGACCTTTTCGACAACACAAGAGTTCAACGGGGCTACAAGTGGAATAATAATCGTATAAAGGGGTTACAGTAGAGCTCTGACATACCACAGTCAGACGAATACGAAATAAGCAAAAAAAATAAGAAAAAATAAAATGCACAATAAATATATTTTGACAAGGGAGAACCCGTGGATCGTAGCTTCTAGTAGTCTCTTTGCTTCTCTTTTTTTACACCTAAAAGACGATTTGCGCTCTCGCTTATATATGCAGAATAGTCTTAACGTACGGTTCTGATATATAATGTAACCAAATCTACAAAGTAGGTCCATTGTAGGAAGTTGAGCGGTAGCTATTCTTTTTTAGTCGACTTGTCTTCCCCTTTCCCTAGCCTATAATATTTTCAAGCTGTTACATAAGTAGATATAAGCAAATTTATTGTTTTTAGCAATGAAGGGTGACAATTTTATGTTTTCATTTGGGTGCTTGTGTGTACTTCCTTCATTATCGACATATACAGGGTATACGTAAACCACACGGAAAAGAGATAAATACAGAAATCTTGTTGAGTGAATAAAGATATTCTTAATAGAAGTATTGATCAGTATAACGGAATTGCAATTTATGTTTATGTTTGGATTTTTAGTGAGTTTTAGTAAGGTGTCTTTCACAGACTTATGTCGTCATACAAGATAGAAAATTGGATTTTAATATTAATTTGAAATAAAAGTTATTATTTCCAAGTTATATTATTGATTTATAAAATTATTTCATTTCAATTGATGTTAATAAATTTTAATATTAAAGAAAAGTTTTTAATGAAGTTTCTAATAAATTTTATAATAATAAACTTTATGATCATGCATATTCCTACAATATTAAATTTTTCTTAAATTGGACTTGGAGAAACGTAATGAAGTTAGTATGAAGTCTATTTTGAAATACATTTTAAGAGTAAATAAAGTTGAAAATGACCATAAAAAATGTTGAGTAATGAAAATACTAGTTGTGAAAGAAAAATATTTTTGTTGATAGATTACTTATATTTTTTGATTTTCCATTATAGTTAAGAAAATCTGCTCAGGACATTAAAAGAACTTAAAAACAATCCAGGTCCAAACATTTGTAATGATTATACTTTCATATCATATATGTATATATGTTCATCTAAACTGTTCTGTACACAGATTTAAACGCGAGGAATTCAGCTTGTCGTAATATTGTTGTAATATTCATCGTGCGCACACTTGGATTTAGATAAGCGAGGGCACGAGCAAAGAAGAAAGTATCTAGTTCTGGTATACTTCTAAAGAGCGCATAGGTATGGACAGATGAGGTGGAAAGGTCGACCGCGGGCAAAGGAATAGCGGTCGCGGAGTTGCGCACGTGAATCTACACAAATGTCCTCTGCACGCGATATTCGTAAGCTGATATGAAGTAGGATAAAATCGAGCATTTGGTGAGTACAAGAGAGCGGCATTGTGATTGTGGCTACATATACATGCCCGTAAGCTGATATAGGTCTACGTTCAAGAAGGTAGTGGAATGAAGCGCGGAAGCTCTGTACGACGTGCCGGAGATTTAAACGCGAGACAACGAATGTGCGCTCGTCTCCGCTGTTTAGGAAAACGTTGTAACGTCGTATACGACGAAGTGTGTGCATCTAAAACGCAAATCACAACTATTTACAGCGGCGATGCTTTCGAACGAGAAAAAACGTTTGTTTTCTTCTATTAATATTTGGTCGAAGTACAATTTGGTGATCGATTTCATTGCCACTTCCGTTTTGTGTATGTGGTAAAATTTTATTTATGAATAATATTCTGGTTTTTCTTCCTTTTCTTTTATAACTAAAAGTTCATTATAGAAGAAAGTGGTTTTTCATGAGTTATACCAGAAGCGGGATATTGTTAAAAATTGTATATTAAAAGAGTTCTGGCTTATATAATTGATACATGACTTGAACAAAAATCCATATTAATTTATCTCAAATATTTATTTTAATTGTATTTTCGATAGATTTTCAGATAAAATTTTAAATATATTCACTTGAACCGAGGATACAATTAAAGAAAAATTATAAATAAAGCATTTTAAAAATCATTCAATAATTGTTCACTCGTCACATTAAAGCATATTCCTAAATTCAATGAAGTTAAAAAATTTTGTTAATCTATATCAAATCGGATATAACTTTAGATTCTTTATTCGGATGTATTAAAATCACTTTTGCAAAGTATTTACTGGCTGTTTACTTATGGTAACATAAGTAATAGCATGTTTTACGAGTGTATCGAAAAAATGGCACTTGTTTAAACAATGAGATAACTGATAAAATAACATGCACTGAAGGAAAAACATAAGCATGAAATAATATAAACTACACTAATAAATTTACATTAGCACTCACCTTTGCGTTATTTTATTGATATTAGAATTCTACACTCGTGTTTCTTCTTAATCGATAAAAGGCGCGCCGCTCAATGTGCTTACGCAATCACAGCAAGTACGCACACTATTCTCTCATTTCTACCGTTTAGTGGCACTCTTCTAATAAAATCTTTTTGTAAAGCCTTCTCATTGGTTACCTTCTTTTTTGCATATATCGGAGTTATAAATCACTACAGTTTAATGTATATTGGCTGTACTATCGAAAAAACTCTCGAACGAATGTCTAAACAAATAACGAACAATTTTGAAGTCCATAGGCACTTGCTCTCACATACTTGATCGTAATTCAAGTTCTCCTTGGCTCCAAAATCACAATTGCGTACCGGTCTTCTTGCTAGCACGATGTTACAAGAGTGATGAAAAAGTTGTCAAATGTGTGGTCGTGTGCCTGTTTATCCCTTCTCATTCGAGAGATTATCCTTCACGATTGTCCATGCCGATCATAACGGCAGCGGGAACAGCAGCAGCCGCGATAATAGCGGCGGCAGCAGCTCGTCCTCACTGGTCCTGTCATTCGTACAGTGCACCTGTCACAAGCAGTGTTGACGGTGTATCTTCTGCTGCGAATCGATCGCAGCGGCGCGAAAAAAAGAAAATGCAGCGTAGGTGTAGTATGAGAGAAAGGATAAAAAAGAGAGGGAGGGATTGTCAAAGGAAAAGAGAAAGAGAGAGGGAGAGGAAAAAAGAAAGGAAACGCAGCAAAGTACAGATAAGGAAAAAGTGGCACTATGTTGCGAGATGAATGTCGCCGATTTAGCGTGCAGCGGCGCACGAATAATGCATCCGCGTCGCTGGACAGGAGAGGACTGGCGTTTAACGATCCTCGACCTGTTCGACTGAGAAAGGTGGCCGAGCTGCCGATTTTCCCGGCTGTCGCCGCCGCCACCGCCGCCGCTGCTCCCCGCTCCCGATTCCAAATGTACTCTTGATGGAAAAGTAGGCCCGTTCAAGAAGCCCGCCCATTTACATCATATCCAATAGCCGCACACTGATTCCTGATTATTGACCAATGGCTGAAACTATTGGGCGGGACTACGTCCAGCCCTAAAGATCACGCCTACAGTGCACGTTCGTTTGCTAATCCGCGTGGCAGCCGCATTCTTTTTTCTCTCAAAGTTCTCTTTCGTACACTTGCGAGTTCGAGTTTTGTCCTTTATGGCTGTTCTTCTGTTTCGATGCTCCTATGACCTTTTTCCTTTGCTTTTTTGGGTCTCCTGAATCTCTGTGGTACCGAGGGCACGTGAGGTGCATCGCCTCTTTCTTCATTTTATTCTGGCGCGCCTGCGTCCAATTCTAGAGAGAAAGAGAGAAAATTGAGAGAGTGAGAGTGCTGTAGAGACAGCAAAGAGCTGTTTAGTTAAGACACACAAGCGTATTTATCTCGGCGATTGGGTAACTCTGCATTTCCTGCTAGAAGTCTCTCTCAATCTATCGAGGTATCGTTAGATTTATGCTTTGTAAATTTCTAAGGCATTTGCTCAGATTACTCGCTTCTCTCTCTCTCTCTATGTCTCTTTTTTATTATCTGCAAATAAATTAATTTTCCATCTCATTGTTCAAAATGCTATGATACTTCATCTGGTCCCTCTGTCTCTTAGTATTAAGTTAATGTTTTGTGTTTTTATTTATCACATGTAACTACTCTGCTATGCTCTACTCTACTTATGAGCTACGAAGCTAAGGCCTATGATGTGACAAGCAAGAGAGAAGAAATTTTCCGATTGAGTTGGCAGATGCGCATTGTGGTTGCAACGAAGAGTAGGAGAGGTGGCCGTAATGGCGGATTTATATTGTTGGAGAACGGCCGGAATGCTGTGTCAATATGGGAGTCTCTTTCACGTACGATTATTCTACGCAAGAACGGAGGATGACTATATTAACTTTGTAATTTTCTTTAGATATTACTATGTCTCCTTCATCAATATTATACAAGAATCCGTGATATTCTTTTTGCATCCTTGCTTTTTCTCTTATTTTATGTTGTATGTTTACTGTACACAAGGAGTATGTTTGTGAGAAACTTTAACATTCCAACCTGTATGCGAAGGAATATTACACCGAACTTCATTTTTTTAACAGTAATCTATCGTAAGCTTAATTTTCACGCTTGAGCCACGTGTTAATGGATCATTTTTAAATTATACAATTGAGCAGTATTTACGTAATTTAAATAGATTTAATATCATTCAAAGTTGCGAGATTTATTATTTTCTACAATGTCAATTGTGGTCGATTAGATATCCTTTTAGTATATCATTCATTCTAAAGTATTTCCTAACTCTGTCTCGTGAAAGTAATAATCAAACCTGATTAATTTTAAATCATTTTTTATTTTTATAGTAATTTTAAAGGACTTGATGCAGTAATTAAGAAAATAGCTTGATGTTATTATTTTAATATTCTAAGATTTAAAAATATTTTACGGTTCATTATAATATTTTTATAATCTGCTTAAACATCATTTTTATCAAACTAAATTCCTTTTTATAAATATTTTTTTTATTTTATCTAAATTATTGCTAAATATAAAAAAATTACATATAAATCCATTCAATACCTTTTATGAATATATACTGTTAATTAAATATTTCTTTTTTATTCTAAAACATTATTTTTTATATTAACTTTTTTATTTTCATGTTTGTGTTGATTTTCATATATTACTATAATTTGCATTTTAGATTTTCCAGTGATTTTCAAAATATCATTTCATCAATTCAATAGAATTTTAGTAAAATATGGATTCAGTATTTTTTATATTATAAAATGATAATTCTGTATTTTGAAGAATATTATTTATCAATATAAGGATATTATTTTAAATAATATATATTACTCAGAAACTGCATATAAAATTTAATATGTAAAATAATTTATAAAATTGGATTTTTTTAAATCTTTATTACAATTTGTTGTATATTTAAAATAAGAAATTCATTTAAGGAAGGAAATTTGTTTGTTTAAAAATTAACTGTAACCTTGAAGTAATTATAATATGTCTATTAAATACAATATTTATTAAAGTTTTAATATCATGTTTTTATGATTTACAAATATAAATATTTATAGTAAATAGTCAATTATAATGAATGTAATATATATAAATATTTATTATAATTATTAAGAAATTAATAAAATTACAAATTTAAATTATAAATCAAACATATAATGTATATATCAGAACACTCTGTAAGTGTACGTTTATTATTACAAGTCTGTATACAAATATTTTAAATTAAACAGTGTTTCATTCTTTTATTGTGTTTATTATAATTTATAAATTATATAATTATATATTAGAATGAAATATTATTAATAAAATTTAAATAATATATCGGTCTGACATACTGAAATTAACTTGAAAATTGTAATATCTATATAAGAGAAAATCCTTTGTTCTTCTGTTACGAATATTAATCTGTAGAAAAGTACGTATACTTTTTCACAAGCATTAGGATCAGATATTGATCCTACTGATGGTTGGACAACAATTCGAAATAAAAAACATTGCTGACAAAGGTTCGTCGGACCTTTTGTACATCATTTATGGACGTTTTTAAGGTCATTCGTTGTCATAAAATCATGTTCAGACAAAACCGACCCTAAAAAGGTATGAATGTAATCATGAAGATACAATTTTACAGTTGTCAACCATGTTTTCTTCCCTAAATATTTCTTTCACTAAATGTGCTATGTAGGGTATTTTCGAATACTTACTTAAAAAATGAATAAAATAATTAATTTTGTAAATAAATTAAATAATTAATTTTTAAATGAATTAAGTAAGATTATTTGTATTGTAATTAGCATTTTTTTAAATATATATGAAATATTATTATTTAGTATATATTATAATTTAAAAAAAAATATATTACATGAAATCTAATACATCGAGTAGAAATATTCAATAGTACTTATACTTTACGTATTCTTATTTATTGAATAATAAAAATATACTAATACATGTTAAGAATTTATTCATGAACAATATTTTATATAGAACAAAAATTAACATAAGTAATACTCTAACAATTCTTTTAAAGGTATCAATTGCTTTGAATATTTTTAGAAAAATTTCACATTCTTATAGAGAAAGGCTTACGAAGCGTTAAAAAGGAATTTTAAAATATCTTCGTAAAAACATGTTTTGAAACTAGACAAAGTTGAAACTTTTCATGAATACTGATATATTTTTATTTATCTATATCAAATAAGTTTTTATGATTTACAGCCTAAATATGTTTTATAAAAATTATTATTATGTTAATTTGATTAAGTTGAAATATCACAATTTTAAATACGAAATCATGAAATAATTTAAGCATTTTTAATTATTTTGATACGAATATTCTATTTTTGTGAAATGATTATATTCATGTGTGCACATCAATATATAAGTATTATTTATCTTATATTCTAAATCATGTATTCATACATAACATATTATAAAATTAATATTTATAATTGGTATTTTTTTATTTATTGATTAAAATTATATCTCATTTATACCAAAGACTTTTTAGATGCCTAATGTAGTTTTCTTTTAAATTTTTATTTTTATATAAATAAGTTCGTTTACATTATACTTACACTATATGTTACAATTGTTAAAATAGCATTTATAATTCAATAAAATTCCAAGTTGATCATTTATAAGAAAACAATTTTAAAAACAAAATTATATATAAATCCAAATGACAAATTGTACATAAATTCATTTATGACACTATGATTAAGCGACAAAAAGCGATTTTTTAATTGACTGCTTAGTTATTGAGACACGTCATTCAATTTAATAGTTTGTGAGTCTTTTTATTAAGATATATTAAAAAATTTTTAAATTTTAATAATTCTAAAATATTTTATCGAATCATGTTTAGAACTTTTTATAACAATTGTTCTAATTATACAAAATTTGAAATAAAAACGCAATACATATTACTTTTCTGATTGAAATTTCTAAAATATCATTTATGTATTATAGTATAAATATATTTATTTCTTTATATTAGTATAATGTAGTAATGATGAAGTGATAGTATAAATATTTAAAAAACGTATGTTATCATATTCATGATTTATTAACTTATATTTACAGATTTACTGTATAGTAAATTATGAAATGTTTTCCTAATCATTGAAATGATTTTTATTACAGCTTTTTGCTTATTCATGTGCATATTTTTTAAAATTTATATTTATTATAATAAAATTTTATATCAAGTTGTTAAAACAGGTTAGTAAAGATTTTAATATTGAATATTGGACTTTTTTATGTTTTTTATAAATATAATCTAAATAATGATTTTATTCATGAAATAGAACCGTATTTTGATGAAATATAATTTAAATTTAAATGATTTATTATAATTTAAAAATATCTGATTAACATTAATAGATAGGAATAGAAAGTCTTAATCATAAAATAAAATCTTTTAGAAACTTGTAGTTTTTACGGGTATATTAAAACAAATAATTAAATTTAAGAACAGTAAGAGATGATAAAAATAAATGTATAATCTATTATTTCTTGTAATAAGGACACTATTTAAATGTTAAATTAAAAAATGCGCAATTTATATCTTATCATCGATATAAAAAGGTAAATAAATTTTACAAATTTAATATTATCTGCTTCTTTTTATTATAATATATAATATTTATTTTTTTATAAATTGATATTCATCGAAATATTTTAAACTACATACATGCATTCATAAAAGTTTAAATTTCATATTTGATTTTGATAATTTAAAATAAGTATGTAAATAGATCATGTTCTCATATTTAACTTTTGAATATTAATAATTTACTATTTAATAAATAGTTTGACTTAGTGCAGTTGGAGTAAAATTATACTTCTTTTTTAATTTAGTGCTATCTTTATATTTGTAGACGAAATAAAGTCGATTTCTAGTTTTTATAATTTGCAATCGAATTATTCGATTAATGAGAAATGAATAAATGTACCGTTTCAATACAAATGAGTTATTTGACCATTATTTTTGGTTTTGAATAGATCTAAATGAACAAATTTATTGCTTCCGGAAGAATTTATTTATGCTTAATAAAGGATTAATAACATTTGGTATGAGATGAATTTTTGATTACTCATATTGTTGAAATTAGATATCGTCTATAAAAAAATTCCTTAAGATAAGAGTTTTGAAATCCTTCGAAAAGTGCCTTACTTAGCATAATGGATTTCGAGTCTTTGCATTTGTTTATCGTAGTATAAGCATTACAAAACTTAAGCAAACGGCGATTTTTATCCTCAAACACGCCGGTAACAGGTCAGCAAAAAAAAAAAGAAGTAGACGAGGTATCCGTGACTTGTGAAAATATTCATGCTTGTTCACATTAGGTGGCACGATAATCTCAGAATTTATGAGAATTTTCGGAATAATTTAAATATAAGGTGTGGTCGATTTGATGTTCGCTTTATATTTTTTAAGAGAACCGGGGCTAGCATCGAAAGAGAAAAAAAAGAGAAATAGAAATTGAATAAGTCCACATAGAATAAATAAGCCGCATGAGTATGAAGCGGAGTCTGAGGATCTGTAGTCAATGAATACGTGCACGATAGAAGCAGGTGACAAATGATGAATCATTACCCCACTCTGGATTATTTCTTAGATTCTCTAGATGGGTGCCATCGATGAAAATGAAGGTCAAGTTGTTCTAAGTAAAAGATATATATAGAGAGAGAGAGAGAGCTCGTGTGTATGTAGGCACGAGAAAGTTTCGAAAAATTCTTTAGATGGTGAAATGTGTCACACAAAAGCATAAATATAAAGAGGCTTACTATAGTATTACAATTATTTTATTGAAATCAAGAATTTATTAAAATTTTAAATACATATTATGGCAATTATAATATTCTCTTTTATTTGTGAATAGCATCCTAACTTTATACAACATAAATTTACTTACTTATTTAGATTATAATTTTGTTAAGAAATATTTTCCTACATTAAAATATTTATCTTTAGATTTAATGGAACTATTTATAAAAAATAATTTGCCTTATTTAAAAAGTATTTTACTTCGTGTATCTATGTTCATGTTTTAGGTAGTTTATTTTAAATAAAATAAAAATAAGTTAATGCAATATACGAAGTACAATAAATATAAATTTGTGATTAATTTAACCTTAAGTGCATGGTTACGTTATGTTTATTATTTTATTCTAGAATGTCATGAAAGCAAAATTGATTATACTTAAAACAAGATTTAGATAATGCATGATAATATTTTTATTTTAGTTTTCAGTTATTGAAGTTTATAATAAAAAATTTGCAAATCGAAATAAAGGAAAATAAAGAATACAGAAAAAACAAGGTGTAGTGGTTACTAAAGCAAAAAGAATAGAATAAGGTAAAGTAGAAGATAAATCTACATAAAGAATTAGCTTGCAAATAAATATAAAAGATAATTAGAAGTAACATATTAATAAGAGCTCTGGAATAATGACAGTATTTTTAAATTTTCTCCTTAATACTGATATATATAAATTGCGCAAGTAGTCAAAAGCACCTATATTTTCAGGTGATATACCTACTATCATGGGCTTTGCATGTTTATGATATTCAAACTTAGATGTATCGTTTGTATATACAAATATACATATAAATACAATACAATACATAAAAATAAAATCAGTGCTTAGTACTTTAATTGTATCATGAAATATTAATGGATACATTATTATTGTGTGATAAGTGATACAGTGCTTTCTGATTACCACTTTATATGTGTCATGACTTTATTTTTTATTTCTGAACTCTTCAAATTTGGATTCTTATATATAATATCTCATATAATCAAGTTGTTTCTCTTTTTATTTTTGATTACAGATTTAATCTTATGTCGTCAATGTTCGTTAGTAATTCTGATTTTTATTTCTCTGGAATCGATCACAGTGCACTCGAAACTGTAGAAAAATAAATGTATAATTAGCAATAAGTAATTATTTATTATATGTTTAATTATATTATATCTGGTGACATTTTAGTATAAATATTATATCAAATATTTAAAAAGTATTCAAAGGAAATATTTTTGCGATATAATAAATTTATAAATTTTTATTAATAGGTAATAGAATTTTTCGTTTAATTATAAATTTGATTAAGTAATACGAGTTAATAATATCTTATATTTTGCTTTAATTCAGAAAGATATTGATGTGTATTATAAAATAAAAATTAAATGACCACTCGATTAATTGTATATGATGTATAATAAACCATATATTTCTAAATATTAGTTTAAGAAATTTTTGAGATGATCTATTCTTTCTTGCGAAATAATAGAAATGAAATATGAAAAGTAGGAAATCTCGCTTCTATCTTATGATGTAATTTTTTTTAAAAAAGCTAAACTGTAAAAACTAAAATTTTTTAGAAGATAATGTTTATTTAAGATAAATATTTTTTTATTCAAGTTTGATATTTATTTATTTATTCATTAACATCATGAGTAAATGAAACCAGAAAAAAATAAAAGAAGTACATAAAGATGTACTTCAATGAAGCCTTTTAACGGTTTGTATACTATTTCATAAAAACAACGTTGTACTTTCATAAAGAATGCCAGATTCTCGAGGTCGTGCCACGCGATAATTGCAAACGCGCGACTTTTACTCGTGACCTCTCGTGTAAACGGGGTGATCCAAATGATTAGAGAAAGCGAGCGGTTTGAAACGATGGCGCGTCAATAATGAACGTTGATGATTCGTTACTGAGGTGACATTTGACGAGAGAAGATTGCAGAGGTTTATAATGCATGCCATAGTTATTTCAAAATTCTTTGTGACCATGAGCATTTATATACTACAATACTGCTACCGTTACGGGTACAAGTTAGAATACAGCAGTCACTCACAATGTGCACTGTTTAGGATAATTAAAAATCAGGTGTTTTGATGAATAGCTGTGAGGAAAAGATAGACAAAGAAAAAAAACACCATGATCGATCGATTTATTCTCAGCAAGCAATATTTGTAGAATAATATTAGAAGAAAGAGTTTAACGATATAGTTAAAATGATTAAGCTTTATTTAAAGTTCACTTGAATGTATTAAAAATAAAATTCAATATATTCAGTATAAATAATCTTTAACTGTTAAATTTTTTAAAAATATTATAAATAAATAATATTTTATTTTATGTGTAAGTGCATGAAAGTTTATACTTTAAATGGTACCTTTTAACTTAATATGTTGCAATTTTATTATAATATTGATGTACGATATTATCACATTATTCACAATACATAATATATAATAATATAATATTTTGTAGTATATATAGGCTTAAATGAATAATTCTGAAATTATTCAATGAAATAATTGATTTGTTATTACATACATATACGGTTCAACTTATTAGATTATCCTAAATCCAGATACTAAGAAAGTTGATATTTGACACGATTTTAAATACCCTAGATCAAATATAAAAATTATAATTAGCGTAATGAATATTTAATAAGTAAAGTAATTACTTCCATTGACTTATAAAAAACAATTATTACATTTTTTAATTCATTATTTTATGGAGGCTCAAAATTTTTATATGGCCATCTATATATAGTTTTTTTAACAAATATTAAAGAGTTATGTCGTAATGATGAATAAAGTAGTTTAATTCATTGAGTTAGGAATTATAAGTATTTCTAATTCATTCACAGGAAAAAAATCGTCATTTTATTGCAACAAATTAGTGATGTGTAAGGATGAACTACAATAATGATATACTTGAAAGTTGGAATAGAAAAAGCATTACAGTTTCCGCAGAAATATTAATTAAACGTAGCAAATACGAAAGGAAGATTATTTAAAATTAATGAAAGTGTGTAGAAGTAAATAGTTCATAGTCTAATTATTATTATAATTAATCGGTAAAATACGAATTATAGATGAAACCGAACTTCCACGTTGTTTATTTACGATTTTATTTACGATTAATTATTCGACCAGAGAAATACTCGTGTTTAATGTGTCGTTCATAAAGCAATTCAAATGAGTGGTGAAAAATCCGCACTATGTACTTATTAATTATTTCTATATATTTATGTTCTAGATAATATATTATATTTAATTTAGCAAGAAATTAAAAATGTCACTTAAGCATAGATTAATAGATAATACAAAAATTAATTAAAATACATATATTTAAGGAATTTTATAAACTTTCTTTTTAAATAGTTAATCTAATAAACATGGATATAGTAAGAATAATATTATTATGTAGTTGTTGGTAGTACAAATTATTTGCAAATGTTTTATGAATATCATTTTATGAAATCACTGAGAACTATTTAAATGATTTAAAATTAATGAGTTAGTTTTGCGTAAAAATTTAGTTCTATCATCTCAGGTGTTTTTCTTATCGATAACTTTTTTTATTTAAACTTTTTGTAATTTTTTTTCTGTAATATTATTGTAATAATATTTTTATATAAAATATTAATTTATAAATGAACATTATATTTAAAATTGTGGTGTATTAATTAGAAGAAAATGATTAGTTTTGAGATTTTTACTTATTATATCTTGGCTATTTAATCATATAATGAAATTACAAACCAATTTTTAAATAATTTTTTCCTTTTTTAAGATTAATCATTTTATGTTATTTTTAAATAATTTATAAATTTAAATACATATAAATAGATTTAAAGGATTTTTTTTATAAAATTTATTGAAAATATAAGATACAAAGTTTTTATAAATAGAAATGTATTTTTATTAAAGCAAATTATTGAAAAATATTTTAATGAAAAAAATTATTAGAATATATGTTGAGATTTAAGAAGATAAAAGTGAGAATTTTTAAAAGACATCGATTAAGCACTGATGTATGTAGTAGTACTTGAAATATAATATATTCGATTACGGTTATTTAATGAAAATTTTTAATCTTATTAGTTCGAGTAAATATTGGGTATCGTTGAAACTTTTGACTTTTATTCATTTTTACTACTACGAATATCGTTTTCTGATTATCTGTTTATATATACTTAATCCTAACTGAATAAACCTACTGTTACAATATTATAAATATATTTAAAGATACCTTATTAGAGTAGTTTACATATATCTAAATTAATATAGTTACTGTAAATAATAACGAATGAATACTTCAATTTCAAATCAACTGATAATATTTTGTAATATTATTAAATCGCATAAAATATTTTCTCAGTAAGTTCTTATTTAGCATATAATAATATTATAATTCATTATATGTAAAAACCTGTGTTATATAGAATGAAATTTTTTATTAGAATAAATGTAAGGAATTCAGTTATTTCAATTGAAATTAAATGTTTCACCTACTCAATGAGTCAAATTGAGATAAAAGGAATATTCATTTATTAACAGCGATATACTTAATAAATAAGTTTAAAAGATATTGTATCTTTATATACGAGAAGATTTTTTATTTAAATACTGCTCCAAGAAAAAGTCATATTTTTATAGTTAAATAAATAACGGGGTTAATATGGATTTTGTAGAGCGATAAGGTTTCTAGAAATCGTGATGATGCGTAATTATTAAGAGGTTTATGTCATTTCAGTCACACATAGTATGCATCATTTTTTTTTATAATTTGTGCATGTTTTTTTTTTTCCATTTTAACTCATAAGAAAAAATGTCTTTCATTTCCCAGGATGAATCCGCGTCCATGCTAGTTACTCTACCATATTCGTGTCAACCGAGTTTAGTTACTAAAATATCGCGCAGTACTGCATGAGTTGAAAGCAGGCCAGTTTACTTATCATTTAATTGCCTTTGTGCATCGCTTTTAGTATATTAAAGAATCCTTTCTCTTACATAAAAGTTGTAACTCTATAAGTGTATATTTAGCGACTTTCTTTTACTCAAATCAACAGTCAACAATTACTCTTACCAGACATAGTTTATATATTGAGCAACTTTAATTCCATAGAGATCGCAGCGTGCAGTCAAATACATGAGAGTAAGAGCATATACTAATGTAATAGTTATAGATTTTATATGCTTCTGTTCAAAATTTAATATATTTAAAAAAACTGCTTTGGTTATGTAGAATTTTTTCTAATACATTTCAGGTAAAGTAGCAAAAAATTTTCAGAAATAATATTAATAAATAAAAATTCGCAAATTAGATTTTCCATCAATAGGTAAAAAGCAGATTTGATATATCAGAAAATATTAACAAGGAAGATTTATTATATTTGTAGATTTACGAGTATTTTTACTTGAAATTTTTTATTATATTTTATGAACAGATCCTAATGATGAAGTCATTTTTTAAATATTTTTAAACATTTAATTTTAAATAATAACGACTTTTTATTACTCGTTATTTATCTTATATTTTCATGTATAAAATAATGTTATGATTTAATGTACCAAAGATATGAATACAACATAAAAATTCTTAAGAGGAAAAGGTTTCAAGTAATTAATTGTATTTTATCAAGCACCGAAGACTGATGAAAAACTACGTTGTTAGTATAAAGTTAATTAAGCTTACAAATAGGAAGAACTTCATAACAGTTACAAGTGTATCATCGAAGTTTTACGGTTAAAAGCAAAAAAAGTGGAATAAGAGAAACTCGAAGGAATCTTTAAGATGGACTCAATGGATGAAGTTGAATAGTGCGAGCGAGCGACATTCGAATAACGACATAATTCATGTCAAAACAGCGATGAGATAGCATCGTGAAAAAAGGTCTTTCCCCCTCTAACCTCTTACACTCTTCTTCTTTCTTTCCCTTCGCACATATATCTATAAGGCACATACTTTAGACTAAATTCGAGAACCCCTGGGTAGAAGAGTTGTCCTTTTATCATTCAGTGCGACAATTTCGTGTGCACATGTAAGGGGTTAGAATTAAAGTTCCTGATCTCCCGTGAGGCGCTTTATTAATTCTATTTTTGAATCTGCTGGTTCTTTCAGTCTTCGTATCCTTTTTTACTTCTTTATTTTTATTCGTTCAGTTTTTTCGAAAATTTAAGTAGGTATTGTATGCGACCGCTGAGGGATGCGTTTTGAAGTTGAGATTTATATTCAATAGTTGTGTAGCATATTGCGCGACCGTGATACTGCGAGACTTTTGAGAGCGAAGTTGTGTACGCCACAAATATTTATTGTTTTGCAATGGTTATTGATTGTTTTGTAGTTACTCGTACTTTATTTCTAATTTATTTTAAAATCTCACCATTTTGTAAGACTACTTTTTTAGACTTTCTGTGTTTTTAAATATAATTAAATAAGAGGCAAGGGAAATGCTATAGTTAAGTTTATAATCGAATCAATAAAGTTTAGATCAATTATTTTAAAGATATAATTGTATACGTCCCAAAATTCTACTATACTTTTTTTATCATTTTTAGTTTTTAAAATAATATTATATATTATAAAATTAAGAATGACTAAATATTCAATGTCACCTTGCATATAAATATTTTAATATAGGTTTTTATCCTTTCAGCTTATACGTTAAGCTTTGCAATTAATTAAGGTGAATAATAATGATTATTATCGTTATTATAAATAAAAAATTTTGTGAAGAAAAGTAATAAATATATTAGACGAATAAGTTATTAAGATTATAATTTTTCATTAAAAAATTAATTTTATTTGGTGGTTAGGCTTAATAGATAATAAAAAATTTAATTGTCATTTTTTTTGTGAATCGATTAAATTTACTAACGTTGTTAAGTTTTAGTTACTGCGTGTTTTATTATGAGGTAAAGTAATTGTAGTAGAATAATGTGGAGGTCATAAATTAATAGCTTTCAAATTTAAACGAACTTAATATCCACGTATTTATAAGGTATTGAGTATATTTTTTTAATTACAAAAAATGCATTATAATCTGTGTAAATTTAATACAATAAATAAGTTTTATGTAAACTCTTAAAATATATTCATGTATAAATAGAGAAAAATTTATTGATCTCTATAAAAAATATTTTTGCTATTGTCGATACTTAATATAATAAATGCTTACTGCTTTGAATGAAATAATTTGATTTCAAATGTATGACAGTCAATGGATTGCGAACGTTTAAAATAACGGAAGTTAGGTAATATTCGTAGGTAAGTAGTTACTTCTGAAAATTCAGGTTTAAGGATTCCATATATTATTCGAACATAAAGTCATGATACATAATGACTCAACGTGAGATAAATATAAGGATATTGTTAATTTACATAGGCAAATTACGAATTTGCTTTGATGTGAATATAAATGCCAGTATTATTTGAACATCGAATGTATGTATCTAATGGATAGTAAATGGAAAGATAAAAAGAAGAGGACAAAGTAGAGAGCAATTAAAAGTAAAAGAATAAAAAGGACATTTGTGAAAAGTAAGTATTATAAAAGAATTTGCGTTAGCGAAGTAGATTCATCCGCGTTGGTTTATTTATGATGTTAGTGCAAACAGACAAAAGCTCGATTGACCAAAGAGAAAAAATGGAGTCGAGCGAAAGGGCAACTTACCTTCTCGTTGACCGTCGCATTGCTGCCTACACGCAGTACTACGTTCGCGAGCGTGCGAACATGTCCACATGATCTCTCCTCCTCTCCGCAGTTTCGCTGCTCCTTGCAGACTCGTGCGCGACGTCTTCTCACAGACTCGAGCGGAAAGGAGCCGCGTGCGCAAGTTAAAACGCGCGGTGGCAGTGATGCCAATGTCCCCGAGAACCAAGTATCCGATTGCGGAGGGTTTTTTCTTTTTCTTCTTCTTCGTCTTCTCGTTCTTCTTCTTTTTATTCTTTACAGGTCGTACCTAACCTCGCAAAGGAATCTTCTTCAACTCTGTCTCTCTCTTTCTTTGTGTCTTTCTCTTATTAGACTTTTGTATCTGGTGTAAGGCCAAAAGGGAAGTAGTAGTAGGGAAGTAGTACATTTTCTGCGTGGGAGGCTGGCGCTTTTGTACTATCCGAGTAATTTGAACTGTTTGTCTGCAAGGGGTTTATTTATGAAAATCAGATTTTCTCTATGAATGATATTTGTAAACTGACTATTTTAGCGTTACTTTTATTAGAGAAATTTTTTTCATTACTATTTTATATTAGATAAATAGATAATTTATCTAACAATTATTTTTCTTCTTGTTCATTTCATAGTTAACAACTATTGTTTTTAAATTTGAATATTTTCTTTAATAGACTTAAACATGATTGTTTTATTTTTTTATTAGTGACGATGCTTATCGATATTCATTTTTATCTATTTTTTTATAACTAATGAACTCTATGAATACTTCTCTTGTATAATATAATTGTAGGTCAGCTACTCTGAAATAAAATATTGATTAATGAATATAATTTTCTTTAAAAATCCTTTGAATAACATTAAATGTTTTTTAAAAAAATATATATAATTAAATTATAAAACGTATTTTTTGTGAATTTTAAAGCAAGTTTTATTATCAACACTACTTTTATATAATTCGCATATTATAGTTTATTAATTAAATATCAAGTAGTATTCATACTTAAGATCTTCAATTTTTTTGTAAGAAATAATTTTAAGAAAGGATAAAATGCTGAGAGATTAACTTAAAATACTAAATTTAAGAAAAACACATTATCAATTAGAATTTTCTTAAATGCATTTCACCTGAGACATTAATTAGTAATATTAATTTTTCGTTTCTTTATTGTATTGTGTATAATTATAGCTTTTCATAAAATGTTTTAAGTCTTTTAGTAACCCTTACTGATATTTTCATAAATATTGATTAAACATAAATAAGAACGTTCCTTATCCATATTGTTAATAAATAATCGGAATAGAAAATGTGGTAAATTTTTTTAAATATAAGTAATAAGGTGAAAAATAAATTTTTAAAAAAATTATTATCTAATTATTATAATATTAAATAATGTAAGAGATATACTAATATCTTTTATTTTACAATATAATGACGTTTATTTGAAAACTTGCTAATATATAAAATTATTATTGAAATAATCTTGTTGCAATTATCTTGCTGCAAATTTCAATTTTAAGAATTTTTGAATTGTGATTATATTCCATGAGTACACATTGTAGTATGAGTTAACATTATAAATTTAATATAGCATAATATAGCATTAATCGAAAAATTTAAATTAATTTTAAATTAATAAAAATTAATATTTTACAATTATAATAAAATTATTGTAAAATTCAATGGATTTATAATGTCAATGAAATTTAGTAAATATTTTCCGTAAAATTTTTTTTAAAATTGTCTTATAAAATATTGTTATATATTGTATACTGAAAAAATGTGTCTTATATATTTTTAAACATTGTTTATATTTAATATTAAATTGTTTGTTTATAAAGAAAAGAGTCTAATTTATAAAAAAAGCATATAGCTTTTATAAAATTTATTATGTACAGTTAAATTTTGGATTAGATAATTAATTCATAGAAATCTCTCTTTTTTTAATTATAGAAATATAATCAGAAAATTTATAAGATTTAGTTATATTTATGTTACATAATAAATTTAATAAATTTTGAAATTTAATCATCGTTTGATTGATAAAACATTAATATGGAATTTATAAAATAGGTATCTAGGAGAATTTCAGTTTAATTCTAATTTTTTTAATTAAAGTTAAAGCTGATTATTACATTATTTACGTGTATATATAAATATATATACATGCTTATAGAATCATATGCATATATGCATATATAATGCATATATATCATTTTAAGTTTAAAATATTGTTAAATAATTAATTCACATAGTTTCTAATTTTATAATTTTCTAAAGAAAATATATTTACAATTTTTCGATATTAAATTATATTTTTATATTTTTATAAATATAATTTGTATAAGTGTTATAAAATTATAATACATTCTTTTAAATTTTTTTAATAATCGATAAAATATGAAATCGAGAAAACTCATTTTATAATAAATCCTTGTAATTCTTTAATTATATGAAAGCATAAATATAATCAAAGTAAACGTTTTTTTTAATTTATAATTATTAAAAGAAAATTTTCAAACATTTTGTTATACATTACCATATTTTTAATAATTAAGTTCCATTAATAATTAAATATTAAAAGTAGCTAATATGATTTTAAATTGATTTTTTTTATTATTACTTTAAAATTTAGTTTTTTAAAAAACTACGTATAAGTGATGTTTGTGTTTAAAAGTTTTAAATTTATTATTTCATTTAAAAAAAAATAAAAATAAAACAATATACATAAGTACTCACATTATCTTTAAACTTCCACATTATCTTTAACTTACATTATTTTTAAAGTACGTTAGAAAATGATATAATAAACTTTTATTTTATTTTACACATGTATTACTTCGCTTATAAAAAATATAAACTATATAAATGTATAACATTGATTTTATATAAATTTAATTTGAAAGAGAATATTCGTAATTTTTATTAAATAAGTTTTCTTAATAGACCTTAGAGTTTCCACAGTTATTTGATATTTAACTATTTTATAACGATGTTTGCAGCTTATAATGAAATATTAAACTTAAGTAATTAAATTTAAGCTATCTTGTTACGACCTAGTTGAAAGGATGATACTTACATAAAAATAAAAATTATTAGATTATTTAGCAATTATTGAGGTGTTTTATAAATTGTTCTAAATAACCAAGAATAACGGAAATTTCATATAAATAACAACATACGAGATCTTTAGAATGGCACAAAAAGTACGTTAATGCATGAAATATGCAACATGAAGTATATAATTGGCTAATACAATTTCAGCACTTTATAGATATCCATCTTACACGAAGAAATCGCGCTATTCATAATGCATTATAGCCTTCGAAGAGCGAGTGAAAAAGCCTTACCTTTTCTTTTCAATACATATTGTGACACCTCGAGGTGTTAAACTTTCGAAATAGAAATTAGCGAATCGCGACTCTTTTTTTGGTCCGATACGTTACTTTTGAGAGAAGAATGAACTGAAGCACAAAATGTAGTAGGTAAGAACTCAACTCGGCTTGCGTTATACAAGGCCAAAAAATTCGATGGCGCAGCCCGGACAGATTTTCAATGCGTTAATTACAACGTAAATAAAAGGAAGAGTAAGGAGTGTGTGAGTGGTTTCAGCTTTGCAGTTTTGATTCCCGACCGAACCTGAATATATAATGGAATGCATAATTAATAGGAAAATGCGCGAGGCAACGAGTTAATTTTGACAGAGCTCGCTAACTAAATATTCTTCAATTGTTCGTATGGGTAGTCTTTTTCATTTTCACATAAGTACCCGCTTTAGTATAGATCGCTCGTCTTTCTTATATTGAGTAATATTGAGACTTCTAGATGATACCAGATACACACCTCAACCCTGATATGTTTTTGGAAATGTACGTACATGGCTACGCGAGCGAAACGTGAAAAATGCCTCGTTAATAATTCTATTTCTAAGACACATATCTGTTTGATCTAAGCTACACCGTTTCGCGTTCATGGAGATTCATTGAATGATTGTAAACTGATTAGTTAATAAGTTTTACGGATTTGTCAAATAAATTACTGCAGAATATAAAATGTCTATGAAATGTATTATGCATTCCATTTTTGTTCTCCTTGCTCAAACTGATAATGTGAAATTGCACTGTTAATATGTAACAAATTGAATATTTATTGGTCATTATTGAATTAAGATATTATTTGACATTTATCTTTATTTTTGAAATTAAAAGAAAAATATAGTCATTAATGGTGTCAAAATCATTATCTATTTTTCCAAAGAACCTTCAACTCGATTGAGGCTGCGATACTTTATTAATCATTATTTATGCATGATTTACATTAGCTTCGTATTCCTTATTTCATGTCTTATAATATATTTCATAACTTCTTAGAACTATCAAGAAAATTATAACTGTAAAATCGAAACGAATATATATGATCTATAATACGTATTTGGGAAATGACAAATTTTATTATTTAAAATAAAACATTTCATAAACTATAGTCAATTATCTAACTTCGTTTTAGTGATATTCAAATCTATGGCTACTTCAGATATAATTTATTAAAGATACAATGTTATAGAGTACTCAAATAATGAAATATTGAAAGCTAATTGTAATAAGTCAAACTTTCAAGAATCGATTTATAGAGTACAATATAATTTTTGCTGTAATCTATTTTTCTGTAATGTATTTAATTTATATATTAGAAGCCGAGTATTAGTTATAAAATATTTAGAAATTTTTTAAAATTTATTCTGAACATAATTTCAATATTTTTAATAAAAATTTATACTTTTTGTTAATGTAAGTTATAATCAATTTATTTAATACTATGTTCTCTAATTAAAGAATGATAAACATCCAAAACATATTGTTTTTACTTAAGGTAGTATCATCTAATAGTAATCGTTCTTTAGTCAGATGTGTTATAATTATACTTCGACTGACACTATTTTTTAGTAATAATAGAATTATAGTCTCATTTTTATTCGTATCTGTATGTGAAATTATATAAATGTTATAAATCCATTGTTTCATTTTGATGATTTTTTAAGATTTTAATTTGCATATAGCTAAATTTTGTATGTAAAAATCGATTGAATATAAATTCTTAGTAGTAAAATTTATTTATTAATTTTTTTCAAAAAGTTAATTTTTCATTTTAAATAAATTATTTTGATTGTTTGAATGAAAAAAAAAATTTTGAAACGATGCATTTTATATAAAATAAAAAAATTTTTTTTTAACATTGTCGATAATATGATTCATCTTTGTTTAGAAAAATACATTAACATAATAAATAAGAAAATGTATAAAATGTATAAATTTAATAAATATTGACTACTTTGAAAAAATTCTTTTATATATAATTCAAAGATTTTTTCTTTTTTTTACTACCATTGATATAAGTTTATACTCATAAAAATCATACGAGAATTATTTGATGACTGATATAATTTTTTCAGTTATTATAAGTATACAAAATTTTATTGAATTATCCTATTTAATGCAAAATATGGGAATAATTAATTTAGAAGTTTGATATATTAAATTCTGTTTAATCCTGTTTTGGATATTATTTTTTAATCTTTATTAATTGTTAACAAATCATTTTTATTCGATATGTAATTTTTATTTTTTCTCAGTTTTAGATTTTTTTTATAAATATTATATAGAAGTAAATTTAATAGGTTTAGAAAAAAATAGAATTTAAGAATTTATTTGCAAATTAATTTAAATTGGAAATAGATATATTTTTTTAAAGAAAAAATTTTCATACGTATTTTTATATTTATTCAAGTATTTTGCTATAAGTGAGTTGTGATGAAACTTTCATACATATATTGATAAATTTTTTTTTAATTTTGCTGAGAAAATAAAATTTAAGTAAAAATATTTTCTCAAATTGATATGTTTAGTATTATATTAAGTCAAATTAAGTTTTGATCAAACGTGACAATGGTAGTAATAGTAATGTATAAATAGTAAACAAAAATAAAAATGCATGTTTTTGAATAATTTCGTTGATTAAAAATCTTAAGCTTTTCTTTTATATTTTTATAATATATATATGCTAATGAACAGCTTTTTTTAAGTACAATCAGTTTACAAAACTTACTTAGTATCATAATTAAATAGATTAAAAACTAAATGCAATAAAATATCAATTAAAACTTATAAAAAGTTTATTCAAATTTCAAATAATGTATATTTAAAATAAGAATTAATATTTTCAACATAATGATTGTAAAATCATCACCTTATTATTTATATATAAATATTTTCTAGTCAAAGTTTCTCAGCCACACGAATGCATGCTAACAAAAATATGTGATATCATAAAATTTTATAATATTGTATAAATTTTGAAATTTGTATGTCATTGAATATGACTAATCATATTTAATTTTCGAATATTACTAAGTAATTATTGATTATAATTAATAGATACTTTAGAAAATGTCGTTAAAATTAAATATTAAATAACTTGGACATTTAAGAAATAACAATAAAATAATAATTAAGATTAATAAATAAATTACTAAAAGAAAATAAAAAATAGAGTAGATTCCTGAAATGAATAATGTATCTTATATAACAAAAATTGCGATCGATTGTTTATTCATATTACAATTTAATAAATATGGTAAAACTTAAGTCAATTGTGAGTAAAAATAAATGATAATCGCGTAATTATCAGGCAAATTTATCAAATATAATAAATTCATGTAGCATGTAAATTTAAAGAGTAAAAACATCCAAGAAGTAATATAAAAGAGTCATTGATTTTTATAAGAAAAATGAAGAAAATGTCAAAGTAAATTAAGCGGTTGAAAGTTAAATCGTTTTGCTGTCATACAACTCCCACGAAAAGCCGATTTCACTTGGAGATAGCACAGTTGGCGACGGCTCAGCGAATATTGGTCGCGTAAATTTGTGAATTATACGAATATATAAGAATGAGAAATTTTCAGAGTATTATGAAGACTGCGAATAATTAGAATAAGGTCATCTAACCGCCGGCGCGTTAGGAAGCAAATCAATGACGGCAGTGGTGGCCTACGTAATTTCGGTGAGAGTAGTTCTCTTCTTCACTCACGCATGATAGTCTTCTTTCGAATGATGCGCAGCTGTGGGAAATACCGCAGGCTAAAATCCTTCTATCTTCCTCTCTTCTTTTTCTACTTTTTTCACTAACTCGCGCTCTTCCTCCAACCGTGTGTTGTTCGGTTAGCTCCGGATCTTTTAGCGAATACACGATAGCTCCCGGGTTGAAGAAAATATTAATTTATCCTAACTATATTATTCAATATAGATATACATATATAATGGATATTACTTGCATTTGAAATATTTTATCTGTATCTTTCTATTTAAAACTATTTGCGTGAGAATTCATCGTTTTTTATTCTTGTATTTTTAAATTAAAGATTTTTCTAAAGTATCTTAAGTGTATTAATTGTCAAAAAATAAAAGTCCTTGAATAACTAGTTAAGTATGGTATCGATATAAAGGTTACTTACATGCTTTCAATCGTGAGTTCGATTGCTGGTGGTATCAAATTTCAATGAAAATGCCAAAAATACTGCTAAACATAATGTAATCTGTGTCGGTGTACTGAGTTCCCTCGAAAGCATTGTGAAGTTAATTTTACAAGGGTGAAGCTTGGAAATTCACACGGCCGTAAAAGACTGTCGTAGATGTTTGCTTATATATATGGTGTTCTTTCTTTTATGTCACGTTCTTCTTTTTTTATCCTTGAGTATTTACTGCTGCTTTTATTCCTTTTCTTTCTGCTCCTGTCCCTGTTTCACCATCAATTTTGTCGATCGGAGGTGTAGGAGCTTGTACATTTTTCGGATCGCTGTACACGTAGCCTCTGCTTTACGCAAAGAAAATGCTCGATTCATCCGCTCATTCTTTATAAAGGTGTGAATTAGCTGACTTCTGCACCAGACCCTGGCCCTCGAATATATAAATTTTTGGTGGCTTAAGAATCTCGGCTTCTTACTGCTTGAGTACAACTGCTTTTTCAGTTGTTCAGTGGTTAGAGTACGTATGTATTTAAAAATGTCTGAAAAGGAAATAAGTAAAAAATAAACAGATAGATTGATCAATAAATATAGATAGAAAGAGAAAGATAGGAAGAGAGAGAGAGAGAGAGAGAGAGAGAGAGAGTAATATAAATAGAGAGAATTGGTTCTAAATGCTCGAGTAACTTTTCTTGCGTGTCAATTTTCATTTTGCTATCTCCCGACTTTTTTGTATTATTTACAATGTATTATATTATTTACTTTATATCAATTATTTTATATTATTAAAAATTTATTGTCATATATTATTTATATATTTAGAATTTTCTTTGTAAATTAATTTTTCTTGTCTTCGCGCAAAAAGTACTTCTTTTATACCTACAGATTGAAAATGTAAATAGTTTATTGTCAATTACAAAATCATGTAAATTACAATTTTTCTTCTTTTTTTGTATTTTTCTGAGATTAAAACTATACAATGAGGTATTATTAAAGTGATTTAGTATACTTACAACTACTTATGTTATGATGCACTAAAGGTAATTACTTTTTTAAAACATATACAATTTTTATACATTAGCAGAATTTCGTTGATTTAATATTTATATTAAATAAATAAAGCAATATCATTCTTTTTAATTTTATAAACTTTTCATAAAAAATTTATTTTGCAAAACTACTATGTACAGACTTTAAAAAATATGGTCAGCTGATAACATTATTGTCAATCAAAATTTTTTTGCTTAATTTAAAGATAAGTAATTATTGATTTTATAAAGAAACTATATCTATAAAATTTCTTATTAACTATATTTAAATTTAATTTTTATTAAGGAACCTTCTCAAAATAACAAAAAATTTCCATTATTTATTATTTAATTAAAAAGTTACGTTAAAGTTTTTGATCGTATTTTTTACAATGAGTGAATGCAGATTGAAGTCAATATTGTAGAATTTGTATTAAAATTTTTTCAACAACTATATTTCTTATAGTAAATACAGTAAATTTTTGTAAAAATATAAGATTATTACTGTATACTATAAATTAATTGTGAGAAATGTTATAAAATTTACGTCATTTTATATTTAATAACTATAAAATGTTTGAATATTAACTATACCATCAGAATTTAATATAGTTTAATTATTATAAAAATTATAAATTCAGATAATTAAATAATAATAAGCCTACAAAAATAGATAATACGATAATTAGCATTCTTTGAGCTTTTTAAAAGTTTGGATAAAACTTAATTGGATAAAGAATTTTGAGTATAAATAAGTTTCAAAAACTTTTATGTCTTAATATCAATGCTCATTAATCAGCTCTACTAAATTAAATTTAATAGTTTTTATGGAATTTAATTAAAAATTTAATTAAATTTATTTAAAAATATATATTTAAAATGCATAAAAAAATAGCAACGTTAATATTTTGATATTTTATATCTTACTACATTTTAAATAATAATTTCTTTTTTTTATTCGTTAATTAATATTTGTGTAGCTATTTAATTTTTAAATATATTAAATTCTATTTCAATAATAAAACTGTTATTTTTATGAAAAAAAAATAAAATATATAGAAAAAATTACAAAATAGTATACGATAGTTTTCATTGAAAATGTTCAAAGGTAATAGAAATGTTTGCTAATCATTAATTCTTGGAATAGAGTTGAACAGCTAAGTGTGTGACCTTAATCACGAGGTAAAAGTTCGCTTTTAAATTAGGTCTCTATTGCGCGTATACTTAATAAATCTCGAGGAAACAAACGCGTTCGGTTGACCTTCGTAAGCAATTAAATTCGTCCCCATGTGCTCGCTTATTTGACCCAAGCTCTAGACTAAGAAAGAGTGAAATAATTTAAAGAAAAGAAGGACTAGAAAGTGAAGGAAAGAAAAAATAAAAGTATATGCAAGGAATTGGAGAATAAAAAAATCATGAGTCGATTCTGTGTATATATGTTTCATGAATTCTTAGCTATTTTTCTTTCTTCCTTGCACGTCCAAGACAGAATTCTTTTTTGGTTCTTACGTACTATAGAAATAGCAAAGTCTTGAATTAAGTTTCCTCAATAATTTTTTATATATAAATAAGTATAGTATCATTTTTTTTAATTTGTTGCTGCACTTGTATTCTTGGTGCAGATCAGACGCAGATTTGCTTGAAGATTGATTAGATCAGAAATTATAAAAATTGTTTTATCGATTTCTATAAGATATATGTAAATATTAAATAAGATAAATTATTAATTATAATTCTCTTATTAAAACGACTAATTTCGCATTATAGAGCAACATAACATAAATCTTACAGAATTTTTCTGAATGTTCATGGCGCTTTGTCGTTTCACGTTGAAGTTCATACGTAATAGAACTATAGATATATATATGAATATATTGCAAAATAGATATTAAGATATTTTCAAAACAATTTTCAACTATCAGTCGCAATAATGACGTAGGCGACATAGGAAGTAGTTTTTAATTGCGCAAGGCTTGAAAAGGAGTCCGTAGAATAAAAAAATTGAAACAGAATCCGGCGATACTTTACAAGCAATATGTATTATCGACTACAGGTATATTTGATAGAGGTAGTAAATAATAAATCAATGGTCGAATAGAAAGGGAGAGAAAAACAGGTTGATTAAATCAAGACGTTTTTACAGGGCTTTTGCATGAAAAATTTTAAATTCGCACAGTTAAAAAATTGTTATATAGAAAATGACAGGAACGGTAACAATTTAATTTCGTTTGCACCGCCGTAATATCTGCCAGCCATTAAATTAGTAAGTCCATAAGATAAATTGTAAAGTAATCTTTGTACTCTAACGTTTGATCAATATCTAAATCAGACTATAGAATGTCTTTGTAGTACTTTCGCGAGTATATAGGTAATGTAGAAGAGCCTTGGATGCACAACTAACGCAAAAGGCTCATCACAAGCTTTGTATATTCATGATCAATTGGCCGTACGTAATCCGGATATACTATTGTGTTAGCTGCTGGTTTTTAAGTTCATTTGTCTGTCAGTGCTTTTCGTCTTTCTTGCTCCCTCTTCTTCTCTACTTCTTGAGAGAAGAAGTCTCGATACGAGCAGATCCCCCTGTTTCATTTTCTCCTCTATATCTATCTGTTCATGCAGAAGCGCATTCGAAAAGGCAGATGGGTCTAAAATGAACTCAATTCTCAAAACGTGTGAGGTGGATACAACTTATTGTGGCACAGTTTTTTAAAATCTCGACCCGTGAATCAATGATATATTTTGAAATAGTTTATGTGCTCGTTTGCTCACTCTTTTGATCTATAAAGTATAACACGTGTGCATGAACTGCATGATATTATCGAGTAATAGGATGAACCTTTCGTCTACTCATCGTCTATTGAGTTCATGGCTCTCCTTTTTTCTTATTCACGCGTTCATACTGTTTATTCGTCTTTATATTTTTCTCGCGCAGGGCTTTTTCGAGGTGACAGCAGATGACAAATATTCTCTAATCTATCTTTTCCTTTGCCTTTTATTATAACTTTTTTCGGATTTCTTCGAGCTATTTTACCAAGTAAATGTGACATCCTTTTATCTTTTTCATTTTTCTTAATTCTCTTTTTCTCATTTGCTTTTCAATTCTCCAAAAAATGTCTGTTTTGATTAGCTAAAAATTTTTTCTTGCCTTTGCCATTGTTGTTAGTTTATTATTAATTATTTTTAATTAACATTTTTTATTTTCTAATTCTGTATTTATAAATTTATACATATATTATTTCCTAAAATTTGGAAAATCTTCTTAAAGTCAAATATTTTTTATAAAATTTAACAAGTAAATAATTTTTAACTTATACCTATGTTCTATTGATTTATTAACGCCATTAAATATTTACATTAACTTTATAAGTTATAAAATAATAATTTTTTATTGTATAATCATTAATATAATTAAAATAACAAGATTAGTAAATAATTATACACGTAAAAATCATAAGACATTAATTTATTTATATAAATCGTTGAGTTAACGATTAAATATAAAAATAAACGCTTAAAAGATATCTTTCTTAATTATATTTTTAATATATATATAGGGTTATATATGTAAATATAAAAGAAATCTCATTCTTTTTTAATATTTTCAATTATAAATTCACACTAACCAATTAATTCTTTCTTATTTACGATATATTACAATATTAAGTTTTAAATTGAACAAAATTTTACATATATAGTAAAAGCGATTCTTAAAAACAACAATACATTTATTAACTTAAATAAAACTTAAAATTCATGTTATACAATTTTTATAATATATCTATTGTTTGAATACAACTATAATAAGATTCTGTATTATAATTGACAAAAACTATGAATACACTTTAAATTTCAGTATATTCTCAGAAAAGTTTTAGATTTAATGTATCATTTAATAAACTTAAAAGCTGCATTACAAAGAAGCTATAGGCATATATTTCACTATATATAACTTTGTTGCTTTTGAAACGTATGGGTATAACAAGAAAATTAAATCGCTACGCTTCCAACATATTTTAATCCACACAATGCAAATAAGCTTACGCGTGTAAACTGTAAGGAATTAATAAACTTTATTTCAAATAGTAAAATTATAATGTCAGAAACTATGAATTCAATACATATAATAATATAACAAAATTGAATAATATTACATTTTTATATTTCTAAATGTATGTATTTTTATATTCTTGATACATGGTAGAATCGTACAACATTACATTTTCATATGATTTTATTTCTACACATAATTTTTTAAACGGAATAAAGGAAATTGATAATATTAATTTTAATATTAGATTAGTTATTAAATAAATTTGTTGATACTCTTAATGCATGTACAATTATGTAGACGAACTTTAGTTTACTATAAATAGAATACTTTACTTTAAAGTAAAGAAACTTTAAAACAAACTTTCATTAATTAAATATCAAAATGTATACACTTTTTATAAGCTAATATCGTTTATGTAAATATGATGAGTAATACATATTATTCTTATATAACTAATATATGATTCAATTTAGTTTATCATACATCGAAAACTTTTTTATATAAATTATTCATTTAGTTAAATCATATAAAATAGTATTCACGTAGTTAACTACTATTTTCGAATATATGAAGAATTCATCGATCAAATGTATGATTCTGTACAATGAAGTTTGTATATATTGTATAGAAGCATTAATAAATAAGTTTATTCGACAAATAAAAAAAAATTTTTTATAAAAAAATTGATAAAAGCACTCATATTCAGAAATTACAGCTGTTCAATGACCCACTGATTATCCAAAAGTCACCTAAAATTTAGCAACAGAATGTTCTCATACATAAATATCTATAAAAAATAGAAAAAAGAAATTTCAATCTATTATTTAATTACTAGAAATATGATAAATATCGAAATCAATCGAAAATATTCAGATAAAATATCGTTATGAAAAAAACATCGGCGCAAGATACTAAGAACGATTTCGAAAGTCCTAAAAAGATGACTCTCGTGCTCTTGGGTCACAGAAGTACAGAGTGACTCTTTATGATCAAATCTGATTGAGGCTGTGATGGGAAACAAAAGTTGTACAGCCATCCCTGAACTCGCGTAAGTGTATCCATCTTTCTTACTTGTTCTTTGAAAGAGCTCGAGCCGTAAAAAATAGGCAAGACGAAAAGAAGTTCGCTGGAGGTGTTAACACCTCGAAAGTCGAGGGTCATTTTTACACGACTAAGCGAGATAGAGAGAAGCGAGTATCTTATGGAATCCAATCATTAATAATTTAAATGGAAGAAAAAAGCGGGGCTGACTTGGAGGAATGACCTAGCGAGCTATCATACACGTATATGTTCGGAACGTGTTAAAAAGAATCGTTCAGTGATGGTCGCTTAAAGAAAGTTTTTTTATGTATTTGATACCACGGGTGCCTCAAGGCTCAAGCACTCAGTTAGACTCATTCGTGTCTGTGGATGAAGGTGAGAGAGCAAGAGAAAGAAAGAAAGAGATGAAGAAAGAGGATCATGCGGAGGTCTCACGTACAACGGACAAAAGTTTTACTGTATCTTAGTATCAGAGTATTAATTTCATCTTGAAAGAAATTATTTCTCGTTTGTTTTTTTATCCGTATACTTCTTTTATAATTTCTTATTTTTTCACTATTTCTGATACCGGGTGCGAATGCATTTACATGCGTAATATGTAATTCATAGATTAGATGAAAACATTTTACCCTTATTAATTTTAAACTTCTAGAATAATAAACATTAGAAGCGATTATCAAAGATGATGTATAGGTTAATTTTTTAATGCAGTTATGACGCTTATCATGGAGAATACGCTTTCATTGCTTCAGCTTTGTAAAAAATATTGCCTTTTTTTAATGCTGGTGTAAAAGATAAATTTGTTTCTCCGTGAAATTGTAATCAAGAATTTACAAATTAACCGTGTTAATATTAGAAATTTCTTACGGATTTTATATTTACATATAATATGAACAATATTGCAAATATGTAACATTTGAATCTCAGTAGAAAATTGATTTGATTGACATTTTGTAGGTAATATTTTTTTTATATATTAAAATGAACTGAAAATTAACTTTACTCATCAATTCTATTTTAATGGTAAATTTTATTCTTTATTTTTTCTGCTATAATAGAAGTTTATAAAATAAGTACAATTTTTCACATAAAGACTTTAAATAATTTTGATTAGTAAATAGTAATAATTGAAATTCCTTAAATTTCATAATTGCATTTGAATATACTTTTAACAAAGAAAATTATTATTTATATTACATCTAAAACAATTTTTATGTATCTAAATATAAAGATTTAAGATTTCTTTTGAATTTTATAACTTTGAAGATTTCTTAAACTTAAAATAAGTATCAATAATGAAATAATTTAATAAACAGTCATTCAATATTAATATTTGTTAACTGTTACAAAAACAGTACTTAAATCACATAAACTACAATTCAAATAGTAAATATAATAATTAAAATTATTCAGAGAGTAAAATAATAAATAATATAATATTACATTAACCCAACATCAATTAATACAATTTTATTTTGAAAGTAATTTTCTTGTTATAATTGGACGTAATTATCAATAACAATAATTATCCACGTGAAAACTATAATTAGACATTTTACTTTTAGATATGTATTTATTTTGTATGATATGTATGCACTATTTTGTTTATTTTTAAATTTATGTATAATAATTTTTATATATAAATCATAATTGTATAAGTCATTCTTTTTATCATAAAGGTGATCTAATAATAATAGTATAATTACAATATAATAATAAATAGTGTAATAAGTATTTTAAGTAATAAATTTAAAATAAATATAATAATTATTAAAAATAATTTATAAAATATTTTTAATACTTTAATATTTATTTTAAGAAATATATCAATATATAAATATAAAAAATATATTCATTTGCAAACGTTTTAAGTTAATTACGATAAGTATATAAAAGTTTTAAGTATTATGATTAAATTTTTGAAAATATTACCATATTGTAATTAAAATTTGAGGTATAATGATGAAGGCTTAACACGACTATTTAGCCAGTGCTATTTTTAAATAATACTAATTGTTAAAATAGCACATGGAAAAGGCAAACACGAGGATGTTATAAAATGTAACGAAATTTGAAAAGTACTGAAAATAATTCATGGAAGTCTACGCACTCTTAGCAGCCAAGTTTGTAATATATTTCCAATAAAAATTAGTGCAATTTAATGCACGTTAATCAATCTTTGACTAATTAATAAGTAATTGATTGTTCAAGAGCAAATCGTTGCTTCCTTGGCTTATGTTCATGATTGCGTATGAAACTTTTCATTATGTTTGGAAGGCTGCTATATTTTCTTTGGAATTAAAATGAATGAGCTACAAAATAAAAATCAATCTATTCTGTTCACTCTCCATATTTAGTCTTACTATTCATTAGGACAATTAGGATAATCAGGACTTACCTCTTGTTTAATGCAAAGAGTTATCTTTTTCCATTTATTATTCTCGTTTTTTGCATCTAAATCTTAGTTCTAAATTAATCTAGAAATTTAAATACAAAGTCGAAAATAATTTATTCAATATTTTTATCGCCTTTAAATGAATAATATTGTGTTAATTCTTTTTTATATAAATAGTGTTAACGTCAGACTATTACAACTAGAGAACATGGTATAGATTAAATTTATTTGTTCATGAGGCACTGTAAGAAAAAAAATTAAGTTATGATGGAGTATTTAAAAACTATCGACTTTTGAATATAATAAATTAAATGATTAAATTAAAAGTAATAAAGCTTGTTTATTACTTTTTCAACTCATTTTTTAAATATCAAAGTAAAATCTTCTAATATATATTAGACATTACGTCTTTTTTTGAAAAACTATAAAACCATATTCATTATTTTTTTATGAATATTTAATATAGATCATGGCAGAAACAAAATTATCTTGTGAAATTTGTTGAATAGAGAAAGTTAAATTAATATAATAATTGATGGTTTGAATATAATTTAGTCTGTGAATTTATAATTAAAGATATATATGTATTACCTGATTGAAATTTTATTTAATTTAGATGGTGTCACTCATAGTTGAAATTTTATTAAATTTTGATTTATATATATTTATACTATAATCTATTTTTTACTTATATTTTGTAGCCGAATTTGAAAGCTTTCTATTTTTTTCAACTTTAAGTTCATTGAGTAATAGTTGATATGTGATGCTTTGACTATTTTTACGTTTTAAATGTTTATTAAAGGTTATATAATTATTGTAAAAATTATTTTAAATTAGTTTTTAAGGTAAAAAAATAAATTAAATGTATATAAAGAAACTCTATTGAGAATTCTGCATTGTAATAAGAAATCAACGTTAAATAAATTATCTTATAATTATAAGAAAGCTATCACTCGTGTTTAATATAATTCTTTAATCGTATTAAATAAAATATGTAGAATCATATGTTATAAACTATGAAAAAAATATGAGGTTGCAACAAGAGGAGAGAAGAAGAGGCTGAATTTTATTGTTTTAATAATAATTTTTAATCATTATCAAAAGTCACTAAACATGGAAATATAAATATAATTATAATTATCGTATTTCATAACCTATTTTTTATTAACTGCAGTTTTAGAAAGAAAATGGAGGAAGAAAATCGATGCGAAATAAATAAAAATGAATGAATTTAACTCGTTTCATTTTCAATGACTCAAGGATTCCTTGCAATTTCATCTTTATTGATGCATTTACACGGATAGCTATAGAACTTCTTCTATCATCTTCCCAGAATCCAAAATGACTTTATAGCTAACACTTTTTGTATTTTTAAAGTGCCAATGCTTTCTTATTCTACCTAACGTCCATGTTTTCTTAAAGAAATTCCTTCACCTTATAGTTTTTTTACTTTACAGCATCGCGTTGGTTTTGAGAGCAATGTATACAAAAGAATATCTCTTTCAAAATGAAAGCTTTGATACCGTATCGGAATCAAAGAAATTTTTATCTCTAATAAGTGAGGTTCATTTTAAAGGTATTTTCACTCAAAAGAAAGAATCTTGTTTTAACGAGAACGCTTTGTTTTGCAGCGGGATTTTTAACATTTGTATTGCACAGTTTCATACAAATCACAACTTCTTTACTCGTTACATAAATTCGCTTAAGGATATAAAAATTAATTCCATAATAAAATTCTCAGGATAAATTACTTTTAAACGTCAATAATTTGTTTCCTAGTTCTAATAAAGCAGCATAATATTAAGTGTATTTTCATGAGGAGACATACATTCTCCAAAATTTGCGTCAAAATATTACTATTTGATATTTATATGGGACAGTTTTTAAACGCTTATTTTAAATTCTTGTCCATTTGCAATGACATATCTGTATAATTTATCTATTTATCTTTTGATAAATTATCGAAAATACTATGAAATTCTTGCAACGGCTTCAATTAAGTGTGTTTCGTGGCTTAAAATGCGTCAACGATTATTTCGCGCTCTGCAAACTATCGGCATAACAAATCACTCTTAATCAAGTACCATCGTGTCAAAGTCTTAATATAAATTCAAGTATTCGCTAAACTAACAAATTACCCATCACCACAAGCACGAGCGGCTGTTAACGAGCAGGGGTTGGCTCTCCTCTCCCTCTTTTTTCTTCCTCCATCTTTTGCACATGGTCCATTCCTCGCCACCTCGTCCATCGCGCTCACGGGCTGCTCCTTTTGTAAATAAGAGCCCATTGCTCACAGCGCTGCGAAAGTGATTTTTCTCGCGATCGCCATCATCTCTCGCTTGGCTGCTGTTCCTTTTTTTTCTTTGAATCGAAACACGCCGCGCGTTCTTGACGAAGGTGAATTACGGCTCCATGGATATACAAGAGCTGTGCTACGCACCTCTAGAGTCAAATGACGCGGCAATAATGACTCGTTCTGTTACTTCTTAATGAGCTAGATGGGTAGATGTTGTTTGCAGATGAGTTATTGATACTCGACCTTTGCGACATACTCATCGTTTACGATGAAATGTATGCACGATCGAGCACGGAATCAATGTGCAATCTCTGCTCTTCTCACCTCTATCTTCTGTTATTTTTCTCCTTGCTTGCCTCTTTTCTTCATTTTAATAATAGATCTTTTCTTTTTATTATTTGCCTATTTTTCACTTTTTATTTTTATTGCATAACAGCTTTATGTAATTAAAATTCAGAAGACGACATATACGTGAAATTATACATGATTCATTACATAAATCATTCATTTACTCTTTTCTTATTTTTTATTTCCATTTGTTTTTATTAATAAAAAAACTATTAAAAATAGTAAGATGATTTTGTGATTATCAAATATATATGTAATGGATGTAGAAATAAATCTTAGAAGTAGTTAATGATGTTTTTAAGATGGAAAACATATAAATATCCATTATGTTCAACTTTCAAATATCTACTTATAATGAACTACTGTTCTATATATAAATTTATTTTTGCAAAAATCTAATTTTTTACTTCTTAAAATTCTATAGCAATAAAATATTAAAAATTAATAAAATTATATCTATTGATTTTTATTTTATAGTACAGCTATGCTTTGTTTGTGGATTAAGGAAAGTTTGAAGCCTTTTGATCAATTTCATATAATCTTCTTTTATTTATTTTATATCATACTTGTACTCATGTTTTATGATATTTCTCTCTTTTATTAGATTTATTTATAATAAATATGTTTCTTTTTAAGGATATATTTACTTATGGTAAATCAGAAAAATTAAAATAAAATTGAATTTTAATATTTTATAATGCTTTTTTTAATAATATATTTTGTTCAATAACATCCGCCTTAAATTCATTTTGTTTACTACTTAATATCTTAATTTTCAGTTTTTTGATTGGTTACAATTACTTTTTTTTATTACTTGCATAACAGATTTACAATTTTTCTCCATAATTTTTTCTTATTTAGAGGAACACCAAAAGTATTTTTTAACATTAATTCATGATAATATTGATTCTGATAATGCTCATGCATGTACTGTTTCTTCAAATCATATTTAAAAAAAATGTATAATTTTATATCGTGGATTACAATTTTATTAGAAGTAAACTTAATATATGTATTGTTATTGCACAAAAAAAGAAAAATGCATTGATTTAATTAGCCTTTGCAGGTTAAATCAAGAATATAAAAAAGAGAGTTAAAAATATGTTTTTAACCTTCTTACCTGAAAAAATAAGAGTAAGAGGGAACTATAACAAATAGAAATAAGTTTGCAGAAAAGATAATACAAAAACATTTTGAAGAAAATTGCTCTTATTACTGCAAAACATGATTCATCCGAGTATAAGGATATAGAAAGGATGATTTTTGCCTCTTTATGTACAATGATTGGTGACATTATGTGAAATGTGATTACACAAATTGACGAGCCGCGCTATGACTTTATGTATGTACTATGTTATAAGTACGTGTATATCTGAACAGCAAGTTATATATATGTATTAATACCAAACACCTTTCAGATTTTTAATATTCTGCTACAGTTTGATTGTAGAGAAAAAAATATTTTTCTAAATCATATAAAAATTTACAAGTAATTTAAGAAATCAATTGAAATTAATGATATCTACGTTTTTATTTCCAAGAAACATTATAAATTTCATACGAGATTAGTCGACATAGTACTTTTTAAAAATATATCAACCAATTTTTTAAAATAATTTTACAAAATTGAACAGTAATATAATTTAGTAAACTCATTATATTTTAAATTCAAACAAGAATATACATTGAAAGAGTCAATTGATATATCTAATTTAATTTATAGAATTATGTGCTTAAATATGATTATAAGAATAAAAAATAAAAATTTATATTTTGTAGTTAAGCAAAACATTTATTCCATTTTTTATTGTGTTTAGTATATTAATATTATTATTTTTCTTATGTATATTACTGATTAAAAGAGTACGAAATGTATTATAAAATATGTACATATTAAGACATTCGAAATTCAAAGATTCATTTCGTTTTATTGATAAAATTGAATAGATTTTCTACGGCTAAAGTAAGACATTGAATCAGTTACAAACAATAATAATTTTTTTATAAATAAAGTTCAAATAGTTAGATAGCCTTTAACAGTCACATCAATATTTCTAGAATATTATGAATATATATTTACATCTGTTATTGTGGTATTTTATTTCATTTCTTTTAACTTATTTATTTTAAAAAAGCTTTTAATAATTTTTATTGATAAATAAAGTAAATTGTATCTTATATTGTAGTATATATAGTATTTTTATATAATTAAAAAATTATAAATGCTTTACAATTGCCTGAATACTTATAGTACAAATATATTTTAATCTTATTAAATTTTTTTTCAGAACATTATAAAGATTCAAAATCGGTATTAAATTATATTATTTTACTTGTATAACATGGTTAACGTATGCAACTTAGTTAAGAATATTCAGAAAGTTAATTTAGTATAAGTAGTAATACGTAAGTTATTATAGGCTTAAGTATACAGTTTTATATGGGAAATAAATGCTTTCTATTTTGAATATAAGCCTTTTAAGCACCTGTCTTTTAATCACTTGTATACCAATGGATAATCAAATACATGAATTCCTTATAAATAATACTTTTATATGAAAATAATATTTTAATAAACATAATTAAGTTACATGCTATTTATGGTAAATTGACGCTCCATTTAAAGTAGATTATTTAAAGTAGTAATAAAGAAAACGAATGTACAGTTTTTTATATTACCCATTTTCTGTATAAAAATAAAAAATGCAAAAAATGTTAAAAAAGAAATTATTTTCCCATAGAAAATTCTCATATACAAAAAATGTTAATTAAAACAAAAAAAAACTGTAAAAAAATTGTAATGTGCAAAATTATTGTTTATTATGATTGAAAAAAGCAACATATTTTATAAATACTGTATTTATTGGGTTCAAATAACAATAATAAGTTCAAACATTAATAAAAAAATTTAAAGTAGTAAAATATTCATTTTACAATTTAATTTATTAAAATAAATATCATATTACAATAATTTTTAAAATAAGATATTAGTTTATTTCAAATAAGCAAATAATGTTTAATTATAAATTAGATTCTTTAATAATATTCTTGGAGTAAATAAGTAGAACTCTATATTGTTCAATGTAGCAATTCAAAATACAGTTATAATACTGAAAATTCATTACCTTCTAAATTTTAAATAAGTACATTCTCGATACCCGATTTCGTAAAATATCAATCTACAGTAGAACCTTCAGATTTCAGAATTTCACTCTTCAGGTAAAGTATAAACATTTTAATTAATTTTTTCTATTAAAAGTTTCAATTTCAAGAACTCTAATTTAAGCTATAAAATAAGAAAGGCATAAAAGTTAACATAGAGAATATAAAGTTTGATATATAAGCACGTAAAAAAAAAAGAATAAAGATATAAAGTAGCAAACGCATGGAGAAATCGATAATCAATAATAAATAGCGATTGTCTGTTTCTTGCACTTCTTCATTCTTTGTTATCTTTATCATCATCATATAAGGCTATAGGTCTACTTAAGGTGATTGGGGTGTCAATTAAAGAACGTTCTTTTCCTTTCTCTACTTTAAATTTTGCTTTGCTTATATTTATATTATAGTTAACTACTCTTCTTTCAATTCTTTTTTTTTCTTATACTACAAAAAAGCTTCTACTGCCATGAAATATAAAGAAAGAAAGGCACAGAGAGGAGAGGATGCGAAATAGAGATGAAAGAAAACGCGATATGCTATGCACAAGGCGGCTCCCGGGTGGTCAGCCATTCTTTTACCCTCTAGTGCTTCCTCTCATGTACATGATACTATAAAAAAGAAAATACTATAAAAAAAGTAAAAAAGACTTGCTGTTTTAAACTCGGAAATAAATCGAACATTACCTACATAGTCATTATAAGCTAAGTCGTCTTGATACTCATCTTATTTCCATAACAGCACAAATTGATAAAGTTACGATACACAATGAGTACTATAATATTACACAGGAATTTTTATGCCTGTTTTGATTTAGGCCAATCTAATGCGTAAATGTCAGTGAGAAAGCGAGAATGGGAGAGAGAGAGAGCTGCGTATGTTAAAGACCGAGTGTACAATATTCACAAGGCCGTTGACTTGCTGTATCTCTCTCGCGTCGCGTGCGAATCTTCTTTACGATAAAACAAAAAAAGGATTTAGATATATATATAGAGAGAGAGAACTGAGTTCGGGATCTGCGCACGCGCATTTGTGTATGTGCGTCGAAAGAATGTCGCGGATCGAGACGGAGGTGGAACTTGCTTGAACCTTGAACTTGTGCTTGCGAACTGACTGGATACCGGTCACGCGGTTGGACACACTCTTATATAGTCAGGGGCTTCCCTTTTACAATATTTGATAAACATCAGGCTCTGTCTCGTGCTACAAGTTGCTGCTACGAGCGAGCGAACGAGCAAACATATGGGGGACTTAAATTCTAACTTGACCAGAGAGCCGATGATCCCGATACCTCCAAATTTGGTAAATTTTTTTTAATCCCTGTCCTTTTCTTGACTAAAACGAATAAGAACATACATCTACGGTCATAGAGCAAGGCGTGCGAGTTTTGTGCTTTCGACCTATCTTTTTACCTTCGGTTGGAGAGTTAACACTGTATGTATATCAGACTGTACGCTGGAGTGAGAAAAAGAAGAAGGAATTGTGATATCCTACTTGATTTTAAAGTACATCCTGGTATGCAATATGCACGGGTAAGTGACCTGGGCGAGTGTACATGCTGATATACGAGCTAGCTTATACAGAAAGGGTGCACGATCTAAGAAGGAGAGTGGTGATATATTCGTGTGAAGTGGGGTCTTATGGGTCCGATTGTGCAAAATAAAAAGAATAAATAAACTAGCTATTGCTATAAAAAGGTGAGTTTTATATTACGGTTTTATACGAGCATGTTATTGAGCTAAATTTCACTGAATGTTCTGGGCACAATAAGTTTTTTCACATTTGAGAGTATTGGACTCATTTTCGAATTACAGTATGATGACCTAACACAAGTTCTATAATTTGATTATTTAATTTATGCGAAGGTATAAGAGAGAGGAGGCTAGAGGGTGAAGAGGCTAGAGCTTGCTCAGTTTTCCTCTTTCTTTTTCGAGGAAGCAAGCACTTATTTAGTGTAAGTTGATGCATATAATCGTGAGTATATCGGTTGTCCGCGTTTTTTCTCTTCCCACTACTTGCGCGAAAGATATATCATTGGCGCATTTTACCATTAATTAAGCTTCAATATTAATGACACTAAAGTAAATACTTATAATAGTAATTTTAGATAATGTTTGCGTTAATAGATAAAAGTCTTGTTTAAAACTATAAGTATGCATAGTCTAAATGGATTTATTTGAGCTGTTTATTTTGTTTAACGAAATACTTATATTTATAGAGATAGTTTGAAGCCTTTGTTCCCATTTTGTGTACAGTAATAAAATTATTTTAATGTAAAGTTTCTTCATTTATAATTTTTTAATTTTTGGAGAATTTGACAGAGTGCTTATAAGTGTTATTCACTAATTACTTTAAGCTAATGCAAATTTTGCGCTTATTATTGGTTTCAATTACTATCATATTTAAAATAAATGTTTAAAAGTATACACTTTTAAATTACAAATTTACTATCTTTCTCTTGATGATATGATTATGTTTAATTTTTTATAATGGGTAAATAAATTTCTTTTTCTCTCCTAAACACTTGTTTTTGACTTACTTTGAATTGTATTTTTTTTTAAAATAATGTTTATATGGATCTAACTTTATTAATAATATTATTTAAATTTAACATTACACAACGGTAATCATAAATCATAATTAATAAAAAATTAATTTATAAAGAATTTAAAAAAATTAAAAATAACATTCATCGAATCGTAATTAATAAAAAAGTTTTCGTTTATCTTTCTTCTGTTTATTTCTAGGAGCTAGCACTATTCTTAACCTTCGTACTGTCTAAATTAATACTAAAATTTTTAATTTTTATATTTAATTGAATTAAAGCTTAGAGCGACGCATAAACTAAATGAATATGTCACTCATATTAAAGCCCGAGCAAATTTTGGTATTTATTTAAAAAAGCAATAAATGTAATTTGATAATTTTTTTCATAATCTTGAATAAATCTTTGTTAATAGTGAAAGATTTAGTCGTTAAAAAGTGTTAATCACATAAGTAAACATCATTCAATGTTTCATTAGAAATCAAATGTAATGATAAATCAAATCAGTATATAAAATATGTATAAAAATCAATAACAAACAAATAATTCTCAAATCGAGGTATTCTTCTGATAAACATGTATTAAATTATGTAAATGCGACAAGCCAATTTTATTGGTTATAATATTAAAAATATGATATTCTTTGGACTAAAGTAATTCATTATAAATTATGAATAATTTGATCAGAAAGAAACACAGCACGAGGCGAGAGGGTTAAAAGATAATACTCGTGAGTTGAGTTTGCCGCGATCTAATACTGTATAAGGACGAGGGAAGAGTTTTAGCGCACTTAAATTAGGTTCGCTCTGAGTCGAGCACATGTATAGAGGAAAGGCAATATTACAATGGGTCGAAAGTACGTAATCACATGGGCAGAAGGAGATGAAGGTAGAGGTGGAGAGCGGAAAGACACACACGATCGGAGAAATAGCCAGAGGAGTCAAGAGCTCGACGGAGAGCTCACAACTCGAGAATCTCTTTTTCTTAATAGTCACTTAATAAACAGCTTTGCAACTGTCATGGCTGTCACGTTGATATTCGTATACGGTATAGGCCGTGGTCGATAGGTGAACCTCGCGTTCCTCTTGCAGGTGAGCGGATAATATATGACATTGGCAAACATAAGTTACAACCCTGTCTCCGTTTGTGCGAATTCAGTCTTGCTCATTCCTTCATTCGCTCAGCGCGGCCGCTTACTTTTTTCTTTTTTTCTTTTTAAAGATGCGATAAAGTATAACGGCAATTTAGAAATTATTTGTCGACGTACGGCTGATTCGCGATATTCATCCAGTTACTTTCGACTCGACCAGTTGAAGCCTCTTTAAAGGAATTCACATTCTCCGGAATAAGTGTAGAGTGTCGTATGAATTACATAGTATTCTATGATTCAAAATTTAAGATTTTCAAAACTCGTAATAATTACCTGCATAATTTATTTTATTTTTTAAAGGCCGAGATAAGGAAAAAAAAGAAATTTGAAAATCAATCGAAAGCTTCGATTACTAATCTTTATTCGATGCTTAATTAATACTTCATCTTTTATTTTGACATATCGAATTTCGAAAATTGGATTTACTTTTTTCCATTAATTTTTTGTTGTTGATATAATTTAAATGTTATTTTAATGTAAGAATAGCCTCTTCCTAATAGTGGTGAAAATTATTTTACGGTGGATCATTAATTACGTTATAAATAATTTTAAATGTAGTTTATTATAAGGATTATCACATGAATATTTTATCGATCGTACAGTATAAATTTATCAATCATTAAAATTTACGATGATATTGCAGTTCTTAAAAGATTATTTATATTCTTTGTTACGAATTGTTATTCAAGGTTAACACGAGCATAGCAAAGAACAATGTATTAATAATCAGAAATAATACCTATTTTTATAGTTATAAAATTACAGATTTTTAGTTTGGTTTCAATTTTTAATCCTATTAACAGCGACTTTTTTTAAAATTTATATTATAAGTCGTGTTTCCTTTTAAGCTCATAGCCTTTATGATCTTTGAAACATTTAAAAATTTCAAAGTATTTGAATAATCGGCCCATGATTAGAAATCATTAGCATTTTAATATTATAAGTACACTATTTTCTATAAAATTATTATTGTAATATATAGTTTCTATACGTTTGAAATTAATTTCAACAATATATATGCATATATAACAATATTAATGTGTAATTAACTGTTTGCTGCTTTTAATAAGCTAAAAAGACATCATATATTCATATTGTGGGTACAGACATTTTTACTTAACATTCATCAAATTTATTTATCATTTTTCTTAAATTTCCATTTATAAATAATATGATTGTAATAGATTTTAAGTAAAACAAAAGGATACGCTTAGTACACATCAATCAGAAACTTAACAACTTGTAACTAAATTTAGGTACATAACTATTTATATATTATAATATTGTAATATTGATTTAATTTAAAAATACAAATTCAAAATACAAATTAAAAACATATCATACTCTTTTTTTTCAATTTTTGTAAATATAATGAGAACCATACATTGAATTTAAATAAATTAACAGTTGAAAATATAATTCATTATAAAATGCAATTATTCAAATAAAGACAGGTAAAATATTTCTTAATTTTGTCACTTTATAAAAGAAAATCGTACTTCAATTCTTATAGACTTCGATAAGTAAAAGGAATAATTGTAAATTTAAATAATAAAAATAATTGGTATGAATTTTATGAAGCCTAAAGAAGAACAAATAGACCTTTAAAGGGGCATACAAGAAGAAGACAAGTTTATTTAGCATACCGAGATAACTTCTCTAATAATATCTTATTTTTACACATTCTTGGATAAGAATGGATGAATTAGATATGAATATCCACGTGTTTGCATGTGTGAGAGAAATTTTATTAAATTTTTTTCTTTTATTTATGTATTATAACGCATTATATGATATTTATATTTTTGAACGTAATTTTTAACTTATAAATTTTTCATGTCATAGGATCATAATTACGCCGATATCTTTTATGGAGTTTTATTCGTCGTATATTTTGGTATCTATAAATCCATTTCAATTGTATAAATGCAAGTTAAGAATGTGACTATTCAAATGATAGTTGTAATATACTCCACAAAATATTTAAATTGATTTATTATAATTAAAAATTTATCTCGTACTAAATATTTATGCTATAATGAGATATATCATCGATACTTTAAAATGCTTATTGAGATTGTAAAATGAGAAAAAAAATCCTTGACATTGATAATATTTCGAAATATAGAAATGCAAGAACAATGTTACATTCAATAGGGTTTAATTATTAAAATGATCAAAATATGGCTCAAAATATCAAAATAGCCTTTATCTTGATCGAAATAGTTGTTCATTTAGGAATTAATATAAAATTTCAATATGGCCCTACAATTAAATTAATTTTGAGGACAATTAATATAAATTATATATAATTTATAGCATCAGCTATTTAAGCTATTATTATTTAATTATATTACAAAGAAAAATAATAAAAGATATTAGAAATAATTAATTTAAAAATATATTTAGGAATATTAAACTATATTTCCATATTATGTATTTGCATATCGATTATGTACACAGAAAAAAGTTTTGAGGTCTTTTCCTATTAATCAAAAAAAGAGCTTTTTATTTACCTCAAAACTAATATTATGTTTTCTTTTTATATGTTATATGATGCTAACTATCTATTAATTAATTTAAAATCTTCAATATAAATATGCTTAAAGTATTTTGGTAAATTAGTAACAAATTTTTTGTTGATTTTTCATTCTAATTGATATTCCATCATAAAATATAGTTGAATCATGAAATGTATATGTTATAAAAGATATTAAATTTACTCTAGACAAAAAATCTACTACTTTAATAAAATTTATTTTAACTATTAGATTTTGGTGTATTACAATGTTAAATAATTTTTTTTAATTAAAATAATTCATAAAACCGAAAATATTCTTATTATAATAACTTTCTTTTTAAGAAAATAATTTAAATGGGTAGATATATTCACAAAAAAATTGTAATAACTCCAAAATTATTGAAGATGTTAAATTGGTACCCTCGAAGAACTTTTACTTGTGATATTAAAAGTTTTCATAATTTTTGTATTTATTTTACCTAAAGATAAGAGTTCTGAATAATCAAAGAGTCATTACTTAAACAAAAGTATTTATGAAACGAATGTAAATTTGATATCGATTTATCTGATTGTCCTTACTATGTTGTTAATGATAGTACATATTTTCAGCATTAGGAAATTTTAGAAATTTATATTTAATTTATGTGTAAAAATGAACAATGATTATATTTAATAGTCTCATTTCGTTATAATTTCATTATAATTTATTAATATATTTATGATGTATATATAATTTATTAATATAATAATATAAATTTGATTTTAATATATGATGCATTATTATGTGTATTATGTTATAATAAGTTGGTTCAATATGAGAAATATATAAATACTTCATAACAAAATATAAACAACTTTATAACTATTTACTTCACATTTTGTAATTCATGATATAAATTTTAAGGAATATTTTTATAATTTAGTGAAAAATATATCACATATATTACGAAAATTTATTTATAAAATTGCATCAAAGTTATGTTTTTTCAAAAGTAGTAAAAATACATTTATCCTGCTCAAGTTTATATTTATCTTTTCAAAAATAAATTAGAAACTGAATAGTTTTGTATGTTGAAATATAAAGGATGATTTCAAGTTGTTCCTATGCGATTGCACAGATAACATAAGATAAGCATAACACTAGTAAAAGATGCTACTTTAACCCCTAAAAAAATTAAATATTTAAAAAGTCGTTTAATACTACCAAATTAATATCATATAATTAGCATTTTTACATTTTATGAGTGAAAGTTTATATATATTTTTTAATTTTTTGTATATTCACATTATAATAATATACAAATAAAAAATTAAGAAAAATGGATACGTCTGAAGCTTTTGGAATTTTATAATGTTTAGTTGGAATGGGACAAAAAGTAAAGTCTAATTTATATGATTAGTGTATACTTTATTATAGGCTTGCGATTGTTATTATGAAAAGCAGATTCAAGTTTTATCAACCAATTCATATTTAATAAAGAAATGAGGCCAATAATGCAAAAGAAGATTTTTAAATATATATCTTTGTGGTTTTCTTCCATATTGTGTATTATATACATATAAGAGAGCAACCAAAAGTACTCAAAAACGTAACTAAAAACGAGTATTCACGCATATGTATGAAGTACTTCTAGTCAGGTGGGCCGCTTTTCATTTTGAAAACACTTGAGAAAATGCTAGATTATATTTGAACCAGTCTTATGTATTCATAATGTAGATTTCTTAACCCTCCTCTTCTATGCGTGTATGCTCGAATGTACACATACACATGTATTATAATGCACAAATGATTTGAACGATTAGATAGAATGAAAATATCTAAAGCTTTGTTATTTTATCGTTAAAAGAAATTTTTCTTGGATAGTTACATTATTTTTCTTACTCTCATCGAACAACTATTTTATGCCCATTACAGAAGTTAAGAAGAAAATTGGAGGACCACTGTCGGAGACGAGATACAACAGGGGTTTTTATGTTTTTATTTTTGTTCTTCATTTCCTTTTTTAAAAAAAAAAATAGGATAAAATGAGACAATTGTTTTTTATGCAAATAAAATTTATGTTTTGTAATTCAATATATTGTTTTCTTATCTATTTATCTTAGAAATTCATAAATTTCTATTTAAACCCTACACATTTTAGATTAGTCCGCTTGAATTAAATTTCTAATATAGTACGCAGAGCAAAACCAGATATCTAACTACCTATTAATTTGCCTTTGAAATTTTCTATGAGAGTTTTAAACTTTTTCTACATCTGCTTGTACTATAATGGTAATGTTAAATTATTAGGCTCGGATTTTTATAAAATAAAATTTATGATTAAAATACTACTGAATTTTTCAGTTTATTGTATTGTAATATCTACGTCTTTTAAAGTATATTATCGATTAATGCAGATTAGAAAGTTTTCCTGTAATGTTTCATACTCCTAAACTAACGGTATAATTACATTATTACGCTTTCGAAAAATGACAATGCTATTAAATAAATAAATAAACGTAAATGTTCAGAACTATGGAAGTAAATCATGAATCACGTGTATGCTAACTTGACAGCGTGTAAACGCATGAACCTTAAGATTTATTACTTTTGTATACACATTTTCATAAAATTTTTACATGTTTACAAAATTTCTCCAATACTCTGACCTTACACGTAAATAGAACTGTATACGGAATATAATTTTTTTAGTGAAAATCAGCGAACGAGAAAATATTATTTGTACAATGCTCAATTTAAAAGAGATCTTTTGTACAGCAAAGTACAATAATTTTTTACTTATTGCATGATTTTGCTAAATTATACTAAATATTTATAATATTCAATTAGAAAAGCGTGTATGCATAGGAACCGTTATAAACCGAATATTTTAAAATTTAAAGATATCAAAATTAATATCATTTGAAAATTTAAAGATATTAAAGTATCAACAAAAGTTTTTGTGATTTTATACGTTACGCTCTGTACATTTTAATATTAAATTTAGGTTAAAATCGTTTGAAAATATCTTTTACAATAAGATGTCTATAATATATCTGTATTAGGTTAAGTATAAATATGAAGAATGGTTTTCTAACTGAAAAACTACAACGCAATTTTTAAGGAGGAAAGGTTAAATTGGTAAAGGACATCGAGTAAATTTAATTATTAATTACTTTTTGAAATGAAGCATACACAAACGTATTACTTAGTCTTTTAAAGACTACAAGAATCTTTCAATCGTTATTAAAATATTGAGCATCAATGGAGTTATAAAATTAGAGCATAGCAATAATCGTTGTAGTCATTATCGCTATTGTTCTGCTCATTTTTCTTTCGTGAAGAGTTTTAAAAGATAAGAAACAAATTAAAAATGGCGGTAACGAATGGAGCAAAGATCAGTGAGGCGGCGCTACGTGGTAATTAAATGTGAAGTTTCGTTCATTAAAGTCTCCAAGGTTCTGCAATTATCGTTCGACAAACTTGCTACCACTTCAAAATGAATTTTAGTGTTTACTAGTATTTTTGCTTTCACTGAATTATTATTTGTCGTTTCTTATCTTTATCTATGTTTTTTTATGCAACTAGCCAAGAATCGTAGTTGCGCTTAAGTTTACAAAAGTTATAAACTCATATTGTATTCTTACAGTCACGATATGAAACAATTAAGCTCAAATATATATCAACAATTATTCTATTGCCGGTTATTTATTTTTCAACTCGAATTATGGAATAAAATTTTTTTTATTTTGTTTATATCTAAAGCGATATTATGAGTTTTATTTATCATCAGACGAATGTTGTGGTAGACACAAAATTATATGTAGCATAAAAGCAAACAAAGTCTCCGTCTGTTTTTCCAGCCCATTAAATTTACGCCTCTCTATGTTATTTTTGCGTTTCATCTCTAATGTAATACCCATGTTCATTAATTAACAGTTGTGTTTGAACAAATGTCTTTACGACATTTCTAGTATTACTAAAATTAAATGAATTTTATACGACTTTAACTTACTGAAATGAATCATTTCTACGACCATCTTTATACTCCTAGATCGTTAATATAAAGTTTGGAAATTTGTTATATAAGCACTGGATTCATTGATCAAAGTTTTCTTATATTTTTCAGAGTTAATCAGTAAAATCCAAATCATCGATGGATTAAATAACTATATTTTTAGCAAAAAAAATAGAAAGTCAATTCTGTGATTTTGAAAGAGAACAATCAATTTTTTTATTATTTTTTATGTTTAAATTATTACTTTCTACTTTTAAATAGTACATTTATGTATCAATATATATATAGAAATTTAAAGTAATAATAAAATAAAATACAAATTATTCAGTAGTATTTTAGCTATTAGATAAAGATATACATTAAGTTTTATTGGCTTTTTTCATAAAAGTATTATATACAATTTAGAGATAATTTATATATAATTTAGAGAAATATTTATAGGTAATTTTTTAAAATATTTGGATATATTATGCTAATGGATTTGAGTTATAAATAATTAGAGTAAGAATTTATTTAATCACTAGCGGAATTATTAAATGATTTTTTTTATGAGTACTTATACATTCAATGAGTTATTAAAAATAAAGAGATTAATAATAATTTCATAGCATACTTTTTTCAATGAATGTCAAAATATTTTTAACAAACTTTTTGTTAGTAGGTGTTCATTACGGCAACCAAAGTAGCTTATGTAAGATCTTTTAATGTATTTAAAACTGAATTTATTCCAATATTTATTAATATTTTTCTTTAATAATAAATAATTTTTCTTTTTATACAAATCAAAATTTGATATATTAAAATAATTTAATTACAATATTTTCATTCGTTGACATACTTTTTTATTAATACAGCACATTGGATTTCTACTATTTATAAAATAATTTGAGATGTTAATCCTTATAGTTTATTTAATGAATCTACAGATTTTTATAATTGAAGTTATAAATATTAATAAATCTATCGTAAGCTGTGGATATTAACAAAGTCTCAGATAATTATACGATATATAATTTTATCTTTTAATTTTATTTCTCTTACATCTAATAGCAGGTTACGAATTTTAAAAATAATTAAATATACGTTAGTTATATAATAAATTTTTATTTTTAACACCATCTCCATTTATTTAAAAAGATATCACATTATTTATATAATTATATAGTATATGTTTCATAAATACGCATAATTTTGAAAAATTTTAGTGCTTTCAATGCCTATATAAATAACCCCAATATCCACTATATTTTATTTTAACAATAAATCGAAGGCAGGATATTTTTTAAATTTATTAATGAAAGCAACAATTTTTCTAACGTATGTAAAAAATAAATATATAAAAAATTATATCTATTCGTATATTAGCTCTGCTGAAAACTTAATAAATATTTATTTGTTCTGTATTGATCAAAAATATTGCAATAACTTTTTTTTCAATAAAGAAGGGAAGGATACTAGTAATATTTGAATATTATTTTTTTATTAAATATTAACATAATAAATTAAAAAAAACTTCAATTATTCAGTTTGATTTAATTTAATCAGTAAATAGAATTTTTTTATATTACCCATATTAGTTTATATCTATGGTAGAAAATGATATAAAAATTTTAAAAAATAGATATTTATTATAATATATATTATTTCCTATATATATTATATATTATTATATATATTATATAGGTATATATATTATATAGGTCATAAGAAAAAAGTTATTTATTTATTTTTAATAATCATAAGTTAATTAATAATTCAATTAAAGTTTGAAAATAAATAATTTTTTTTATTAAAAAAAATATTAAGCTTTAAATATTTGTAATTTCTAATTGAAAAATGTACTTTTAAGTATAGTTATATTTATGTTCTTTTGTAGCATATTAAATTTTTTTAATATGTACTAATTTAAAAGAATACATTTATCATAAAAGCCTAACGATTTAATTAATTTTGAAAAATTAATTAATAAAATGCACCAAATAGTTTTTAAGCAAATTTTATTTTTAAGTTTCTTATTAGATTCTTAAATTATTTCATAGATTACATATATAAAAGTATGACAGATAAGTAATTATTTTAGATAAATTATTACAAAAAATATTCTTTAGTACAGGATTTTTTTTTAGAATATTTCAAAATAAATTTAAATATGTATAATTATGAGAAGGTTATAATTATAATATTTTTTTTTATTTTAATAAGTAAATGTTAAACAATGATATATTTAAAAAAAATTATATCATTAAATAAGATGTTGTTATTAGATACAACTTTACTAAAAATTAATTTAACTAAAAACTGGTTAATCTCATAAGTTTATTTTTACTTTAATATCCAAATTTTTGGGAGATATAAATGTCTAGATTTGATAAAATATTTTATATCAATTAAATGTCTAATAAGTAATTCGGACATATCTAATTTATTGTTGAAAAAGTAAAAATAAAAGATGAAATAAGTTAGACAATACCTGATAAGTATAATAAGAAAAGAAAGACTGTTTAAAAATCAGACCAAAAATGTAAGCAATATTGTAAATAAACAGCGCATATCGTTGGTTAATATTTCCAAACATGTTTACATCGCACTCAATTCTTTTCACCCTTGAGTAACAACCCTGAATTCCTGAGATTTTCTGATCAGCTTGATATAAAACTTTGGTGAATCATGTCATATCTTTCTTCCACTTTCTCATAATTCTTTTCTATTAATCTTTTCATAACTTCAAAATTCCAATTTGCTAACAAACATATTTTTGCGCTACAGACAGTCATTCTGTGAGAGCTTACACACGCTACCTATACGAAGGTATCTGTATGCACGCGCAGGTTGATAAGATGTACTATACTGTCTTTCTCTTTGTCAGATTTTCATGAGCGTTCTTCGGTGTCGGTTTTGCTCCCACACACCTACGTATGTGAATTTATATATACTACGTTGCCGTTCTATTCAACGGAAAACTTGTTATAACGAGATAGACAGAGAGAAAGACAGAGTGAGAGAGAAATCTCACGACATGCGAACGTTAAGAGTCATTGCTCTTGGCTTTCACACAGATTGGCGATGGAGACTGAGTCTTCCTTCGTCCCTTTTCTCTCCCTTTTCGTCATAAATGCGTCCTTATGTGTAATAAACCATTTACAATATCACAATCACCTTTCGAAATTCAAACGAATACAAATTTTTTATTATTTACTTGATTTGTATATTTAGTGTTGCTCAGATAGTTCAATTTATACTATACCGAATTATTTGCTGTTACATTATCTTCATATTTTTGCAAAAATTGTTTTTAATTTTAAATTTTTGAAAAATTTTGTAAATAATATAATAATATATCAATGTATATTTCGAGAATCTTAAATAATATATTTTTCTGAATAATATATTATTATAAAAGAATCTTAACTCTTTTCTCGGTTGTCATAACTTTTATTCACTTTTATTCAAAATTACTTATTTTATTCAAAATATTCTGTCTAAGCATATATTAATTTTCTTAAAGACTTAATATTTTGTATTATTCGAAACTATGTATAAAGAAGATTGAGAGATTTAAATTTTTAGAAGAGATTTGCAGAATTAACTGTTTAGAATTAGCTGAAAAATAAAATGAATCTTAAAATGAAAATTTAAGAAGATAGAAAATATATTTAATTTTTAAAAATGATATTTATTTGTAACATATATTATAATATATACGATTAACTGAATTATATACGAGAGACGATTAACTGCTAATTAGTTTTGAAATTTAATAGATAATTTCAATAAAATTCATATTATATTTAATAAAAAAAATTATTGTACAATAAAAAATCATTTTTATATTTAAAAATTTAACTTCTATTCTTAATGAAATTTGTTAAATTATTATTGACTTGTTTTTTAATAATATTTTCATATAAATTTCTATTTATAAAAATTATTCTAGGAGACACTTTAAGTGACTTTACATAATCCAATATCAACATTTAAAAATATAATTATATAAACAAGATTTATGCAAAACCTAAATTGTTGAGACAAATTGTAAGTTATCATACATTACTAGAATAATTTTTGATAAATTTTTTAATTTTCTATTTATTTCAACAATGTACGTAGGAAGAAATTATATAAATAAATTTTATTATGAGCTAGTGTAGAAACTATATTACAAAGATTCGAACATTAAAATTGACTGAAAATATAATAATAATAATATAATAAAGAATAGTAAATAAAATCAAATAAATTATCATAAAATCTTAATTGATTAAAACCCAAATATTTGATAGTTTCTGTTCGTGACAGAATGTAAATATAGATAATAAATTAGAACGATATAAATATAAAATTTTGCTTTTAAATAATCCATACATCATCTAATAAATTTTTTAAGAACTATCGAGTAATAATTTTATAAGTTATATTGTTTGATTTTCATAATTACAAAGAAAAGTTTAAAGGATATGTTATGGAAAATGCATATTTTCATAAATGACTATTATTTATATTAGTTTTAAAGTAAAATTATATATTTTGAAAGAAATTAAAGTAAAATTTTAAAAAAGTTGAACAAAAAATTACAGATAATAATTCAGAGAAGTGCAGACGAAAACTAACGAATTAATGCAGATGAAGTAACAGAAACATATTACTATTATGATAGAAGTTTGTTCATGAAATCAACAATTTTTTAATGTTCCTTATTTTTTTTATTTTAATGTATAGATGTATATACAATATAATGAATTCTAAAAATCAATTATATCTTAACTTGTATATTCAAAAAGTAAAAAAGAATGCATTAAATTTTAATAACAAATAACTTTGTAAATATAAATATATATAAAGTATATATTTGCATTTTTCTATAAAATAACTATTTCATAAATAATATATAAAAAATTGTATTTATATTTATTATACTTTTTTCTGAGAAAAATTGTCTAGTACCTTTAATTGAATAATATATAATATTCACATTGCAGTGAACTCTTTGATACGACACTAGTATCATGACCATTTCAAAATATTTTTCAAAGAAAGATTATTAAATTTAATAAAAATAGTATTTTTTATAAATACAATAAGAATTGATAATAAACATAAAAACTAGCTAAGATTTGAACTAGACAAATGCATGTTAGTCGTTAGAGCAAACCTAGACCGAGGACAAGAATATATCACATGTACGATATATACGTTGTACATTATATAAGCTGATGATTCTTCTCTTAGAGAAGTCTAATTAACGGACCGGTTTATTATTAAAACCTTTGACCTTTAGTGTTGTGTGATAATATCTTTCTTTCTCTGGGACGAGAGAGCAAGCTTGGTTGAATCCTCTTTGACCCTCCTATGTGCTGGTTCATGGAGTTCATAACCTCTCTCTCTTTCCATCTTTATCTTTATATATATATATATATATATATCCTGTTTTTCGTATCTTTTTCCTTCTCTCTCCCAGCTATTGAAATTTTGCGCGCCAGAATGCGTTCTCGAGCTCTTTTCTGCCACGAGATTGGTAAATTGCCTTTTAATAATGCGTCTCAACTTGCCAGCATTTTTGTTTGGTTGCGTACCAGAGATCGAAAGAAAGGATTTTATTTTTACATTTTTTTTATTTAAATAGAAGTTTTTTTACACCGTTAATAATAGTTCGATGGAGCACGTTATATGGATCTATTATTTCACACATACTTTAAAATGTATCAAAATCTTTCATTCATCTATTCGAGAACTATAGAAACTCAATGCTTTTTTAATTTTAATTAAAAAGTATTAGACAATCAAATATATATAATAATGAAAATTTAGAAGGTTTATTTATTTTAAATATTTTAAATATTTTAAATGAATTTTCTTCGTAATTCTTTTTACTTATTAATTCATAAATTTATAACAAGAGCAACAGCAACAATAACAATAATAATAATAAGCATGTATTATAATATTTATTTTTACAAAGGTTATTAAAGAAAATTAATGTTTTAAGAAATTGTATTTAAATTAGTGTTTAATACCTGTGAGTTATAAATATCTAGCACTCTTGTTTTTAATAATTAAATAAAATTAAATAAGTCATTTTAAAACATTGTTTCTATTCATTTCTGGTAATAAAAGGTAGAGAAGTAAACCTTGAACAGGATGACAATATTGAGCAAATCTTCAAACCGATTTAAATAACCAGTTAAGTATTAAATATAGCGTTAAATAGACATAAAATAATTTGAAATTTATCAAATAGTTTAGTTATTCAAAATTTTACTCTTTTCGGATAAGCAGATTGCTGCTAACTCATTCAATACAAGATACTCGTGCGTCTCGTACTATATCTCACTACGATAAAATTAACAATATCTACTAGCAGTATGTACTGACACATGGTTGTTTTTGCCAGAACATGTATCTTCTCTTTCTTACACTTTCTCTTTCTTTTTCGCGTGTGATGTCTACATCGCGTCCCCAGCGGCGAAAACGTTTCAAATGCACGCGACCACTTCTCTCCGATGTCTTCACTGCATCGCACCATATTCTACGTAATCCGTAACAGTCCAACTGAAATTTTCTAGAAATCGATCTCTTGTATCCCAATCTGGTTAAGATTGTTGAAAGCGAGAGCAAGAGATGCATCAGCTCTGGCGTAAATGCTTAGTACCAAAGCATATTATCTACGCTCTATGTGTATACTTTGCATCGAGCCATAACTTTTCGTTTCTCTTATCGCTTTCTCTCTTTTCTCTGTCCGCCCATCCGTCTATCCGATCATTCATCCATCTGTCTGTTCCTGTCATTCAATATTGCTTCTTTTTCTCATTTTATAACTTTATTCCTTTCGTTCTATAATCGTTTTGCTCATTTTGTTGCTTTGGTGCTACGCACGGCGGCACGTCATGTCCATTCTAGAGCACGACTCTAAGTACGATTAACACAGTATCTTTTTTACTTTTACATACACATCTTCTTGAGTGACGTCATCGAAATTACACAAGTGCACGATGCACCGCTACGAGGGATAGATGTGCTCGTTTGGCTTATCTGATGATGAGGTCTGCGAGAGAAATAAGGACAAGAAGTGTACGGTCCGAATCACGAGATGAAGGGAGTCTATTTTATTTAAATTTCAGACATCAAGCTTTCTTCACCATACATTACTAATTTTTGTTGGTTTTTAAGACCATACAATTTTAATGTACTGATAATGATCTTTTAATCACAAAACGCGAAAAAATTTTTTTTTTATAGAAACGTATTAATTTATGCAAGTTTATAAGATATTTTGATTCTAATGTATCTTTTTTCCAAAATAAGGAAGTATTTTTTTCATTTCAAATCATTCTTTCTAATAACTATAAAGAAAAAATTTGCATTATTAAATGTAACTTGAAGTACAGATTTTTTTGTATTATACTGTCTAAATAAGATAAGTAATACTTATACTTATTGGCTGTTTTATATTTATCATCAATATTTTTTCATATATTTAATCTAAAAATTATATCTTAGTATTAAAGTATATGACGTATATTAATATTATTTTTATTATTTCTATTTACTTAAAAAATAATAATAAAATGTAAATTTGAAAATCAATATTTTTTTTAGTTTTTCATTTATTTATATTTCCTTCGGCACAATTATAGACAAATATTTTTTCCAAATTATAAATACAAGAATTTTTATACAATAAATCTAGGATATAATTGCTTTAATGTAATATCTTACATAAATCATATAAGAATTAATAATGAAGTTGTTTCCTAATTGTAAATTTATTAAAGTTATAAATAAAAATGTTTATTTACATTTCTTCATGTATTATAGATAAAATAAAAATAAAAGTTTTTATTTTAAACTGTAATAAAAAAATGTATTTTCTATTAATATAGTTCTAGTTTCTGTATGTAACATTAGTGTAATACTAAATAAAAATTTGAATATTTTAATGATAAAAATGTATTTATTCCAGCATATCATTTTTATTAAAAATATAATATAAATAATAATTATTAAATATAAATTGTGCCTATTATTTGAACTGATTCATAAATAAATGAAATAAATATATCACAGAAATTAACATAATATATTAGATAATAATCATAGTAATATATTTGCAGGAATTTGTTACTCAATCAAGTAAATAATATTTAACTGTAATATTATACGTAAAATTAGAAATATATAAATTTTTTAAAGAATTTTCAATTTTAAAATCAGTTAATAGAAAAAATTATTATGCTAACTATAAGGCGTTAATTATAAGATAGACGATATTGAAATAAGTTTGATACAAAATCAGCAAATACAGTTCAAATAATATAATTGTAAAAAAAATAATTTTCAATCAGTCGCAATGGCTTATAAATAACTGGTTATTGCAAAATTTTTGTTCACAGTATTTGCAATATTGATGTATTTTTCTCTTTGAGAGATGAAACGATTATATCGATTTGTAACATTATGTGTATTAAATATAAGAGCGTGGAAAGCTGTACTAGACCGGGAGGTGTTATATAAAAGATAAAAAAACAAGTGTTTGTACGACTGAATATAAAAGAAAGTAGAAAAGAGAGAGAGAGAAGAAGGAGAAAAAGTGGAAAATGAGAAAGAAATGAGGCATGAAAGTGGATAAATGGGAAAAAGAGGTACGTGAAGAATAAAGGATTGGGAGATCGAAAAATGAAAGTTAGAAAGACAGAAATGAAATAAAACGAAGCGGAAGGAAATCAAAAAAGTTTCTATAAGGAGAAATAAAGTAAATAGTATATATCAAGGAAGAATTCAAGATGGAAATCTATTCGTTTACGCTGGCATTAATGTACGTGCAAGTTGTTAGCTGTGCGTGAATTCGACTCAATTTCCAACGTGATTATACGAGTCTCAGCCAAGGTAAAGTTGAATTTATCACAACGCATTTACATGTACTATATCTTGACTATGCATAAGCTATTGTTCATTGGCTGTTGAACAATTGCATCGCTAGAAGGAATTTTACTGTCGTTTAACAGCAATAGAAAAGAGCCCCGTTAATGATATGGTAAAACCTTACTTTTTATTACTCGCATGCAAGCATACGTGTTTATTCATTGGATGGATGTATAGTACCTCTGTTACAATCAACATCGAGATTTATTACATAAATCGTTCTCAATAATTATTAAGTAGAAAAAGGGAAGTAACAAACACGTGACACTCATAAACAAAATTTTACTTTACAGCGGAATATTCGGAAAGTATTGTTCTTTTCTTGAACGAAAAATACAGAATATAAGAGTTCCAAACTTTGTAAATTGTAATATCCAACGTTCTTTTAATAAAAAAAAATGTCTTCGTTGCATTTTGATAAATTATATTTAAATTTAAAAAATTCTATTAACATGCTTGAGATTATTATTATTGGCATATTATGAAATTTACTTATTGAATACTATTACTTTTTTAATTTATACGTGTTTCCAAAATTTACGCAGTTAACGAGTATTTTCAATGATTTTTAAATATTTTTCGAAGTTTAAAAAAGGTCGAGAGGTCCAACAAAACAGAAGCTTCTTCAATGAAAGACTGTCTAGGTGAAGACATTTGTTTTTATTTCTTTATTTTCCTTCTTTCTCATTTTTTCGGTCGTAGTAAATGGCAGCTTAAATAGGTACCCAAGTCTCTTCTACAAGTTATATTTAAAAACTGCTATAGTAAACTATATTCATTATATCGGAAAAAGTCATCCTTGTACTTGCAATCGATTACTTTATTGAGGTGCGCAGTCATGTTTCATTTGCCGACAGCAAAAAATACGCGCAGTAACGTTTCCTCCTTGATAAACTAAAAAGTGATTTTTCCGAATGAAAAATAAGTCATTTTTAAGGGAGTATGAATTTTTTGCTATCGAATCTATAATCAGTAATTGAGGTTATTTTACACTTCCGAGATTTTATGACAATATCGCTTAGGTCAAAGGTAAAGGTATTTGAGTTAAACCGTTTTTCTATTGGAAGACTATGGATCTAATTTCGTTTACAGTCCAAATGGATGAGTTAACCTTCCAAGTGTTCACACTATCTATTCATACTATGTTTAACGCCAGGATTGGAGACAAGTCGTTGGTTCTCGTACATTCGCTCAACTGGTTTTAAATATTAATTTTTAATTATTATTATTAAATATTAATAATAATGGTGAGAACAGTGCAGTATAATTATCGCTTTGGGCTTCATAAACATAACACGGATGCAGGAAATAAGAGCTATATAGATAAATTTGCTTGTAGACGATTTAAACTGGTACGGCAAGCATAAAATTTAAAACTCAACATAACTGTTTGACAAGAAAAGAAGAAAATAAAACTGCGACACGAAGGCGGAGCAGGTGGACAAACATGAAAAAAGCGCTGCCCGTGAACACTTTCGATGAACTTCATCCGTTCAACTTTTTTGATCTATTACATAGGGGTGAACGCTGCCGGAGATATGAAGAGTATACTTCTGTCTTATTGACATAGAATTTGTCGTCGATTTCATGTGGAGGCGGTGGCTTTCTTTTGTGATCTATAGGGGATAATCGCTCAATGTCGACATTGCGTATTACACCTTACACAAACTCTATTGAGTACGACTGCATAATTTTTTGATTGTATTTTAGATTAAAAGAATCTTACGGCTTTTTTTTAACAAAAATACGTATATCATAATGTGAAAAATACTCATTAAAAAATCACATTTCAATAGTTACTTAAACATTATCGTCTTTCATAACTGTACACGTGTATTATTAATTTACGTTAAATCCAAGTTCACGATTAACTGAATGAAATTTGTCAAAAAATTTAATTCTATAATAATAATATAAAAGAGAAAAATAAATAAATGATCAATTTTAATTAATTAACTTGTGATCATTTTTATTCATTAAAATTTGTATAATAACAGAGTATATACAAAATATTTTTGCAAAATATTATTATAGAAATTATGGAAATTAAATATTTGTAAAATTCTATGCATATGAAGATTGTACATTAGACAAGTCATCGAAACACGATCACACAACTATTTAAAAAATATTATTATCAAATTGACTTAGTATTGACATAACAATCTGTAAAAAGTAAATAAAAAAAATTCAAATGGTTACAGTAGAAACTAAATCCTATGTAAGCGATTTTAAATATAGGTACCTTTAAGTTACTATAATTGTTTAAAAATGTATAAATCAATATTGTGTAGAACTAGATTCGTCTTAAAAAATAAAAAATAAACGAGAGGGAGAGAAAGACACACAAACAGTTCAGCTTTTAAAATAACGGAAGGAGATTTGAGGCCATAGAAGAAGAACCCTTTCAGCTTTTTAGCATTTTTATGACATGACCTAGATTTACGGGGTTTTCTAATGTATATTTGTTGACCTACTACGCCCATGGCATATAACATAGTATAGATGTTACAGTGAAAGAGTGAGCAAGTAAATGATGAGAAAGAGAGCTTTCGTCTTTCTATTTAAGCTAGTCAGTCGGGTCGCGCCCTCATAAAAACACAAGTACCGTATGCTTTTACCGTCGAGAAGAGAAGAGAAAAAGAAAGAAAAGACAACGATTCTCTTTGGTCGCTGAGCGGAAAAAATACTGGTGACTCTCACAACGTGAAAAACAAAAAACGCTTGGCATTCCATGGAGTCAGGAACATATACAAGGTTTAGAAAAGATAGACGAAGAGGAATTCATTTCCAAAATGTAGAAGTATTGTTAGACCCCTCACGAGTCGGCACATAAAGGTAGGCAGAGTGGAAGAGAGGGCTTTATACCTACATAGAGTTTAGTCGCGTTTGCCGGGGCCTTGCAACAGCGGGGGTCTATTATGCCAACGAAAACTTTTTCCGTTTTATGATACAATGTAGGTATACGTACCGACACCCGACGGTCTCAAGGTATATAATATATGACATTCAATCTCGGCGCAAAACAATCTCGAGCAAATGCGCTCCAAACAGCAGTTGATGAAAAATATCATAAAAAAGAGAAGAGGAAAAAGAAGAAGAGGTCGGACGAGAAAAAGAGAGTAAAATCGTAAAGCGATAATGCTTCAAATAAATATGGTTATCAAGCGGCAGGTTTTATTATATAGTGTACCATAATTAAGAAAAAACGTGCAACGAATTTTACGAGTTTTTCAAAGCAGATAGAAACAGAACCCGTAGCATCGGTTATAAAAAGTCGCGTGGAATTGGATTAGTACTACTGCCCTTAAGTTAGCGCTATGACGCTCAAGAACGATGTACTCGTCAAAGCTAATGGCGCGTTTCTAGTGACTTATTTGTTTTATTTTTTTTATTTTTTTTATTTTTTTTTTCTTAATTGCGGTTATAATTTTCTAAAGCATTTATTGACCTATTGAAACTTAGAAAAAAACTTAATCCTCAAATTGTAACTTATTTTTAATGCGGTGCCAAGCATATTTCTTTTATTGTGACTATTATGCCGTTAGACATCTTACTTTATGTACAAGTAATAAAAAGTTACATTTTCATACATAGAAATATTTCAATTTGTAAAACAGAAAAAATTCTATCCATATTTAGTACCGAAATTATAACGCATATTTCTTTTAATGAACTTTTTGAAAATACTTGAATAATAAATTTTTACAACTTTTTCTTCACTTGAATCTATTTATATAATATTTATTATATTTGTAAATTTAATACACATAAAAATTGAAGTAAATAAAATTTATATATACTCTAAAATTTTAAATATGAAATTATGAATATTAATAGGCAAAATTCAAAATTTAATTATATTTATATATTAAAAATATACCTATTTAGTTATAGAATTTATAGATAATTTTTAAATTAATTTGAACAAAATCGGCGTTAAAATAAAATTATATAATATTTATAATTTTTATAATATATTATTATAAATGCATTACTTTGTATAATAAGTTTTTATATCATGTTGATTATATAATAATCAGTTTAAACATAATTTTATTTATACAAATAATTTAATAATAGAATTTAATAAATATATTAATTTACGACATTTTTTAAATTACATGATAAAATATATACATGAAAAATTAAATTTTGTAGACAATTTAGTTATCATACCAACATGGATATGATACAAATATTTTTGTATAAAAATATGAAGTTTTTAAAATTGCACTAGTATTGCTAATACAAAAATATACATTTAAAATTAGTTGTTTCATTAAACTATGATATAAGAAACTAAATTCACTTTTTATGTTTTTTGTTAAATGTACTATTGTAAAATTTAATAATATCTATCTTCTGTTAATTTAAACTCAATAATTTGATCAAGTATTAAATTTTAGAATTAAATAAAAATGTATAAAAATAGTATAAATTGAATATACCTTTATATATGCAATCTTTACTTACATTCAAGCTTAATATTTATGTCGCATGATATAATTGTCATCGTTATTATTTATGAAAACAATAAAAAATCATCACGTATATTTTGTAATTAAAACTCATCTTTATAATATTTTTTATTTTATTATAAAATTTTATTTAACAGATATCATGGCTAATCGTACATATATCTTATAGGAAAATTGTTTTCAGATTTTTTATTAAGTGGTATTGTTAAAAATTCAGAGATATAACTAGATATTAATACATTTTTTTTGTAATATAATAAAATAATGTGTATGTGAATATTTTTAATTTTTATTTATAAAGTTTTATTTGAATATATTTATTTATCTTGTCATGTATATTATTTAATTTTGTCATAAAAAATTATTAGTAAGAAATTTTTATATACTTCTATAAATATATCTATCTTTTTTTATTTTTTATTTTTAATTTTTTATGCATATAAACTATACAATCTTCAATATCATATTTCATTTCATATTGTATTATGACGAAAGTGCAAATACTTGCAAATACAATACTTATTCTCATCATCCAACTTTAATTGAATGTACTTTTTAAGCTATCTATTTGTAAACTTATCGATTAAAAAAAACTATCAATAATGTATTGAAAACTAATAAAAAATACTATTTTTACTTTCATATTCTAAATAACTAAAAATTTGTTTAACTTTGCTTGAAATCATCTTTTTCTTAAGATCTACATGATATATTAATGACTTATATTATATAAATAAAAAAGTTTACTAAGTATTTTTAGTCATAATACAATAATCATATAAATAATTTCATTTTTTAATTACTAAATTAAGAAACTTCTTTAAAAAATACCTGGATTATAGATTTTTATTATATTCAATATACAATATTTAAAAAATTGAAGACTAATAAAAGTATAATGGAGATGTCTAAATATATATGTATTATACTATTCTGCATGTAATTAGAATTATAACATAATATATATATATATATATATATATATATATATATTTAATATTACTATCATGAATTTAATTGAAAATTATTTATATTGCATTAATCATTTAATAATAAAATAATTCCTACATATTTTTATTAAATTTATTTATTAGTCTATAAGTAATTTTAATATTGTCATTTATCATTTATCGTTTATATGCGTATTAAATTATTAAAATAATATTCAATTAGAAATATTATATTTATGAAAGCATCTTATTAATTTAATATATCTAATTAATTGAAATGAATATTATTAATTGAATATATCTTATTAATTGAAAATTATATTTTGAGTTTCCATTACTATTGTATAAAATTATATTGATGTATATAACAATCAAATTTAGATTTTTTATATATAAATAACATATTTTTACAATATTTTATTATTTTTATTTTTATTTTTAAAATACTCAAAAAATTACTTGGTTAATATTAGATTCATAAATATTTTTTAGATTAAGTTTTTTTTAACAAGAAACACATATTCAGAGAGAGAGAGAGAGAGAGAGAGAGAGAGAGAGAGAGAGGGAGAAGGAAAAAAGAGTAACAGGCATACGGACAGACAGATAGAGAATCAGAGAGAATAAAAATACACGAGTTTTATACGTACAGATGAGTATAGTTTTACATTAATAAGGAAATTGACATAAATTTAATAATTTCACGTACACTTGGTTATATATGACAAAACAGACAAAAGTCAGGCGAAAAAAGGGCTTTACAAGGTAAGCAACATTTTCTCTAACATGAGCACACATAAAAACTATAACTTTAGTGTCAATTTATTATGACATTAATTAAAGTTGATAAACGTGTCGTAAAATTCCAGATGAGAAAAAATGTTTCGGTGTCACTGGTAAAACATCTCTGCATCTCTCTTGCTCGCTTCCCGTCACTGTCATTGTCGTCATCGTCATCATCGCAGAAACTATTAATCCATAAAAAATGCTGGTATATATGCGCTGATCACTCGCTTGCTTACTCGTCATCAACATGTTTTTCATTTTCGTTGCATCTTACTTCTATTTATTATAAGGTACGTACTTGCACGAACAAGTGCAAGTTGGTGCGTGAACCTCTAACCCCACGACCGGTGTACTGCACTCTTGGCTCAAACAAATTTTCTATAATCTTTCGAGCGTCAGGACAGTCGACAAAGAGGAATAGGTGAAGGAGGTGATGAAGAAGAAGAAGATAAAGTAGAAGAAAAAAAAGGAAAAGCACTAATAACAAAAAAGAGAAGACAACGTTCGACAAAGAGATGAGGTTCTGTTCAGTCGCGCACTTGGATAATCATCGCGTGCGTACACTCATGCATACATATGCAACAAGATGCGCGACCGATGCTTTGTCAATCACGCCGGTCAAGAGAGAGAGAGAAAGAAGGAGATTTTCCTCTTGGGTCTCTTGTACATTTCTCTGACTGGACAAAGATGGAGCACATACGCGTACGCTTATGCACAAGAGGGCTGGAAGGGGGAGTCCAGAGAAGAGGTATTTTCGAGACAGGTCTTATTCTCTCTCTGAGAGAAGCGTTCATTCTGATCTGGAGAGAGAAAGACACAGAGAAAGAGCGAGAGAGAGAGAAAAAAAACATTGAGACTTTTTACGAGGCGTTTAATCGTGTGCCTAGCAAAAGAAGCTTGTGCACGCCACCCGGCGATCGGTTTACGCTCGCATAAATATGGCTTTCATAGGCCGAACGGCGCGTATAGAAGCGAGAGAGATGACAGAAGAGACCGAAGCATATAGATTAGCGGTGGACTAACGAATCCATACCGCTTGGGAATAATATCGCACGATTTACAATTAGGGAAGAATTAGGGATAATTAAGGAAGTGACATCGCGACTTGTTTCATCGGTAGTAATATTTTAGCGACACCGCGTATAATGCTCTCTGGGGTTTCGTTCTTTTATTGATGCTCCAAGCAATACTGCGCAGTTGGGGTTACGCTACATAGTTGTAAAGTACACACAGAATGGATCTATACATACGTAAAGATGCCTAACTGTCGAGAGAAGGGCAAAGACGCGTTATACTTTAATTATTTCATAAGAGAATCTCTGTTCGAGTTGTTATTTCATTACTCGGGATCGTTGAATCTCTCTCTTTCTCTATCCATTTAATAAGATATATTTTATATAATAATGTGAATTTTTAATGTAGATTATTCTGTCACATATGAATTTTGATTCCACCTATATTATATGAACTTATTAACTAGTATATATACACATGGGAAAAGATTTTTAAATAAATTAAAATGTATGTAGCGGTTCTTTTTCATGTTGTATATATATATGCATATACATATACTTCTATGCAGAGCATGTTACAAGTATAGATTACAGTTTAAACATAGAATTATTTACTCTTTTTAGTATTTCCAAGTTTTTTTATATTTATATTCATCAATTTTAAGTGTTTGGTATATTTTAAATACTTATAAATAATTTTAATTTTAATGATCGATGAAAATAAATTAGAAATTTTCTGTCATACAAACAATAAATTATTTCAATAAATTTTTTCAAGTAAAATATTGTAAAGTGAAGTTATAATATGATTTTCAAATTAAGATTAAGCAGAAATATAAAGTTTTTAGTAAAGCTTGTTGATGTTGAGAGCATAAATTAATACGAATGATTAAATAATGTTTATAAATATATTGTAAAATAATCAATTATTTAAATAGTACATAGAATATTTTAAATATTAAAGAACATTTTCAAAAGTATACAATATTAAATTTCAAAGTTAATTCAATTTCTATAAATTTTTAATTTAAAATTTTCATGTATAAAAATATCTGTTCATACTAATACTTTTATATAAGTATATACACTTTTCGAATTATATGAAATTAAACGAAACATTTTAAGATTTAAACAATTTAAGCTTATAGATTGTGCCTTATACTCTGTCTCGTTCATTTGTTTGACTGATATGACCATGCAGTTCATTCTATTTCCCTATCAACTCAATTCAATGATAAAGAGTCAGAGCATCCAACTTGTAAAAAGTTATGGTGACTTTCCTAATCTTGTGTTACATTTACAAGACTGAGCTTCATTTCATTTTTTGGTTGAAACGTTTTTTCGATGAAGGATCTTTTAAAAAATGTTCTCGTTAAAGTGTAAATTGTATTTTAATAATTAAGAACCTTCTGATGATCTATTGTCCGATATTAGTCAGCCTTAATATACTAAAGAAAATTCTTCAAGTAAAAGAAATATATTTGGTTAAAACATGGTACTATATACCTGTGAATTGAAGAGTTAAGTTATATATGTATAGTATTATAAAGTCAATAATTTATTATTAACAATTTTAATTCAATTTATATACAAGATTTTAGAATTAATTTGTAAATTTAATGATATTGTAAATAGGTATTGAATAATTTCATCATATGAATTATTCCAAATGCAGATATATATGTGTAAGCATATGTATAATGAATATATAACTTGATTTATATTTTTTAAATTTTATATAAAGTTTCATTCGATATATAGAAATGCTATATATTTGGTGAAAGTAAATATATTAAAGTTATATTTCTAAACACTAATTTTATAAATTAATCTATTTATCTATATCAATATTTTTATACTTTTAAGTAAAATTTTATTTTCATGTATAATTGAATTTTAGTTAAAAATGATCACAAAATCTTATTAAAAAACAGTTTTTTAAATGTTCTAGAAATCTTTTATAAGAGCTAAAAATTTTTAATATTATAAAAATATCAAATAATAAATTAATTAATAAAAATAATTTTCAATCTACGTACAGCAATTTTTCATATACAGTTTTTAATTCTAATTAAAAAGAATTTATGTTTTTCATTACAAAAGAGATTTATTAATCGAATAAAATAAAAATTGAAAAATATATAAAAAAAAGTTACCGAAAGTTTTGATATAAAATGTAAAAATTTACTGAATATGTAAATGCTCAATTTTATCCTTTTTTTTAAATAGTTTCAGTATTATGAAGATCCTACAAAAATATATAATACTCAAGTATGTAGGTGATATAAATAAGAAATATATGGAACTATTTAATTATTAATAGTTAATAAGTATTAAACGATAGTATGAATTTTTTTGAGATGCCATATAATTGTAGTTGATATTAATAACAACATTAACGAAAAAATTCTTTAAATATAGATAATATTCTGGTTTTAGATTCTCAATAAATTTTATTATATCTTAATTAAATTAAAAGTGAATTTAATTTCTGAAAAATATTTTAAGTTAATCTTAATTTATTCTAAGGAGCATTTAAAAAATATAAATAATTAGCAATAATGTACTTCAATTTTTATAAAGAGTAATTTAGACCATTATTAAAACATGAGTAAATACATTTTTAATGGAGTATTTTTCCAAATTTTGAAGATTCAAGTTTTAGATTAAAAAATTTAATTAAATAGTTACTTTAAATAAAGAGCTTAAAATATAAAATAAAATTTCAAAATATATAATCATTCAATAAGATAATTTTAACTTATTAATATTTAAAAACTGAAAGAATTGCAGGAATAATTTTTAAAGTAAACCATAAACAACTTTTTCATATATCAAATCAATTATTAAATTATAAAATGATAATTAGTAGAAAATATAAATATTGGTTAAAAGAATTTTGTAATTTATAAATTTTTAATGTAAAAGTTTTAAATAATGATTTTGTAATTAGAAATCTGGTCCAATTTTTTTTTTGTCTTATTAAAAGAATCATATAATATATTTTTATATGAATTTAAAACACATTACATAATATAATAAATAATATATAATTTTATAATAATTAATTTACTATTAATATATAGTGATTTATAATTTGAAATGATATTAAAAAAACGAAGTAGAATTTTTCACTTGTAGTATGTAAAATTTGTGACTATGTAAAATTTCCAAAGTGAAAGAGAATTTAAAAAAATTTTTTTCTATTGTACTTGATATTTTTGTTTGACATCATATGATTTTAATAATAATGTTATAAAATTAAAGGCATAATTTATTTGTTATGAATATTTATAGCTTTTAATTACTCAAAAACTATGTAATATTTATAAACAAACTTATTAATTACTATAAATTTTTGATTTTTTTTATCAAAAAAAATTTATTAAATTTTAACTTTTCATTTTATTCAGAATTGATTTAAAAGTAATTGTTTTTGGAAGTACTATTTTTGATAAGTAGCTAATGCATACTTTTTCTTTTGAAAATATACAATCAAAAGTGTTTACGAATTTTAAAGAAAATATTATCGTATTAAATAATGTACATTAATACTAAATATAACTTTTTCAAATATTTTTAAAATATTCCAGTTGTAATTTTTTAGTTTATAACAATACAATATTGCATTGAAGATACAATAACAGTAATTTTTTTGATTGTAAGAAATGTTTTTAGAATCAGTGAATTAATAACAAAAAAATACTGAACTTATAGAAAAATAGATACATAAAATTAATACCTGAATTTTACGTTAAATGTGTTCTTTGACAGTTGAATAATTTGTTTAGAAATTCAATTAAATAGTGGCCTTTAAAAAATATCTCATATGTCTCATAAACGCTTGTATTTTCAAATTTATATCTACATAAATAGTTGTATGAAAGTATTAATAAAAAAGCTTGTATTTAAATATATTTATTTTAGTAAATAAATCAGCAACATCAAAGACTCAGAGGTATATAGAAAAAATCTGGTATGTAAGGAATTACTTATTTTCACTTTCGAAAGAGACATGAATTCCATACAGTGCACTCGTACAGATACACCAATGAAATTGTCGAATAGCATTAAATACTCATATTAGTAGTAATTTACATGAATTTAATTTTTCCAAGATTTATTGGTCTATTAATTAAACGTCTTGGACTGTAACGATTTTATAACATTTCAATACAAATTTTCAGTTGCCAGACTTTTTTTCACTCGATACTGTGTAACATTACCCGTTCCTTTTAATAATACACGGGTGTACAAGGAATTAATAGACATACGTATGTATGCATACTCAAGTATGCGCGCGGAACCCAATGGCAAAGATGTACAGAGGGGGAGACAACCGGCTAGGATACATACTCTCTCTCTCTTCTTCTGTCATATATGACAAAATTTATAACCTCAGAGGCGTGTTCAGTTAACTTCGGTGAACGCGCAGATTTCAAGCTCTCCGTACGTACGTACACTTAAGTACACTGTAGAATTCCACCAAGTGCATACTAATGGAATTTGAAAAATTAATACCAAAAGCTCGCGTTTACTTGCAGATGAATTTTAATTACGCAAATATTCATTACATTATATTTAGTCATGTGGTACCGTGTATGGAATATAATTTTTGTTTTTTGTCGTCATAATTTTTATAGATGTCCGCTGCCATCAGTTCAAATATACCACCTTCTTATATACCTTCTCATATTTATAAATAATTATATGCACTTTGTATTGATGTGATATAATATAACAGTTTTTTCTACCATTATTTTATATGTACCTGCAAGAAGCCGTAATTGATTTAAATTAATTTATGGATCTCAAAGGTATAACTCTGACTTTGTATCAAATTTTTTTAAATTATTTGTTAAGGATAATTTGAGAAAAAGTTAAATATTTTCCATGATCTACAATGTGTTAAATTGAGTATAAGATTAAACTTTCATATCTTTGTAAGTAATTTCGAAGCATAGAATCTGAAGAAATTGTTAAGTTTTTTATAGACATACTCAAATAATTAGAAACAATATCTGGAAAAATCTTAAAAGAAAATTTCATTAAAAATGGATATGCTGTTAGATGTATAGCACTTTAATAATTTACGTATTGGTCTTCGATACTCACGTATTTTAACAACAAAAAATATTTTAAGTTCTTTTTTATCATATGTGAAGTGACTTTCTGTAAACTTCTACTCCAAGAGTTTAAAAGGAATTCTGTTAACACTTTTGTTGTAAAGATATATTAAAGTACAAAGCATAGAAAAACGATTTCATTACAAGATTTATCGAGAAATGATTATCGTAAAACTATCATATATTCATTTATTTGCAATTATCAATTCGTAAGTAGGTTCCATATATTTCTATGTATTGTTTTCACAGTAAAAAATATCAAAATTCAGAAATGAATTATCAAATTCGTATATCTGCTGGGAAAAAATATCAAAATACGAGTATCAAATAAAGGTAAAAAACCTTTTACGTTCATATGAAGATGAGGCAAGAGGGAAAACGAATGAAGGTAGGCGGAAGAGAGTAAAAGAGAACTTGAACAGGCGCAAATACTTCCCTCTTACGACAGAAGGGGGAAGAAATATTTTTATTATGGGCGCTCGTATACATTATTTGGCGATCCCGCATCCGCTCGCGCGAGCAGAAGGTTCTACGGTGCTTATTCCTTCTTTTTCATTTTATGCAGTCTTTTTATATTTGCCAAAGGATAAAAAGCTCGCGTTCAGTAAATGCATTTCTTTCGATCTATCGATGAGCAATCGATGAAAGAGGTCGGCAGGGCGTTCCGTGGGCGGAGTAGCTATAGCACGCACTGCGCGTCTCTCGATTCGTTCCTGTTGGTTTTTCTGTTGGGGGTTCACTCCGTATCTTCAATCGTATTTGTAAATAGTTCATTTATTCCCTTCGTTCTTTTCGGGTTTTTTTATTATATTTTTAATCTTTCTTTTTACTTCTTCAAAACTACAAAATTTAAAACCGTTTCTCCTACTCTTCACATCGACGTTCTCTCTCTCTCTCTCTCTCTCTCTCTCTCTCTCTATATATATATATATATATATATATATATATATCCCTCTCTCTTATTTTCAAAGTACAAAGGGAAAAGGAAGGGACGTACTTAACAATTATTTTTTAAGAACTGTATACTCGTTAATCCTTTCTGATAATATTTTTTTATGTTCCTTCAAAAGTTTTAAAGGGAACTACGAGAAAGAAATAGCATGCATAAGAAAGTACATCTCGAAGAGAGTACGCAATGAGAACTTCTTGTGGGCGTTAAAAAAAATTGAGACAAGAATTATAAATCAAAATGGCGTGTCTTTAGCAAATTACAAACTTTATATTGATTAAGGGTTCATGTTTTTGTATGAACGCTGTTTGATTTAATTAAGATCGCACGAGTTTGAAAAGTAGATTGACCAGGTTAATATAGCAATCATATATCTTACGAGTTTGAGTTTGCATTCTTTTTTTGCCGTTGCCTTTTATCGATTGTTTGATCTAATAAATCAATTAATTCAATATCGTTCCGTATATATTTGGTTTTATTTTTATTTTTTGTATCAGAAATATTTCATAATGTACAAAACATAATTTTGAAAGCAATAGGTATATTATAGCTGTAAGTAATTATAACTTTGATTAAAATTTTAATAGAAGTCAGTAAATATTTAATATATTTAGCAAAAATTGATTAAAAACATTACTGTTATTATTTTATAATATTTATTTCTAAAAAATGTTTGTAAAAATAAATGTATTGATTTTAAGATAAAAAAATCACAAAAAATTGCGATTATTAAGATTAAACTTTTTTTACACGTATTATGAATAATTTCAAACAAATTTAATAGAATATAATTTTATTTTTTATTGACACAAATAAAACAGTCTATATAATATTTCGCCAAATCTTATTAAATATTCTATGCTATTAGTTTTATATAATATTATATTACATGTATAATTACTTAATCTTTCCGAGATTATAAATGAATATTTTTAAAATATAATGAATAACAAATTACTCATTTTTATTTAAGAAAAAGATATTTAATTTAAAAATTTATATAATACACTTTAAAAATTAATTCAAACTTTGTATCAAATAAAAGTTTATAAATAAATTGACAATCAGCTTTTCAAAATAAATAGTAATTTAATTATTTAATTTAGACATCTAGATCACATTGCTTTAATTAGTTGGAATTACTTTAAAAATATGCAAGAATGATTTTTTTTCAAAGTAAATGTTACAGTCTGTTAAATTTAAGTAAAAATGCGCACTGTACTTTATTTGGAATAAACGCGTGCTCGAGTAATGAGTAAATAAGAAATGCGCTCTAGAAAGTTCTCGTTATGTGAAGAATTTTTTTCGGGGTCGAAAGGTTGAATAATTGTACCATAGCCGTTGTTGTCGCCGCCGCCAAAGATGTATACGAAGATTGCATCACGACCCTTTAGGGTCATTCCATGCTAAATCACTGAAACGTACGTTGCGGCCACATTAAAATCAAAGGTTCAGTTTTTACACATTTTTTTACACACACATTTGTCTATAAGAAGCCTATAAAGACCACTGTGGCGAAGACATTAAATTCGTTACCGCCTAAATTTATGGACGACTTAACTGTTATGAGATGTGTTAAATTAGGCATTTTGGATGCATTTTTTGAAAGTTCTTCTTGCAGTTAGAATTGTTCGATCGTATTGATAGACGGCAGGACTTTTTTCTTTCTTTTTTTATATTTTCTTTATGTTTCTATCTAAAAGAATTTACTTTTTTCCAAATCTAGACTCAATTTATTTTAGCGCAATTGATTTAGTGTTTGATTTTTCTTCCATTTAAATTTTTTCTATCAATACTTTTTATTTCAATCAAAACACTAGAATATTGATATGTATTTATAATTATAACATCAAACATTTTTAATATATATTTATACAAAATATTTTAAATATTTTAATTATTTATAATAATGTATATATTTTTCTAACTCGATAACTTAAAATAACTACAATTTCTTTTGTGAAACTGTTAATGTCTTCGTCATCATCAATAAACGGTTTGTTGTATACCTACTTTAATGCTCGATGAAAAGCTTTTATGGATTTGCTCAGTAGTAGTAAAATCGTCAAGTCGTAAGTTTTATTCTACGTCAACCTTCTTTGTCGCTCTCGAAATTTTTCTATTATTAATATAGAAACTTCAAAACTAAAGTAAAAGTCTTATTCATATAAAATTATTGTTCTAAATATAAAAAATTTTAATTAAAATTAATGCAATCTTAAAATTTATTAAAATCTAGTTTTAAATTGCTTATAATTAAAATATATCCATAAAGATATTTTATTTCAAATATATTTTTTTGATAGTATAAATAATATTTTAATTTTAATGTTTAGTTTAAACCATTGAATATTAAAAAAATGCATTATATATAGAATATGAAAATAATATCAAAACTAAATACTATAAATCTTATATCTGATATATTAACTGCGAAATACAGTTTACGAAAAAATGTAATTATTGGTACTACATTGATAAATGTGTTTCATTGAACGTCAAAAGAAAATAAAATAAATGCATATATAATATACTTTTCCTAAGAAAATATCTTTCTTGATTGGTTTGCATATACGAGCGGATGCACTATGATATCGCGTACGAGTATCATGGTCGCATGAATCATATATATAATCGATATCAGTCATTTGGAACCCATAAGGGATGTAAAACGGAATGAACAATAAGGAAAAAAAGAATCCACTACGAGTAGTGGTACATTCCTAGTTCTTAAGTAGCATAGCCAATCGACACGCCTGTTTTTCCGAAATCGAATTGAATTCGTTGCCAGTGAGCGAGTGAGCAAGAAAAAGACCGCCCAAGTCTTTTAGAGTCGAGAGCAGGCCCTATTGATTTTCGTTCAAAGAATGAACAAAACCTCAAAAACCACACATATCCAACCGCGTACTTTGCTCGTGTACTTTCTAGAGAGAGAAAGAGGAAACGAGCATGCACATACGGTTGCGCGACATTGAGCCCGACAACACGTCGCTCAATAAATCTGTGTGCTGTTCACGCCGGAGAATAATAAATGGCGTTCCGGCCCAACGAGCATGTTGAATACCTAAAGTTCTTCTGTCGACATGGTAGTCACAATATTGGGGGAGTGCCATTACCATCGTCTTTTCTGTCCCTCTCTTTTTTTCGCTACAGTTAAAGGGATAGAAGAGAGACACGCATAAGCAACTGTCCGCCATGTCAGGCAGCTGGACTCCTTTTAAGCTTTCCGCTCAATTGGCCAAGAAACTCGACCTCCCTTTTGCTCCGGTGGCATGAGAGAGAAGAGCCAATATGATGCTCGAATACTACAAGCGAAATATCTGTGAATTTTTCTCGGCTCTCTTTCGCTTTAATACGCTTTTAGATGTTCGCTCGCCGAGAGAGAAAGAGATCCGTGACGAGGACATTTAACGATGGTACTAAATGCATATAACATTTGAAATTGATGGTTCAATGTTTCTACGCTTTTCTCAGAACATTTTCTTCATTGGAAAAAATATTTTTAAACAGTACACCATTTCTATGTCATGAAAAAAGGCTTTGGATTTATTATGATTTGAGATCATGGAGAAATCCACAATTTTAAAGTAATGAAAATATTTTTCTTTTAAAACGCTCATCTGACATATAAGTATTTCATTAAAAATATATCTTTACAGACTTTAATTGATTTTTAATTATAACGAATCACTTGTTAATAGAGCGAATTTTATTTGAGAAACTTTTATTTTTTTTCAAGTAAAATTACATATTTTGTAATCGTACTATGACAATTAATACTGAAATTACGCGAATTGTTATACACAATCCACGATTGCAAGCTTGTATAAATTTTCGCTTGGGTGATTATTATATTTTAAAAAAGAATTATTGTCATTGCAAAAGAATCTAAAAGAATGTAGGATTACCTTGTTTAAATTTTTCATAACCTAAAAATAGAGTTAAAAGATATAAAACATGTATTATATTGTAAAAGTTATAAAACATGGTTGAACTTTTTTTGATAAACACATATTATAAAATATTTATGTTTGCGATAAATAATTATAATTAACAAATCACCGATTGTAAGGTTCCCATAAATTCAACTCGCTAATATTCTCATGTAAAGCCAAAAAGGGGTAAATATGTTATATAAAGCGGAAAGGAAGAATTGCGAAGCGACGATGCGTGCAAGCGCGAAAAATAAAAATAAAAGGAAGCCACACACGGGGAGCGACGTCTGGTAAAGTTGCTCGTGCAACAGTGCACTGTGATTTATCAGGCATTAATCCCTGTGAAGTATCCACCGATCACTAAAGTCCGGAGAGTTCTAACAATTCCTCCATTAGAGATATGTTAAAAACAAGGTATATATATGCTCATAGCGAGCATAATTCGCAGGTAAAGAATTGTCAGGTCAAGAAAAGGTTGTAAAACATATGTGTACGACGCATAGGGGAAGGCTCGCGTGCTTTCTTTCTCTCTCTCTCTCTCTCTCTCTCTCTCTCTCTCTCTCTCTCTCTCTCTCTCTCTCTCTCTCTATATATATATATATATATATATATATATTTGTTTGTGTGTGTATTTGTGTATTTGTTTGTGTGTGTGTGGATTCATTAATGGGCGAGTGCGGATAAAAGAAAGATAGAGTTTCCAATAATTGAACTCAGAGGGTAAAAAACATTATTTGCGAAACTGATTCTTTATGCGCTGTTGTACTAATCGACTAAATTTGATGTACCACACTTTCCTTTCTCCTCATTTTTTATACTCCGCTCCTTTCTCTCTCTGTCTCTCTCTCATTCCTTATCTCTCTCCATCATTTTTATTATCATTCTTTTTACCACTTCTTGATCCTTCGTTCCTGGTTAATGAAATTCTATAAACGAATACAAACCATTTTAATGTATCCTTTTACATGTTTAATGATCATTCGTATCGAGTGAAAGGAAATTAATTATTGTCTACTGAATGGCGATGTAATTGATTTCTTAACAAAGTATTTTATTTAATGCGCATTTTTATTATATTTTTTATATGGTTTCATAAAATTATTAGTGATACGTAATAGTCTTTTTTTAAAATTAAATTTAAGTTAATTTATTGAATTTTATACACCGGCATAGAAACAGTATAAAACCAGAAAGTTATATTTTTATTTATTTTCTTAGTTTAAATAGTTTTCTAATAATCATAATGTATTTTGATGTAAGATAAATACGATTTTTCAAAAGTATTGTCTATATCTATATCGCTTATAATTTTAGAAACTAGGATATTTGGAATTTTTTACGAAAACTGAATTGAGATCTAGTTATATAATATAAAATAAAGTTTGAAAATTATAAATATTATCCATAATAAGGAATATCGTATAATAAATATTGTTAAGTAACTGTGACTTCTTTTGGATGAACTGAATATATAATTAATCATTATATAAATAATAATAGGTGCTAAAATAAAATAATTGCAATTAATTCTTTTATATTTAAAATTTTTTTAAACGACATTTACATATATTTAGTTAAGCATAGTAATATTGGCTATTACTTGATATAATCAAACTTTCTGTTAAGATGTATATAGATGGTTTAACGAAACACGTTTGTTAATTTTATGGTGCTTATATCATTGGTGAACTTTTGTAGTTCATCTAATGTTTTGAAATCACTAGATACTGATATATACATAATTGAATGGAATACTTGATAACTTTTAAGTACGAGTCAGATAAATGAAACATAATATAAGTAGAATCATAGATTAATTTTATTATAATGTTATAGATTTTGGTTAAATTTCACAAAAATACAACTATTTTAAATTAGTGCTATACATTGCAATCAAATGTAGTTTTATTGAAAAATATTATAATTATTATAAAAACATAAATATAAGCAAAATATCATTTAACAGAAAAAAATAAAATTATACATTATACATTTTTTCATGAATTTGTTTAATAAACTTTATGAAAATTAGTAACTATAAAAATTGAATTTTTAATGAAAATTTTGCTATTGTATCAATGATTTTTCGACTTTTATCTGGTGTATCAACAAATAAATATTTTTAATAAAAATTAAAATAATTAACCTTATTAATTAGTTCTAAAGTTTTTTTTAAAGTTTCAAAACTTGTCAAATCTAAGGATTTTAAATAAATTTATACGTTTATGAAATACATTTATAAAATATTTTAATTATTTATTATAAATTTATAAATGTAATAAATTTTAAAGCATTATAACAAATATACTTTTTAATATAAATAAAGACTTTTATTTATTATTTAACGATTATAGAAGAATAATTATTGTATTATTGACTTTCAATAAATTTTTTGAATCTTTTTTTTCTTTTTTCTTCGTCCTCTATATATTGTATAAATCATTGAAATATATTTCTTAACCTAATCAAAAAAATTAGAAACTGTTAAATCAATTTTTTTTTAATAATTTAGTTTTTAATAATAAAACTTTTTTCTTTAAGATAATAGCTTATTATTATTACAGAAAAAATAATGAATGGATTTGAGGTATTAAATGCTTTTTTCGATGTTCAAGTTTCTAAATAATATTGTTTAAAATATGTTTTTATTAGTAATCAAAATATTCAGTAAATTTTTTATTGCTTATTCATATTTTATCTTAAAAATATTCTTTTTAGAAGTATTTATGATTAAAGTACAATAATGTAATAGAATGTGATACTTATTTTATTTTTAAATAAAATTCTGTGTATATTGAAAACCTATAATTGATCTATAATACACATAAAATTTGTATACAATAATTAATAAAAGTTTAATTAAAAATTATATAAAGTAGACAATATAAAAGGAAATTCAAATATAAATAATTATAATATATAATAATATTTAATTAATCTTGTAATATTATATAATCTTTTTCAAAAACAATTTTTATATTAGCATCGATATTTTTACTAATCAATGAAATTCATAAGTTCATCAAATTTACAGGTGGATATCATCTTATAAATACACTTTTCGATAATGAAAATTCATAAATTAATAAATTAAACGGATTCTAAAAATTTTTGCTAATCTAAAAAAGCAATTTATTCGAATTGTGATTGTCTTATAAATAAGAAAAATTTAATTTAAAATTTATAATCGTTATAATTTTTTCAATATTGCATGCGTTGTTAATCTATATTTATAAGTATATGGAAAGGGATAAATAATGGACTGTGAAAGTATCTTTTAAGATTACCAGCCATCCGCATCTAAGTACAAGGTAAACAAAATAGAGAAAATCACATTAATATAGCGAACAATCCGTTAAAAAATATCCATATTTGATGTGTGTTTAAGTAATGCAATGTCGAATCAAATATTACGTCCGTATAGAATGAGTATACGAGGATCATGAAAAATGGAAGTCGAGTGCACGTCTTTCAAAAAAGAAGGGGACAATACTGTTCTCGTCAACCGGTCGTCAAAACATCCCCAAACAGTCCGTGACGAATTACTAGTCTAGTGACTAACGGAGCCAATAAGTGGCAAACAGTTTCATCCAGAGTTTTAGATGCGCTAGTAACAGTACTAGGAAGATATAATATCGTACGGGAGACTGCAGCATAATAGTTGATATTCCTGCTGTAGTAGTCATCTTTACGGCACGCTTGACAATGTGTGACCGCAAATAAACGAACGGAAGCAACAGGGGGTGTTTCAAAGCATTCAGCATTGGACAGCCTATCATTTGTCACATTCTTCTTTTCGTCCTATCTAATGAAACTGCTCTTAAAAGTTTTTCTATTTGTGCCCGGACTCCCTGGCACCTGGCACCTACTCTTTATTATTCTTCGCTGCTTTCCCAACATGAGACTACGTTACATTTAATTTTTTATATTCTCTATTGTGTCGTTTTCTTGATATATCTGTCTTTCCCCCCCACTCCTTTTAACTATTTAACTCTACATTGCTCATCTCTGTCAAATATTTAACGACGAGCCTATGTTGAATTCAAGTGCTTTGACACGAATCGTAGCATTCTCTTAAAAATTTGTTTTAAAGATGGATCAACAGGAAATCTTGTAGATACGTAAATTTTTTCTTCAATAAAGGTTACTAGTTTTTTTTCGAATGGTTTAGGTAATAATAAAAGTAAATAAATATCTATAAATATTGATTATCTGCTGTTTTTTAACAATTGATTTTCGTTCTTTTTTTCTTTCTTTTTATCTTCTTCTTCTCCTTATTTTTCTGGTTCTTCTTTTTTTTATTTTTTAATTTAGAAGAGATATGGAATAAAAGAATATGACTTATACTAAAGTAAAATACTAAAATACAAGGTGTAAAAGGATGCATTTTCATAGAATATATTTAAGAATTCTTATACAATAGCTTAATTCAATAATATTTTATTGTTTTTGTTAATTTAAAAATCTGTATACATTAAATATAAATATATGACAGTAATAAATAATAATTAAATACAATAGCGAATAATTGTATATATTTATATTATAGTGTTTTAATTACGTAGAAAAAATTATCAAAAGTCAATATTAATATTACAAAAATGTAATTACATAAAATATTAATTTTTAACTATTTATAATTCTCATAATTTAAAGTATTAAAAGTTTTTCATTAAATTAATTCGTAGTAAAAAAATATTTGTTTTTACGACAATAAGGAAAATCCATGTTGCTGTTTTGTAAATTTAATAATTGAATGCATATACATTTTTGTAATAAGATAGAATTTTCAAATATCAAAATAATAATGAGCAGTTCCAATTTATGTATTTACGTCCCCGGCAATAAAAAAATTTTATTTTTATTATTATTTTTATTATGTGAAGGATAGTATATGCATGTAGGTTCCGTAGGTTCCGTTATTTATTTGAATAAGCTAGCAATCTGTACAATCATTTAAATTGACCAATGAAAAATATGTGCATTAGAATCACTCTTTATATTTATATTTGTGTAATAGTATAAATTTAAAAAGTGATAAAGGAAAGAACACGCAAAGGACTCGCGTAAGTCTTTAATTCGGTCATGGTAATACATGATCGGTGCAAACGTGCCTCCCGCAAATTGTATCATGATTATTTTGCGCTTGTTCATTCACGAAGTTCGGCATTTCATTCGCTATTCTCTCTTATGTCTTCTTACTATTTCTGTTTTTACCTTTCTTTCACGTATAACACGGAGTCTGCGTATTTGCAATATTTCCCGTTAGAAAGCACGGCTTGCTTATATTGTATACATCTAAAGAAAAAGCTAAGACTCTTCACTCATCACGCATGTCACATAAGATATAATGATGGAAACGACACTTCTCCCTTCGGGGTAAAGTAAAGGTTGAAAGGCAGTGGAAGAAATATAGTGATGGGACTCGCAGTCTTTTCACTGTTATAGAGGTATTGGGACCCTATGCACGTCTTGTTACACTGCCGTTGTTGGTGCTGCTGTCGCTATTGCTGACTGTAGTACGAGTTTCTCTGAACCCCTCTTTCGTTTCCCGTCTCCGATCACACTCTGTTCCTCCATTTGAGAGAGACTTCATTTTAGAATTATCTATAATTTTCTTCGAAGTACCGATAATGAGTGAAATACATGGTTGCCTTCCGACGAGCAAGTAAGCGCTTAATGCGTTCTTTTTGATTGTTATGAAATTTTTTTCGCGAATGCAACCACTCCTCAACAGACCGGAGAGTACTGCTTCACGCGAGAGTTCCACGTAAATCTTGCGTGGACCTCACCAATATCTCTGTATAATAATAAGCTTCTGGACAATTATATTTTTATTTTTGGCCCTATTGATTTCTTTGAGTTTACACTACACTATAAGATGTGTGCCTTTTAGAATACTTTTGTAAAACTATCTTTTCAAGATCTTTCTGATTATTATTTTATTTTTTTTTTACACAAAAACGTATAATTTCACTACAAATATTTTAAAATATTCTAGAAAAAAGTAATTAAACATTTATAATTTTCTTTTAATAATATAATTCCATGTTCTCAAATTTATATAAGATAAATATAAGTAATCACAATATTTTAGCATTCATAATATTTATTTTTTGATACCAAGAATTTTTTAAACAATCGGTTCCAAAAATTTTTTATTCATTGATAATCAAATGAACTAAATTCTGAATGCATTTTATGCATCACATATTAACTATATAATAATTATATCATTATATGTAAAACAGATTCCTTTTACATACGTATGTAACAAATTATTTCATTCTACTCAAGATATTTTCGAAATTTATTGCTCGTGTTATAATTAGATTGTAAAATTTTATATTAATATAAAATTTGATCATATTTAAATGATGAAAATATTATAAATAGTAGTAAATTTATAAAGACTCTAATATGTATATGAAATATCTTATGAATAATAATGGTAATTATTAAAAATAGTTTACATTAAAATATTCAGAAAGTAAATAAAAAATTAACGAATACGATATAAATCAATATTGTACTTACCTTTCATTAACGAAGAAACAGTTTTATAATTATATCAATAATTCATAATATATGTGACAATGTATTTTCTTATTTCATCTACAAAATTTATGCTATTATCTTATACATTTTCTTTACTTATAAGCTATACATGATTTATATATTAATCTATTACCTAGAAAACAGTATTTATGTAATTATATAATGTATACATATGCATATTTACACACAAGCATATTAAACAATTATAAATACATTTTTAGTACTTGTAATTAAATGAAATATTTTTAATATCTGCATCAATTAATTTAACCAAACCTATATAAAACATTTTCATAAAAATAATAATTAAGGTTAATCTGAATTTTCAAATTTTAATTACATAATTTCATTAAATTATATTTATTCATATTTAAAAATATATAGAAAATGAATTAAAGTTTAATAAAATATATTATATTTTATTTTTAATAAATATATATCATAATATTTGTTCTTATATTGATAAATTTTTAATATTTATTGTATTTAAGTTTATTTTTTTTAAATATAAATATAATTACATTAGTAAAATATTCAAAATTTATTAATAAAAATACAAATATTATGATATATACTAGTAATTTATTATTTACAGAAATTATTAAAAAATATTTATTTTTTATTGCTTAGTGTATAATTATATATTTCATTAAAAGGTAATGCATCAAAACCTTATTAAAGCATTAAATGACAAATATTTTTATTTTGAAGTATTTTTAAGGATAAAACTAAAATATTTGTACAAAATTTATATATAACAAGAATAAATTAGTATTAAAGTTATTAAAAAATGTGTTAGAATTTGATTTACGCATGAAAAGGTTCTTGGAGCAATAACCGAATATTTGCATTTAAATTAATAAAAATTAAATAATTGATAATTTAAGAAATATTTTATTAAAATTAAAATTTGACCTGATTGTTAAATAAATTCAATTTTTAAATTACTTTTTTTTTATAATTAAAAATAAATGAATCGTACATATATTAAAAAAATAAATTAAATGATTTGTGAGTTATTTAACATTCCTCAAATAAGTGAAATTTTTCACCTTTAATCTAAAAATAATTAATGAAAATGAAATACAAATTTCATTTAAGATTATTATTAAAGGTATTAATGACATGAATATTTTAATATGAAACCATAACGGATATGTATATTGTGATTAGAATTAAACAATATAATTTAAAAAAACTATAGATGTTATGAACATAATTCATAAAATAACACGATAATTACTTTTTAATAAAGCTGGTTTAAAATGATGCAATTTTCATTATTTATATAGTTATATAACGATAAAATATTATAATAAAGTAAATAATATACACAGAAGTTATAGATGAAAAATCAGATGTTACGATAAATTGTCATTTATATAATACAAATATTGACTATTGAAACTGTAAATAAAATATAATTAGTATAGAAAATTTTTTAAAATATATTCGTAAATTAAAAAAATTGAAAATTTTAAATAAATACCTTTGTGATTAACCATTATAAAAGTACGCATTTAATAAAATAATTTTATTTTAAAATAATTATATTCTGTTTTATACTATTTTTTATAATAAAAATATGTTTATTGCGTCAAAATTAATATATTTAAAAATTGATAGTATGATATATGTTCTTAATATTCTAGTATTATTTTTTAAATAATACTAAACAAGTTTTTTATTATTAAATAAATGAAATAAAATATAAAATATTTGTCTTTATTATATAAAAATACATGAAAAAAAATCATATTTGTATATTTTAAAAAAATTAGTCATAAATGAAACTGAAGATATTTAATCTATTTGTTATTGTGAAAGATTTTATATATTTGTGAAATTAAATTATAATCTTATTATTATAAAGGCAAGCTTAATAAGCTTAGCAATAAATTTATATAGAAAATAATATATTGCATCAGTATATATACCTATTATTTATTTACAATAGTTTTTATATTTTTTAAATTTTATTTTACTTTTATGTGAACAGATAAAAATTATTAGTTAAGAATTATGCCTATAGGATTATATATGTCATAATTGTGTATATACATTTATGTGTGTATATTAATTTTAGTAATTTGATTTATTTTTTATTTAATAATTTAAATTAAAATTGTATATGTTAAAAATAATTAAATAAAAACTAAATTCAATGGATATTTTATTATGGTAAACCCGTATAATCAAGTTAACATAATATCATTTAATTAGGAATTTAGTGCTATAAAAATGACATTTAAATTAGTTGTTCAATTCAACTGTGAAAGAAAAATTGTAAATTAATTCCACATTTTCAAACCAAACACTAGAAAATTTTGTAAGTTTAAATTCTTAAAAGTGTATTTAATTGGATTTAAAGTTTTTGCTCGATAGTAGGTTCATATTAAGTAGATTTAAACTTAGTTATAATATTATTTCGCTTGAGAAGACATCGAAAAAGAATTAAAAGGTGATGGTGAATAAGGAGAAGAAAAAACTTGGACAAAACACGAGGATTTCGACGGAATGAAACCACAGGATACTCCGACTTATACACAAGCCAGCTTTTGAAATTTAGAGCTGATTTATAAGATGATAAAATACTCGAATTATAATCTGAATGCGTGTTATCTTAGTGGCGAGAAGAGACGAGAAAAAAAGATGTCTTTTGTATATTTAAGAATTGACGAAGCCTTCGTCGTGGCCATAGTTGTCCAGGATAAGTAGGAGGTGCTCTTGAGCGCTTCGCGGAACTCGGTTGGCGGTAGTGGCTTTCGACTACTAACCGTATAGGGGCAGTCTTTTTCTGGACAGACAATATTCCAATGGGACACCTTTAAACGGTAGTTTCGTAATTTATAATATTTTTCATAAACTATTGAGAAATTCTCTCACTTGGATACTTTTATACAACGATAATGTTTGAGGTTTTCGACAAAGGGAGCGGTTCTTTCCAGTAAATGCGTATACATTGAGAACAATTTCTGCAATCAATTTTCATGAATTATGATTCAAATTTAATCAATTACTTTTCAGTTATTTTTATTTTTCTTTACAAAATACTTATAATTGATATTTTGTATCACTTATTTAATTTAAGTTATTTTTTTATCTGCGACTAAAAAATATTATTGCGATTTGATTTAATTTGATTTAAGTATCAAGATCAATCGTAAAATTTATTTTTGAACAATACTAAAAAATAATAAAATTCATATTTATTTATATGATTTCTTATTAAACATAAGAAAATGATAATTTTAATTTATTTACCAAAAGTTGGTAAAAATAATTTTAAGTGCTTTTTGATTTTTAATACCTTTTACACCTTTAAATAAAAGTACTTATTTAGTAAACTTTTTATAAGTATTTTAATTTATAACTATATAACTAATATATACATGTATATGTATTAATATTGATAGTACTTTATTATAATGTTTTTTTCGGTTTAAATTTTATTTTTCATATAAATGTAAATAGACAAAAATATATATTTTCTACATTTACAATTATACACATATACACATACATTTTTTAATTTGCCTATAGTGTTTAAATATTCATTTAATTCAGAATTATTTTAATACAGATAAGCATGTCAATAAAATATATTATAAAATTAAAAGTTTAATTGTTTCTTGTCTATTGATTTTATACAATTTTATTATATACATAAATTATATTTCTTTCATGTAAATACTAAAGTTTTTTATCTATTTATAAATAAATCTCTTTGAATCGAACTTCTTCTATCATGTACTTATGTGCTTATGTACTTTTAATATGTATTTCCTACCAAAATGAAATAAATAATTAACTAGAAGCTATTAATCTTCAAGTACGATTTTAATCCATTATATGATATAATATTACATACTTACTGTAAATATGTTTCTATGAAAATAAATTGTTCAAGTTTTCCTTCTAAAAATCAAAATTACTTCTGATACATATAATAGTATAGCAAATTGTTGATTTCTTGCCACGATATGGACAAATTTAGTTTATTTTCTTGAATAAAAAAGGGTGTTATTATCTATAATTTGTTGTGATTAAATTTAGTTTGCATAAAATTTTCAGTTAATCTACAAATACGCGGTGTTGCTATTTTTTACTTTAGTTGCAATTAAATCTTGCTATTATGAATTAAGCGTTTACTAACGAATTCATTATTATTTATTTTGCAGTATGAGGTTGAATAAAGTATACAGAAAATGTGAATAGAAAAATAGAAAAGAAAAATAATGTAAGGATTTTCCTCATTCTGCAAAAGACGCTTAAACAGGAAGTATTGCTACGCCACGCCTTCGATTTCTTATCCTTAAGAACCCGTCCTTCTTCTCTTGACAGCTCTGCTTTTAAACTACTCTCTATTGCGGTTCATATATTTTTAACCCTTTCGCTACCATAATACGAGAATGTACGTGCTTATGACTTTTCTAATGTTCTGTTACCCTGAATGTTGTGGGTGGTCTTGCGCGTACACTCTATTAAATTTATGGCAAGGTTTTGCACTGATCCTCCTTCTCTCGTATTCTCTCTCGCTCTCTCTTTCATTTACTTTCAAAGGACTTATATTTGTAAGGTTTGCTGATTGAAGACGAACGAAAACTGTCTCAAAACTTCAAACCTTGCTTGTTATTAGCACGAAGCTTGTAAATCATTATGTAGACGTTATCTTGTCACCGATTGATTTAAACAGACTGTACTATTCTATGGTGGTAGAGAAAGCAGAGGGAAGGAGAAAAAATTGGATTAAGCTAACGTGCCTTCAACAACCCTTTTAGTTATTTGAATTGTATATAAACAGCTGTTTGCTAAATTATAATATCATGAATTTTGATTTATATCTTTTAACTATATCTGCACAAGGTGACTTCTTTACCACAAGAGTATTTTAGTTTCTATTTTCAAAAATTATAATGTTTTTAATAACCATAAAAATGGCTAAAAATAATGACAGTGAATTATGGAATACAGATTATAATTTTTTATTTATAAAAATATTTTTATTAGGCATTATGATGAATTGGTTCTTTGTAATTGAAATTTATTACTCTATGAACAAACATACAAGCAGATTTCACCTAATTCATTAATAAACTTTTTTTATTCTTTAAAATATACAATCATAATTTGAAAAAAATATTATTTATATTTATAAATAATATTTAACTTGTAATTAAAATATGTTAACAGCTATTACATAATTTTTTATAATCTTTGAAATTATTTTCAGGTATGAAAGAAAGAACAAGGTTTACAAGTGTTATTTATTTATTTAGTACATTAAATTTTTTAAAATAAAAAATAATGTTGATAACGTTTTTAATTAGTTTAAGAATAAGTTAATTTAAGATAATTTATTTCAAGATGCTAGTTAATTAATTGCAATCTTTTAAGTATAATATATAAATTATTTTGCTGTGAAATTTTAATACATAGTTAAAGCTTTAATTAAAGATTAGTAAATTGAATATTGCCTAATAATAGTTAAAATTATATTTGAAGCTAAATTTCGACATAGTCTTTATATCTCATGAGCTAGTATATATATTTTAATTAATGTAATATTTATATATTAGTATAATTGAAAAATTATATGTAGGTTTAAAATGTAAAATTATGTAAACATTAAATTTTTAATGTATAGATAATGTACGTATATTTTCGAATTATTATATAAATGTAAAAATATAAAATTTAAAAAAATATCTCAAAACTTTACAATTCTCATCGAAGTATGAGTCATTCATCATTTAATAAAAACTCAATCCCAATCGCCGCCAGAATGTCCTTGTTATACGTTAGTTATATAACATCATCCTCGCCTTCGAAAAGATGATATCCTTAATCAAGTATTGAAGACTGCTCGAAAGTAGTCTGTAATTTTTTATAATAAAAATTAAATAAATTTACTTAAACGCTTTTGCATATACTTAAATGTTTGATAATTTGATGATTATATACATATCTGAAATATGGTTTTGATCTAAAATTTATTTTGAAGTTGATACAAAAATTATATAATATATGAATATTTTATAAAAGTTTATAAATCAGAAATATATTTAATAATAAAAATAATGAAAAATCCAGTTTTAAATTTATTTATTTAAATTTAATATTCTTGAAAATGAAATCTTTACTTGCTTTTAAATTAAAATTGCATATTAATTTAATGTTTCGTATTATGTAAGAAAAATACTACATACATAAGAGTAAAAACTAATTAAATTAAACAAATCTTAATAGAATTTATTACATTATTAAACTGTAATTAAATTTATATAACTTTTTTTTAATTAAAAATAAGTTTTTTACCTTTAGATAAGTTATTATCTTTTTGAAATTAAATCTTATTTTAAATTTAAATTTAATTTTTAATTTTGTAAATTGATAATTAATTAAAATATGTTTATTAAAAATAATTATATGTTATAATTGTTGGTTTAATTAGGTTGTTTTAACTAAGACTTTTTATTAAAAATATCGGACAAATAATCTAAACGAATAAAATATAAAATATAAATATATAGCCCAAGTCCATTTCTATACATAAATTTCTAAATATTATTTTATTCAATTTTATTTAGAAAATATATTTAAAATACTGAGCGATAATATTTTCAATTATAAGACTTTATAAGATAAAATTTGATTTTTAATAGTGATTAATCATTCAAAACTTTATGTGCAGTCAAAAAAATTAAATTAAATCAAATGCATATATTGTACTTATATCTTTTAGATTATTCTTTATTTTTGTTACGTATTTCAAAATTATATATATAAGATATCAATAAATACATTTTTTATTCATGTTTGATACATTTACGAAGTTCCTTTGATGTTAATTAAAAATATGTTTATTGCGGTTTAAATCGAAATTTCAATATTATTTTGAATCATGATATATTTCTAGGAATTATGATTATTTCATTGCTTATAGAAAACTGTATACAATATCTGAATTATTGTAGATCACGTTAAATTTTTTATATATATGCACGAAGAAGGAAAAAGAGAATAAGCTGGGATTATATCATATCTACTGATATTAATTAATAAAATACAACAAAGATGTGCATAGATTACTTGGAACGGAAAAAGTCATTGAAATCCAAAATGGCCTTTCTATATTATAGTAACAAATTTTTGTTGAACTCTACGTAAATGATTTTATAAAAAAACTGAAAGGATGATTGCACAGGTGAGTCACTAAGTTGCTGTTATATGATAGTATTCATAGTTACTGCGTGTTAATGATTACATAATGAAATTAATTTGCTGCTATGTGCATTTCTGTATAATTTAGGAAAAGCCCGTAAATAATTGAGGCGAGTTGTGTATTATACATGACTGATAAAACGCTGATATTCGTACAAATACAAGTAAAAAAAGAAATTAAAAAAAGATGGAAAAGAACAACAACAATAGAAGTAATAATAATAACGAGTTTAGAAGAGAGAAGAAAAGGAAAAATAAAAAGATGCACAATTTTGTATCCCTAAACGATATTAAACCTATACCTTTTATATTATACAGATACTCAATCAATATCAATATCAAAGAATGAGTATATCTGTATATTTATATGTTTATATCTATAAAAGAGAGAGAGAGAGAAAGATCTAGAGAAAAAGAAAAGATCATTATTACAATAATTGCGTAAATGACACGAGATTGCTTGAATATATAAGTGAACGAGTCTATTGATAATTGTTCTGATATTGTTATGAAAATTTTTTTAACAATATATTTTATGAGAGATAAATGTATAGTATGAGTAGTATGTTTTGCCATCTGTATATTTTTTTATAAAACATTAATTCTTTTTGTTTACTTATTGTACAATGTATAAGTATATAATATAAAGAAAAAATTAAATCAAGCTGTCAATATTAGTCGGATATGTTTAATTTGTTCACGATGTTATATCGTTAAACATCTTTTTTAATAGTATAACGCCTGAACAGACGCCGGAATTACTGAAAACTAAAACTAAAACTACTGAGAATATAGAAGTACTCTGTATTTAAAATTTTGCACGGGATTCTTCATGCATTCCTGTTATTGTAGATGCGCGCAGTACATAATCGAAAGAAGGAATGATAAAGATCAGCTTTGGAACGTAGATATGAAGATGAGATAAGTGTAAAAATTTTAAAAAAGAAGTTAAAATACACTTATTTAGAAAATCACTTGTATTTTGCTATAAGTACTTGATAATGTTAACTCACAGTGTTTAAACAGAAATTTAATTTTTCTCCATTGGTTTTGAATTATCAGATAACAAAAAATATACCAAACATTCACATCTTTACATATGTGCGCATGCAAGAGCTTTATTACATTGCATATTTTTCCGCCAATATATTCAATATTATTCACATACCAGTAGTTACAAAAAAATTTCACATTTTAAAAAGTAGTGTTTGAGAACATAATTCAAATGAACTGTTTAATGTGATATAATAAAGATATGCATTGCTATTATTTCATCTTTTTCTAATAAGAAAGAAGCCTTCTGCCTTCTACGAAAGAGAGTATCGTTATAATATTATAATTTTATAGAATTGACTCAACGAAGACCTTGAAAGCTTCATTCATCGGTTGACTAATTGGCAAGATGATATATCATTAAAGATTTATACGTCTGCAAGTAAGAGTACATTAAAGAGCAATCAGATTCATTTCAAATGTATTTTTATGCACATTTTAAAATTCTTAGTTACAATCAGTATGCCTTAAAAGCCCTAGTAATTATATTGATTAAGGTTAAATAATATACACTTAATTATTTTTTCTTGTAACAGCCAAATTCTAACTTTATTTTAAGTACTTCATTCTAAGATTTATATATTTCAAGATTTTTCTAATTTCAAGTTTTATTTTATGATATAATTAACTATAATTCTAAATGAAAAAATCAAATACAAGAATTAATTTGTAATCAACATGTGCAATAGATTTTAATTACAATTAATTTTACTTTAAGCATATAATTACATTAAGAAATTTGTAATTTTTAGAGATAAGAAAACATATTAACTTCATGTTTATGTAAAACCTAGAATATTTTTAAATTTTTTACGCCAAATCACATATATAAAGTATATTTCATATGTAAGGTTGATAAACAAGAAAAATTTCAAGAAAAATTCAAACACTAATATTACATCAATATTTCATTAAACCTCTAAAAGTCAATACTTATACCGCATGCAATTTAAATAACGTATAAGCACGTACATTGATCTATAAAATTTTCTCACCAACCGAGGATCGAAATCTAATAACGCGCGGAAGGTTCCTTAACATTTTATAACGTCAGTCTTACTCATCTACCTTCTCTATTTTCAGCTTAAGTCAAATAAAAATGTAAAAATTCGAATTCCTTTCATTCCCTTCAATTCATATACGGAAATTATGTTGAGGATCAGACTCTGGCATGTGTACGGGTGTATCAGTATGATAGCAAATGAACGAGGCAAAGAAGATTGCTAAAGATGAATATTGAAGTCAAGTTGCATATTAAAACTTGATTCTAATTTAAATTTCTTTTTTTTATTCGCTATATGTATATATCTAATTTAGTATCGAAACAATTTAATTATAATTACTCATTATGTCGTAAAATTAATATCTAAACAATAAAATATTCTATGCATTGAGTATTCGGTTATATTATTTCCAATTTAATATTATTTGTGAAAACAATAAATGCTACATTGTTTTATATATTTTATATTCATTTTAGTTACTTTTATTTAAGTTTAGTTATTTGAATAAAATTATAATTTTAAATTTATTTAATTTTCTTTACAATTTAAAAAAATATACGTTATAAAAATTATAATTTATACTAAGATGTTCCTGTACTTATTAACTTATTGATTAAAATAAAATAATCCTAGTAACTTGATATTATAAGGTTACTCAGTTCTTAAGTAATAAAAGTAAATAAATAAATATATAAATAAATAAATAAATAAATAAATATATAGAGTATATTTGAAATGTAGTTTGATAGCAATGATTTTCAAACATTAATATGCATTAGCTGGAGATCTTTATCGAATAGAGCATTTATAAATTTATAATAAACTCACGAAATTAAGTTAACAATAATACTACTAGCATTTGTAATATATTAAAAAAATAGAAATATATTAGATGAGTGTTAGTGAGAGAAAGAGAGAGGATGGTTGGTACACGACACACCCATACATTGGTTTAAAGGTCGAAGTTCTTGGTGTATGATTATTACTGCGGAATACCTTCCCACAGTAGCTTGAATCCTTGATGCACGAAGCCCACGAGAGAGGATTGTAAAAAGGTTCGCGAGGATAAGAAGAAGAGACGTAACAGTGTGTGAACGTAAAGAAAGACGAAAACAATCCCAAACAACCGCAGAATGTATGATTTGGTATAGATATGTATTCATAAGCATACACGAAAGACGACAGAAAGGTTACACGTTCGTGTGTAAGGATTTCATTTTCATCACGCCAACTATTCATCGAAGAAGCGTAGTGTGTAGGGTCTTATAGGTCTTTACTGTTTCTTCTAAGTTCTCTTTTTCTTTCTTTATTTTTCGCTTTCCTTTTCCCTTATTCATAATATCGTATGAGAGATGTGGTATATCTCTCTCTGCATTATTCAAGGTAAAAGTTATAACTCGATTATGCGTATAACTGGCAATTTCAATACTATTAAAAGTCTGACAGCCATGGTTCCCCGAGGCCCACTTTTCTTCTCTCGTTCATCTCTTCTCATTCTTCTTTTCCTATCACAGATAGATTCTTGGGAATCATGGCGGCAATTCTTTTGACTGTGCACTAAAGAAAAGTACATCATGTATGGACAATAATAATTCTGCAACAGAACCTTTACGTATGCATACATATAATTCGTGATATTCGTCCCAACGAATTGAATTCATCCGGTAGCTGTTGTGCACCGATATATTTCTTCTTCTCTTAATCTCTTTATTTCTTGCTTGTTTTTTTATGTTACCATAGCTCTTGTTTTCTTTCCCCCCTCTCTCTATCCTCTTCACCTTTATGTATCGCATGATCTGGAATGAAATAAGATAGAAAAAAATTAATCTAGAAATATTCCGATTTTCTTTCTACTTTTTTCTTTTTCTATATTTCTTTCTCTATCTTATTTCTTTCCTTTTTTCCTGTATTGCAGTCTGCTATCTACCGTGTAAGAGTAGATAAGATCGTCTTGGGTCATTTCGTCCCCTTGAATCCTCCGATGAAGACTCGCATTCCATCTTTGTTCGTAGCATACGTTCTTATGGTTCAGTGACTCTCACTGGCTTCTTCTCTCTCTTTCTTCCTTCTTCTCTTTCTTGTTTCTTAAGAGAAAAAGGAGGCAATAGCGCTTATTAAAGGTATATGTGCTACACTCGAGATTCTTTCTTTTTCCGTGCGGTGACCAGATATCCCAGATAAAACGCCAAATGCTCTCCTATCGTTTTGCAGATCAATACCCTCAATGACTCTTGTAAATTTCACCGACAATATGAGAGAGATGAGGATCCTTAGCACGACATACGGCTCTTACAGGCTCAAGTGCATTCGCGCTGCCCGATTGACGAAAAGGGTGTTAAAGTTTAACTAATGGTTTTTACACCTTGTTAATTTGAAATATATCGACGACTTTTATTTTTCATTGTCTGTTCTCAGAATAGATGTTTGTATAGATTCACGGGAGTTAATAAAGAATCAATACTATTTTAAAATTTTATTTACCTTTTATTCAAATATTTGTATTTTTATTAAACCTACAAAAATGTTATGTTTCTAAATTTTTTATTCAAAATTATTTAATTTAATAAAAATGTATTTGCGAAAGCAATATTTTATTTAATCCTAAAAAGATATTTGTAAATCATAATCGAATGTAATAAATAATTTTTAGAAGTATACGTTTATAATATATTCAATTTATTTTTTCTATAACATATGTTATATATTACATTAGTATAAACTTTCTATTCTACATAAAATTTTTATCTTTCTATTGCATTATTATTTTCTCATTCTCTACAATTTTATATTATATTTTTTACTCAAACTGGGTTTAACTAACAGAATCTTATCTTGTAAAAATAAATCAATTTAGTAAGTGTTTCCTATGATTTTAAAAATCTTGTTATTTAATAAATAATTGTTTAAAACCTTAGCTAGCATTTTTTTAAATATAAAATTAAAAATATATTATAATGTTAAATTTCAAAATTAAGACTATTTTTTAAATTATTAAATGATAAACATTCTTAAACATATATGTACTAGAAATTATATAAAATAATATTAAATTATGTTGATTATTTAATAATCTGACTTTGAAGTAAAAAAAACAATGTAGAACATACTCTTTCTATAAAAAAATTATTTTATAATTTTTTGTATTTTATAATTATTTTATAATTTTTTGTATTTTATAATTATTTTATAATTTTTTGTATTTTATAATTATTTTATAATTTTTTGTATTTTATAATTATTTTATAATTTTTTGTATTTTATAATTATTTTATAATTTTTTGTATTTTATAATTATTTTATAATTTTTTGTATTTTATAATTATTTTATAATTTTTTGTATTTTATAATTATTTTATAATTTTTTGTATTTTATAATTATTTTATAATTTTTTTTATTTTATAATTATTTTATTTTTTGTATTTTATAATTATTTTATAATTTTTTGTATTTTATAATTATTTTATAATTTTTTGTATTTTATAATTATTTTATAGGTAGTACATCCATAATTATATTAAAGTATTTACTTTTTATAAAACCTAGTATCTAAGGTATATATAATATATTAGTATTATGCATAATGTCTCATACTTTATAAATAAGTATATATAAGTATAATTATAATGAGTTTAGTTACAATTTAAACTTAAAACAATAATTTTGACGTTGAATTTAATTATATTTGTTAAATCAATAAGTCTTTATGTATACAAATATAAAGGATTATAATATATTTTATATAAAAATCTAAAGATGAATATTTTTATCTTTAAATTAATAAGATTTTTTTCTTTAAAAATTCAATTATCCTTTAACGTGTATATCTTTAAAAAGTTATTTCTATACCTTTCCGTTTGAAAAATTACTTTCAAAATTTAAAGTTCATTATAATATAAGTAATAAAAGTAGGTTCGTGTAAATTATCAATACATATTTTTGCTTGATTGTTTAAATTGTTTATGATATAAAAATACTGTAATGTTATATATAATACAGTCTTAAACATAAAATTATATTATATAGAAGCTACTTTATTTAAACGAATTTTCATTTGAAAATTTTGTTCTTCTCAATATTATTTTTCACTTTAAATAATAGTACTTAGTATAATTTCTTAAATAAATTTTTTTTATTAGAAAAAAACTTTTATTTTAACTACATAATTTTTTATTTTGAGAATTGTGTCCATGTATAATAACTGCTAAATGGAAAATAATTTATCGCCTTAAAATTATTTATTTTGAGTAGTTATTAAGAGCGTAGAACATTAATTTTTATGATTTTTGAATATAAAACATCAATTTGACATAATTAAAGTATGTAGGATACAGAAAAATATTGTTTGTTAAAGTAAATTAGAAGACGCTATATTCCATGAAATATAGTAATACATATATATAATAAATTTTTTATTTTTATAAATCTAAAATTGAATACTAAAACAAATATAGGCTTAATTAAAATTAATTTTTAAATTGGTTCGATATTACATTGAATTATAAATGTAATAATATTAATAAAATTAAATAAAGATCGAATTTTAATCTAAATGGAATAAATTTAAGAACGAGCAATTTGTGGTACAAAATATTATAAGAGTTTTATATTTGATTCAGTCTGAGGAGGGATGAGTTCGTATCACTTCATATGATTGTTTGATTATTAATAACATTGACATTGAAGAATCTTCTTTTGAGTCTTTAGTTAGTTTTAAGCATTTAGCAAAAAGAGAACATCATTTTAACAATGAAAAGACGATAGTAAGAAATTCAGATTTAAGCAATAAACGATAAAACTATGTACTGTATGGAGGTACAATCAAAAAGAATAAGGGAGAGAAAGAGAGAAAACGAGAGAGCAAATGGTTAGGGAGTGCAAAAGAAAGCTGCGTGATAGAGAGAGAGAAGGAGTGCGGAAGAGTAAAACGCGTATTTGTTGGCTGGATGGCTCTCTCGTAATAGACCTATACCTGCCTTGAAATAAAATCGCTGATACTATCTCTACTCAATGAACTCTCCCACGCCTAGGAGGTGCTCACGTACTCATCTTGCACTCGCGCGCATTGCACCAACCAGTGGGTGTCGTATGTATTTCGCGTGCGCCTGTGTTCTTTCCGTCTTTTTCTTTCTCCATCTCTCAGTTTTGTCTTACACTTTCCATAGGTTCTCTTACCACTACGCACGAACTGCTATCTCTCTCTCTCCCTCTTTCTCTAATATTCATGTTGAGAATACCGAGTGATATTTATCAAGAAGGAAAAGAATATATCCTGGTATTTTTATGTATGCACATGAATATGACTATAAATGAGTATGAGCGCTTTCCAACGCGAGTACATTGCCGAGTTTGTATAGAGACTTTCGTATTTACGTACGCGTGTGTGCGAAGCTACAGGAGCATTAGTGCACTTGACCCTGGTTGTATATGTTAGAAATGTATATCTGAGAATATTTATGCCTGTATGTCCAAGTGACTGCGTTCGTTCCACGAGGAACTGGAGTCTCGCAAGGTTCGACCTTCTGACCCTGGCACGTATATGCCACTCCCGCACACTATTGCTTATACTTAAGTCGTGAAGATCTATTTAAGTGGAGTCTTAGAGTGTATGTTCGGTACAAATCTCTCTCTCTCTCTTACTCTTTCTCTCTCCACATTTTGCTTTGATTTGCTTCTTTATTCTTTTCCTTTCTTTACGTCCTTTTCTTGCTCGTCTTCTTCTTTTCGCTTCTCTTCTACCTTCTCATCGTCTTTTTCTCACCTGGATTTCATCCGTGTCCATTCTATAATATATACATAGATGTACATATGAATTAAAATTCATAGTTGCTTCTTTCTGATGATATATACTCAGAAGAAGGACGAAAAACTCAGCATCCCAGTAATACGAGTACCAGAAATGGGACTTGCGTATTTTATTCTGTGAATCTTGGCTTTCCTTTATAGAAAATTATCATTGTAGACAAATCATGAGTGATAGTGATTTGGTAATCTTAGTTGAGACTCGTACGTGCAAGAGCTGCATGATGCATTTTTGTATAAACTTGTCTTATTGTAAAACAAGAAGACAAGAACATAACATGGATATAAGAGAGAATAAGCTAGAAAGAGATTCGAAGGAGTGAGAGGAAGGGAGAGAGTGGAATGTTATTTTTTTGACATTTGTGAGAGATTGCCGAAGACTGTGGAGCTGTCAATTTCGTATAACGCGTTAATTTTGCACATATGTGTGTGCCTAAGTGAAACAGTCACAATTACTGGATTGTACATCATTGTGAATGAGGTTTTGTTGGGGTTGTTTATTACTGAATTCAGGGAATTGCGATTGTACTTTTGATAGAGCAGTTTTTCCACTACTTATACATAATGAATTGATGAAGATTTGTTTGTAATTCTTTGTAATTGTACTGAAAATGGTAAGTCATTATCAAACTAACCAAGAATGCCTATTTTTATTAAGATAAGTAATTCAAATTTTAAAAGAAATTAAAATCTATTATTTAAATTAAAAAGTAACTTCATATTTTAATAAAAAGACTCTTGCATTATAAACAGATTGTTAATTATTTTAGCAAACACATTTAATTTTATTGTTTATTAAAATTTGTCCAACTACTTTTATTATACAATTATTTTTATAATTACATTGCATGTATTTTTATTTCATTTATTTTTATTATTTTAAAGATTTATTTAAAAGTCATTTGAGCATTTTTTATTAAAATTAATTGTTTTATTTCTATTTTAAGTTTTTTTTACAATTAATTAGAAATGTATTATATAAATATTATTCAAAATTTCATAGATATTTAAATAAGTAATTTAAATTTTTTTATCAATATTACATAACATATAAAAAAATATAATTTTACAATTATATAAATACAAGTGAAGTTTAAAAAGTAAATTTCAGATTATGAGATCTCTCATACATTTACAAATTACTATCATAGCAAAAGCCACGATATAAAAAATTTTACAATTTTGTCTGTGGTGAAATAACCTTGTTAATTACTACTACGGTTACTATGAATTAATGACCACAAATGTGTTAAGTATAGATTTAAATTTATTTTTTTCAAATGAAGAATACCTCTAACTATTAAGATTTTAAGTTAAATAATATAAATGCAAAACTGCTACCGTTAAACTAGTACATTTTACTGCATTGTTTTTATAACTTAGAATTTAAATACTTCCTTCATAGAGACATTAACATACTGCTTCAGTAAATAAAAATTATTATTCTAGGACTATTTACGTGGCTGTTTTACTGCTTTTTAACTTATGAATTGCAGTTTTCAAATTAAGAATGTCAGTGCTATAAAAAATTTTAAATGTCATTTTTATTTTTCTTAATTACGAATAAAATTATAAACAATAGTATTTTTTTATTGGAAAATATAAAGATTTCAAATCTTAATCATTAGAATATGTAAATTAAAACCATTTTAGTTATTGATAATGTTAGTTTTATATTGCAATAAATATGTTGATAACAATTGGTTACATTTCATTTCAATTAAAAAAAATTAATAAAACAGTTGTTTACAAAAATATCTTATTCAATTTGTTGTACTAAAAATTAAAATGCTGTATAAGTATTTTAAACTTCAATTTAGGTACATATTATTTAAAAGTATATTTTTATATTTAATTATATTAAAATTAACAGAGTTAATTTAAAATTAAAATGTCATAATAGATAATTATTTAGAAAAACTATTTTTAATATTTTTATATGATAAAGTTTTTACATATTGAATAACATATTTTAAACATGATTTATTTTTTTTTTATATTAAATATTGTATGCAAAACAATGAATAATAATATCGTACTTAATATTAAAATCATATATTGAAAAATTCCTACTGTTTTATTTTATATTCTATATTTTAATATAAAGTTAACAGTATATATACTAATTTTAAATCAATTTTTAATAATTTGATATAATAAGTTTCAATAATGCATAGAATGAATGAAATTATGTAAGACCTATTGAGTTTAATTAATTTTCTTATGAAAACAAATATAACAATAATAAAACATTAAAATAATAAATACTCGGCTCTGTAATATTTATTACATTACAGTATTTCATTAATTTAAAATTGTATCGATTTGATTCGATTTGATTTATTTTTAATTAATAATTTGATCGATAAAATTACAGAAAATAATGAATTTAAGTATTCATTTTTAGAATGACGATACAATAAAAAATGTTATCGTTTTTATATATTTGGAGTTTTCATATAATTATTTCTAACTAATAATTTTCCTTGTTCTTTTCTAATTTAATTATGTACAAATTTTTTTTTTTTTTACTTATTTTTAAGTTTTAAATCAGTCGAATATTTATAATATAGAATTTTAAGATTTTGATTGATATCTCACGATAAAATAAAATTTGATTATTTTTTAAAAGAAAACTATTAAATAAAAACAAATTAAATTTATTATCTCAAAGTAGTAAAAGATATTATTTATATCTTTATTTTAAATTATTGAATAGATAATAAAGTCAATATAAATTTTTTCCTTATAGAACTTTAATAAAAATGAAATGAATAAAATTTAAACATCTTATGCATGTAAACGACTTCTTTTTATAGAAAAACCTTTTTATTTTTATATCATAGAATTTACTTTTTTAATAAATAGCGACAAATTTATTTTTAATTCAATTTTAGTAAAATAGATCCATAACAAAAATGAATTGATATATATTTTTCTTTCATTTACATCCCAGATACATTACATATATTTATAAATATGATTGAAGTTCGTATAGTAAACAATATATTAAATTAAAAATGTTTAATAATAATGATTGAGAAAAGGAATGAGGTATAGGCAAAGAAAATAAAATGAGAAAGGTAAAAGATATCATACATTATTTTTTACTTGAAATATGTATAGTATAAATATAAATAGTTTCAATAATTTTCTATTTTCATTTATTCATAATCTTTGCAATTGTTAAAGATTTTTATGCATTATATTTTAATAATATGATTTATATTGTATTATTATATTATTATAATTACATTTTTTTAAATATAATTTCATTTGAAATGGACTGGCTTTTAAAATTATAAGAATTATTATTTTTAAGAATTTAATAATTTCCTTCTAATAATAATAGATCAAACACTTAACTTGACTTTAAAAGTTTTATACTTTTAAAATAATGAATAATAAATACAACAATAATAGTATATTAAAGTTAATAAATATTTAATTATAGATACTATTAAAATTTAATAAATAACTATTAATTAATAAATATTACTTATTCAATCATAAATATATTAATAAATTAATCACGAAAAACAATAATAAGAAATTTTGTGAAGAGTATTGATTCTATTGTTTTGATTTAATATTTTTACTGTGTTTTTATTAAAAATATATTGAAAGTAGCCCTAAAGGTATATTGCGAAATTTTTTAACAAATAACTAAAATTATACTATAAATATAAAAATTATAATTTATGATTAGAATAATGCAACTAATATTTAATAAATATATAATTGAGGTATAATATTTTTATAATAGTGTACACTGAAAATATCGATTTAAACATCAATGCAATAATGCAATCTTGTATACGTTCATAATTATTAACTTATAACTATTTAATAAAAATTTATTTTAGTGAAATAATAGTAGTATTAATATATTTATTAATTTATAGTGCACTATAAAAAATTGAAAAGAAGTTATTTTTAATGGTAAAATTCTTAAAGATGTTTTCTTAAATTAGTTACTAATGTGAAAAATACTAAAAAAAGATTATCAACTCGTTTGCTTGTGTAATTACCATATATAAAGTTAAATCCTTTTGATTGCTATTATGATATTAATTTTTACCGTTAGATTAAATACAGGTCAGTTTACTTTCTAATAATTAAAAACTAATTTCATGCATTTAAATAAATGATAGAATAAAATACGCATTAATCTATTTTTATCTCAGAAAATGTATATAATGATTATTATTTATATTATAATTTACCAATATATTTGTTTGTTTGGTTTTCAACTTTAAATAATAAATATTTATAAATAATTTAGTATTAGTATGTAATAAAAACATTGTGATAATAAAATTAATGAATTATATATATATATTATATTTTATTGTAGAAGTAATTAATTTAAATATTTAGGATTTGTCTATGAAATTCGTACATAGAATTTGTGTCAATTGCTGTGTCACATATAAAGTTAATTTGTTAATCAATTAAAAGTATTTCATGGAATTATTGTTCGTATTAATTTTTATATTTTATAACAGTTAATTGCAAATATTAATATATTTAAAAATTACAAAATCTTTTTTTTTATATTATATTCAAGAACTTAAATTAAATTATGAAGTAATCATTCAACTACTATATATATAATAAGATTTTATTAAAAATAAAAAAAATACAATTTCGATATTTCCTATTATATTAAAATATTACTTAGGTATAACAATATTCATACAAGTATATTTGTATTATATAGGTAAGAATAATGTTTTATGTATACATGAGTGAGTGTAATCTCGATTCTAATTTGATACACTTTTTATTTAAAGATTGAATATCTAAAGAATTTTTTAGTACATTTTTATAGTTAAGTACTTTTATATTGTCACAAATATATACTAACTTGTTGTAGAAAATAAAAATGATCTTACTAATAAATAAATAATATTTAATCAATGATCTTTTAGAGTAAGATAGAAGATATTTTTGTGAAAGATATTCAATGAACAGGATATTTTAATCTATACATATAACGCGCAAGAATATAAATCAGTAATTTTTGCAGTCTAAAAAGCTTTAAAGAATAAAATTTTATATATCCTACAACAATACGCGGCTACATACTTAAGGAAGGAGAATAGTGCATCACGGAGGTCTGCTTGATGCACTGATTTACAGTTCGTCTAATTTGTAGGCGGTCGCCATTAAGTAATCCATAAACGCACCACGATTTATTCGTATTCATACGCATGCGCCTTTACGAGCAAGTCCGGGGCTTCGGTGCGCGCTTGTCCATTTCGTAGTTATATTGCCCCGAGATAAATATAGCTACACATCTTCTTCGACCCGAGTGCAACGTATTTTCATTTTTTCCTTCTCTTCCTCCTTTTTTCATCTCTCTTCTTCATGTTTCTTAGGCTAAACTACGTATAGTTTTGCTGCACCAGAAATCGTTTGCGAGCGTCTATAGTGAGCGTTATACAGCTGCCCTTTATGCTTGGGAAAAGGCGCGCGCGAGATCTCTTCGAACAGTTGTTGTGACACATAACTTTTAATGCGTAAAAGAGTCCATACGAGAGTTCGTTTAAATTCTTGCAGTATTTAACTACTGCATTTAACAATAATGACTGTATGTTTGTTAGAAAAGAGCTCATGCAGTTAAAAATGAAAAATTTCCTTTACTTCCTATAAAGTGAAAAATTCGGAATTACTTTACGAATTTGCATTGCTTTGAAGAATGTATTTAAACTTAATGTTCATCGACAAACCTACACAGTCTTAATATTATTACAATAATTAGTTAGTAATATTTCATTATTCGTGTAAAGCATATGCTTATGAAACTTAATATACTTTTATTGCTGTAGAAAACATTGTGATCGAAAAAATCCTACATTTTTAAATAAAATTTTTTATGACGAATGTTTTTTAATTATTCATATATATTTACTATTACTTTACATGTAGTTACTAATTAATTTTTATTTTTAATATTGATATAAATTCTTATCATAAAATGAAAGGAAATTCTGAAAATTATAAATTAGGACTTTTGTATTGTTTTTTTTCCATTTACTAATGTATACTTTTACATTTATTAATATTGAAATATTAGACAGTTCAAGTATGTAGTTTTCAATTTTTTATAGTTAAAATAATAATTAATAAAATGAGATAATTGAATTTAATATTATTTTATGAAAAACATTTTGTATTAGTGCATAGATTCATTTTTTAGTAGAAATTTAGTATATTGTAATCTCATCCTAAAATTAGTACATTTTAAAAATTGTGCAATAAATTCTCTAATACTAGTGTATTGATTTATAAATAATATTCATTTCTATGTAATAGATTTAATGTACAAAACAGAATATGACTACTTCTCATATATATTTTATTGAATTTCATTAATTATTATACCTCTTATATTCAAGTTATAATTATAAAAAATTTTTCCGAGTTTAGGAAATATTTTTTTTATTGTATTTTTTCAAGTGATAAAACATTATTTCTAACAAGGGAAAAGATATATTATCATTGTAACAGGTGTTTACAAAATGGTTATTTTTTTTCTTTTTTTTACATAATCTATTTAATATAAATGTAAACAAAACTTAAATTTATATTAACGTTTATTAAGTCAATTGATTTCTATCGTAATTGATAATATGTTTACAGTATGATATAATTTTTTGATCTTACTGGGTTTGCCTAATTTTTTCAAATAGCGTTTCTTTATATAAAAAATTATAAAATGAACGAAACATTTTTAATGGAAAGTATTTATTATATTATGGTAATACAATAATTATTTATTATTAAGTATAATTAAATTACAAAAAGCAGAGGTTTCCCAAGAGAAACTTTTGAAATCTATATATCGGTATTAAAGCATATATTATTTACGCGCGGAATTTAAATAACTACAAAAAATAAAGTTCATCATCTAATCGTGTTTTTACATTTATTCAAAATATAATTTTCTTATATATAATAATATTTAAAAAAGTAGTCGTGAGATTCACCTGTGTAGTCCTTCACTGAGTATTTTTGATAGAATATTAGAGATAGGAGTAAACAAAGGGGGTGCAAAAAATAGCAGCGTCAAAGGAAGAACGGAGAAAAAGTCAATTGACAAAAAGCAGAGCCGCTTGAACACCAGTGGTAGCATGCTCATAAGTATGCGAAAAATGTGAGAATAATCTTTTCCTCGTCTCGAGGAGTTGTATAGCAAGCTCAGTTTCTGTCTCGTGTGGCCTCCGCTCTCATCGCCGTTGTTGTCCTCATCATCGTCTTGTGCAGCAGCTAGCCTTTTAACATCGCTCTTATGCTAAAGATCTGAAAATGTATATTAATTTACTATGCATAGACATGCATGAGTACTATTATGCTATAAGTTGTTGACGCGAACCTAGCATGCGAGCATATTTAGGCCAGCACTGGCCAAACTTTACCCACGGCCGGATGGCGACCAAGTCATCGCACATACGTGCATCGTATATGTTTGTACGAGTATAAGTTGTCGTGCTTGCGCCTACTCCCACTCACCTTCGCGGCCATTAAATAACGTACGAGAGACAGTGGACACGCAGGAATACGGTCTGCCGGTGCTGTTGTTACTTCTGCCACTGCTGTCTTTGGCTCTCTTCGCTTTGCTCTCCACCTTCGACCATACCACACTGCGTGTGTGCTCCTACGCTGCCGCTTGTTTTTTTAATTTTATCTTTTTCAACTCATTTACCCTTTCCATTTACGTTCTTTTATTCTCTAGTCCAGGCGTATTATATTTATTTCGAGTGTGTGGTGCGAATACGATACCGCGTAATGACCGGTAAATTTTTTTAACGGCCGCGTGATTTACCGGGGCGATAAATTATTTTGCGATAATTTCATTCGAGTTTCATTGTATGCGAGCAGTAGTCTCATTAAAAAGCTGACTCACATTGCATATTCTATCGTTTTTAAGCCTTTTGAGCCTTTTGTACCGATGCTCTTTATCGAATAATCTTACACTAAACTGGTGAACTCAGTAACGTGAAGAATTTTTTCATTATTCCTGAATCGGTAATTCTTACTTTCTATGCAAAAGAAAATCATATACATCTTGTAATATGTTCAGACTGGTTTGAATAACAAAGTACATAATTTATTTCAATGATTTCACAATCTCGCAAGGTTAACATTTTTAACAGTTGCTGCCTAAGCTGCTTAAGTTGACAGACTTAGTCTATTAATTTAAGAAACCTCCAAGTGAGCGGTAAAAAATATTTACATAATAAGCTTTCTTATTTTTCGTGTTTTCAATTTATTTCAAATATTTTGATCGGTTTAACAAAATTATTTTCTTGCTTTATTTTATGTTTGCATTGTTCATACTGCAATGGAATAAAAATTTTTATTTTTATTATAAAATAAATGTAGATCAATACTGATTTATTTTCAATATAATTTGTTAAAAGTATGTGTTAAAAGTGGAATATGTTTAGAAAAATAATAGGTCATATGCCTATATATATACGTATAAGCGAACTCTCGGTATTTTGGAATCTGCGATCAAGTCACACGCGGTTGATCATTATCGACGACTAGTAGCAACGACATGAACAGTAGCAGTAAAATGCTGTGCGTACAGGTCAAAGAGCAAGTTGTTTGTCGGCAAGATGGCGCTTGTTCTAAATTCAAACAAGGCGCTACTTAACATATACATATCTTCGACCTTAGTACCCACAGCACGCTGTTTTAATCATAATTCAAATACATTTCTATTACTGTTTCGAGAGAACGAGAAATAATGACAGAGAGAGAGAGAGAGAGAGAGAGAGAGAGAAAGGGAGAGAGAGAGTCTAAGTAATAGACATATATGAACATGTTGATGTTGTAGCCGTGTGGATTTTAAAGGATCTGCCAACTATTTCTTGATTGCTAATTATTTTTTGCTTACGAATGAATTCTGAGAAATCATTTACACTATTTGATATAAATTTAAGCAAGACTAAATTATAAATTTTTCATATTTTTTTATCTTACTCTCATTTCAATTACTTTGTTTTATAATTACGCGCAATGATTAACATAATTGTATCATAAGATATATGAATAATCACATAAATGTATAATAATTATATAAAAAAAATCTAGAAAATAACCTAGATATTTAGACAATTTTCTTAATAATGAAGCTTTTGTAATATTCAATTTTGCAGATAAAGATCTTTATATATTATAAAGGTTATAAGACAAGTTAAAAAAATTTTTTTAACCACATTTCTTTATAATTAATAAATATTTTAATATCTTATTATCTTAAGATTCTAGATTTTGTGAGATAACAGTACCAATTGTTTTATTTGAACTTATAAATTTTTTTTCATAAATATATAAATTCACTCAAATATATAAATATATAAAATTATATTTAATTAGTTTATCTATTGTATACAAAAATAACTCTGAGTAAATTCGAAATTTTTATAAATTATTGTAATTTTAATTTTATCGGTATTTATATAAAAACATAAGATTATAACTTTTTATATAAAGTAGTAATTTCTCTTATTATTTTCTGAATTATTAATTTCTGAATCTAATAAATGCGATAATATATATATATATATTAAATAGCATTTAAATTCATCCATAAATTCTATACATTAAATAAATTTAATCTATTTCAATTAAGACTTTTTAAAAATATTTTTAATAATACTAAAAATAATGTATATTTATAAATAAATTTATTAATTTTAATGAAATTTCTTTTACGTAATAGTAATAACAATCTTTTAATTTAAATAAAATTGTATGTTGATCTGATAAATATGTTGTAATTAAATGATAAAATAATAATTTTTTAAAACTTTTGAATAAATAAGTGTATTTGTATCATTTAAATATATTAATAATTAATTAAATAATATATCTTGTTGCTGATTTCATATCGAATTCTTAAATATTCTTTTTACATTGTTAAAAGAAAATTTTTATAGGCATCATTGTTCTAGTTTAAATATTTTATTCTTTAATTAAATGTATTGTACAACAAAAGTTTAGTAAAGATCAAGAAATTTATATTTTTACTAATAAGTTTTATATTGATAACTATAATTATTATGTTAACGTTATTAAAAAAATCACTTTGATTCAAAAATAATGAAATTTCAATTCACATCTTTTGTATTTGATGTTAACAAATTATTGATTTACGGTTGTCATGTTCTCTTAAGAAATCATAATTAATATAATACGTACCGTAATAAACATTTTATATATTTTATATATTATAGTATAAAATTGATACTATTGTTAAAAATACAAAATAAGATTTGTGATAAATAAAATGTATTCGGTAAGTTTTTAAGATAGGTTCAATATTGTTAAATTGTTAAATATTTTACATTTTCTTTTTGACTTACGTATAAATTAGTACCCGCAGAAAGGCTACCCATAAAAAGAATAACTTATTTTATTCAATACCTAGTTATTTTCATAGTTTCTTGTATGTTTTAAATGATTTATGAATACTTTCTTGTAAGTTTTATGCTTCGATTGAACCTCGTCACTGTTCTTTATTGAATATTAATACAAAATATTATTTTATTAAACACTTTTATCTTTCAAATACAAATAGTTTCGTTGTATAAAAAATGACAGTTTCAAATATTAAATGTTTTCTTTACACAATATTAAATTATTATATTGTCTAGATATTACTATATTCTTATAACGTAAATTTTTTCAAATTAAAATTTGAATTATTAATAATGATAAAAATTTGTATATAATATAATTTATTTTTAAATATCAAAAAGGATTATTTTAATAGAAAATAAACGAAATTTATCTTTATAACTTCTATAATTACTTGATATAATAATTTTATATTCTGGAAATTTTATTTATGTAACTGATACTAGTATAATTTCATTTTGAAATTGAAATAAAATTAACGTTAAATGTAATATAAATTTAAATGTGTGTTGTAAATGTGATAATTATATTAAACAGCAATTACTCAAAATAATTCTTCGATAAATAATAATTTTTAGTCATCTTATGTTTTCATAGCTAGTACATTTATCAACAATATTTAAAAAATAACATAAACTTTGTAATTGATGGTTAGTGTTTTAGAAAAACATATGAGAGTTTTAATACATAAGCATACCATACAAAAGCACACAAGAAATTTGATGAAGTTTGAATAGGTGATCTTCTTCATAAGATATTCGAATATTAATTGTTTAATATATTCATAGTGATCTTGATGATTATATTATCATTAATAAATTATGTTTTTTTATATTATGATGCATTTTTGATATTTTATATTTGTTTTAATAAAAATTATGTCTTCATAAAAATTAAAATAGTTAAAATACATTATTTATTCGATTTGATAAATCTTGACTTGGATTAATATATTTTTAAAACAATTTTAGAAAAATTAAATTATAGTTTTTAAATACAAAATTATTTTTATTTAAATCAAATATTTCAAAAATTCTTGTATTTGGTTAATTTGAGATAGTTGATATGGTTAAAATTTATATAAGAATATATAAAAAAAAATTCTTATTTTGAATTAACAAATTTAATTTTAAATATTTAAATATTTATTTTATTAAAATTATTTTTTATTTATGACAGATATAAAAAATATTAAAAAATATATATATATTTTTCAAAATTTGTAAAAAAACTTTTTTATAGATTTATAAAACTTTATTTTTAAATTTTTATTTATTTATTTTTAAAATGTATTTGAATATAATTGGGATATATAGATATCAATATATTTTTATAAAAACTATACTTATTGTACTTTACGTACAATTTTTTTATGTTTCTTGTAGTAAAATTAAGTTTTTTAGTTTGTTTCATAATTTTAGAATTTATATAATTATTACAAGTTTAGTTTAGTAAATTCATATTCCATTATTAGTTAGATATCATAATATAAAACAATGTAGCACTTTATTTTTAAATACCTTATTGATACGAAAATATTATTTTGTGGTTGTAGTATTATCTTTTAGAACACTGTTTATATTTTTATGGTATTTGTATCTTACGATATTAATTTTTTTTTATAGTTAATTCAAGTTTCGTTTTATAATCATATTTTTTTATTTATTTTCTATCTCTTTTTTATTGCTTTAACATTTATTACTAGTAAGATTATACATTTATTTTGTACATAATTTGTTTATTAATATTTCTTGTTCCATTATTAGTTTATATTATGAAATTATTTTATTTATATGTATTTTTAAATTTCTATTACTGCTTGTTTTATATAAAAAGAAAATGTTGTTATTTCATGAGAATCTGTATTAAAAATTCATGCCTAACATTAATTTATTTAATAATAAATAATTAAAAATATTAGTTACTACATTGAACAAAATTCATATATTAATTAATTCATATAATATTCTAACTTATCAATTATTGTGTTTAGATAATAGTATAATATTATATTAATTATTTAAAAGAAAAATAATTTCTTAAAAAATTTTGCAAAATAAAATTGTGATACTATTATATTATATAATTTAAATTTAAATTTTATATAAACTTAAAAATATGATATTATATTACGAAAAATAATTTATTTAACTTACATTTCAGTAAATTAGTCATTTTATTGTTAATACTTAAACGAATTAAAATTTTTAATTTAAATATTTCTTTTTTTAAAAGCATGAACAATATTTTTATCGAATATTAAATTTTGATTAAATTATTTTTTAAACATAAATGTACTTATTGTAAAATTTTAAATATGAAATATATTACTTGAAATATAAATTAATTATTGACATTTTATAAATGATTTTAATTTGTATATTTATGTTATTATTATTGTTATCACTTAATTTTTGGTTTTATTTTATACAGAAAATTTATTTTGTGAATGAATGAATTTATGATAAAAATAATTTGATGTTAGTTTTAATACAATTAAATATTATTATTTTTACATAAAATTAATAAAACTTTTTAAATATTTTATATTATACTATTTTATTATTATTATTATTATGTTATTTATTATCCAAAAACTAATATGAAATAATATGCTTCTTAAATGAAATTTTAGTAATTCGGTAATATAAATGAATTTATAATCAGAATTTGTAGTAAACAGTTTTTATAAGCAAAAGTTATTTTTTATATGTAATTTTTATAAATTAATTACTTTAGTGATGATATTTTTACCAAATAGTGATTTTTATTTATTTTTAACATAATACAATATTTTTCGATCTGAAATGATTTCGGATTTTATTATTGGGTTTGTTTATATTATCGGTTTTTAAATCTGTTTATCATTCTATGGTCAGGTATTGAAATATTAATTATAAAAAAATAACTTCTAAATTTATGTTTTCCTCTATTTTTTTAAATATATAAGTTTGTTTAATGTAAGGTAATCAATATTTTTAAACAAAATAAAAATATTATTAATTGATAATTAAAAAAAAAATAAAACTTTTTATATGTGAAAATAATGTAATGCTAATTAAAATTTTAAGTTTATTTAAAAAATGTCATGCTAACATCTTTAAATTCGATGTTTTTACTATACATAAATATAAATAAAATTTATCTACTAAGTTACTATTTTTTAAAAAGATATGAAATAATCTTCAAACATGATTTAATATTCATGTGTTTTATATAATTTAAGATTGAATTCAAATCGGTTTAAAAATGAATTGTAAAGTAGAAATAAAGAAAAACGATTTTATTTTAATATTTTTTTTTTGAAAAAATGGTTATAATTATAAATAATAAAATATCAATTTATATTACACGATTAAAAATATTTAAAATATTTATTAACGAAAATTAAATAAGTTATTCATATGTATTTAAAAATGTGAACTAACCAAAGTCATGTTGATAACATAGACATCTACACATAATATATTTTTAACCATTACTTTAATTGATATAATGTAAAATTAAATATTCATCATATATCTGAATTAATGGTATTATTATAAATACTAAAAATGATGAATAATTTAATATTTAATTTTAAGATATTATTTTATTACAATGACAAATTTTGGGAAAAGATATCTAAATTATCAACAGTGATTAAAATTTACAATTGATAAAGTAGTTTATAATTAATAAGATATTTACAACTGATAAAGTAATTCTCTATATTAAGAGTTACTAATTTACCTATTTTATACTTATAATAATAGCAGCACATGTTCGATACGGAATGCTTTTGTTTACCGTTGATACTTTACCATTCTGTGCGATTGCAAATATGTATATTTATATAATCCCACCAGATGACAGCACCTTCGTATATATAGTAAATTTTCAAAATAATACTATTTATTATAAATTATAATCTATATTTTATTGTTTATTTTAATCCAGAATATTTTTTCTTGATCAACTCATATTTATAATCATATTTTTTTACTTTTAAAGTCAAATATTAATTATAAATAGTATTAAATTTTCTATATATATGTGTATATCACGAATTTATATTTACAATTATATTGTATTTACATTAGATTTTAATATTATTATTAAAAATAATGTAGCAAAAAGAAACATATACTACGCTATCTTATTTTTTTATTTGGATGATAGCCGAATTTCTTATTTATACAATAACTCGAATCAATCTTCAGAAAATTTTAGAATTAGAATTTTTGAAAAAAAATACATTGCTCATTTTTTTATTACAGGAAAAATTTAAAATAGAATAAAATTATATAGAATATTGTTTATACTTTAATTTTATATATTAAATTACACCCTTTGATCACACTGTTGATAATAGAATTAAATTCGATAATTTCTAAAATAAATTAACTAAAATAAAAAATTAAATGACATATTTATTTAAATAATTTTTTGAAAATTAAAGTTTATATAAATTTTATGTACATTGGAGTATGTGAATTTTTATTTAATGTATTATTTTATAAATCTATATACTTTTGTAATCAATTTTTAATAATTTAAATTCACAATAATTAATGCCCTCAATATATTAAATTATTAAATACTTGGCAATGAAGATTCTAATATTTGTCTGTTAATTATGTAATATATCTGAATAATTATTAAATATGTTTGATAAATTCTTTTAAAATAGAAAAACAAAACAGAGATGTTACGGCGATCTGGCATCAAATTAATGAAGTTTTAAGTCATACGATTTGCTTGCCAAGTGTAACATTGCATATGTGTGTGCAGTATAAGTAAGGGGGTTAAGATAATGTAAATATTCAGGTAGATGATATAAAAGCCATAAGCAGAAAATATCTCTAGCAACTCTATTTATTTCACCGTCAACAACTACTACTATTTCAGCGTAGCCTATGAAATTTTTAACTTTCACTTTAACGCTCTTTAACCTTCTGATTTCTCCTTTATTCATCTTTCTCTATTTAGTCGGTCGCATTGGTCTTCACATATCAAGCTGTAAAGATTTATAGCTACGACAGTGTCTTCAAGTTTTCGAAAGAGATGGGTCTTTCACAAATCATTATAACAATTCGGTTCCTAGAAATTTATTTGTCGAATTAGAGATGTATTAACGGGGGCTTACAATACTTTACTTTATTAGATAAAGAAAAATATGTTAATTTCAATGTAGATCAATAAGAATTACAATTAAAATATTTTAATTGATATTTAGGTATAATCATGCAATATTTATAAAATATCAAGATGAAAATACTGTTTTTAAACTGATTTTTTTCATTTTCAATAAAAAGAAAATTATGTAAAAATATATTTATAAAATGATCTTAAATTCAAGAAAATATCTTATATCTAAGTCCGAATTTTTTTTGTTTTGGAAATAATCATGCAAATTATTATTATTAACTTAATTTAGAAAAAATCAAGACAATCTGTAGAGTGTCTACATGTTTGATTATAATTTTTTAATAATTTTGGATTATATTGATTATGATAAATGAATTACCACATATATAATCAGTATGTTGATCGTAGTTTTTATTAATTTATAATATCTTTTATTTTGGTTGAAATTTCTTGTTCCTATTATTCTGTTTTTTAATATCATCAATATTTTTGGAAAATTAAAAGTAAAATTATATATCTCAAATTATCATTATTTTTATTTAAAGTTGAAATGATTTAACACATAAAAGATTTTTTTGAAATTTATATAATATATTTATATATCAGCTACGTATGTATCTTAACTACACAGTTTTATATTTTTATATTCGTTTATATAAGTATTAAAAAATTTTTCGAAGATACATTTATTCTAAAAAAATAATAATAAAAAATAACGGTGTAGTGTAATTCTGAATTTGGCAGAATAGCGGTCCTGTATTATATAAATTGTAAAACAGAAGCCTTTGCTTACACAGTTCAGTATATTTTGTATTTTTCTAAATATGTGTATAAAAATAAATGCATGAACGCTTTGTACAACAATATTTAGATATTTTTTTCAATCTATAGAATCTATGTATAGTTTTAGAAATTAATATTTATATTGTCGTGTACATATCGAGGCAAGATTCTCGACATTGCATTCGGCTAAAATCAATGCTCGACTTCTACTTTCATTCGAGATAACAGAGGAGTTATTACTACACAAATTCAGTTTGAACTAATGAGTCAGAAAATAAAACTCAGCATTGATACTTTTCTCCTAAAGAGTAACACTATTTGAGAGTAGTAGTACTATACAGATAGTGCGATAACTAAGATTATAATACACCGAGAATAGGATCGGAACCGTCTGCATTATAGTTTAGGCAGGTAGCAAAAGTATATAATAATTTCTTTAAATATCACATCCTTACTACGGGACACAATAAATATTTTCTTCTTTCATAAAAGTTATGATATTTATTTGAACAATATTTATTTTCAAAAAATATTTTCTTGAAATTATAAACATGTTCTGGCTTATAAAGAAATCACAAGACAATTTTAGTACAAATTTTAAAGATGATCAATGCAGAAATTTGATTGTGTTAAATATAACTAAATATTAGTGGATTATTATACCGTTTTTGATACATGTTGCTATCAATATATAAAACTAGTCCAAAATATAATTTTTCGTTTTGGCATATTGCTTCTACAATTTATGCATTAAAAATGACTTTTAAAATTATTTATATTGCTTTCATTAAAAATTTCAATATAAATTTTTTTAATCAACTTGTAGTTGCCTAACGATAATTCAATAATAAAAGAATTAGTTTTCTATATAATTGTTACAATAAAATATTTTTCTTAAGTACGTATTTTCATTTTAATTGTTTAAATGCTTTTTAGTACAATTTTTTTTTATATTATTTTTTGCACATATTTAAAATTGAAATGTATACTTTATACCTAACTTTATTAAAATAATAGCACTATATATCATATATAATACCTTTACAAAAATAATAGCATAAAAAAATGTATAAGTTATAAAAATATTATAATATTATAGAAATAGACATTATCATAATCATTATTTACATTTCTTAAGTGAATATAACTTAAAATTGAATGTGCACATGTATGAATTAAAAATATTATAGATTGAAAGAAAAGCTTATTTCACGCCTATCTATTTTTGAAACCAGATGAAAATGTCAAAACTCTAAAGACATTAACCTTGAATTTGAATTTTAAAAATAAATTTAGAAGAATAGAAAAATGTTAGCGCCTGATATAATTGAGAAAAATTTTATTGATGATTTTCGTGATTTTTGTATATTTATAAATAGTAAGTTTTATTATATATATAATATTATAGCAATAAAATAATGATAAATTTTTTCTAGCGATAAAAAATGATTTAGAAAAAAGAGTTACATTTGATATAGACAAAGAATTTTATTCAAAATTTTTATCAAATACTGAATTAATTAGTCAAAATATTTCAAATTTCGATATTCTTCTAAAAGTAGAAGATATAATAAGAGAATGGATGAAGTTAATAGAAAAAGTAAGTAATCAATTTTATAAAAATAGGTATAAATATAATTTATCTATGAAATTATGATTTTCTTTACAAGGAATTAGTTGAAAGTCAACAATTGCGACGAGAAACAGAAGTAATAGGACCATCAGCTGAACTTGCATACTGGAGAAAAATTCTTACTCGATTTTCTTCGTTAAACGAACAAATAAAATTATCACACATACAAGCGCATTTAGAGTATTTACTTCTTTCCAAATCAAAACTATTAAAAGTAACAAAGAAAATTTTAATAAAATAAATAAAATAATTTTAAATTAATGCATAATAACGATCAAGATTGTATTAAATAATAAAACTTTGTCAAATTAATTTAATATACATGTTTTAGAAATGGAAGAAATTAGAAGATCACGTAATAACGGTAGAAATATTAGCACAAGATAATGTCAAATATTTGTATGTCTTAGACAAGTTTACCCACTCTTTATATAGACTTGATCCAACAAAACTTGGAGATTATTTGGCTTCATTAATGTATGTACTACAAATGATATTCACAACTTCTCGATTTTTTAATACTAAGGGAATGGTAACTGCAGTATTTGTCAAGGTTATTTTTATTAAAATTTCTTTATATTTGAATATAAAGAAAAAACAGATATTTTTTATAATATAATTTTATATAATTTACTAATAGATAACAAATCAGATGATTTTATCTTGTAAATCATATTTAACAAGTGACAATCAAGTTTCCATATGGGATGTACCGAATGCTAAAATGATAATTAAAATGAAGGTAAAAAATACTTTTATAATATTCTTATTTTAAAAATGTTTAGAATTAATTTTAAATATTTGCTATTTATAATTTAAACTAATACTTGATATCACGAATAAATTATCTAAAAGTTTATATGAATTTTAAAAAATTTATTTAGGATTGTATAAAACTTAATGAATTATATTATGAATATTATAATGAAATGAGACGAAAAATTAAAGAATCTTCAGATGAAAAAATTATTGAAGTCTCTGAAGTACACGTTTTTGGAAAATTTAATACATTTAAAATAAGATTAAAGAAAGTAAGGTCCTTTTAATTTAAAATTTATATAAACTGTTTCATACTATAACTTTGATATTTTCAGCTTATTGATATTTTAGAAACTACAACAACTTATTCAATTTTACACAGTTCGACTATTGAGGGTATTGATATATTCGCTCAAAAGTTTACTTCTTTTTATGAAAAGATTAGTTCTGAAAAATACGATCCACTAGACTTCAGAAAAGCTGATTTTGATCCTGATTACAATGAATATAAAAAGAATGTTATAGAAACAGAACTTGAGCTTCGAAAATTTTTTTATCAGTCTATATCAAATTTACCAAATATTCAACAAACTTTAGTAATGTTAAATAGGTAAATAATTTTTAAAGTATGTATTAATTTTTGTTAGTTTTTGTATTAAATATTAAAATATTGAATTATTATATAAGTTAAAAAAAATTGATACAATATTAAAAAAATTGTCTGTAAATATTTTTATTAACAAAATAAAATAAACCTAGAATAAAAATTTTTCGTTATTACATTATGCAAAATATAATATTTATAAAATTTTGATTTCTGCTGAATAAATAGTTGGCATTTTATAAAATTCAAAGAAAATGTGTTTATACTATAAAATAAATTTTAATACTTTTTACAATTATAAGGTTTCAGAAACTTAACTTTAAAGAACTTTGGATAGATAGAAAATATTTAGAATTATCAAAAACATTTGAGGCTGAAATTGGAGAAGTTAGAGATAAATATAATGAAGATAGATCAAACCCTCCCATACCAAGAAATATTCCGCCAATATCAGGTAGAATATTATGGATACGACAGCTTATGAAACGAATAGAAATACCAATGGATATATATAAAACTCGTCCTAGAGTTATCGCACATGAAAAAATGCAAAAATGTATTAAGATGTATAATGCTTTAGTAGCAGTTTTTATTCATTACGAAATGTTGTATCATAATGCATGGTATAAATCAACTGAAGTTGTGAGTAATGTTTAAATATAATCTAAAATTGAAAATATATGTTATTACAAATTTTGTAACAAATTATTAAAATTATTACAAATTTAAAGGTAAGATTGGCATTAACATCTCCGTTACTCATAAGAAATCCACAAACTAATAAATATGTCGTAAATTTTGATTCTTATATAATTGAAGTAGTTCGAGAATCGGAGTATATGTTAAAATTTGGATTGGATGTACCTGATTTTATAAAAATTTTATTTTTTTGCAAGCATAAATTATTATATCACGTTGAAACAATAAAGGATTTAGTAGAGAAAAATAACAATTTAAGGAGATCAATTCCACCTTTATTTTTAAAATTAATGAAACCTTGTCTTATTGAACTCGAAGCTGCTTTTCAGCCATGTCTATCTATTATAACATGGACTTCGTTAATGATTGACAATGCATGTGAAAATATAAAAACGATGATTAGAAGTACTCAAATTTTTTTAAAGAAAGTTATAGATATGAAAGAAGCAAGAATTGACGAAATATTTGAATCTATAGCAAATACAAAATTAATTCAATTTGGAAAATATCCAGAGTATCCTCAAAAATTTTCAAGTGGTGTTACTGATTTCACTGTTAAAGTTGGATATGAGATTGGTATAAAATCATCAACAGCTGAGCAGGCTGTGAAAGATATAATTAATTTATTTGTTGATTTAATAAAAGATCCAAGTATTGACAAGACTAAGTATGATTGGTTGGATCCATCAAAAGTAAGCAAAGCTGTTACTTCTCAAACGAATTTAATGGAAGGGACATTTGAACTTGGTAAATTATTTTTAAATTTATATTGTTTCATACAAGGTAAAACATTAAAAAATATTAATCTAAGTAATTTTTCGGTAGGTTTTGGTATCATAGAAAAATCAACTAAAGTTAATGTTAAGCATTTACATAATGATTGTATGGAATTATTTGCTTACTTTAATCAAAAGCTTATGGATGCTTTAGTAAAATGTACAAGAAAAACATTAGAAATGGTGAAAAAAATGGTTGGTTCATCAAGGTAATAAATTATATTTACAAGGATGCATCAATATTTATATTTTTTGTATATTTACATACTTTAACCACATTCAAAATTTTATTATAATTATAAATAAATTTTTGAACTAAATTAGAATTTTAGTACATTATCGTCTTATACTATAATTTTATATTATAAAAGATTTTAATTTTAAATTTATATTTGATATCATAACTTATTTTTATTAAAATATTGTTTATTATTAAAGTAGTAAATTTTTTAGATTTTTACTTTTAATTTTTAGAGTATTTTAAAAATAATATTCAATTTTAATACATCAAATTTTTAATTATTTGTTAACTGTATAGCTTCTGTGTATTAGCTTATTTCTTTGATGAGGAAATATAACTGAGATTAAATATAATTATAATTTTTCTCAGTATTCTATTTAAGAAAGTTTCGATGTTAGAAGAAGAAAAGCCTTTGATGCAAACAGACTTTATACTTCAAATTCCAAATATTGTAATTGTTCCATCTCTCGATGAATTGCAAAATCATTTTAATCATGTTATGAATAGTTTATTTGAAGTTCATAAATATGTAATAATGTGGGGACAAACCTATGACAAGAAAGCTGAAACTGATTGTAAAAAACATATTTATATATAAATATTATAATGAATAATTATTTAAAAAATCTAGAATAAATATAATTTATTTTTAACTATATTAGGTCAACAGTTATCGAATTATTATGAGTATATTACTGATCATAAAGAAGTACTTCGTATTTCAATGAGTTTGCAAGGAGCTATGTTTGTTTTAAAGGATGATATCTCCAAAGTTGGAAATGTGATACATTTTAGTCAATAATATATATTTTTAAAAAAATATTATGTAATTATATATTTTTAAAGGTATGTATTATTTTTAGATATATATGCGATATTCATATCTATGGACGGAAAATAAAATTGATCAAATCAAAGAATTTTTGGAATTAAAGCCAGAGTCATATAAAATTAGAGAAAAATTAATCGAATACGAAGAACTCTTTTTGGAAATAAATAATCTTCCCGAGTATTATATTATAGGATCTCTTCGTATTAATATGGGTAATTATGTAACACAATAAAGTTTAATATTTCAGAATTAAAATATTTTTTGATTGCAGAAAAATTAAAATTAGCTTTTATGGTTGAAGCAAAGTCATGGAAAACAACATTAGGCTTAGTATTGTCTAGTATTTATAAAGAAAAATTAAAAAAGATTTCAGAGTATATCGTTAATAAAAATAAGCCATTGCTACGAACTGTTAAGGATTTAGAGGATGTCCGGGTTGCTATGAAATGTCTTGCAGAAGTTCGGGAAGATAATATATCAATGGATAAAGAGCTAGAACATACTGAAGAAATTTATACACTCATGGCAACATTTAATATCGAAATTTCTAAGGAAGAGCAAGATATTGTAGATAGTTTTCGATATAATTTTATTAGTATGCTTCGATTAGCAAAAGAGGTTCAAGATAAAATATGTGAAATGCAGGAACCGTTAAAGGATGAACTTGTTAATGGAATTGCAGCTCTTAAAAGAGAAGTTGATGAATTCGATAGAGATTTTGATATAAAAGGACCAATGATCGTAGGAATCTCAGCAAAAGAAGCTAGTGAAAGGTAAATTTATTATAATTAGAAGTTTTTTAATATTTATAAATCCGAATAAAAAATTAAAAAATTTTAATATCGGTTTATTTAATTTTAATTAAATATAAATCATTCAAATAAAATAATAGATATTTATAGACTTTACTTTGTTATTCAAAATAAAAAAATATTTGACAATTTATTTTATAAAATAATTAGAATGATATTTGAATAATTATTCATAAATATATTTAAAATTAATTTCGTTTATAAGATTTTGTAAAGAATTTATTTTCAAACTTTTTAAGCTTTTAAAAATAAAGCTTAGAATTGTTTTATATAAATAATTTAAGATGAAATAATGTTTAATATAATTATTAAAAAATATATGATTGGAATTTTGATATTTTTAAGTTAATAAATTTGATTTGAAAATATTTCGAAAGTATTTTTAATATATAAATAAATATAAATATTTCATAAATTTGAAATGTGTTATATTTTTGTGCTATATTTTTCACATGAAATCATTTTAAATTGCATTGTATCAGATTGAATTTCTTTAATTATGACAAATATTCATAATTGTTAAAGTAATTTATAGATTATGATTTTAAAAATGTATAAGATAATTAATAATCATTAAAAAAAAAGTTAAAAATACACTATAATAAATGTTTTATCGATATATTCTCTGATAACTGTTATAAAAAGGACTTACTGAAATAAATAAATACCGTATTTCTAATTACTATACATTTCTACAAAATAAATTTTTTAATTGAAATTATTTTATTACTTAGAAAACGTAAGTTCGAGTGTTTGAAATCGTAGGTAGTTAATTATTGTTTATTTTATGTTTAATTTTTTGAATCATCAGTTGAATGCTTAATGAAACCAGAGTACAATGATTTTCCTCAAATTTATAATGAAAAATATGACATGAAAAAATTAAATAGATAATTTTAGGATAGTTTTATTCTATATATAGTGATTTATATTATTGATATAATGTAATGTTTGTAACATATAATTATGTTTTAAAATTCTAATTATTTTTTATTAAAGCTAAGTAAACAATTAAAAACAGTTAGCAGATAAATTTGATTAATGATAGATTATACAGATGTTTTTAATAAATTTTTAGAGTACTATTATTTCAAGCATGGTTTGACGATTTGTCGGAAAGATTTGAGACGTACACTAGTGGAGAAAGTTTATTTGGTCTTGAAAGTACTGATTATCCAATATTACACAAACGAAAGAAAGAATTGAATCTATTGCAAAAGTTGTATTCACTATATTTACAAGTTATGCGATCTGTAGATGGTTATTACGAAATACCTTGGTCTGAAATTGATACAGACGTAATTATCGCAGAACTCACAGATTTTCAGAATAGGTATGTTTTCAAATATATTAAATAAATATTACAGGATTTTTTGTAATTAAACCAACAGATTATTTTCATACCTATTCTAATATTTCAGATGTCGAAGATTACCGAAAGCATTAAGAGAATGGCCTGCATATATTGAACTAAAGAAAAAGATAGATGATTTTAATGAAACTTGTCCATTATTGGAACTCATGGCTAATAAAGCGATGAAAGATCGACATTGGGAAAGAATGTCAGAATTGTGCCAATATACGTTTGATATTGAGTCGGAAACTTTTAATTTAGCCACTGTTATGGAAGCTCCTTTATTGGAATACAAAGATGATGTCGAGGTATAGTTTTTATGATGTACATTTTGTCGTACATACTTTAAAAAGTAATGACTAATATTAATTATATATATGTATATAAATATAATATTTTACGATTTATATAATAATTTTAATATTATAGGATATTTGTATAAGTGCAATTAAAGAAAAGGATATTGAAAGTAAACTTAAACAAGTCATTGTTGATTGGTCTATAGTTAATTTGGAATTTGCTAATTTTAAACAAAGAGGTGAACTTTTGTTGAAAGGAATAGAAGTTCAAGAAATTATTTCTGAGTTAGAAGATAGTTTGATGATCATAAGTTCATTATTAGCTAATCGGTATATTAATACTTTCTTTGAATTTAACAATTAAAACTAGTTTTAAATATAACGATATATATGTGCATTCAGAAAACTTAATTATGAGTCAGAATTCTCGGATTTTACTGGCTGTTCTATTAAAACTGGCGATAATCGTATGTGATGCGATGCATATATTATTAAACATGTTGATATGAAAGCTTTTTACTTGTTTTTAGAACTTTTCTTTAAATAGTAGATGATATTTGCTGATATGCTGCTGTATATAAGTATTTGGGTTTACAAAAAGAGACCGTTTCTCAGAGTCGAGATTTTATTTATAGATTACGATTTAATCTTACCTTTATATTTTTCATCTTAGTACTATTATACAAATACAATAAACCTACTATTTTATCTTATTATAATATTCTCATTTTTTCATTTTGTTATATCAGTAGTATATATTTGATGAATTTTATGCATTTATAAAAATTTTAATAGTGTCTTTTAATATTTTATTAGTAATTTAGAGTTCTCTCTCATACTAGTGAGAGTAATGTATAATATACTAACGCTTTCTTGTTAGGTGTTTTTACTTTCAGAATTTACTAATACTTGCTAATGATTTTGTTGATATGATTTTAAATAAACTCTTATTTTTATTTTTTTAATTTCTTAATTATGTATATTATAATTTGTTTAGATATAATGCACCATTTAAAAAAGATATTCAAATTTGGCAATATAAATTGAATAATACATCAGAAATATTGGCGAAGTGGCTGATTGTACAAAATCTGTGGGCATATCTTGAGGCCGTGTTTATTGGTGGCGATATTTCAAAACAATTACCAGCCGAAGCAAAAAGATTTAACGTATCATGTTTTTAAATTTTATAAATTTATGAAATATTTCATTATGAGAATTCTAATTTTCTTTGGGTATATAATTATAGGCTATCGATAAATCATGGACGAAATTAATGTATCGTGCTCGTGAAAAAGTAAATGCCGTGGAGACTTGTACAGGTGATGAAACCATGGGTCAGTTTCTTCCACATTTGTTAGAACAACTCGAATCTTGTCAGAAGTCACTTAGCGGGTATTTATAAATACACAAAAATTACAAACTTTATTAAAGCGGTAAAAAATTGCTCAACAGATATTTTTAATATCAACAGATATCTTGAAACTAAAAGAGTAATATTTCCAAGATTTTGTTTTATATCTGATCCAACTTTATTAGAAATACTAGGCCAAGCAGCAGATTCTCATACAATTATTAACTACTTGGATGGATTTTTCGATAATATAGCTACAGTTTGTATATAATTTTAAGTTATTTTACATTATAAACATAAATTTATCCATTTATTTATGAATGCATTATCAATTTGTACATTAAAATTATTTTGAAATGCAAATTTTTTATAGTTGGATTTTTCTGAAAAAGAATATGATAAAATTTTGGCAATATATTCACGCGAACAAGAAAAGATTGTTCTTGAAAAACCCGTAACTTGTACTGGGAGTGTTGAAAACTGGTTAAATTCTTTATTAAAAATGCATTGTCAATCTCTTGGAGCTGTAATTGCTCAGGGATTACAAACTTTAGTGAATCCAGATACAGATTTGTTAGCATTGATCGATAATTCTGTACTACAAGTAAGATTCTATATAATCAAAATATATATTTTAGATTTTAATGAATGGATAATAATAAAAATTATATTTATAATTCGTTCAAAATTCAAATTATGAAATTTATTTATTTTTAGGTTGGTTTATTAGCAATGCAAGTTTTGTGGACAACTCAATCGGAAATAGCAATTAAAGGTTCTACAAAAGATAGAAGTATAATGAAAAAGACAAATCAGTGGTTTCTTGATCTTTTAAATCGACTTATTGAAGTTACGGTAAAAGATTTAACACAGTATGAGAGACTAAAATATGAAGCTTTAATTACTATTCATGTTCATCAAAGGTAATTAATTTTATTTTAGTTTTAAATATTATTAATAATTTTGATTAATATATTCATTCATAATTTTTAGAGATATTTTTGATGAATTATGCCGAATTAGAATAAAAAACATAAATGATTTTGAATGGTTAAAACAAGCACGCTTTTATTATGATGAAGAATTGGAAAGTGTCCCTATAAAAATTACTGATGTCACTATATTTTATCAAAATGAATTCTTAGGATGTACAGATCGTCTTGTTGTTACTCCTTTAACTGATAGATGTTACATAACATTAGCACAAGCAGTTGGCACGTTATTCATTTAAATTAAACACTTGTTTATGCATATGTAGAAATATTTATTAAAACTTAAATATTCTAAATTTTTTTATTATTTTAGGAATGAATTTTGGCGGTGCTCCTGCTGGACCTGCTGGTACAGGGAAAACAGAAACTGTAAAGGATATGGGAAAAGCATTAGGAAAATATGTGGTTGTATTTAATTGTTCTGATCAAATGGATTTTCGAGGATTAGGAAGAATTTTCAAGGTTTCAAAATATATTATACTTATAAAAAAAAAATATATATATTATATAAATAATAATTATTTATTTTTATATAGGGCTTAGCGCAATCTGGAACTTGGGGATGCTTTGATGAATTTAATCGCATTGATTTACCTGTTCTTTCTGTTGCAGCTCAACAGATAGCAATCATTTTGAATGCTAGGAAAGATAAAAGACCTAATTTCTTATTCAGGTATAAAGACTCATAAATTTCAATAAAAAATTATACTTGTATAAATTCTTACTTCTTATTTTTTTAATGAAAATTTTAAATAATTTGAAGCCACAATTCAAACTTAGTATTTAATAAATTTCATATTAAGTCATTAAAACATCACTATTATTTTTTATCTTGTAATCTGTAATTATAAATTATACTTTTTTTATAGCGTAATCTATATAGTATTAAAATAATACCAATTTATTTTATTTTAATTCAGTGATGGTGAAACTTATTCTATTGATTATGAATTTGGTTTATTTATTACCATGAATCCTGGCTATGCTGGTCGACAGGAATTGCCCGAAAATTTAAAAATTATGTTTCGTAGTGTAGCTATGATGGTGCCAGATAGACAAGTAAATATCAGTCTTAAGTATTTATAAATAGTTAACTAATTGTAATAATTTTTCCTAATAGATAATTATGCGTGTAAAGTTAGCAGCGTGTGGTTTTAAAGAAAATATACTTTTGTCTCGAAAGTTTTTTACTCTTTATAAGCTTTGTGAAGAACAGTTAAGTAAACAAGTTCATTATGACTTTGGTCTAAGAAATATCTTATCTTGTTTAAGAACACTTGGTGCTCAAAAACGAGCTCACCCTGAAGAATCTGAAGAAACAACTTTAATGAGAGTTTTAAGGTAAATTTTGATATAAGATAAAATCTATGCATTAATAAATATTTTTAAATATAATATAGAATATTGATTTATTTTTATTTATTTACTACAAAATAAAATTGAAAAAATAAAATGAATAATATATACAATTGAAATTTACTTTTATTCGACATTAAATAATAAAATTTACTTTCAATTTGTTAGAGATATGAATCTGTCAAAACTAGTTGATGAAGACGAGCCTCTATTTCTTTCACTTATTGATGATATGTTTCCGGGTATTAAACTAATAACTCAAACTTACAAGGATTTACAAAAAGCTATTTCGAATGCTGCTCAAGCTCTTGGACTTATAAATCATCCTGAATGGAATTTAAAAATAATTCAAGTATACTTTTTTCAAAATTAAAATTTATAATAATAATATTAGAAAACATAAAATTTTTTTTCAATTATAAATTTACTTAAATTCGAGAAATTTTACAGAATAATTTAAAAAACACTTTCTTAAGTTTTGGATTTTAATTTTTGATTCAGTTATATGAAACTTCTCTTGTTCGACATGGTTTAATGGTTTTGGGACCCACTGGTTCTGGAAAAACACGCTGTATTTGGACTCTTATGAGAGCACTTACTGAATTAGGAAAACCGCATAAAGAAATTCGTATGAATCCTAAGGTTTGATTGTATTTTATACATCAGTGCATTTAAAATAGAGTTTTAAAAATTTATAAACATATCTTTTTAGTCAATAACTGCACCAGAAATGTTTGGTCGACTCGATGCAGCAACAAATGATTGGACAGATGGAATTTTTTCAACATTATGGCGAAGATCTACATTAATAAAGAAAACTGATTATTTATGGATTGTTTTAGATGGTCCAGTTGATGCTGTATGGATAGAAAATTTGAATTCTGTTTTGGATGACAATAAAACACTTACCTTAGCTAACGGTGATCGTATGGTAATGGCATCAAACTGTAAACTCGTATTTGAACCTGATAATGTCGATAATGCTTCACCTGCAACTATATCGCGTATGGGTATGGTCTTTTTTAGTTCTTCTGTATTAAAATGGAAGCCTATTCTTGAGGTAAGAACAATGATTTATAAGAATATATAAGTTTTTTTGTTTTGAATATATTAATATTATTTTTAATAACATGTAATCAGAATAGAAAATTTTTTCATAAATTGTCTAAAAAAATTTATTATAATTAATTACTTTAAGATAACAATTTATTATTTTAACGAAAAATAAATTTAACTAAAATTAAAAATTCTATAATATTTTTTCTTGTTAGATTAATAGACGTTCAAAAATTTCTTTAAATTCAGTAAATTAAACTATGAGAAAACGTTTTTAAAAGTACTGTTATAAATTTTTAAAATATTATATCTATTAAAATTAAATTTTTAATATATATTTCATTAATTTAAATCAATATACTAAAAATTTCTATTTTTCATGTAATATTTGTTATTAAATTTTATTAAATTATGTAAAATATATGAATTTTTTCTATTTATCTTCAGGCGTGGCTTAAAAGTGTAAAAAATAATGAAGCACAAATCTTACGAGAATTATTTAATAGAATTTATGATGATGCATATAATTATGTTCAATCTAAACTTATAAAGAAAATGGCTCTTCTCGAATCAATGTATATAAGACAAAGTATTGATATTTTGCAAGGATTGTTTTTAAGTGATGAAGCGAATGGTAATATATATATATATTTTGTATGATTTTAAACATATTTTTAATTTTGATGATTTAATATTTTATTTTTAGATACGTTATCAGAGGTTCATTTGGAAAAATTTTTTTTATTTTCTATGATGTGGAGTCTTGGTGCAGTTCTCGAACTTGACGGACGTATGACATTTCAAGAATATTTAATAGAACATCCTTCAAAGTGTAATTGGCCAAAATGCCGAGTTAGTATTCAAATTAATAATGTACATTATTATAACTATACTTTATTTAACATATGTTTCTATTTTTAACACAAATATTGTTATAGAGTGATGAAACAATATTTGAGTTTCTTGTTTCAAAATCAGGCGATTGGATACATTGGAATGAAAGAGTTATTACTTTTAAATATCCTGCAGATTCCATATTAGATTTTTATACAATTTTAGTTCCAAATGTTGATAATACTAGAATGTTATATTTGATTAATTTAATTGCAAATCAAGAAAAAGCTGTACTATTAATTGGTACTTATTTTCAAAATAATAATTATACAGAAAATATTAAATATTTTTTAGAACTATAAAATTATTCATAATATTACTGAATAATATAAATTTATTATTACGTATAATATTATTTAATACTATACAGGTGAACAGGGTACTGCAAAAACAGTTATGATAAAAAGTTTTATGTCTCGTCATGATCCGGAAGTTCATTTGAATAAATCATTTAATTTTTCTTCTGCTTCTACCCCCAATATGGTTCAAGTAAATATACTTTTTTTTATTAATTTTGAGATGATTAAAATATTAAAAAAATAATTTTAAAAAATTTTCACAAAAATATTTAATATGATAGTTTAACTAATTGATTAAAATATTATATAATTTTCAAGTGAGAAATTAAAGTTCTCATTTTTAATTATAATTTTGTATTGATTCTATATATAATTATATTTAAATATATATTAAGAAATGCAGAAAATTATAAATAAAGTTTTATAATTAATCGTTACTTGCAATAGCGAATTTTTGAAAGTTACGTGGAAAAGCGTGTAGGAAATACTTATGGTCCTCCGAATGGTAGAAAAATGAGCATATTTATTGATGATATAAGCATGCCCGTAATAAATGAATGGGGTGATCAAGTTACTAATGAAATTGTGCGACAAATTATGGAATATAAAGGCTTTTATTCTCTAGAGAAACCAGGTGATTTTATAATTTACAAGATTTAATATTGCTTGCTGCAATGATTCATCCTGGAGGTGGAAGAAATGATATACCTCCGAGATTAAAAAGACAATTTAACATATTTAATTGTACTTTACCTTCAAGTAAATCAATGGATACAATTTTTAGTAAGTATTTAAATGCTTTAAATAAGTTGATTTAGTAAATTTTTGATTTACAGTTTATTATTTAATTTGCATTTATTAAATAAATTCAAGTTTGTATTAAAAAAATGTTGGTAATAATCTTTCATTATATATTATGACGATTATATTTATATTAAAATATTAATTATATAATTTTATGTTTATATAGAAACCATTGGAGAAGGTTATTTTTGTCCTGAAAGATTTCCTGCATTTATTGTAGAATTCCTTCCAAAATTAATCCCTTTAACAAGATCTATATGGCAACAAACGAAAATAAAAATTTTACCAACTCCAGCAAAATTTCATTACGTTTTTAATTTACGAGATTTATCGCGAATATGGGAAGGAATATTAAGAATCGAAAGAGCTGAATGTGATTCTATCAAAATATTATTAAAACTTTGGGAACACGAATGCACGAGAGTTATTTCAGATAGGTTATTTTTAATTGAATTTTATTAATATGATTTTATTAAATTTTGATAAATTTACACTATATAGTATATTTAATAAGAATATTAATCATATTAGTTTTAATCATTATAATATATTTAAATTTGGATTAAAGGTTTATTGAATTTTCTGACAAAAATTGGTTTAAAAATGTGCTGCGTCGTACTGCACAAGAATTACTTGGTGCAGATTTTAAACATTATGATCCAACAGAAACATATTTTGTGAATTTCTTACGTGAACCTCCTGAACCTACTGGTGATGAACCGGACGATTTTATATTTGAAGCACCAAAAATTTATGAAGAGATCCCAAAGTATAACGATGATGTATATTTTTAAATATATTTATATTTTTGTCTATATATATATATATATATATGTATAAATTTTTATTCGTAAGAATGAATTCCAACAAACTAAATTAGATTTTAAGTAATCATATATTTATATAAAATATTATTCATTATGTATATATAGAAAAAAAATATAAATATTTTCATGTTACAATATATTGTTTTTAATACGAAGTAATAACATTGACTTAACAGATAAATGTATTTGAACAAAACTAATTTTTCATAAATTTTATTTTAATTATTATATTTTTACAGTTATGATATTGTTATTGAAAAAGTGAAAGCATTTATGGAACAGTTTAATGAGTATATACGAGGAATACACCTTGATTTAGTATTGTTTCACGATGCTTTGGTCCATTTAATACGAATAGCTAGAATTCTTGGAGTAGCAAGAGGAAACGCAATGTTGGTTGGTGTTGGTGGATCAGGAAAGCAATCTTTAACCCGGCTCGCTTCTTTTATAGCAGGGTTCAACTTTTTTCAAATAGTTTTAACGAGGTTAGTTTTAAACTCACCCTATTGAATTTCTACTCATAATAAAAGATTAAAACATTTATTTATATTTGATAACAAATTTTTATGGTAAATAAAAAAAATTATTTGTATATTAAAGATAAACAAACTTATTAAATTAATTGATATAAATGTATATTTGCTATAAACGTATAGTATTTCTTATATGTTGCACATATATATTTTCAAATAGTTATTATTATAGTCGATAAAAATATTACGTATGAAGGACAAAAAAAGTTTTTCGACATCTGCGAGATGAAAAATGATAAGCAAAGCAATAACAAACCTTCACCCATAAACATAATATACCAAGAATCAAAAGACACAATAAAACTAATACAGACAAACACAAATATTAAACATTAATAAATAAAACATACACAATAATAAACATATATTATATAAAAAAACAATCGATGACTCTAATAACACCATAAAATTATTAAAAAGCACGAATACAAATTATTATACATTTATACGGAAAGCGAAAAAAAACACATATCTATTAAAAGAATTAAACAAAAATTTCACAGAAATAGAAGTATTAGAACAAAATAATGTACAAACAACCAAAATTTACTTTATTAAAGTATCGCATTTCATTACACAAAATTCAATAAAAAATAATATATTACTCCCTATTTATGTAGTCCAAATTTCATCAAATAGTAATATAAATAAATTACAGAGTGTAAAATATTTATACTATCACAAAATATTTTGGGAAAAAAAAATTTTAAAAAATATATAATGCCACAATTACCAACTACTAGATCATACGTGACATAATTGCAATATGCAATAAAGATGTGTAAAACCAGCATAAACACCGTTAATATAAAATCAATAAAGATAACAAAATTGATAATAACAATTTATACTGTGCAAATTGTAAAAGTTTTAAAAATGTAAAAAATAAAAATAAAATAGAAGCAAAAAATTATGAAACAAAAAAAAAGAAACAAAAAAATGAATAGAGTTAATGAAATAGCCAAGAGTAATACCTTTAATATTTTAAATAGATATGACAAAAATGTGAAATAACAAACAATCAAACAACAACAAAATATTACTCAATCGACATACACAAACACACACACATAAACAATGATAATAGCCAAATATTCAATAATATAATGCAAACAATACAAGATTTAAAAGAAAATGTAAATAATACTCAAATTCAACAACAATTACAAATAAATGATTAAAGATTAAATAAAAAATTAAAAAAGCTCAAAAAAATTCAACTTTTTAACAATATTTTCATTAATAGATTTTTAAATATAAAAGTGCACAACATGACATTACACAATCATAGAAAAAAATATATTGATAACTCTGATAAAAAAAACATTAGAAATAATTAACATTATATCTGTAAACATTAAATCATTAATATCAAACCAAAAAGATAAAACTTATTAAACGTCATAGAGAAACAAAATCCAGACATAATATTAGTATCAGAAACGAAACTAAATAAAACACATAAAATAGAATTTTCAGCCATATTAATACAAAATAAATACAAGTATATTATAATTTCCAATAATGAAATAATTAACTTTAATATTCTAGAAACAACAATAATAAGTGCTGCAAATGAAATAAAAATAGTCTGTTTATAATATCTCCACACGCGAAATAAAGGAAATAAATTTCATGCAGAATTTAAAAAACTATTCCAAAATCAAAATCTCGAAAATAGAGAAAACTATTAAATAATAGCACGTGATTTTAATACAAAACATTTAGACTGGGAAAATAATACAAATAATACAATAGGTACTTTTGCAAAAAATTGGTTAAACAGCCATGACATAATATATAAAACAAAACTATACAGTTCGGAACACCCGTTTTAGCCCAATGAACAATCATATATAGATTTATACCTAATCGATTTCTAGAGAAACAAAATAAAAAACATCCCAAAAAAGTTCCAACAATGTCCCTCAAAATTAATAAAATTTTTAAAACAAAAGAAGATATGAATATGCCTCTATTAACAATACCGTACAAAGATATCACAACATAAAGCCAAGCAGAAATAGACATAACAAATATAAATAAAGATAACAGTAACAACTATATAATAACGAACACCAGAGATAAACTCAATTTATTAGGATTACATTATTCTGAAGTACACAAACAAAATATTACATTTACTAAACCGAGACTCAATAACATAATCGTGTAAGAAACTAATAAATTAAAAGAAGAAATATAAAATGATATAACACAAAATATTACAATAACAGATTTCTCAATAGAAGACACAGTGCATAATAAAAACAAGCAGATAAAGAAATTGATTACTTTATTAGTGACACTCAGATAAATAATATTTTTAACAAATTAAACAACAATAATATTTAACAATCCATTAAATAATATGTACTTTCCAAAGAAATGGAAAAAAGCAAAAATATTATCAATCCAGAAGAAAAATAAAAACAATACGACGCTATCCAATTTTCGATCTATAACCCGTGTACCAAACATAGGTAAAATATATGAAAAAATAATTAATCAAACCTTAATAAAATACTCTAATAAAAATAACATAATACCAGAAAACCAATTCGGATTTAAATATAAACATTCGGCAATACATGCAATTAATAAATTAATATCGAATATATGCTTGGCACTAAACGATAACCAAAGAATAGCAGCTTGCCTAATCGACATAGAAAAATCATTCGACACCACAGACCTTAGGCATAATTTATAAATTAATAAAAGAAATTTCCTAAATATCTAATAAAATTAATATAAAACATGATCATAGATAAGTCATTTAATTCAATAGAAAGAAACAACGAATCAACCCTAGAATTCACAGTAAAAAATGGTTTACAACAAGACACAGTAAATTCTCCGACACTTTTGAATATATACAATAGTGATATTCATCATTTATTCGATCTTAACAAATCATTACAATAACGATCGATATCATTTGCAGAAAATTTAATAATTTATGTTTCTAGGAAAAATACCAAACAATTGGAATCACAATTACAAGATTCGTTCAATAAAATAAATAATTATCAAAACTCATGGAAATTAAAAATGAATATAAATAAATGCAAACTATATTATTTCAAAATAATTTATCCCAAATAAGTATTTCAAAAAGAAAAATTTGTAAAAATTTTCAAATATCGGACAGTTTCAAAAAGAAACTGGCAATTCTTCACAAACAATTAGTCAGATAATTAGGATTACATTTAGACATAAAATTAAAATATAATTATCACATAAAAATTTAGCTACAAAAAGCAAAAACTTCATTTTAGCGATTCAAAAAATTATTTTATCAAATCACTTAAAACGTTAGAATAAAAGTATTATATTACCAAGGATTTATCAGACCAATTCTAACATACGGTTTTCCCATCTGATATAATATATCAGTACACCAAATGGAAAAAATAAGAATTTTCTAAAGAAAATGTATAAGAGCTTGTCTTGGTTTCTACAAAACCGAAGTAAGCTTTTATAAAAAATATGTAAAAAACAAAATATTATACAACAAGGTAAATCTACAAAGACTAGATTGCCATATATTAAAATTAAATAGGAATCATGAGCAAAATTACACCACATAAAAGAAAATAGTTTAATTTCCAATACCTTATACCCAAACCGAAAATATTTCTCAAAATATTTAAAAACAGATTTTATTTCTCCAGAAACATTGACATTTCTATATAATAAATAATACCTACAAGATAAAAATAACATTCCAATTATATATCATATTAATAGAAAAGGATTTCATATAAAAATAATTTACGAATCAAATTTAAATGCGGAAAGCAATCAACTATGGAGATAAAATATGGATATATCACAAAAAAATCACAAAGAGATAAACAAACAAACAAAAAAGAAAACACGAAAAATATTGATGGCTAACTTAATTATTTAATAATAATTATATAAATAAAAAAGAAATTTCCTAAGTAAATAGACATATAATCAGACAAAAATTAATATTTAATTACGCAAATAAAAATAAAACACAAAAATTAAAGCGCTATGTAAGAAATCACTAAACAATTAATATTTTAATAATTGAATATATTCATATGTAAACACATATAAATTTCCAATTTCCCATATTTATTTCAATATTCCCTTTTCCTCTTCGACACTCACACACATATACATAAAAATCATAAAGAAGTCGAATGTAGTTTTCTTATATTACCCATTTTCTGTATATAAATAAAATGCCAAAAACCTTATAAAAAAATTTGTTCTTCTGTAACAAATAATCTTAATTAGAACAATAAAAAACAAAAAAAACAAATAACCTACAAGACAGCGATCGATGTATATAACAACATATTAGTTATAAGTAATTGTTATGTGCAAAATTATTGTTTATTATGATTGAAAGAAACAACGTATTATATAAATATTGTATTTATTGGATTCAATTAAATAAACAATAATAAATAAAAAAATAAACAAAAATTAACAATTTATATAGTAATTCGATTATTATAAGTAATCTTCCTACAATAAAATTTGCTTTTTCGATTTTAGTAACCTTAAAATCTATTATTTAGAAATAATCTATTTGTTAGCAATATTAGTATATTTATTAAATGTCATAGCTTCTGTTTTAATTTAATAGTCACTGACTACTAATTATATTTAATTTCATTACTTATCTTTGTTATTGAATCATATTTTCTAATTTTATAGGCTAATAATGAATTTTGAATTTAAATCTAAAAAATACAAATACTTTCAAATTCAGCCTCACTTGGAAAAAATGAACTATAATAATAATATACACAATAATTACAAGTAATGCTACAGTAATCGCGAAACTAAATAAACTAAGACAATATTGCATGTACTATTATTATTATTATTCTTTACGTAATGTATATTTGTGGTTATATCCAATATATATAAAAATATGTAAAGTTCTATATGACACATAATAGTACAGTTGTTCATAATAGGCTTAATGCAACGTTGATAGACAACGCTTTCGATATTCAATTTATAAAAGCATTATTAAAAATATTTATGATATAAGTATTTATCCGAATAAAGTTAATTTCTTTTAAAATTTCTACACATATTTATATTTCAACCTGACTTAACCCAATGAGACATAGATCCAGAAAATGCTTGTTGAATAATGAAAACATTTAAAAAACATTTGAAACAAGATAAGAAAAATAAGAAAAAAATAAAACGCAGATAAAGAAATAAAATTACGGCAAAGAATTAAAAAAATATTAATGTCCTTAATCTTAAAACAAGTCATGTAGTTGTATATATTAGAATTTTGTAATTTATTTTTGCTGATTTGATTTATACTATCTATTATTGCGCATACGTACACTTTGCATTGATGCAATTTAGTCGTATATAATTCAATATATTTTATATTGAATATAATATTCAACGTATATTTTATATTCTAAATTTTTAATATAATAATTAAGTCTCGTGCTTGATATATTATGTTACTCTATACAATTTATTCCAAAAACTTATCGAAAACACGTAATTAGTTAACGTATTTATTCATAGAACAGATAAAAAATATATTTATAGAGATAAAGTGAAAGAGTCAATCTTATTTTATAAACAGAATGTGCGTATATTTCCCTTAGTCGTAATTTAATTACACTAATCATTAACAAAAATTTGTAGTTTTTAAAAAACATTAAAAACTTTTAAAATTATGGATTGATAAAATATGTTCATAAAAAGTTTTGTTTAAATATTTTATAACAGTTAATTTTATGAAAATATAACAATGAAAAAAAACAAATTAACACTATTAAAAAAAAACATATATAACTTTATAACAGTTTCTTATTTTATATCACAAAGTAATGCAACACCACGAAGCACCCAAAAATCTGGAGGCTTATCAGTTTGAAGCCAAAGTGGAGTTACTAAATGATTATAAGTTCTTGCTGGTTTTGTATATACCGGACACTAAAATAATGTTTGGTATAACTAATATGTCTTAAAATATTACATTATTCATCTAACTTACATTATATAATTTTGGATTCTTATCAGGTGTATTGTAAAGAGCATAAATATGTATTACTGGCATAATAACATAAAGTACTTTATTAGCCGATTCACAAAGTCTATTATGTTTTCTATTCCATCCAGCACCTTCTAAATAAAGTCCATAGATATAAACACCCTCCTTAAAAAAATTTTTTAAATATTATTTTTTCGAAAATATTTTTATCAATTTAGTAGTAGAAACCACTGTCATAAAAAAAAATAATAACGTACTGTTGGAGGAGTTTTTATTTCATCCGCAGTAAACTTTAAAACATCATTATGAAGTGTTACATTATCTAACGCCCAGCCTTTGTGCATACGAGTCACTTCTTGTCGCATTGCAGTTAAGAAACCTGTATAAAATAATAAAATTCATATCTAAATATAAAAAATTATTAAAAATATATTAAAATATAATATAAATATTAATTATTTGATTTAATTAAATTCAAATATTATAATTATCCAGTGCTTCGATTGCAACGGAAAAATGAAACTTGTACAAGTTCCAAACTTTTACATTTTTGGTTACAATGATCAGAGTTCAATTACTTACTTTAAATTTTATGCACATACACCTGAGAGTTTTGGAAATTAATGAACTATTGAATTTACCAAAGGAGAAGAAAATAATTTTTTAAATAACATAAGATATTAAGAAATTTTAAATACAATATAAAATCATATCAATAAGGTTTAAATGAAATTATAAATTGTGAATTAATAAGAATATTGTAAATCGAGTCGAAAAAAGAAATAGCATTTAATATTATTGTTTATTTTAAAGTTGAGAAAAATTTAGATTTTCGTATAAAATTATCATCTCTCAGAAAATTACTAATCAACGGAGATATTTGGAAAAGTTAATTTTCACTACTCAAAACTCATGATCATTCGAATAAAATTTAGCGATTTGGAAAATTGATGACGTATATTACACATTAATAATGTTTCGGTGAAATTTTACTTTTTTACAAAAAGAATAATTTTTTGTAAATGAGGCAAATACAGTATTTAACGCGAAGTTAGTCTTTTTCTGCCAAGAAACAAATCTTAATCTTATCGAATGATAAAATAGTTAAAGAGAAAAGAAAAATAAAAAATATAAAATTATTTGTATCCAAGCAACATATTCAAGAGGTGGAGATGGTACATATACAAGAGATGATGTACGATGATAGAAAAGTAAAGAATAATATTTGTAAGTGTAAAATAAAATTTCAGCAGATTAACACGGTGATTGACACAGTGTATTTTATGCAATTTAATAACTCGATAAAAGTAAATAATAAATATAATATTTCAATAATTTTTAACTAATTTTATGAATTGTATTTCCTTCTTTATTAATTCAAATAAAAGAAGTAAATATAAAATTAGCAATAAATATTATAATGAAGTATTACATATATTTTTATTATTTCTTAATTTCTTAAAGTAGAAATTTCACATATGTGTACTCTAAAAATAGAAGTTGATCATACAAGAAAGTAAATATCTATAACTGCAATAATACGAGTATAAAAAATTTAAAAAAAAAAAAATTAATGGAAACATAAGAATGTACTACTTACAAATTTAATTATATGTATTAAGATGTAGTTTTAACATTCATGTAAAAAATGATTACATTTTTTATATTTTAACCACGATTCATAGCATTTGAATTGTTTAAAATGTAGTTATATTTATAATAAATATATGTATAAGGTATATTAAGTTAGTTTACAATTTAATGCACAAATCTTGAATTATCGCTTTGAAATTTTAAATTTACAAGACTATTATTTACTATCTATAGATGCTTGTGTTTATATATTTATAGATCAGTTTACATGCAATAAAAATAATGATATTTACATAAAAATAAATATTAAATTTATGAACTACACGAGGTAACTACTTAATTTTATAATAAATAAATAAAAATCTATAAAAGTATTCGTTGACAAATATTTCATAAAAAATACTGACTTTATTTAAATAAAGATTAATAATGTGAATTATTTAAAATAGAACATTGGAATAGCATATTAAAAGTATAAGTCCATTATATAAGAATCTAAATAAAAACCACATTATTTTAGCTAATTTCATCTTAATAAATTATAAATAAATTAGCAAAAAACCGAAATTAAATTAAGTCTAATTAAAAAATTATTATGAATCAGATTAATAGATGTAATAGAAGCAGCTGATAATGTAAAGGAACAAAGTAAAATATTTTCAATATTAAAGTCCGTTCATTTTAGTATGCAATTTCATAATCTTTGAAGTAAAATATCTTGTGAGATTAACATTTTACTTTAGTTCTTTGGAAACTATTAACTAGCCAAGATTATCTATATGTATTATTATAAACAGAATTATATATTTATTCATTTATTTAATATATAGATATATAATTTTATTTATTTATTCTAATATATTCTGAGATGACTTTTACACTTTAAAGATTTATTTATTTAAGTGAAGGATTTACTTAAAAAGGTTACTATGTATAATTCTATGAGGAATCGCATGTCGTGTATTTTTTATCAAATAATTCATATTGCATATGATATTCAGTTATTTTAGCCTTTAAACCTACTTTCATATTTATTGCTATTGTTGGTTCAAAGAGGGTAAGATTTAATGTACACATAAAAAATAATTAACGATCTGATGTAATGAGAGCAAGGCTCACTTTAAAATCACTTCCCGGTATTATATTATTAATATACCGGTCATGAGGTGACTCCAGCTGCTCATATGTACATAGTTTATTGATAAGAACGGGAAAATTAGAAAAAAGTAAGCAAGCGCGTGCGAGAGCTAGAAATAAAATTATAGTGAAAGTGAAGCACAGAAGATCGCAAGAGACAAAAATTAAAAGCGAGGAATAAAGGGAGAGAAAAAAAGAAAAAAGAAGTGTATTAATATTATATTAACAATATTTGTTATTATTTTATTATTATTATATATTAAAAATGTTACTATTATTATGTTCAAAAGTTTTTATTCATTGTTTATTTATCACGAACATATCAATCGAATATGAATGTGCACAAACATCTATATACATTACGTGCGAAATTTACAATATAAACGAAATACCTTGTGGATTAAAAAACCCAGTCATCCAAAATTTGACAGGTCTTCCATTAAATAACCATTGGGAAAGTTGTTGATTTCTTTCAATTAATTCTGTGAACCAAAATCCAAGTGTTGTAGATTGCCATGACTTACTTTTCCAAAGTTCTGGAATCCGTGCATCATAAAAGTTATCGAATGCATCTCGTAATTGCTACACATTAAATGATATTTATTACGTTTTAATCATTTCTAATGAAGAAGTATGAGATTAAAAATTCTATATATAAAATAAATGCATACCTCACTCATGATAATAATTCCTTCAATGGCAAGAAGTAAATTTTTTAAAGTAAATCGTACAATATCAATGACTATTTGGATACGATCAATTTCTTGCTTTAAAAATATGTTCATTGGAGCTGTATGCCCCATAATACGTAATCTTAAAAATTTTTTAAATTAGATTATAACAAGGTTTTGCTTTTAATTGTAATATCTTAAAATGAAAGAAAAATTATATGAATCTAATAGAGTGCGTTTTGAATGTTCTCATAACAAAATGTGTCATTATAATGATCGAGAGAAAAAATTAAAAATTGGTATTAAAAATGTAGTAAATTATGTTGAAGTGAACAACAAATAATCACGATACTGATTAAAAATTTATAAAACAACGCAATGTCTGGGAATGCTTGTCAGTTAATGAAAAATATTAAGGAATTTTTATTAGATATAGTAAGAAATTTAAAGTATTTCTTAAAAAAAGATATGTCACTCAATTATCTTAACTCAAAGATGGTTAAAAAATTATAATAAAAAAATTTTACCAAGTCCAGTGGGACATTAAACGATCTAAGAAATGTCACAAAAATCTGAACGAAATAAATAAACTTAATTAACACAATTAATATTTACAATAATACGAAACTATAGATATAATTCAATTAAGAACTGTCTAAGTCCTCATAAAAAAAAGGAAAAGTCTCACCCGTAGTGAATAATAAGTGCTAATGGAATGGTGTTAATAGTTTTTATTTTTTTATCGTAATAAAGTAATATAATAAATATGAAAAAGAAAGTCTATTAATTTATCAGATACAATGGCAATAAGGAAAATAACTAAGCGGAGTAGTGCAAAAAAACAAATATATACACAAGTGAAATACCGGAACGAATATATTTGATTACTAAATTATCGACAGCAGTCTACGTTCATGCTCTAAAATATTTATATAATCATAATCATAAGGTATTTTTAGTTGTATTTCATGTCAATTCCCTAAATCATGATAAAAAATTTCAATTATGTTATTAATTGGTAACATTAATATTAATTCAAAATTATTTTGAGAATTAATTTTAACTTAATTTTAAATTAAATATAAATAATAATTACAAATAAAAATCTATTTAAAATTATTAAATAAATAAATCCATGAATTTTGCAAACCTTTCTTTGACTATGAATGGATCATAAGAAGGTGGTAATTTTTCCAACATATCTTTTGCTTGTCTTGCAACTACAACTTCTCTAGATTCACCTACACCAGTACCAGACTCTTTTGGCTGAACTGATGTAATTGTGTCAATAATAAGTTGCGTTGTACTACTCTGATACCTTAAATTGATTAAGAAATTTTACGTATTAGTTTTGTTTTATTGGAGATATTTATTTTTATTACGTAATATCTGCGTTAGAATGAAGTCCATAGGCTTGAGGAGGATCTGTTGTTGACATTTCTTGTATTTTTGTTACATAGCTGCTAACTTGTTTGAAATTAAATAGCGGATAACCTTTGTAGAACATAAAACTATTATCAAATATTGCATCAGTGAACCAAACTTTTGCAAGTGTATTTAAAAGTCTTTTATCATAATCATCGGTTACTCGCCCTCCATACTGAACCTCTCCTATCATATAACTAAAAATTAAAAATTTAATATATTAATATTAAAATATAAAAAATAAATATGATCATAATTATGATAATAAAACGTTTTATGTAACTTATAAATGTTTTAAATAAAAATTTTAATGCAGTAATCTTTATATTTCATCATAATATATAATAATTTTAATATCATACCGAATAGTTGACCAACTAATCCCTTGTTTAGTATCGAAATTATTTAGGTGATTATTAATAAATAGGCACGAAGCAAGCCAATCAGCAGAATTAAATTCATATGGAATATTCCATCCAAGAGGTCCAAATTTACGTCGCTCCTGAACAACAGTGTGCAAAAATGAAATTGTATAAATCAAAGGAATGTATTGTGATGCATCACATTGATCAAGCATTTCTTGATTCATGCTATTATAAGTAGAGAAAAGTCCTGCTTTAATACCTAAAATTTAATAAAATATACCTCATCTAGAAATTAGCTATAAAAAATAATATAATTTTTACTTAAAAATGATTCAAATTCGTAATTTAAGAGAAAATTAATACATTACTATAATATTTATTCAGAATAAATACCTTGAGGAGGTTCGAATGTAAATTTCAAAGACATTTGTAATAAAGAAATAGGAAAGTCATTGTGTGGTTCAGTTGTGATCCATATTCGAAAATCTGGATGTGGATCTTCCATTTCTAAAAAGTAATTTACGAGTTCCGTCATATAGTCCAATCCTAAATGACAGTTTTGAAAAAGTATCCAAAATCCCTAAATATCAGATTTGTTTCGTATTATGTTTTATATCAAGAAAAATTTCAAATATAAAATTTAATTTGCATACATCAGTTTGAGCATTGTTTATTAATTTTCTTGCATGAACTTCTTGACCTTGGCCCATAGAAATACTTTTACATACTACTTCCACCTTCTTAGCTAGTTGTTCAATATTCGGTGTTGGATCAGAACCCATACTCAAAAGACCTATCATTGGTGTATTAGGTCTTGATTCTGCATACAAGACATCCAAAAAAGCGATTACTGGTTCAGCATATCTTTCTCCAAGAGAATTTGCTATATATTTTTTAGATTGTGAAAGAGCTCTATCCATGCACCATGCTCTATTAAATTAAAAAAATGCTCTATTACATTTAAAAAATTACTAAAAATTTATTTTTATTTTTAAAGTACTTAAAAATTTTTTAATTGTATCAAGTACTAATTAGAGTTTAATAAAATAATATATACAAAAATTAATGCTTCGAACATAAATTTAACGATTTTTTTTTTAAATTTATTTTTAAATTTATTACGCATCATTATAATTTCATAAGTATCATACTCATTAATAATTAATAAATAAATCAATAATTTACTTTTTTTATTAAGAATTGAAAATAATGTCGCTTGATACCATGAAAATAATGAATTGTATTACGTTATCTAGGAGCTATAACGTACAAAATTTAATGGAAGATTTACGTAAACTGTATCGAGAAGCTGGGACGGGAAACAGAGGACTCACATTTATTTTCACTGATAATGAAATTAAAGAAGAGGGATTTCTTGAATTCATTAATAATATTTTAAGTGTTGGTGAAGTCGCTAACTTATTTCCAAAAGATGAACTGGACGAGATTCTTTCAAATATTGTTCCATTGTTAAAAAAATCTGATCCAAAAAAACCACCTACACAAGATAATCTTTACGATTTTTTTATATCAAGAGCAAGAGATAATTTACACATTGTTTTATGTTTTTCACCGGTTTGTTAATAATAAATCAAATAATATATTTATAAACCATAAAATATGTATAATATTTAAAAGAATTATTAATATTTATTAAAATACATATATTTTTAGATTATTACTAAATTAAATTAAATTGATATTTTTTTGAAAAATAGTGAATTTTTATTATGATTTTACTGGATCTTAACATTAGTAGTAAGCAATTAATACATTATTTATTTTTAGATAGGTGAAAAATTCCGCTACAGATCACTAAAATTTCCTGGTTTAATTTCTGGATGTACAATAAATTGGTTTTTCCGATGGCCTAAAGATGCATTATACGTAGTAAGTGCTTATTTTATGAGCAAATTTGATTTCGTATGTACTGATGAAGTGAAAACTCAACTAATTGAAATCATGGGTGATGTACAAGATAACGTAAACGATTCATGTATCGATTATTATAATAGATTTCGTCGACAGTGTTATGTAACTCCTAGGTCTTTTTTAAGTTTTATTGATGCTTACAAATTACTTTATGAGGAAAATTTAAAAGAAATTAATATTTTGGCATATCGTATGAGTAATGGTTTAAATAAGCTGGTTGATGCTGCTGTGCAAGTAGATGATTTACGCAAAGATTTAGTAAAAAATCAAGAAAATATAGCTGTTAAGAACGTGCAAGTTGAAGCTGTAAGTTTAATATTTAGTTTCAATGATTTTATGAACATTGATGTTGTAAATTAAAAAACTAAAAATTTTATTTTAACTAATTTAAAATGTTGCTATTATTTTTTTATGAATTATTTTTTTATAAGCTATAATATTATATATATATGTTTTACACAATTATATAATTTTCATTTAAATTTGAAATAAAATGTATAATTTTTATTGTTAATCTTATAATAAGAATCATAAATTTTAATTATATTAAAAAAATAAATGATATGTTTGTGTAAAATTAAAATTCTGCAGAAGGCTTTTATAAAAATGTATATATAAATAAAAATGTTATAAGTAGTATTATTTACGGTATTTGAAAATGTATGACTTAATAAAATATAATATGATTATTAATTTAATACGCAAATAATAAATAAAAATATTAATGGAGTTACGATAATATTACTGCTCGATAAATAATTATTAAAGAAATTGATGTATTTTATTCAAGAAATGAGTGTTGAAGAAAATTAATGAAATAATATTAAATTGTTATTAAAATTTAAAATATAATTTAACATTTATTTTGTTTTATTTTTATGTATACAATAATATAAATATAGATAAATAATAATATAGTTTATAAATGCGATATTGCACTTTTTTGATAATTTTAAGATATAAGTAAAATTTCAATTATCATTTGAATTTCAAATTGTGATACAACCTGTATGCATATAAAAACTTTCTATATTTTTATATATACATTTATAAAGAACTTATTCAAGAAAAATTTTTTATAATAAATTTTATATGGAAATTATAACAAAATTAAGGATAATTTTTTAGATGATTAACTACATATAATATCGTTGATTTTTTTTATAGATCTTAGTAACCGTTAATCAAAAAAGAGAAGAAGCGGAAACCGTAAAGACTAAAGTACAAGCAACGAAAGATGAAGCAGAAGATTTATTAAAATTAATTTCAAAAGAAAAAGCGGCAGCCGAAAAGAAACTGATGGCTGCTGAACCAGCTCTTTTAGAGGCAGAAGCTGCCTTACAAGTAAGTATATTTTATATTTAAAAATATTATTATAACTTATATGTGATTAATATTGAAAATTTCATTATATTAATTATATTTCTATATATAGACTATAAAAGCAGCTGATATTTCTACGGTACGAAAATTAGCAAAACCACCTTATTTAATTACACTAATTATGGATTGTGTACTTATTTTATTTGGAAAAAAGTTAGAATCTGTGGCACCAGATCTTGATAAATGTTTTTTATTATCATCTTGGGGCGAAGCTTTAAAAGTATTCTATATATTTGTTAGACTTTAAAATTAAAAAAATTCAATAATTATTAATTTACGTGGTTTTTATATAATATTTTAAGGTAATGGCTGATAATAGATTTCTTTTTAACTTACAAAATTTTCCAAAAGACAATATTAATGCTGAAACAGTTGATTTAATGATGCCATATTTGAATTATCATTTATATACATATGAAGCGGCAAAAACAGCTTGTGGAAACGTTGCTGGTTTAATTCAATGGACCATATCGATGGTTACATTTTATGATATTAACAAAGATGTTCTTCCTTTAAAGGTAATAATAAGTTTATAAGTATTTTAATAAATTAGTTTAAAAGTAATAATAACATAAAAAATAAGTTTTTTATTAGTGTAGATAATAATCAATTTATTGTAGGCAAATTTAGCCATTCAGCAAGGAAAACACGATAAAGCAAATAGAAATTTAGAAATAGCGGAAATGCTTTTGAAGGCTAAAGATGAAGATTTAAGACAAGTTCAGTTAGAATTTGATGAAGTTATGAGTGAACGACAAGTAAGTAGCAGTAATATTAAAATTGTAGTTCCTATAATTTTATAATATTCATTAAAAATAAATAAAATAAAATAGTGTATCAAACATATTTTTATATACATATTTGAAATATTTTATAAAATAGTTTAATTATTATTTGTTAAATGTTTGGATTCATGTTTATTTGAAAGTTTCAAAGAAAATCATAAAAATTCGTTTTAAAATTAGTTTTTATGTTTTATTATTGTGATGAAAAATTAATTTTTTTAAAATTATTATCTAATATAAATTTAAAAGTATAATTAATATACTAAAATTGATATAATCGAAGTAAAATTAATTAATTTATATTTAAAAATTTATATTATTTTTGTATTATAAATATATATATATAAAATAAATAATATAAAATAATATATTGAAACTACCGTTTTATAGCCATTGGCTATATAATTTTAGTTTACAATAGAATTAAATGTTTTTACAAAGGTATGAATTTTTTTAACAGTAAAATAAATACTTTTTATAATACTTTTTTATATGGTTTTAAATGCGACCAAATTGTTAAAAAATATTATAAAATTTAATTTTAATATCTTCCATAAATTATAATTATAAAAATTGTATACTTTTTCGTACATTTTGCAAATAAGTTATAGTTATTATTAATTGTAGTTAAAAGGTGCTTTATTCAAAACATAAGATTTTATATTATCTAAAAGCCTTATTTGAACAAAAATGGCTCTAATAATATTGATGACCACTGAGTTATTAGATATTTTGCTTTTAAATATTTAAATTGAAATTTTGATAAGATTTCATTGTAAAATCTATTATAGATTCTTTTTTGATTCTAATATAAAATTTTATATTGTTTTGGATACTGTCATTATTTTTGTATTTTACGCTGTTTATTGTAAACTAAATAGTGATGCAACAGATAATTTTATATTATTCAAAGGATATATTGTTAGAATCTGAAGTTATTTTTCACAAATCAAGATCTTCTAATGATGCATATTTACAGTATTTACATTTAAAAATATTGTTAAATTATATAACCATAATAAGTAATACTGAAAATTTTAAATGGTATCATTTAGGCCCTTTAATTATAATTTAATTTTAACTATATATGTATAAATCATTAAAGCAGCCATACGATATGAAAATTAATGAAATCGTCTTATTTAATTGCACTAGCAATGGATTATATAATTATTTTTTACATCCTGAGAAGTTTGTTTTTTGTTATCTGGGATTGAAGTACAAAATTATTATGTGTACATATTCTACAAAATCTAATAAAAATTAATAATTATTGATTTGTGTGATTTTTATAAATTCATTTAAGGCAATGATTAATAATACATAAACATTTTATTATGGTATATTAGATGCTAGCATAGTATATATACAAGAAAGTAATGAGATTTATAACTCAACTTATAATATATGAGATTTGTACTTTTGGAATCTATTAAACTGGTATTAACTACTGCATTATACTTTTTAGTTAAAAAATTTTTTTTTCATGATTTGCGAACAGTATTGTATTAGTGATTTAATTAAAGTAAATTAGTCATTAATTTATTAAATGTTATTTAAATTGTTACCATTCATTTTCCATATTTTATAAAAGTTCTTGGATCAGCCTGTTATTAAGTATATTAATATAATTATTAAATTATCTAATTTCTAAGTCATTAAAAAAAAAATTATTTATTAACAGATTTTTAATCTATATTTAACACAATCATAATATCGATTTTTTATTATATTAAAAAAACTTTATAAGTATAATAACGTTCAATTTATATCAAAATTTTTTAATATTATTGATTTTATACTAAAAAAAATAATTGTAAAGTATAGATTAAAATATATTTGCTTTATTGATAAAACACAATTTGTTAAAAAGATCATTTCATATAATTTAAAAAAATTACTTAATACGTTTAAACATTGGATTTATTATTTTGTTTATAATTATTTAGAAAATAATTGACTTGGCAGACAAATGTCAAGCGAAAATGGATACTGCTAAAGCAATGATTGATGGATTATCAGGAGAACGATCACGGTGGACTGATCAACTTATATCATTCAAATCGGAAATCGAACGATTAGTTGGTGATGTTCTAATTTTGACTGGCTTTTTATCATATTGTGGTCCTTTTAATCAAGAATTTCGTTTACATCTACAAAAGATGTGGCATGAATTCATTAAAAACCGAAAAATACCAGTATCATTGAACGTTAATATCATTAATTCCCTAACTGATACAGCAACGGTATATTATACATAGTTAAAAATTAAAATTTCTTTAAGTTAATTTATATATTGAATACATATGAATTAATTTAGACTGGAGAATGGAGCTTACAAGGATTACCAAACGATGAGCTTTCGATTCAAAATGGTATAATTGTAACAAAAGGGTCGCGATACCCATTGCTAATTGATCCTCAATTACAAGGCAAAACATGGATTATTAATAAGGAAAAACAATTTGAATTAAAGGTATTTTTTAAATTGTTTTATAACTTAAAGAATTTATTTGATAATAATACTTATATAAATTTTGTAGTTTAAAAAAAACAATTAATTTGTAATAAATTATCGTATAATTGTTTTCTGTTTATTAAAATTGAAATATTTTTAAAATTTTGTCATTGTAAAATTTATAGTGTATTAAAAAAATAATGAAATGTATAACTAATAAACTATATTAGTGAGTAATAGCTTATTCAATGTTAAATTTATATCTGTAAATATTTTTTATTATTTTAGTTAACTTTACTCACGCATAAGTACTTCAGAAATCATTTGGAAGATTGTGTTTCAATGGGATTTCCTTTATTAATTCAAGATGTTAATGAAGAATTAGATCCTGTCTTAGATAATTTACTAGAAAAGAATTTTATAAAAATAGGTTCATCGTGGAAGGTATTTAATTTATTTTTCTTAATATGAAATATATTTTAATACTTGTATTAATTAATTTAACGTTTTAAGTACGTATATTATAATATTATAATAATATATTCTACATTGTGATTCAGGTTAAACTTGGAGACAAGGAAGTCGATATTCATAAGGATTTTAGAATTTACATAACAACAAAATTACCAAATCCTTCATATCCTCCAGAGGTTTTTGCTCGAACTTCCGTTATAGATTTTACCGTAACTATGAAAGGTTTGGAAGATCAACTTTTAGGAAGAGTAATTTCAATGGAAAAAAATGAGCTTGAGGCGGAAAGAACTCAACTAATTACTGATGTTACAGCTAATAAAAGACAAATAAAAGAATTGGAAACGAATTTGCTTCATAAATTAACTACAGCGGAGGTATATAATATAAATAGAATATATGTTATGATTAAAATTTTTTAATTGTATGAATTATTATCTATATAAACAAAAAGATATTTGGATTTATAAATTATATACTACTTAGGGTCCTTTAACTGAAGATATAGAGTTGATGTCTGTATTAAATAAAACCAAGCAAACAGCTGCTGAAGTAAATGACAAATTAATTGTTGCAAAAGATACAGAAATAAAAATTAATACAGCTAGAGAAGAGTTTAGACCTATTGCTACTCGGGGTAGTGTTTTATATTTTTTAATTTGTGATATGGCGACTGTTAATTGTATGTATCAAACGTCATTACTTCAGTTTTTAGAGAGATTTGATATTTCTTTAAAAAAGTAAGATTTACAATTTCTTTAATTTAAAATCATGATATTTAAAATGTTATCTTTGATAAATTTTATTTAATTTTTAATTTTTATATGGAAAAATTTTAGTGAATTTAATTGTAAAATACTCAAATTATTTATTTTATTTAATAAATGTTATGAACTGAATTTGTACATATTGAAAAATATTTTTGTTATTGTAAGTAAGAAGATTTTATTATGTATTTTCCAGAGCAGACAAAAGTCCATTAAATCAGAAACGAATTAATAATATTATTGAATGCTTAACTTTTGAAGTATTCAGATATAAGGCTCGTGGTCTTTATGAAATTCATAAATTTATGTTCATTCTTTTGATGACATTAAAAATTGATTTACAACGTGGTGTTATATCATACGAAGAATTTCAGTACCTTATAAAAGGTGGTGCGGCTCTTGATCTTAATGACGTTGAGCCGAAACCTTCTAATAGCAAGTGGATAACTGATATAGTCTGGCTAAATTTAGTAGGTTTATCAAATATTACAAAATTTCAGAATATATTAACGCAAATTAATGCTTCTGAAAAATTATGGAAAATTTGGTTTGATAAAGATGCACCAGAAGAGGAAATAATTCCAGATGGCTACAATACTTTAGATACATTTCGTCGATTATTAATAATAAGGTAATTTGATTAAATAAAAATGATTTTGTAAAAACATTAATTATATTAAAATGAGAAATTTATGGAAACATACACTATCCGTTCCCAAGTATTAATTCCGACGAAAGTTACATAACTTCACTGATCGAACGAGAATAGTAGACTGGATAATCATAGGCTATTAGAAAAATTCTTATTCAACTACTACTATTTTTGGGTTATTATATTAATATTATAAAATTATCATATTTGTTGAACATTAATCATTATTGAAAAATAATGAAAAATTAATGCAGTGTGAATAATTTTATTATGAACAAAATTTCTTAATTATAGAATTTCTACTAATATTATAATATATATACAGCATTCGAAATATATTCTACTATGAACTTAGCAAAAAATATCAGTATGACAATGACTATCAAAAATGAAAAATATTATGTACTAAGCTATTATCACAGTATATAGGAGCATTTCAAAAAAATAGAAAGTTTTGTTTTGATTACGGTTAAATAAATTTCAATTGAATAAAATTACATATTGTTTATTTTCTCCTGCAATTATTGATTTATTTATTAATTATTAATGAGTATGATACTTATGAAATTATAATGATGCGTAATAAATTTAAAAATAAATTTAAAAAAAAAATCGTTAAATTTATGTTCGAAGCATTAATTTTTGTATATATTATTTTATTAAACTCTAATTAGTACTTGATACAATTAAAAAATTTTTAAGTACTTTAAAAATAAAAATAAATTTTTAGTAATTTTTTAAATGTAATAGAGCATTTTTTTAATTTAATAGAGCATGGTGCATGGATAGAGCTCTTTCACAATCTAAAAAATATATAGCAAATTCTCTTGGAGAAAGATATGCTGAACCAGTAATCGCTTTTTTGGATGTCTTGTATGCAGAATCAAGACCTAATACACCAATGATAGGTCTTTTGAGTATGGGTTCTGATCCAACACCGAATATTGAACAACTAGCTAAGAAGGTGGAAGTAGTATGTAAAAGTATTTCTATGGGCCAAGGTCAAGAAGTTCATGCAAGAAAATTAATAAACAATGCTCAAACTGATGTATGCAAATTAAATTTTATATTTGAAATTTTTCTTGATATAAAACATAATACGAAACAAATCTGATATTTAGGGATTTTGGATACTTTTTCAAAACTGTCATTTAGGATTGGACTATATGACGGAACTCGTAAATTACTTTTTAGAAATGGAAGATCCACATCCAGATTTTCGAATATGGATCACAACTGAACCACACAATGACTTTCCTATTTCTTTATTACAAATGTCTTTGAAATTTACATTCGAACCTCCTCAAGGTATTTATTCTGAATAAATATTATAGTAATGTATTAATTTTCTCTTAAATTACGAATTTGAATCATTTTTAAGTAAAAATTATATTATTTTTTATAGCTAATTTCTAGATGAGGTATATTTTATTAAATTTTAGGTATTAAAGCAGGACTTTTCTCTACTTATAATAGCATGAATCAAGAAATGCTTGATCAATGTGATGCATCACAATACATTCCTTTGATTTATACAATTTCATTTTTGCACACTGTTGTTCAGGAGCGACGTAAATTTGGACCTCTTGGATGGAATATTCCATATGAATTTAATTCTGCTGATTGGCTTGCTTCGTGCCTATTTATTAATAATCACCTAAATAATTTCGATACTAAACAAGGGATTAGTTGGTCAACTATTCGGTATGATATTAAAATTATTATATATTATGATGAAATATAAAGATTACTGCATTAAAATTTTTATTTAAAACATTTATAAGTTACATAAAACGTTTTATTATCATAATTATGATCATATTTATTTTTTATATTTTAATATTAATATATTAAATTTTTAATTTTTAGTTATATGATAGGAGAGGTTCAGTATGGAGGGCGAGTAACCGATGATTATGATAAAAGACTTTTAAATACACTTGCAAAAGTTTGGTTCACTGATGCAATATTTGATAATAGTTTTATGTTCTACAAAGGTTATCCGCTATTTAATTTCAAACAAGTTAGCAGCTATGTAACAAAAATACAAGAAATGTCAACAACAGATCCTCCTCAAGCCTATGGACTTCATTCTAACGCAGATATTACGTAATAAAAATAAATATCTCCAATAAAACAAAACTAATACGTAAAATTTCTTAATCAATTTAAGGTATCAGAGTAGTACAACGCAACTTATTATTGACACAATTACATCAGTTCAGCCAAAAGAGTCTGGTACTGGTGTAGGTGAATCTAGAGAAGTTGTAGTTGCAAGACAAGCAAAAGATATGTTGGAAAAATTACCACCTTCTTATGATCCATTCATAGTCAAAGAAAGGTTTGCAAAATTCATGGATTTATTTATTTAATAATTTTAAATAGATTTTTATTTGTAATTATTATTTATATTTAATTTAAAATTAAGTTAAAATTAATTCTCAAAATAATTTTGAATTAATATTAATGTTACCAATTAATAACATAATTGAAATTTTTTATCATGATTTAGGGAATTGACATGAAATACAACTAAAAATACCTTATGATTATGATTATATAAATATTTTAGAGCATGAACGTAGACTGCTGTCGATAATTTAGTAATCAAATATATTCGTTCCGGTATTTCACTTGTGTATATATTTGTTTTTTTGCACTACTCCGCTTAGTTATTTTCCTTATTGCCATTGTATCTGATAAATTAATAGACTTTCTTTTTCATATTTATTATATTACTTTATTACGATAAAAAAATAAAAACTATTAACACCATTCCATTAGCACTTATTATTCACTACGGGTGAGACTTTTCCTTTTTTTTATGAGGACTTAGACAGTTCTTAATTGAATTATATCTATAGTTTCGTATTATTGTAAATATTAATTGTGTTAATTAAGTTTATTTATTTCGTTCAGATTTTTGTGACATTTCTTAGATCGTTTAATGTCCCACTGGACTTGGTAAAATTTTTTTATTATAATTTTTTAACCATCTTTGAGTTAAGATAATTGAGTGACATATCTTTTTTTAAGAAATACTTTAAATTTCTTACTATATCTAATAAAAATTTCTTAATATTTTTCATTAACTGACAAGCATTCCCAGACATTGCGTTGTTTTATAAATTTTTAATCAGTATCGTGATTATTTGTTGTTCACTTCAACATAATTTACTACATTTTTAATACCAATTTTTAATTTTTTCTCTCGATCATTATAATGACACATTTTGTTATGAGAACATTCAAAACGCACTCTATTAGATTCATATAATTTTTCTTTCATTTTAAGATATTACAATTAAAAGCAAAACCTTGTTATAATCTAATTTAAAAAATTTTTAAGATTACGTATTATGGGGCATACAGCTCCAATGAACATATTTTTAAAGCAAGAAATTGATCGTATCCAAATAGTCATTGATATTGTACGATTTACTTTAAAAAATTTACTTCTTGCCATTGAAGGAATTATTATCATGAGTGAGGTATGCATTTATTTTATATATAGAATTTTTAATCTCATACTTCTTCATTAGAAATGATTAAAACGTAATAAATATCATTTAATGTGTAGCAATTACGAGATGCATTCGATAACTTTTATGATGCACGGATTCCAGAACTTTGGAAAAGTAAGTCATGGCAATCTACAACACTTGGATTTTGGTTCACAGAATTAATTGAAAGAAATCAACAACTTTCCCAATGGTTATTTAATGGAAGACCTGTCAAATTTTGGATGACTGGGTTTTTTAATCCACAAGGTATTTCGTTTATATTGTAAATTTCGCACGTAATGTATATAGATGTTTGTGCACATTCATATTCGATTGATATGTTCGTGATAAATAAACAATGAATAAAAACTTTTGAACATAATAATAGTAACATTTTTAATATATAATAATAATAAAATAATAACAAATATTGTTAATATAATATTAATACACTTCTTTTTTCTTTTTTTCTCTCCCTTTATTCCTCGCTTTTAATTTTTGTCTCTTGCGATCTTCTGTGCTTCACTTTCACTATAATTTTATTTCTAGCTCTCGCACGCGCTTGCTTACTTTTTTCTAATTTTCCCGTTCTTATCAATAAACTATGTACATATGAGCAGCTGGAGTCACCTCATGACCGGTATATTAATAATATAATACCGGGAAGTGATTTTAAAGTGAGCCTTGCTCTCATTACATCAGATCGTTAATTATTTTTTATGTGTACATTAAATCTTACCCTCTTTGAACCAACAATAGCAATAAATATGAAAGTAGGTTTAAAGGCTAAAATAACTGAATATCATATGCAATATGAATTATTTGATAAAAAATACACGACATGCGATTCCTCATAGAATTATACATAGTAACCTTTTTAAGTAAATCCTTCACTTAAATAAATAAATCTTTAAAGTGTAAAAGTCATCTCAGAATATATTAGAATAAATAAATAAAATTATATATCTATATATTAAATAAATGAATAAATATATAATTCTGTTTATAATAATACATATAGATAATCTTGGCTAGTTAATAGTTTCCAAAGAACTAAAGTAAAATGTTAATCTCACAAGATATTTTACTTCAAAGATTATGAAATTGCATACTAAAATGAACGGACTTTAATATTGAAAATATTTTACTTTGTTCCTTTACATTATCAGCTGCTTCTATTACATCTATTAATCTGATTCATAATAATTTTTTAATTAGACTTAATTTAATTTCGGTTTTTTGCTAATTTATTTATAATTTATTAAGATGAAATTAGCTAAAATAATGTGGTTTTTATTTAGATTCTTATATAATGGACTTATACTTTTAATATGCTATTCCAATGTTCTATTTTAAATAATTCACATTATTAATCTTTATTTAAATAAAGTCAGTATTTTTTATGAAATATTTGTCAACGAATACTTTTATAGATTTTTATTTATTTATTATAAAATTAAGTAGTTACCTCGTGTAGTTCATAAATTTAATATTTATTTTTATGTAAATATCATTATTTTTATTGCATGTAAACTGATCTATAAATATATAAACACAAGCATCTATAGATAGTAAATAATAGTCTTGTAAATTTAAAATTTCAAAGCGATAATTCAAGATTTGTGCATTAAATTGTAAACTAACTTAATATACCTTATACATATATTTATTATAAATATAACTACATTTTAAACAATTCAAATGCTATGAATCGTGGTTAAAATATAAAAAATGTAATCATTTTTTACATGAATGTTAAAACTACATCTTAATACATATAATTAAATTTGTAAGTAGTACATTCTTATGTTTCCATTAATTTTTTTTTTTTTAAATTTTTTATACTCGTATTATTGCAGTTATAGATATTTACTTTCTTGTATGATCAACTTCTATTTTTAGAGTACACATATGTGAAATTTCTACTTTAAGAAATTAAGAAATAATAAAAATATATGTAATACTTCATTATAATATTTATTGCTAATTTTATATTTACTTCTTTTATTTGAATTAATAAAGAAGGAAATACAATTCATAAAATTAGTTAAAAATTATTGAAATATTATATTTATTATTTACTTTTATCGAGTTATTAAATTGCATAAAATACACTGTGTCAATCACCGTGTTAATCTGCTGAAATTTTATTTTACACTTACAAATATTATTCTTTACTTTTCTATCATCGTACATCATCTCTTGTATATGTACCATCTCCACCTCTTGAATATGTTGCTTGGATACAAATAATTTTATATTTTTTATTTTTCTTTTCTCTTTAACTATTTTATCATTCGATAAGATTAAGATTTGTTTCTTGGCAGAAAAAGACTAACTTCGCGTTAAATACTGTATTTGCCTCATTTACAAAAAATTATTCTTTTTGTAAAAAAGTAAAATTTCACCGAAACATTATTAATGTGTAATATACGTCATCAATTTTCCAAATCGCTAAATTTTATTCGAATGATCATGAGTTTTGAGTAGTGAAAATTAACTTTTCCAAATATCTCCGTTGATTAGTAATTTTCTGAGAGATGATAATTTTATACGAAAATCTAAATTTTTCTCAACTTTAAAATAAACAATAATATTAAATGCTATTTCTTTTTTCGACTCGATTTACAATATTCTTATTAATTCACAATTTATAATTTCATTTAAACCTTATTGATATGATTTTATATTGTATTTAAAATTTCTTAATATCTTATGTTATTTAAAAAATTATTTTCTTCTCCTTTGGTAAATTCAATAGTTCATTAATTTCCAAAACTCTCAGGTGTATGTGCATAAAATTTAAAGTAAGTAATTGAACTCTGATCATTGTAACCAAAAATGTAAAAGTTTGGAACTTGTACAAGTTTCATTTTTCCGTTGCAATCGAAGCACTGGATAATTATAATATTTGAATTTAATTAAATCAAATAATTAATATTTATATTATATTTTAATATATTTTTAATAATTTTTTATATTTAGATATGAATTTTATTATTTTATACAGGTTTCTTAACTGCAATGCGACAAGAAGTGACTCGTATGCACAAAGGCTGGGCGTTAGATAATGTAACACTTCATAATGATGTTTTAAAGTTTACTGCGGATGAAATAAAAACTCCTCCAACAGTACGTTATTATTTTTTTTTATGACAGTGGTTTCTACTACTAAATTGATAAAAATATTTTCGAAAAAATAATATTTAAAAAATTTTTTTAAGGAGGGTGTTTATATCTATGGACTTTATTTAGAAGGTGCTGGATGGAATAGAAAACATAATAGACTTTGTGAATCGGCTAATAAAGTACTTTATGTTATTATGCCAGTAATACATATTTATGCTCTTTACAATACACCTGATAAGAATCCAAAATTATATAATGTAAGTTAGATGAATAATGTAATATTTTAAGACATATTAGTTATACCAAACATTATTTTAGTGTCCGGTATATACAAAACCAGCAAGAACTTATAATCATTTAGTAACTCCACTTTGGCTTCAAACTGATAAGCCTCCAGATTTTTGGGTGCTTCGTGGTGTTGCATTACTTTGTGATATAAAATAAGAAACTGTTATAAAGTTATATATGTTTTTTTTTAATAGTGTTAATTTGTTTTTTTTCATTGTTATATTTTCATAAAATTAACTGTTATAAAATATTTAAACAAAACTTTTTATGAACATATTTTATCAATCCATAATTTTAAAAGTTTTTAATGTTTTTTAAAAACTACAAATTTTTGTTAATGATTAGTGTAATTAAATTACGACTAAGGGAAATATACGCACATTCTGTTTATAAAATAAGATTGACTCTTTCACTTTATCTCTATAAATATATTTTTTATCTGTTCTATGAATAAATACGTTAACTAATTACGTGTTTTCGATAAGTTTTTGGAATAAATTGTATAGAGTAACATAATATATCAAGCACGAGACTTAATTATTATATTAAAAATTTAGAATATAAAATATACGTTGAATATTATATTCAATATAAAATATATTGAATTATATACGACTAAATTGCATCAATGCAAAGTGTACGTATGCGCAATAATAGATAGTATAAATCAAATCAGCAAAAATAAATTACAAAATTCTAATATATACAACTACATGACTTGTTTTAAGATTAAGGACATTAATATTTTTTTAATTCTTTGCCGTAATTTTATTTCTTTATCTGCGTTTTATTTTTTTCTTATTTTTCTTATCTTGTTTCAAATGTTTTTTAAATGTTTTCATTATTCAACAAGCATTTTCTGGATCTATGTCTCATTGGGTTAAGTCAGGTTGAAATATAAATATGTGTAGAAATTTTAAAAGAAATTAACTTTATTCGGATAAATACTTATATCATAAATATTTTTAATAATGCTTTTATAAATTGAATATCGAAAGCGTTGTCTATCAACGTTGCATTAAGCCTATTATGAACAACTGTACTATTATGTGTCATATAGAACTTTACATATTTTTATATATATTGGATATAACCACAAATATACATTACGTAAAGAATAATAATAATAATAGTACATGCAATATTGTCTTAGTTTATTTAGTTTCGCGATTACTGTAGCATTACTTGTAATTATTGTGTATATTATTATTATAGTTCATTTTTTCCAAGTGAGGCTGAATTTGAAAGTATTTGTATTTTTTAGATTTAAATTCAAAATTCATTATTAGCCTATAAAATTAGAAAATATGATTCAATAACAAAGATAAGTAATGAAATTAAATATAATTAGTAGTCAGTGACTATTAAATTAAAACAGAAGCTATGACATTTAATAAATATACTAATATTGCTAACAAATAGATTATTTCTAAATAATAGATTTTAAGGTTACTAAAATCGAAAAAGCAAATTTTATTGTAGGAAGATTACTTATAATAATCGAATTACTATATAAATTGTTAATTTTTGTTTATTTTTTTATTTATTATTGTTTATTTAATTGAATCCAATAAATACAATATTTATATAATACGTTGTTTCTTTCAATCATAATAAACAATAATTTTGCACATAACAATTACTTATAACTAATATGTTGTTATATACATCGATCGCTGTCTTGTAGGTTATTTGTTTTTTTTGTTTTTTATTGTTCTAATTAAGATTATTTGTTACAGAAGAACAAATTTTTTTATAAGGTTTTTGGCATTTTATTTATATACAGAAAATGGGTAATATAAGAAAACTACATTCGACTTCTTTATGATTTTTATGTATATGTGTGTGAGTGTCGAAGAGGAAAAGGGAATATTGAAATAAATATGGGAAATTGGAAATTTATATGTGTTTACATATGAATATATTCAATTATTAAAATATTAATTGTTTAGTGATTTCTTACATAGCGCTTTAATTTTTGTGTTTTATTTTTATTTGCGTAATTAAATATTAATTTTTGTCTGATTATATGTCTATTTACTTAGGAAATTTCTTTTTTATTTATATAATTATTATTAAATAATTAAGTTAGCCATCAATATTTTTCGTGTTTTCTTTTTTGTTTGTTTGTTTATCTCTTTGTGATTTTTTTGTGATATATCCATATTTTATCTCCATAGTTGATTGCTTTCCGCATTTAAATTTGATTCGTAAATTATTTTTATATGAAATCCTTTTCTATTAATATGATATATAATTGGAATGTTATTTTTATCTTGTAGGTATTATTTATTATATAGAAATGTCAATGTTTCTGGAGAAATAAAATCTGTTTTTAAATATTTTGAGAAATATTTTCGGTTTGGGTATAAGGTATTGGAAATTAAACTATTTTCTTTTATGTGGTGTAATTTTGCTCATGATTCCTATTTAATTTTAATATATGGCAATCTAGTCTTTGTAGATTTACCTTGTTGTATAATATTTTGTTTTTTACATATTTTTTATAAAAGCTTACTTCGGTTTTGTAGAAACCAAGACAAGCTCTTATACATTTTCTTTAGAAAATTCTTATTTTTTCCATTTGGTGTACTGATATATTATATCAGATGGGAAAACCGTATGTTAGAATTGGTCTGATAAATCCTTGGTAATATAATACTTTTATTCTAACGTTTTAAGTGATTTGATAAAATAATTTTTTGAATCGCTAAAATGAAGTTTTTGCTTTTTGTAGCTAAATTTTTATGTGATAATTATATTTTAATTTTATGTCTAAATGTAATCCTAATTATCTGACTAATTGTTTGTGAAGAATTGCCAGTTTCTTTTTGAAACTGTCCGATATTTGAAAATTTTTACAAATTTTTCTTTTTGAAATACTTATTTGGGATAAATTATTTTGAAATAATATAGTTTGCATTTATTTATATTCATTTTTAATTTCCATGAGTTTTGATAATTATTTATTTTATTGAACGAATCTTGTAATTGTGATTCCAATTGTTTGGTATTTTTCCTAGAAACATAAATTATTAAATTTTCTGCAAATGATATCGATCGTTATTGTAATGATTTGTTAAGATCGAATAAATGATGAATATCACTATTGTATATATTCAAAAGTGTCGGAGAATTTACTGTGTCTTGTTGTAAACCATTTTTTACTGTGAATTCTAGGGTTGATTCGTTGTTTCTTTCTATTGAATTAAATGACTTATCTATGATCATGTTTTATATTAATTTTATTAGATATTTAGGAAATTTCTTTTATTAATTTATAAATTATGCCTAAGGTCTGTGGTGTCGAATGATTTTTCTATGTCGATTAGGCAAGCTGCTATTCTTTGGTTATCGTTTAGTGCCAAGCATATATTCGATATTAATTTATTAATTGCATGTATTGCCGAATGTTTATATTTAAATCCGAATTGGTTTTCTGGTATTATGTTATTTTTATTAGAGTATTTTATTAAGGTTTGATTAATTATTTTTTCATATATTTTACCTATGTTTGGTACACGGGTTATAGATCGAAAATTGGATAGCGTCGTATTGTTTTTATTTTTCTTCTGGATTGATAATATTTTTGCTTTTTTCCATTTCTTTGGAAAGTACATATTATTTAATGGATTGTTAAATATTATTGTTGTTTAATTTGTTAAAAATATTATTTATCTGAGTGTCACTAATAAAGTAATCAATTTCTTTATCTGCTTGTTTTTATTATGCACTGTGTCTTCTATTGAGAAATCTGTTATTGTAATATTTTGTGTTATATCATTTTATATTTCTTCTTTTAATTTATTAGTTTCTTACACGATTATGTTATTGAGTCTCGGTTTAGTAAATGTAATATTTTGTTTGTGTACTTCAGAATAATGTAATCCTAATAAATTGAGTTTATCTCTGGTGTTCGTTATTATATAGTTGTTACTGTTATCTTTATTTATATTTGTTATGTCTATTTCTGCTTGGCTTTATGTTGTGATATCTTTGTACGGTATTGTTAATAGAGGCATATTCATATCTTCTTTTGTTTTAAAAATTTTATTAATTTTGAGGGACATTGTTGGAACTTTTTTGGGATGTTTTTTATTTTGTTTCTCTAGAAATCGATTAGGTATAAATCTATATATGATTGTTCATTGGGCTAAAACGGGTGTTCCGAACTGTATAGTTTTGTTTTATATATTATGTCATGGCTGTTTAACCAATTTTTTGCAAAAGTACCTATTGTATTATTTGTATTATTTTCCCAGTCTAAATGTTTTGTATTAAAATCACGTGCTATTATTTAATAGTTTTCTCTATTTTCGAGATTTTGATTTTGGAATAGTTTTTTAAATTCTGCATGAAATTTATTTCCTTTATTTCGCGTGTGGAGATATTATAAACAGACTATTTTTATTTCATTTGCAGCACTTATTATTGTTGTTTCTAGAATATTAAAGTTAATTATTTCATTATTGGAAATTATAATATACTTGTATTTATTTTGTATTAATATGGCTGAAAATTCTATTTTATGTGTTTTATTTAGTTTCGTTTCTGATACTAATATTATGTCTGGATTTTGTTTCTCTATGACGTTTAATAAGTTTTATCTTTTTTGGTTTGATATTAATGATTTAATGTTTACAGATATAATGTTAATTATTTCTAATGTTTTTTTTATCAGAGTTATCAATATATTTTTTTCTATGATTGTGTAATGTCATGTTGTGCACTTTTATATTTAAAAATCTATTAATGAAAATATTGTTAAAAAGTTGAATTTTTTTGAGCTTTTTTAATTTTTTATTTAATCTTTAATCATTTATTTGTAATTGTTGTTGAATTTGAGTATTATTTACATTTTCTTTTAAATCTTGTATTGTTTGCATTATATTATTGAATATTTGGCTATTATCATTGTTTATGTGTGTGTGTTTGTGTATGTCGATTGAGTAATATTTTGTTGTTGTTTGATTGTTTGTTATTTCACATTTTTGTCATATCTATTTAAAATATTAAAGGTATTACTCTTGGCTATTTCATTAACTCTATTCATTTTTTTGTTTCTTTTTTTTTGTTTCATAATTTTTTGCTTCTATTTTATTTTTATTTTTTTACATTTTTAAAACTTTTACAATTTGCACAGTATAAATTGTTATTATCAATTTTGTTATCTTTATTGATTTTATATTAACGGTGTTTATGCTGGTTTTACACATCTTTATTGCATATTGCAATTATGTCACGTATGATCTAGTAGTTGGTAATTGTGGCATTATATATTTTTTAAAATTTTTTTTTCCCAAAATATTTTGTGATAGTATAAATATTTTACACTCTGTAATTTATTTATATTACTATTTGATGAAATTTGGACTACATAAATAGGGAGTAATATATTATTTTTTATTGAATTTTGTGTAATGAAATGCGATACTTTAATAAAGTAAATTTTGGTTGTTTGTACATTATTTTGTTCTAATACTTCTATTTCTGTGAAATTTTTGTTTAATTCTTTTAATAGATATGTGTTTTTTTTCGCTTTCCGTATAAATGTATAATAATTTGTATTCGTGCTTTTTAATAATTTTATGGTGTTATTAGAGTCATCGATTGTTTTTTTATATAATATATGTTTATTATTGTGTATGTTTTATTTATTAATGTTTAATATTTGTGTTTGTCTGTATTAGTTTTATTGTGTCTTTTGATTCTTGGTATATTATGTTTATGGGTGAAGGTTTGTTATTGCTTTGCTTATCATTTTTCATCTCGCAGATGTCGAAAAACTTTTTTTGTCCTTCATACGTAATATTTTTATCGACTATAATAATAACTATTTGAAAATATATATGTGCAACATATAAGAAATACTATACGTTTATAGCAAATATACATTTATATCAATTAATTTAATAAGTTTGTTTATCTTTAATATACAAATAATTTTTTTTATTTACCATAAAAATTTGTTATCAAATATAAATAAATGTTTTAATCTTTTATTATGAGTAGAAATTCAATAGGGTGAGTTTAAACTAACCTCGTTAAAACTATTTGAAAAAAGTTGAACCCTGCTATAAAAGAAGCGAGCCGGGTTAAAGATTGCTTTCCTGATCCACCAACACCAACCAACATTGCGTTTCCTCTTGCTACTCCAAGAATTCTAGCTATTCGTATTAAATGGACCAAAGCATCGTGAAACAATACTAAATCAAGGTGTATTCCTCGTATATACTCATTAAACTGTTCCATAAATGCTTTCACTTTTTCAATAACAATATCATAACTGTAAAAATATAATAATTAAAATAAAATTTATGAAAAATTAGTTTTGTTCAAATACATTTATCTGTTAAGTCAATGTTATTACTTCGTATTAAAAACAATATATTGTAACATGAAAATATTTATATTTTTTTTCTATATATACATAATGAATAATATTTTATATAAATATATGATTACTTAAAATCTAATTTAGTTTGTTGGAATTCATTCTTACGAATAAAAATTTATACATATATATATATATATATATAGACAAAAATATAAATATATTTAAAAATATACATCATCGTTATACTTTGGGATCTCTTCATAAATTTTTGGTGCTTCAAATATAAAATCGTCCGGTTCATCACCAGTAGGTTCAGGAGGTTCACGTAAGAAATTCACAAAATATGTTTCTGTTGGATCATAATGTTTAAAATCTGCACCAAGTAATTCTTGTGCAGTACGACGCAGCACATTTTTAAACCAATTTTTGTCAGAAAATTCAATAAACCTTTAATCCAAATTTAAATATATTATAATGATTAAAACTAATATGATTAATATTCTTATTAAATATACTATATAGTGTAAATTTATCAAAATTTAATAAAATCATATTAATAAAATTCAATTAAAAATAACCTATCTGAAATAACTCTCGTGCATTCGTGTTCCCAAAGTTTTAATAATATTTTGATAGAATCACATTCAGCTCTTTCGATTCTTAATATTCCTTCCCATATTCGCGATAAATCTCGTAAATTAAAAACGTAATGAAATTTTGCTGGAGTTGGTAAAATTTTTATTTTCGTTTGTTGCCATATAGATCTTGTTAAAGGGATTAATTTTGGAAGGAATTCTACAATAAATGCAGGAAATCTTTCAGGACAAAAATAACCTTCTCCAATGGTTTCTATATAAACATAAAATTATATAATTAATATTTTAATATAAATATAATCGTCATAATATATAATGAAAGATTATTACCAACATTTTTTTAATACAAACTTGAATTTATTTAATAAATGCAAATTAAATAATAAACTGTAAATCAAAAATTTACTAAATCAACTTATTTAAAGCATTTAAATACTTACTAAAAATTGTATCCATTGATTTACTTGAAGGTAAAGTACAATTAAATATGTTAAATTGTCTTTTTAATCTCGGAGGTATATCATTTCTTCCACCTCCAGGATGAATCATTGCAGCAAGCAATATTAAATCTTGTAAAATTATAAAATCACCTGGTTTCTCTAGAGAATAAAAGCCTTTATATTCCATAATTTGTCGCACAATTTCATTAGTAACTTGATCACCCCATTCATTTATTACGGGCATGCTTATATCATCAATAAATATGCTCATTTTTCTACCATTCGGAGGACCATAAGTATTTCCTACACGCTTTTCCACGTAACTTTCAAAAATTCGCTATTGCAAGTAACGATTAATTATAAAACTTTATTTATAATTTTCTGCATTTCTTAATATATATTTAAATATAATTATATATAGAATCAATACAAAATTATAATTAAAAATGAGAACTTTAATTTCTCACTTGAAAATTATATAATATTTTAATCAATTAGTTAAACTATCATATTAAATATTTTTGTGAAAATTTTTTAAAATTATTTTTTTAATATTTTAATCATCTCAAAATTAATAAAAAAAAGTATATTTACTTGAACCATATTGGGGGTAGAAGCAGAAGAAAAATTAAATGATTTATTCAAATGAACTTCCGGATCATGACGAGACATAAAACTTTTTATCATAACTGTTTTTGCAGTACCCTGTTCACCTGTATAGTATTAAATAATATTATACGTAATAATAAATTTATATTATTCAGTAATATTATGAATAATTTTATAGTTCTAAAAAATATTTAATATTTTCTGTATAATTATTATTTTGAAAATAAGTACCAATTAATAGTACAGCTTTTTCTTGATTTGCAATTAAATTAATCAAATATAACATTCTAGTATTATCAACATTTGGAACTAAAATTGTATAAAAATCTAATATGGAATCTGCAGGATATTTAAAAGTAATAACTCTTTCATTCCAATGTATCCAATCGCCTGATTTTGAAACAAGAAACTCAAATATTGTTTCATCACTCTATAACAATATTTGTGTTAAAAATAGAAACATATGTTAAATAAAGTATAGTTATAATAATGTACATTATTAATTTGAATACTAACTCGGCATTTTGGCCAATTACACTTTGAAGGATGTTCTATTAAATATTCTTGAAATGTCATACGTCCGTCAAGTTCGAGAACTGCACCAAGACTCCACATCATAGAAAATAAAAAAAATTTTTCCAAATGAACCTCTGATAACGTATCTAAAAATAAAATATTAAATCATCAAAATTAAAAATATGTTTAAAATCATACAAAATATATATATATATTACCATTCGCTTCATCACTTAAAAACAATCCTTGCAAAATATCAATACTTTGTCTTATATACATTGATTCGAGAAGAGCCATTTTCTTTATAAGTTTAGATTGAACATAATTATATGCATCATCATAAATTCTATTAAATAATTCTCGTAAGATTTGTGCTTCATTATTTTTTACACTTTTAAGCCACGCCTGAAGATAAATAGAAAAAATTCATATATTTTACATAATTTTAATAAAAATTTAATAACAAATATTACATGAAAAATAGAAATTTTTAGTATATTGATTTAAATTAATGAAATATATATTAAAAATTTAATTTTAATAGATATAATATTTTAAAAATTTATAACAGTACTTTTAAAAACGTTTTCTCATAGTTTAATTTACTGAATTTAAAGAAATTTTTGAACGTCTATTAATCTAACAAGAAAAAATATTATAGAATTTTTAATTTTAGTTAAATTTATTTTTCGTTAAAATAATAAATTGTTATCTTAAAGTAATTAATTATAATAAATTTTTTTAGACAATTTATGAAAAAATTTTCTATTCTGATTACATGTTATTAAAAATAATATTAATATATTCAAAACAAAAAAACTTATATATTCTTATAAATCATTGTTCTTACCTCAAGAATAGGCTTCCATTTTAATACAGAAGAACTAAAAAAGACCATACCCATACGCGATATAGTTGCAGGTGAAGCATTATCGACATTATCAGGTTCAAATACGAGTTTACAGTTTGATGCCATTACCATACGATCACCGTTAGCTAAGGTAAGTGTTTTATTGTCATCCAAAACAGAATTCAAATTTTCTATCCATACAGCATCAACTGGACCATCTAAAACAATCCATAAATAATCAGTTTTCTTTATTAATGTAGATCTTCGCCATAATGTTGAAAAAATTCCATCTGTCCAATCATTTGTTGCTGCATCGAGTCGACCAAACATTTCTGGTGCAGTTATTGACTAAAAAGATATGTTTATAAATTTTTAAAACTCTATTTTAAATGCACTGATGTATAAAATACAATCAAACCTTAGGATTCATACGAATTTCTTTATGCGGTTTTCCTAATTCAGTAAGTGCTCTCATAAGAGTCCAAATACAGCGTGTTTTTCCAGAACCAGTGGGTCCCAAAACCATTAAACCATGTCGAACAAGAGAAGTTTCATATAACTGAATCAAAAATTAAAATCCAAAACTTAAGAAAGTGTTTTTTAAATTATTCTGTAAAATTTCTCGAATTTAAGTAAATTTATAATTGAAAAAAAATTTTATGTTTTCTAATATTATTATTATAAATTTTAATTTTGAAAAAAGTATACTTGAATTATTTTTAAATTCCATTCAGGATGATTTATAAGTCCAAGAGCTTGAGCAGCATTCGAAATAGCTTTTTGTAAATCCTTGTAAGTTTGAGTTATTAGTTTAATACCCGGAAACATATCATCAATAAGTGAAAGAAATAGAGGCTCGTCTTCATCAACTAGTTTTGACAGATTCATATCTCTAACAAATTGAAAGTAAATTTTATTATTTAATGTCGAATAAAAGTAAATTTCAATTGTATATATTATTCATTTTATTTTTTCAATTTTATTTTGTAGTAAATAAATAAAAATAAATCAATATTCTATATTATATTTAAAAATATTTATTAATGCATAGATTTTATCTTATATCAAAATTTACCTTAAAACTCTCATTAAAGTTGTTTCTTCAGATTCTTCAGGGTGAGCTCGTTTTTGAGCACCAAGTGTTCTTAAACAAGATAAGATATTTCTTAGACCAAAGTCATAATGAACTTGTTTACTTAACTGTTCTTCACAAAGCTTATAAAGAGTAAAAAACTTTCGAGACAAAAGTATATTTTCTTTAAAACCACACGCTGCTAACTTTACACGCATAATTATCTATTAGGAAAAATTATTACAATTAGTTAACTATTTATAAATACTTAAGACTGATATTTACTTGTCTATCTGGCACCATCATAGCTACACTACGAAACATAATTTTTAAATTTTCGGGCAATTCCTGTCGACCAGCATAGCCAGGATTCATGGTAATAAATAAACCAAATTCATAATCAATAGAATAAGTTTCACCATCACTGAATTAAAATAAAATAAATTGGTATTATTTTAATACTATATAGATTACGCTATAAAAAAAGTATAATTTATAATTACAGATTACAAGATAAAAAATAATAGTGATGTTTTAATGACTTAATATGAAATTTATTAAATACTAAGTTTGAATTGTGGCTTCAAATTATTTAAAATTTTCATTAAAAAAATAAGAAGTAAGAATTTATACAAGTATAATTTTTTATTGAAATTTATGAGTCTTTATACCTGAATAAGAAATTAGGTCTTTTATCTTTCCTAGCATTCAAAATGATTGCTATCTGTTGAGCTGCAACAGAAAGAACAGGTAAATCAATGCGATTAAATTCATCAAAGCATCCCCAAGTTCCAGATTGCGCTAAGCCCTATATAAAAATAAATAATTATTATTTATATAATATATATATTTTTTTTTTATAAGTATAATATATTTTGAAACCTTGAAAATTCTTCCTAATCCTCGAAAATCCATTTGATCAGAACAATTAAATACAACCACATATTTTCCTAATGCTTTTCCCATATCCTTTACAGTTTCTGTTTTCCCTGTACCAGCAGGTCCAGCAGGAGCACCGCCAAAATTCATTCCTAAAATAATAAAAAAATTTAGAATATTTAAGTTTTAATAAATATTTCTACATATGCATAAACAAGTGTTTAATTTAAATGAATAACGTGCCAACTGCTTGTGCTAATGTTATGTAACATCTATCAGTTAAAGGAGTAACAACAAGACGATCTGTACATCCTAAGAATTCATTTTGATAAAATATAGTGACATCAGTAATTTTTATAGGGACACTTTCCAATTCTTCATCATAATAAAAGCGTGCTTGTTTTAACCATTCAAAATCATTTATGTTTTTTATTCTAATTCGGCATAATTCATCAAAAATATCTCTAAAAATTATGAATGAATATATTAATCAAAATTATTAATAATATTTAAAACTAAAATAAAATTAATTACCTTTGATGAACATGAATAGTAATTAAAGCTTCATATTTTAGTCTCTCATACTGTGTTAAATCTTTTACCGTAACTTCAATAAGTCGATTTAAAAGATCAAGAAACCACTGATTTGTCTTTTTCATTATACTTCTATCTTTTGTAGAACCTTTAATTGCTATTTCCGATTGAGTTGTCCACAAAACTTGCATTGCTAATAAACCAACCTAAAAATAAATAAATTTCATAATTTGAATTTTGAACGAATTATAAATATAATTTTTATTATTATCCATTCATTAAAATCTAAAATATATATTTTGATTATATAGAATCTTACTTGTAGTACAGAATTATCGATCAATGCTAACAAATCTGTATCTGGATTCACTAAAGTTTGTAATCCCTGAGCAATTACAGCTCCAAGAGATTGACAATGCATTTTTAATAAAGAATTTAACCAGTTTTCAACACTCCCAGTACAAGTTACGGGTTTTTCAAGAACAATCTTTTCTTGTTCGCGTGAATATATTGCCAAAATTTTATCATATTCTTTTTCAGAAAAATCCAACTATAAAAAATTTGCATTTCAAAATAATTTTAATGTACAAATTGATAATGCATTCATAAATAAATGGATAAATTTATGTTTATAATGTAAAATAACTTAAAATTATATACAAACTGTAGCTATATTATCGAAAAATCCATCCAAGTAGTTAATAATTGTATGAGAATCTGCTGCTTGGCCTAGTATTTCTAATAAAGTTGGATCAGATATAAAACAAAATCTTGGAAATATTACTCTTTTAGTTTCAAGATATCTGTTGATATTAAAAATATCTGTTGAGCAATTTTTTACCGCTTTAATAAAGTTTGTAATTTTTGTGTATTTATAAATACCCGCTAAGTGACTTCTGACAAGATTCGAGTTGTTCTAACAAATGTGGAAGAAACTGACCCATGGTTTCATCACCTGTACAAGTCTCCACGGCATTTACTTTTTCACGAGCACGATACATTAATTTCGTCCATGATTTATCGATAGCCTATAATTATATACCCAAAGAAAATTAGAATTCTCATAATGAAATATTTCATAAATTTATAAAATTTAAAAACATGATACGTTAAATCTTTTTGCTTCGGCTGGTAATTGTTTTGAAATATCGCCACCAATAAACACGGCCTCAAGATATGCCCACAGATTTTGTACAATCAGCCACTTCGCCAATATTTCTGATGTATTATTCAATTTATATTGCCAAATTTGAATATCTTTTTTAAATGGTGCATTATATCTAAACAAATTATAATATACATAATTAAGAAATTAAAAAAATAAAAATAAGAGTTTATTTAAAATCATATCAACAAAATCATTAGCAAGTATTAGTAAATTCTGAAAGTAAAAACACCTAACAAGAAAGCGTTAGTATATTATACATTACTCTCACTAGTATGAGAGAGAACTCTAAATTACTAATAAAATATTAAAAGACACTATTAAAATTTTTATAAATGCATAAAATTCATCAAATATATACTACTGATATAACAAAATGAAAAAATGAGAATATTATAATAAGATAAAATAGTAGGTTTATTGTATTTGTATAATAGTACTAAGATGAAAAATATAAAGGTAAGATTAAATCGTAATCTATAAATAAAATCTCGACTCTGAGAAACGGTCTCTTTTTGTAAACCCAAATACTTATATACAGCAGCATATCAGCAAATATCATCTACTATTTAAAGAAAAGTTCTAAAAACAAGTAAAAAGCTTTCATATCAACATGTTTAATAATATATGCATCGCATCACATACGATTATCGCCAGTTTTAATAGAACAGCCAGTAAAATCCGAGAATTCTGACTCATAATTAAGTTTTCTGAATGCACATATATATCGTTATATTTAAAACTAGTTTTAATTGTTAAATTCAAAGAAAGTATTAATATACCGATTAGCTAATAATGAACTTATGATCATCAAACTATCTTCTAACTCAGAAATAATTTCTTGAACTTCTATTCCTTTCAACAAAAGTTCACCTCTTTGTTTAAAATTAGCAAATTCCAAATTAACTATAGACCAATCAACAATGACTTGTTTAAGTTTACTTTCAATATCCTTTTCTTTAATTGCACTTATACAAATATCCTATAATATTAAAATTATTATATAAATCGTAAAATATTATATTTATATACATATATATAATTAATATTAGTCATTACTTTTTAAAGTATGTACGACAAAATGTACATCATAAAAACTATACCTCGACATCATCTTTGTATTCCAATAAAGGAGCTTCCATAACAGTGGCTAAATTAAAAGTTTCCGACTCAATATCAAACGTATATTGGCACAATTCTGACATTCTTTCCCAATGTCGATCTTTCATCGCTTTATTAGCCATGAGTTCCAATAATGGACAAGTTTCATTAAAATCATCTATCTTTTTCTTTAGTTCAATATATGCAGGCCATTCTCTTAATGCTTTCGGTAATCTTCGACATCTGAAATATTAGAATAGGTATGAAAATAATCTGTTGGTTTAATTACAAAAAATCCTGTAATATTTATTTAATATATTTGAAAACATACCTATTCTGAAAATCTGTGAGTTCTGCGATAATTACGTCTGTATCAATTTCAGACCAAGGTATTTCGTAATAACCATCTACAGATCGCATAACTTGTAAATATAGTGAATACAACTTTTGCAATAGATTCAATTCTTTCTTTCGTTTGTGTAATATTGGATAATCAGTACTTTCAAGACCAAATAAACTTTCTCCACTAGTGTACGTCTCAAATCTTTCCGACAAATCGTCAAACCATGCTTGAAATAATAGTACTCTAAAAATTTATTAAAAACATCTGTATAATCTATCATTAATCAAATTTATCTGCTAACTGTTTTTAATTGTTTACTTAGCTTTAATAAAAAATAATTAGAATTTTAAAACATAATTATATGTTACAAACATTACATTATATCAATAATATAAATCACTATATATAGAATAAAACTATCCTAAAATTATCTATTTAATTTTTTCATGTCATATTTTTCATTATAAATTTGAGGAAAATCATTGTACTCTGGTTTCATTAAGCATTCAACTGATGATTCAAAAAATTAAACATAAAATAAACAATAATTAACTACCTACGATTTCAAACACTCGAACTTACGTTTTCTAAGTAATAAAATAATTTCAATTAAAAAATTTATTTTGTAGAAATGTATAGTAATTAGAAATACGGTATTTATTTATTTCAGTAAGTCCTTTTTATAACAGTTATCAGAGAATATATCGATAAAACATTTATTATAGTGTATTTTTAACTTTTTTTTTAATGATTATTAATTATCTTATACATTTTTAAAATCATAATCTATAAATTACTTTAACAATTATGAATATTTGTCATAATTAAAGAAATTCAATCTGATACAATGCAATTTAAAATGATTTCATGTGAAAAATATAGCACAAAAATATAACACATTTCAAATTTATGAAATATTTATATTTATTTATATATTAAAAATACTTTCGAAATATTTTCAAATCAAATTTATTAACTTAAAAATATCAAAATTCCAATCATATATTTTTTAATAATTATATTAAACATTATTTCATCTTAAATTATTTATATAAAACAATTCTAAGCTTTATTTTTAAAAGCTTAAAAAGTTTGAAAATAAATTCTTTACAAAATCTTATAAACGAAATTAATTTTAAATATATTTATGAATAATTATTCAAATATCATTCTAATTATTTTATAAAATAAATTGTCAAATATTTTTTTATTTTGAATAACAAAGTAAAGTCTATAAATATCTATTATTTTATTTGAATGATTTATATTTAATTAAAATTAAATAAACCGATATTAAAATTTTTTAATTTTTTATTCGGATTTATAAATATTAAAAAACTTCTAATTATAATAAATTTACCTTTCACTAGCTTCTTTTGCTGAGATTCCTACGATCATTGGTCCTTTTATATCAAAATCTCTATCGAATTCATCAACTTCTCTTTTAAGAGCTGCAATTCCATTAACAAGTTCATCCTTTAACGGTTCCTGCATTTCACATATTTTATCTTGAACCTCTTTTGCTAATCGAAGCATACTAATAAAATTATATCGAAAACTATCTACAATATCTTGCTCTTCCTTAGAAATTTCGATATTAAATGTTGCCATGAGTGTATAAATTTCTTCAGTATGTTCTAGCTCTTTATCCATTGATATATTATCTTCCCGAACTTCTGCAAGACATTTCATAGCAACCCGGACATCCTCTAAATCCTTAACAGTTCGTAGCAATGGCTTATTTTTATTAACGATATACTCTGAAATCTTTTTTAATTTTTCTTTATAAATACTAGACAATACTAAGCCTAATGTTGTTTTCCATGACTTTGCTTCAACCATAAAAGCTAATTTTAATTTTTCTGCAATCAAAAAATATTTTAATTCTGAAATATTAAACTTTATTGTGTTACATAATTACCCATATTAATACGAAGAGATCCTATAATATAATACTCGGGAAGATTATTTATTTCCAAAAAGAGTTCTTCGTATTCGATTAATTTTTCTCTAATTTTATATGACTCTGGCTTTAATTCCAAAAATTCTTTGATTTGATCAATTTTATTTTCCGTCCATAGATATGAATATCGCATATATATCTAAAAATAATACATACCTTTAAAAATATATAATTACATAATATTTTTTTAAAAATATATATTATTGACTAAAATGTATCACATTTCCAACTTTGGAGATATCATCCTTTAAAACAAACATAGCTCCTTGCAAACTCATTGAAATACGAAGTACTTCTTTATGATCAGTAATATACTCATAATAATTCGATAACTGTTGACCTAATATAGTTAAAAATAAATTATATTTATTCTAGATTTTTTAAATAATTATTCATTATAATATTTATATATAAATATGTTTTTTACAATCAGTTTCAGCTTTCTTGTCATAGGTTTGTCCCCACATTATTACATATTTATGAACTTCAAATAAACTATTCATAACATGATTAAAATGATTTTGCAATTCATCGAGAGATGGAACAATTACAATATTTGGAATTTGAAGTATAAAGTCTGTTTGCATCAAAGGCTTTTCTTCTTCTAACATCGAAACTTTCTTAAATAGAATACTGAGAAAAATTATAATTATATTTAATCTCAGTTATATTTCCTCATCAAAGAAATAAGCTAATACACAGAAGCTATACAGTTAACAAATAATTAAAAATTTGATGTATTAAAATTGAATATTATTTTTAAAATACTCTAAAAATTAAAAGTAAAAATCTAAAAAATTTACTACTTTAATAATAAACAATATTTTAATAAAAATAAGTTATGATATCAAATATAAATTTAAAATTAAAATCTTTTATAATATAAAATTATAGTATAAGACGATAATGTACTAAAATTCTAATTTAGTTCAAAAATTTATTTATAATTATAATAAAATTTTGAATGTGGTTAAAGTATGTAAATATACAAAAAATATAAATATTGATGCATCCTTGTAAATATAATTTATTACCTTGATGAACCAACCATTTTTTTCACCATTTCTAATGTTTTTCTTGTACATTTTACTAAAGCATCCATAAGCTTTTGATTAAAGTAAGCAAATAATTCCATACAATCATTATGTAAATGCTTAACATTAACTTTAGTTGATTTTTCTATGATACCAAAACCTACCGAAAAATTACTTAGATTAATATTTTTTAATGTTTTACCTTGTATGAAACAATATAAATTTAAAAATAATTTACCAAGTTCAAATGTCCCTTCCATTAAATTCGTTTGAGAAGTAACAGCTTTGCTTACTTTTGATGGATCCAACCAATCATACTTAGTCTTGTCAATACTTGGATCTTTTATTAAATCAACAAATAAATTAATTATATCTTTCACAGCCTGCTCAGCTGTTGATGATTTTATACCAATCTCATATCCAACTTTAACAGTGAAATCAGTAACACCACTTGAAAATTTTTGAGGATACTCTGGATATTTTCCAAATTGAATTAATTTTGTATTTGCTATAGATTCAAATATTTCGTCAATTCTTGCTTCTTTCATATCTATAACTTTCTTTAAAAAAATTTGAGTACTTCTAATCATCGTTTTTATATTTTCACATGCATTGTCAATCATTAACGAAGTCCATGTTATAATAGATAGACATGGCTGAAAAGCAGCTTCGAGTTCAATAAGACAAGGTTTCATTAATTTTAAAAATAAAGGTGGAATTGATCTCCTTAAATTGTTATTTTTCTCTACTAAATCCTTTATTGTTTCAACGTGATATAATAATTTATGCTTGCAAAAAAATAAAATTTTTATAAAATCAGGTACATCCAATCCAAATTTTAACATATACTCCGATTCTCGAACTACTTCAATTATATAAGAATCAAAATTTACGACATATTTATTAGTTTGTGGATTTCTTATGAGTAACGGAGATGTTAATGCCAATCTTACCTTTAAATTTGTAATAATTTTAATAATTTGTTACAAAATTTGTAATAACATATATTTTCAATTTTAGATTATATTTAAACATTACTCACAACTTCAGTTGATTTATACCATGCATTATGATACAACATTTCGTAATGAATAAAAACTGCTACTAAAGCATTATACATCTTAATACATTTTTGCATTTTTTCATGTGCGATAACTCTAGGACGAGTTTTATATATATCCATTGGTATTTCTATTCGTTTCATAAGCTGTCGTATCCATAATATTCTACCTGATATTGGCGGAATATTTCTTGGTATGGGAGGGTTTGATCTATCTTCATTATATTTATCTCTAACTTCTCCAATTTCAGCCTCAAATGTTTTTGATAATTCTAAATATTTTCTATCTATCCAAAGTTCTTTAAAGTTAAGTTTCTGAAACCTTATAATTGTAAAAAGTATTAAAATTTATTTTATAGTATAAACACATTTTCTTTGAATTTTATAAAATGCCAACTATTTATTCAGCAGAAATCAAAATTTTATAAATATTATATTTTGCATAATGTAATAACGAAAAATTTTTATTCTAGGTTTATTTTATTTTGTTAATAAAAATATTTACAGACAATTTTTTTAATATTGTATCAATTTTTTTTAACTTATATAATAATTCAATATTTTAATATTTAATACAAAAACTAACAAAAATTAATACATACTTTAAAAATTATTTACCTATTTAACATTACTAAAGTTTGTTGAATATTTGGTAAATTTGATATAGACTGATAAAAAAATTTTCGAAGCTCAAGTTCTGTTTCTATAACATTCTTTTTATATTCATTGTAATCAGGATCAAAATCAGCTTTTCTGAAGTCTAGTGGATCGTATTTTTCAGAACTAATCTTTTCATAAAAAGAAGTAAACTTTTGAGCGAATATATCAATACCCTCAATAGTCGAACTGTGTAAAATTGAATAAGTTGTTGTAGTTTCTAAAATATCAATAAGCTGAAAATATCAAAGTTATAGTATGAAACAGTTTATATAAATTTTAAATTAAAAGGACCTTACTTTCTTTAATCTTATTTTAAATGTATTAAATTTTCCAAAAACGTGTACTTCAGAGACTTCAATAATTTTTTCATCTGAAGATTCTTTAATTTTTCGTCTCATTTCATTATAATATTCATAATATAATTCATTAAGTTTTATACAATCCTAAATAAATTTTTTAAAATTCATATAAACTTTTAGATAATTTATTCGTGATATCAAGTATTAGTTTAAATTATAAATAGCAAATATTTAAAATTAATTCTAAACATTTTTAAAATAAGAATATTATAAAAGTATTTTTTACCTTCATTTTAATTATCATTTTAGCATTCGGTACATCCCATATGGAAACTTGATTGTCACTTGTTAAATATGATTTACAAGATAAAATCATCTGATTTGTTATCTATTAGTAAATTATATAAAATTATATTATAAAAAATATCTGTTTTTTCTTTATATTCAAATATAAAGAAATTTTAATAAAAATAACCTTGACAAATACTGCAGTTACCATTCCCTTAGTATTAAAAAATCGAGAAGTTGTGAATATCATTTGTAGTACATACATTAATGAAGCCAAATAATCTCCAAGTTTTGTTGGATCAAGTCTATATAAAGAGTGGGTAAACTTGTCTAAGACATACAAATATTTGACATTATCTTGTGCTAATATTTCTACCGTTATTACGTGATCTTCTAATTTCTTCCATTTCTAAAACATGTATATTAAATTAATTTGACAAAGTTTTATTATTTAATACAATCTTGATCGTTATTATGCATTAATTTAAAATTATTTTATTTATTTTATTAAAATTTTCTTTGTTACTTTTAATAGTTTTGATTTGGAAAGAAGTAAATACTCTAAATGCGCTTGTATGTGTGATAATTTTATTTGTTCGTTTAACGAAGAAAATCGAGTAAGAATTTTTCTCCAGTATGCAAGTTCAGCTGATGGTCCTATTACTTCTGTTTCTCGTCGCAATTGTTGACTTTCAACTAATTCCTTGTAAAGAAAATCATAATTTCATAGATAAATTATATTTATACCTATTTTTATAAAATTGATTACTTACTTTTTCTATTAACTTCATCCATTCTCTTATTATATCTTCTACTTTTAGAAGAATATCGAAATTTGAAATATTTTGACTAATTAATTCAGTATTTGATAAAAATTTTGAATAAAATTCTTTGTCTATATCAAATGTAACTCTTTTTTCTAAATCATTTTTTATCGCTAGAAAAAATTTATCATTATTTTATTGCTATAATATTATATATATAATAAAACTTACTATTTATAAATATACAAAAATCACGAAATTGTAATATGTGTTTTTTTTCGCTTTCTGTATATATGTATAATAATTTGTATTCGTGCTTTTTAATAATTTTATGGTGTTATTAGAGTCATCGATTGTTTTTTTATATGATATATGTTTATTATTGTGTATGTTTTATTTATTAATGTTTAATATTTGTGTTTGTCTGGATTAGTTTTATTATGCCTTTTGATTCTTGGTATATTATGTTTATGAGTGAAGGTTTGTTAGTGTTTTGCTTATCATTTTTCATCTCGCAGATGTCAACTGATACTGGCGTGTTCGCTCGTATATCCTTTGAGGGTGTTCTTTTTTGTTGATATTATTGCCGTCGGCCGTTTCTCTTTTTTTTTCGATTTTTTTCTATTTTCATTTTTTTGTTATTCATGTATTATTGTGTAATTTGTTTCAGCGTCATCGATTTGTATATCTTATGTTTTTAAAATTCAGTATTTGTTTCTTACAATTGTATCATGTTCTTTTTCATCATTATTGTTATTATTATTGTTATTATTTTTATAGATACATCAATTATTTTTTTTAATTTATTAATTTCTTGTTTTAAATTTTCAATAATAGTTTCGTAGTAAGATGTTTTTTTTTTTCTTGAATCATTTCTATTTCTAGATTATTGTTTTTTAATGATTCTCTTTTTAGTATTTTTTTTATTTTATTAAAACAGAGTATATTTTAAAGAAAATGTTAGAAAATTTTTTATTCTATCAAGTTAATGACATTTCTTTAGTTGAATTTTATAATAAATGTTATTTATATATATTTACGAGTTTTATTTCATTTTTATTTCAATTTTAATTGATATAAACTTATGATTAATAGAAGATTAGAAAATCTTATTGAGATTTGTTCAAATTTCAATAAAATGGGAAATATTTTATTTGTTTAATACATTTCAAATTCATGTAAAAATTTGTTAATTACTGTTGACATCATAAAGCCCAGGGAGGTAAGAGCAGGTGAACGATGGCTTCGACTAGCGACAAGGTGAGAAAAACAACTGTAATCGACACACGGAATATCGCCCGGACTTGGCGGGCAACGGACAGCGGGTTACTTGCCTCCAGATTTCGAACATGTGGCACGGTGACGCCCGTAGCCCGTACAACTATCGTGATAAAGTAGTGAGAAATCCTTGCGGAAAACTCCGCGGCGGAACGCAATACTAGCGTCGTGCTTGTCGCCGCGTGGCCTTTCAAGGATTACGCGTGCCTTCTATGAAGGAGTCAATAAACGAGATGGAAAGTGGGAACCACTTCAAAGGGAGTTGGCAAGTAATCCAAACGGCAAGGAAGGCCGTGCTCCGATGAAGGACCGGGAAACGTTGACATTGGAACACGTGCCCTGCAGATGAACTAAGAGGTCAGGGCACCGGCAAGAGGGGCCCGTGTCCTGGTGAAGAACCAAACAAACAAACCATCAAAGACCATAAACAATAACAATAACAAAAGAAAATACGGTAAGACAAGGAGGGAACAAGGATATATATACGTGTGCACGCCGGGTCGTAGGAGCTTACGTGAGACACGATCCACGACGCCGAGTCGACGAGTATCACACCTCATAGCGACTATACGATTAACTACCATTTTGTGGACACGAGATTTGTCACGCTTCGATCAAAGCTATTGGTACCTATTCTCGGTAATCAAATACTGTACGCGTTGACGAGCTTGGATACTCTTCTCCAGGTGTCATCATTGTTATAATAAAATCATTGAGGAAAATGAAAAGGTGATAACAAGGTAAACACCCGAGTATTTATTGAATCCTTAACAATTACAATATCACATACTTTAATTTGTATTTAAATTAATCGAATAAATTTCTACTTAAAATACAAACTATAATCAAATATTATATACTTTTTATAAGGTTGTTAAGTTTATTTTAATTCATTCATAACTGAACATTTTTATGAATATCTCGATGATCCTAAGTTATGTTCATATGAGATTTTTTCTTTCGTCTTACTTGTTTCATTCGTTCTTCATTATTTATTTTATACTTGAATCTTATTTTTGTGTCAAGTTCTATACTTGTTAAAAATGTTAACAAAACTTCTTGATTCTTTCAAACGTACGAATCGAGTCTAGTTGGAAACAATACATGATGCGTGCGCGTTATTTTGTATTTTTTTTATTTAGTTATACGTGGACAGTCGACCAGGCTTGTTAACCAAATTTTTTCGTATTTTCGATACTGAAGTTGTATTGAGCTTGTTTTATAAATAATACAGTTTATAAATAATTATAAATATTTTACGCTATTTTATAATTATTACTAGTATAAAAAATTCGAAAAGTATTCAGTTTAGTTTCTGTTTAATTTAAAAATTAAAAATTATAATAAAAATGAAATGTATGTGTTTTTATAATACATAAATTAAAAAATTTGTGATTTTTCAGTGGTTTGAATATCATAATAAAAAAGTTATAAAAAATGTTTTCTATTTAGTAAATGAAGTGCTTTTAGAGTTTATATGATATTAAACTTTTATGTTTTATAAAAAATTATTTCTGAATTATTTTATTATAAAAATTACAATAGATAAATCTATTTAATTAGCAAGTATTGATAATAGTATTGTATATGATATTAAGAATTACATTGATTAATGGAATTTTATTGTTTAGTTGGATTTTTTATTCAGAAAAATTTGTAAACTATTATTGAAATATATTCTGTTATTGATATTCTAAGTAAATATAGCATGTTTCTTTAGTTTTTTCAATTTTTCTTATATTTGATATGACGTTTTTTGGGATGACATCTTGCTGTGCATTTTTTTACTTCTGTCTCGTACGTATTATGTATAAAATTAGATATGAAAATCCTACAAAAAAGTAGAGAGTAAGAGAAAGCAAGACCATCGTTAATATATTATAGCTATTCTTTAAGCTATACGAACAGAGTATCAACAAAGGGAAAACGCAGTAAGCCGAGAAATTATTATGTTTTTGGCGAGCTCTGAAGTAACAATATTGTATCTTAATTCATCATTTTTAAGATAAGTAAGCAATTTAAAAGTAGGATATAAGTTTCACATGGAGACTAAATGAGCCTTTCTCATGATAACGAACTTTTATTTCTTTTCACCAATTCGTAGACGATGGATTATTATAATCTTAAAATGTGATGGAGACGATACTTTATGTCATTTCATCTCCAGATTGCTCATTTCAAATTTTAAGTTTAATATATTAATGAATTCTATCTAAAGTTATAACGTTATATATTCGTAAAAAAATATATTCAATTATTGTATGAATACTATTAATTGTTTATTAAATCTATGGTTAAATTTAGAACAAAGATCAAGTATTATTTTTATTCTTCAGATATTGTTCTTAAGATATTTTGTTATTTTTCTATTTGAATACAGTTCTATTATAAATTATTAATTCATGTTGTAATAGTAATTTTCGATTCATATTAAGCTATTTGACTAATAGCGTTAAAAATACAAGTAAACAAATATCTAGGTAAAGTATTTAAACTAAAATAAGGTGGTACTTTTATACAATTATATCAGTCTTAATCAAACCCTTTCTATTAAAATTTATGTAATAAAAATATATTTGTGCGCTATTTAAATAAGCTTTGATTATATAACGAAAGTTAAAAAATTAATTCAGAAATTAATTACAAAATTTTATATAAAAAACAGAAAAAAATAAACATTGAAGATTATTATTATAAGATTTTGAAGGTTAAAGTAATAATTATTCATTATGCGAGACATATAAATATATTGATATTTCCTTTTTATTGTAAACTATTTTCTTTTATTACAAATTCTTACTTAATGCACAATACTTTACTACCTGTAATCAAGTGACAAAGTACACGGGCTATTTCATGTTTTTAATTATAATATATATAATTTTGATAATTTCATCAGAGTTTCAACATATTTATATTTGAAATTATTTTAATTTTTTAATTGTCGAGTTTCTTTAATGTCCCATTTTTTTTAATATATAATTTTTAATAATAATAATTGAATTGAGATATAATTTTGATTTAAAAAATAATATTTATTATTCAAAATATTTCAGTTTATATGTAGTATTTAATATTTATATAAAAAAAAATTATTTTACTTATAAAATTTTATAAATATATAAATAAGAAAGAGTTAATATATCAATGTGAACAAAAACGTTATAAAGAATAAATTAAAAAAGCGAAAAACATTAGCAGTGAAAGGCTAAGAGAATGCAAGTAACGAACAGTTTGAAAGGGCTAGTTGTATTCAGTACAGTCTACATACATCTGTGAAATTTAACCAAGCTATTCCGTTGGTAATAATGGACGAGAGGCAAGCGTTGAAATGCAAATTAGACAACGGGTCGTGGACAGCTTGATACATGTACGGGATTGTGGTTTCATATGTCCTACCGCCACCTATATTCCTCTCTAAAATAAAGGAGTTTGCTTTAGAGTTTTGTAGTATAATATTATGTACCTTGTTCTCACGTGTAAATTATGACTAGCCGAGCATGGAAAATACCAATCCGAGTACTAAGATAGGCTTCATATTTTATAGTATATTAGTATTCCGCATGAAAAAAATAAAGGAATTACTTTATTTAAATAAATGCGTGATCAATTATTATAATACATAATTTTCGAAGTTATGAAATTTTATTTAAAATGATATTAAAAATTCTTATTAAAAGAAATTTACTAGTTATGAAATATAATGAATTCATTACCTGTTCTATATTAATTTACATACGCATGGATGTTTTTTGTATTGGATAAATTCTACTGAAAATTTTTTTAACGACATGTTAATCGCAAAAACAAACCTTTCAATTTTCGTATATAAAATATATAAAAAAATAAAGTTTTTGTCCAATTAAAAATATTCTATGAATAAAAAATGTAAGTAATATGTAAAAATTTTGCAATTTTTAATTATAAATATGTTAATACTTAATTCTTTTAAGTAGGTGTTATAAAAGATTTACACATTATTAATCATAAAATTATAATTTATAATATCATAGAATTTGAAAAAATTTTTAATTATAATAAATTTAAACAAAAATTAAAAGAATTTTAGAATATTTAACCTATTAATTACTATTATTTCGTTGTACTATTATTGTATTATTACTTTCTTAAGTACTATTATTTTGTTGCGCTGTTTATTTACGTGTAATAATAAAGTATATATATTAAAAATGGGTTGCAACTTTTTAACAGGATATAAAAGAAAAATTGCTTATAAAATGTACATTCAGGTTTACAACAATAATTATTGATGCAATTTATAGTATACACAAAAGTCTAATCGATTTTAAATTATTAAATATTACTTTTAGTTAAAAATTTAGTTATCTCATAAAACACAATAAGATAGTTTGGTTAATCTAGACTTATTTTTAATTCTACTTACAGTTCCGTAAAGATATTGAATTTTAAAACAATATATGTATACCATTTTATCTACTGTTTACTTGTGGAAAAATATACATTTGTATTATATAAAAAGAATCAACGGATGATCATTATTTGATTTGTTAAGCATACATATATATTTCTTTAAAGTAGAACGAAGAAGATTTTAAACTTCAATTCATATCTTCGAGAAGTTATTTTGGTGAAACAAAATTTTCGGTTTAATTTTTTTTACCTCAGACTCATAAAAATTCTTTTTTCTTTACAAAAATTGCATTAAATATTATATAATAAATAATATTATTAAATAGATAAATATCTGTTATTTAATTTTTTCACTTTTAAATTAAAAATATATTTGTTCTCTTAAAATACAATATCTAGTCTCAGAACGTGTTAACAAAAAGATATTTTAATTGGAAAAATATATTTAATTTTTTCTTAAACATACGTAACAAATATTAAACAAATTTTTAAATTTCTACTGATAAAGTTAATTGGTATCAGTAATATTAGTAACATTAATATAATCGATAATATTCATAAGAAATATAAAAGTTACGAAATTATTCAGTAAAATTTAATGTATACAAACAAGAATTTTACAATTTAATGCATTGATTTTAAGTTATCACTTAAATTAGTTTAATATTATTTTATTAAACAAGAATAAAATTTATGTAAAGGACTGAAATTATAAATCAGTTTATAAAATTGCAAAATTTTTAGTTAGGATTTGAAGAATATTATATATAAAGATAAATTTATATAATGAAAATAAAAATTAAAAATTAAATCTTTCATTGATTATTCAATGAAAAATATTCCATAAAATCGACTAATATTAAAACAAGAAATTGTAATATTCATTATTCAAATCGATACAGTGTAATCGTATATTAAGTATCAATCCATCACACAAGAATAAAATAAAATCGATATCATTTAATATGACTACTTTAATCTCTTTTAAAAATAAGAAAAAATTTTAAAGAATAATAAAAAATTAGAGCAGAAATACATTTCTTTAACATTTCTATAAAATTTTACATTTCTACAAAATTACATAAAATCTCAAGCAGACGTTGTATGATAGAGACAATAGATGTTTGAAAATTTCAATAATCTATCATATATTATAAGTTATCAATGATTTAATGGCAATTAAGTAATACAAAATATGAAATTCTGGTCAAGCAAATAGCATATCAAATGATATATAATATTTTATTTTCATCTTAAATTTGGCTAGGTGAACTCTTTATTAAAAAATAATTTCCATATTAAGATAACAATAAAATACATTTATGTAATGAAAAAATAATTCAAGATAATTTATATTTTTTCTGTTAGCAGACATCTGAAATGCTATATAAAGCGAAGTATGTTGTGACTATAAAATTACGATGCAAGTGTTAACATTGCAATATAACAAATTTTGGGAAAATATATATGGATTTATCCGATCCGTTAAAACGCTGAACTTTAGAATAGAAAAATTTGTTATATATATATATATGCAAATTTTTTTTGCAATCAGTTGTTTAATTAATTCGCAAAAAGTAAAAATCTCAATATCTCTGCAGTTACAATCCTATAAATGAAATGTCATAAAAATTAATCTTTTATATTTTTTAAAATTTTTAACCATAAAATATATATCAATAATATATATATATATATATATAATTTAAAAAATATATTATAAATTAGTGAAATTAGATGATTGGATATAGATAAATTTATAAAATTTATTGGGGGGTAGTTTATATAATGATAAATATATTTAATTTAATAATTTAATAACGTTTAAAGGATATATTAGAAATTAGTGAAATTAGATGATTATTTTGAAAAATCGACTTATAAAGTCATTGGGTTTATACCCCAAAAATATTTAATTGAAATTATTAAATTTTTTCTTTAAAGATAGATTAATTAAAAATTATTAGACTCATAATCTAAAGATAGTCTAATTGACTTCTTTAAAAAAATTTTAGTTTAAGAAAAATATTTTGTTTACAAAAAAATATAATAATTTAATAATATTAAATTTTTAAATTAATTTTAATTTAGTTTAATAATTAATTATAAAATTTTTTAATATATATAATTTTTAGGGGAATATTAAATTTAAATAATTCAATATATTTATGTAAATAAATAATATGAATATAATATGTAAAATTTTATCATTATAATAAATTACTAATAAGAATTTTTTATAGTATACATTTAAATTATATAATTTAATAGTAATTATTGACTTATAATAATTAGTTAATTAATGAAAATATAAAATTATTTTATGGATCAAATCTAATAAATATTTAATAATTTATTATTATAAAATAATTTTTAGTATATAAGGATTTAATAAAAGACTAGGATTAGATACTCTATTATTTGAATAAAGAAAAAGGTTAATTTTGAATTATGGCGGTATATTAACTATACAGAGGAATTTGTCACATAATTGACAATCCACGAGAGGAAAAACGTAAATTTATGCTTATGTATGTTCATATTAAGAATATTCTTTTAAGATATAAATATTTATAATTTTTTTAATTAATTAATTAATATATATTAAATTTTTATTTATTGTTATTAAAAAAATAATTTAGATCAATACGTAGCAATATTTAAGAGTTAGATGAATTACATTTATTTATTAGATAATTAATTTTAATATTAATTTGAAATAGAATTTATTAGTAAATTTTTATAAATTATTAAAATTGAAATTTGATTTTAATATATGTACAAATCTCCCATTAATTCTATATAAAATGTAGAGTAAGTCGTAACAAAGTAAATGTACTGGAAAGTGTATTTAGAAAGATATGTAGTTTAATAAAAAATATTTATATTGCATATGAATGATGAAATAAAATTTTCTATTTTTATATATTAGTGTTTAAGGAATAAAAAATTTTTAATTTTTTGGAAATAATTAAATTTATTATATATTTTAATAATATAATTTTATTAAATAATATTAATAATAATAACTTAAATACATATTAATTTAATTAATTAGGAATATGAATATATATATATATAATTTTTTTTATTTATTTTATAAAAACAATAATAAAATTATTTTATTTAGTATTACTATAAAAAAAAATTTATTTAATAGTTAAAAAGTATTGTAGAAGAAAATAATAATATTATTTATATAAAGTAAAAAATAATATTTTTTACCTTTTGTATCAGGGTTTATTAAAATTTATTTAATTCTCGAAAAAAAGTTATTAAAAAATAAAAAGAATAAAATTGATTTAAAGTAGCATTTCTAACTGAAAATCCTTCTCATAATCATAAAACAACTTTTTCTCCAATATATGGAATTGCAGATACTAAATTTGTAATAACAGTAGCCCCTCAAAGTGATATTTGACCTCATAGTAAAACATATCCTATAAAAGTTATTATAGTAGTTTAAAAAATAATTACTGCAATTCTTCAAGGTTTATATGATTTAAAAGTATTATAATATAAATTTCATTTAATATGTATATATATACATATAAAAAAAATAGGAGCTCCAGTTATATGAATTATTCGTAATAATCAACCATAATTTACATCTTGTATAATATGAATTACTCTATTAAAAGCTATATTAACATTTGGAGTATAATGTATTGAAAGTAATAAACCTCTAGTTATTTGTGTAAACAAACATAATCCAAAAAATGAACCAAAATTTCATCATATAGAAATATTTAAATATTAAAAAATTAAAATATATTTTTTTTCTTAGATATATGTGTATATAATTAAAAGTATCATCTAATAATTTTATATTTTTAATATTTTCTAATGAAATAATATCTAAGGAATTTGAAATAAATAAAAATTCTTTATTTATAGAATCTATTAAAAGAAATAAAATAATTGTAAATATTAATAATATTCTAGTAATTATATTAATATCATATATACTAAAAGTAGTTATTGTATTATTAAGAAATCTAGTAAAATATACAATTAAAACTATAAGTCCCCCAATTAATACTAAAAAAATTATAACATTTGGTAAATTATTATATAAATAAATAGTTAATGGTAACAGTAAAAATAATAATGTTAAAATCAATACAGTTCCTACAAAAAAAGGATTTAAAGATTTTCTTGAATTAATAATTAATAATATAGCTATAGGTAATAGTTTCACTATTAAAGTTAATAAGTATTCTATTGTCATATCATAATTATATATATATTCAAAAAATAATTTAAATAAAAATATTAATTTTGGAGACTAATAATATAAACTTATGTGTATTTTTTTGAATTAGTTATAAATTTTTAATTTATTTTTAATTTACACAATTAATATTTTATTTTAAATTAATAACTAAAATTTTTTTGATTATTATATTTATTTAATAATATTTTTATTATCTATAATTAATTAACTATTATTAACTTTAATAATATTAGAATTTATAATAGTAAGTTTAATATTATTTTTAGTATTAACTTTAATTAAAACTATGAATATTTATTTATTATTTTATTATTTAGTAATTGTAGTATATGAAGCTGTTATAGGATTAACATTATTAGTATTATTAATACGATCTAGTGGAAATAATAATGTAGGAGTAAATGTTTTATTAATATGTGAAAAATTATAATATCTTTAATTATAATAATTTTAATAATAAAAAATTTTAATAAAAAATTATTAATAAATTTTTGTGCAAAATTATTATTTTTATTAAGTTTTTTAATATTATTTAATTATGGTTTTAATCATTATTGAAGAATGATTTATTATTGAGTAGAAATTGATAATTTTAGATATTCTTTATTAATTTTAAGACTATGAATTACAGGATCAATAATTTTAGTAAAAAAAAAAATAATTTAAATTTTTATATTTTATTATAATTAATTGTACTATTTTGTTTATTTTTAAGATTTACTATAATAAATTATTTTACTTTTTATTTATTTTTTGAGATTACTTTAGTTCCAACTTTTATTTTAATTATAGGATGAGGTTATCAACCAGAACGAATTATTGCAAGAATATATATATATTAATTTATTGTTTATTTACATCATTACCTTTATTATTAATTATATTTATAATATTTTTAATTCATTAATTTTTGAAATATTTTTTGATCAAATTGATATAATAATTTTATCTATTTTTTTTAATTTTTGCTTTTTTAGTAAAATTGCCAATATTTATATTTTATTCATGATTACCAAAAGCTCACGTTGAAGCACCGATTTCAGGGTTAATAATTTTAGCTGGTGTATTATTAAAATTAGGAAAATATGGATTATGTCGATCTATGATATTTATAATAAAAAGTACTGTAAATATAAATTATATTTATATTACTATTAGTTTATTTGGAATAATTTATTTAAGATTAGTTTATCTACAACAACTTGATATAAAAATTTTAGTAGCTTATTCTTCTGTATTTCATATAGCAGTAATATTAATAAGAATTATATCAATAACATATTGAGGATTTTTAAGAGGATTATTAATAATAATTGGACATGGTTTATGTTCATCAGCAATATTTATTATTGTTAATTATCTTTATGAACGAACAGCTAGTCGAAATATTATGATTAATAAAGGAATAATTTATTTTATTCCTTCAATATGTTTATGATGATTTTTTTTTTGTTCGATTAATATATCAGCAAATTGATTAATATATCAATTTCTTTAAATTTAATTAGTGAAATTATTATAGTATGAGTAATATTAAATTCATCACGTAGTATTATAATTCTATTAATATTAAGAATATTTATTAGTGCAATTTATAGATTATATTTATTTTCATATAGATTTCATGGAAAAATAATAAGTTTATTAGTTAAAATTTATCCTAATAATATTGATAATTGTATAGTAATATTTTTACGTTGAATTTCTTTAAATTTTTTAATCTTAAAAATATAAATTTTTTTTTAATTTAAATAATTTAATATAAAATATTAATTTGTGGAATTAAAAATGTAAAGTAATATTTTATATATATGTATATTTATATATATTATTTTATAGTGTTTAAGAAGAATAATTTTTTTATATATTAGATTTATAATATTTATTATAAGAATATTATTTATATTAATAAAATATTCAATTTATTTAGAATGAAATGTTATTTCAATATATAGAAGTTTTATTAATATATATTTATATATTAATTGAATAAGATTATTATTTATTTTTAATGTATTACTAATTTCTTCCATAATTTTAATATATTGTAATGCATATATACATCATGATAAAAATTTTATTCGATTTTTTTTATTTAATTTTTTTTTATCAATATTATTAATAATTATTAGTCCAAATATAATTAGTATTATTATTGGTTGAGATGGTGTAGGTTTAATTTCTTATTTATTAGTAATTTTTTATAATAGATATTTTAGATATAATTCTGAAATAATAACGATTTTAATAGATCGAATTAGACATGTATTTATTTTAATATCATTTGGTTTAATAATAACTTATAGATTTTGAAATTTTATTAATATAAATTATTTAATTGTATTTATAGTAATAATTGCTACTTTTACTAAAAGAGCTCAATTTCCTTTTTCAGCATGACTTTCTGCCGCAATAGCAGCTCCTACTCCAGTATCATCTTTAGTTGATTCATCAACTTTAGTTACAGCAGGACTTTATTTATTAATTCGATTTCATACTTTAATTATACAAAATTATTATATTATAAAATATATTAAATATACTGGAATAATTACTATATTTTTAGCAGGAATTTCTGCCATTATAGAATATGATTTAAAAAAGATTATTGCATTTTCTACTTTATCTCAATTAGAAATAATAATAGTAATTTTTTTAATATATCAATTTGAGTTAACTTTTTTTCATTTAATTATTCATGTAATTTTTTAATCAATAATATTTATATGTTCAGGAGTAATTATTCATAATATAAATCATTGCCAAGATATTCGAATAATAGGCAATATTAAAAATAATATACCATTAACTTTTACTATTACAACAGTATCTAGTTTTTCATTATGTGGTATACCTTTTATATCTAGATTTTATTCAAAAGATTTAATTTTAGAATATATTTTAACTAATAATTTTTCCATAATTAATACATTAATATTAATAATTAGTACAGGTTTAACCATTACATATTCTTCACAATTATCTAGATATTTAAGTAATAATATTAATAATTTTTATCCTAATAAAAATTGTAATGATTTATTAATAAATAGATCAATAATTATTTTATTAGTAATAACTTTAATATTTGGTTATATAATAAAATGAATTCTTTTTAATAATATTGAAGAAATTTATTTATCACAAATAGAAAAATTTAATTTTATATTATATGTATTATTTATTTTTTTATTGAAAAATTATTATGATATATTAATTTAAATTATAATAATTTTATTAAATTTTTTTTTAATAAAATATGATTGAGAAATTTTTTTACTAGAATTATAATTTATTATCCATTAAATTTTGGATATAATTTTTTATATTATTATGAACAAAATTATAGACAAATAATAACTAATAATTTAATTTATTTATTTTCAATAAAAATATTTTTAAAAGATTTTAATAGTCAACATTTAATAACAACTTTTTCAACAATTTCTATACTAATATTATTTATATTAATATTAATTATAATTATTTAATTTAAATAGTTTAAATAAAACATAATATTATAGATATTAAGCTAATAATAATAATATTTTTAAATATTTTTATAAATTATATTAATTATTTTTATATTGAAAATATAATGTTTTATTTAAACTATATAAAATGAGTAAATGTATAATATTCTACAAATCATAAAACTATTGGAATTATATACATTATTTTTGGGGTTTGAACAGGAATATTTGGTATAAGATTATTAATAATAATACGAATTGAATTAATAGCTCCTACCTCATTTTTAAGGAATGAACATTTATATAATACTATAGTTAGATCTCATGCTCTTACAATAATTTTTTTTTTTATTATACCTGTAGTAGTAGGAGGATTTGGGAATTACTTAATTCCTGTAATATGTGGAGCTCCTGATATAGCTGTCCCACGATTAAATAATTTAAGATTTTTATTACTACCCCCTACTTTTATATGTATATTATATTCAATAATTTTAGGTGGTTCAAGAGCAGGATGAACAATATATCCTACATTATCTTTAAAATGATTTCATAGAATATTATTATCAGTAGATTTTACTATTTTTAGAATACACTTAGCTGGAATTTCTTCAATTATAGGTGCAATTAATTTTATTTACAGTTACAATTTGAAATATAAATGTAGAAAATTTGTATGCTAGGCCATTTTTTCTATGATCGATTTTAACTACTTCATTTTTAATTATAATATCATTATCTGTATTAGTAGATGCTATTACTATATTATTATTTGATGGAAATTTAAATATTTCTTTTTTTGATCCTTCAGGAGGTGGTGATCCTATTTTATTTCAACATTTATTTTAATTTTTTGGACATCCTGAAGTTTATATTTTAATTCTACCTGGGTTTGGTTTAATTTCTCATATTGCATATAATGAAGCAGGGAAACAAGAAGTATTTGGTCATTTATCAGTAATTTATGTATTAAAAGGAATTATTATTTTAGGATTTTTTGTATGAGTTCATCATATATTTATAGTAGGAATAGATGTATATATTCGTTCATATTTTTCTGCAATAACTTTAGTAGTTGCAATTCCTACTGGAGTTAAAGTATTTAGATGATTAACTATAATAATTGGAATAAAAATAAAATTAATTGTTGCAATTATATGAGTATTTGGTTTCATTTTTTTATTTACTATAAGAGGATTATCAGGAATTGTTTTAGCAAGATCTGCTTTAGATGTATTATTACTCATATGATACTTATAATGTTTTTGCTAATTTTCATTATGTTTTACCTATAGGAGCAGTATTTGCTATTGTAGGTAGAATTGTATATTGATATCCTACAATTACTGGATTAGCAATAAATCATAAATGCTTAAAAGCACAATTTATTGCAATATTTATTGAGGTAAATATTCCATATTTTCCTCAAAATTTTTTAGGTTTAAGAGGAATACCACGTTGAATTTGTGATTATCCTGATGTATATCACTGTTGAAATTTAATTTCATCAATAGGAATATTCATATCTTATAGAAGAGCAATATTTTTTATATTTATTATAATAGAATCAATATGAACTCAAAAATTAGTAATTTTTTATGTAAAACCTAATACATCTTTAGAAGTAATTATAGAATATCCATTATCTACTCATAGATTTCATGAAATTCCAAAAATTTTTGAACTTCCATTTGTAGATCCAATATATAATAAATATATAAAAGAATTAGAAGAATGAAATAAAAATAATAAACCTTTTTTCTGATATACTCCTACTACTCATTTTGATTCTCGATATCAAGAATTTCCTAATATTCGAGAAATATATAAATAATATTTTCTAATATGGCAGATTAGTGCAATAAATTTAAGCTTTATATATGTAATATTATTTTACTATTAGAAGTTGCATTTTGAGGACAAATGAATTTACAAGATCATGCTAATCCTTTATCTCAACAAATAGTATTATGTCATAATTTGAATATAACTGTATGTTCACTTATTTTTCTTAGTTATTTATTTTGTTTTATATGTAATTTTTAATAAAGGTTATGATTATAATTATTTACATAGTGAATTTTTAGAAGCTCTATGACTAGTATTACCAGTAATTGCAATAACTTTTTTAATTTTTCCTTCATTATATCTACTATATGCAGTAGATACTGAAGAAGAAAATCCTTTATTTACAGTTAAAGCAATTGGACATCAATGATACTGAAGATATGAATATAATGATATTGTAAGTAAAGAATATGATTATTATATAATTACTGAAATAAATAAAAAATGAATATTCCGATTATTAGATGTAGATAATTTTATAGTCTTACCAATAAAAAGAAATATTCGAGTTTTAACTACATCTACTGATGTAATTCATGCTTTTGCAGTACCTGCATTAGGATTAAAAATTGATGCTGTTCCCAGACGAATTAATCAAATAAATCTTTATGTATCACGACCTGGGGTTTATTTTGGTCAATGTTCTGAAATATATGGGGTAAATCATAGATTTATGCCAATTGGTATTGAAGTAATTTCAATGAAAATTTTTTTAAATTGATTAAATAAGTAATAAAAAATTAGTTAAATACATAATATTAATTTTTTAAATTAAGGTTATTAAATTATAAATAATATTTTTTATATAAATTATTTTTGAAAATAAATCTATTAATTTTTCATTATGGTATTTCAATTGTATATATAATTAATAATATAGTGAATACATAAGTTTGAATTATAGAATCTATTAATTCTAAAATAATTAATAAAATTTGACTAAACCTTATAAAAATTATAATAATATATCTATGTTCTACAAAAGTAGATATTAATCGTAAAGCTAATGATCCAAATCGTATAAAATTTTTAATTCATTCAATTGATACTATAAATATTATTATAGCTATTTTTGGAGAACCTTGAGGTACTAAATGAGCAAATATATGATAAGTATGTTTCATTCAAACAAATAAATTAATTCCTAATCATAAACTTAATGATAATGCTAATCTAAAAGCTATATGTCTTGATGAGACAAAAATATAAGAAAATAAACCAAAATAATTATTTTAAAAAATTATTACAAATAATTCTATAAAAGAGATATATTTAAATAATGAGTTTTTTTATTTAAAATTCTTTTATTAAAAACTGAAATACAAATATTAATATAAAATTTCATTGAGATGGAATTAATCAATAATTTTTCTGAATTAATAACAATAATAATAAAGATTTATTCAATTTATTGAAAAATTAATAGAAGAAGATGGATCAAATTCTTTTAAAATATTTATCATAATCATTTTGTAGAAATTTTATATTCTTTATTAATTATATTATTATTTTTTGTTATTATTAATATTATTATTATATATGATTAAATAATTTAAAAATACTATAAAAATTAGTAATAACACTATTATATAAATATATAAGTTTACTTATAATAAATGCTTTATTTGAGGGATTGTATTTTATAAAAATTATCCTATTTAAATTAATAGTTATAAAATAAAATAATTATTCTATTGATATCTTAATTAAAGAATTGATTTTTTAAATCAACAATAATAGTTTTACTTTATTTCAATTGAAATGAAACAAATAATTATTCTTACTTTAATATTGATTATTATTTTTTTAATAAAATCATTAAATTTTATTATTTCTAAAAAAAAATATAAAAATTTTGAAAAATTAACGATTTTCGAATGCAGATATGATTTACTATCTAAAAATCGATTACCTTTTTCTATACAATTTTATTTAATTAGAGTATTATTTTTAATTTTTGATGTAGAAATCTCTTTAATTTTACCTTTTATTAATAATAATATGTATTATTTATATAAACCTTATTACTTTTTAAGAATTATTTTTAGTATTTTATTAATTGAATTATTATTAAAATTATATGAAGGAGTAATTAATTGATTTAAATAAATTATTTATATTTAATAGTTTATAATAAAACTTTAAATTGTAAATTTAAAAACGTATAAATTTATACTTAAATATAGTAATAAAAATTAATATTCTGTAAATAAATTTACATTTTATTACCTATTATCAGACATATTATTATTAGAAATATAAATAATATTATTTTATTAATGAATTAGAAGTTCATAATGATTAATATTTCTAACTGGAAATTAAGTTATTTCAATTCTATTATTAACAATAATATACCTCTATTTGGTTTCAATTAATAAAAATTATATAATTATTCATATAAACATATATTAAACTTTGAAGGTTTATAGTTTAAATAGTTTAAAATTTTAAATAATTATATATAATAATAATATTGTTAAAGCAATTCAATTAGAATAAATTATTCTATATGAAATATTAAATTTTATATCAATAAATTTATAATGTATTTTTTTAGTATTATAATAAATAAATATTCTAGAGTAAACAATTCGCATATAAAAAACTGCAGTAATAATTGAAAAAATAATAAAAACTAAAATTAAATTACATGGTAATATAAATATATATTTTAAAGATATTCATTTTAATATAAATTCAAAAAAAAGGAGGAATACCTGCTATTGATAAAACTCTTAATATTATTATAAAAAATATTTTCTTATCCAATATTTTTAATATATATGTATCTCTAACAAATTTTATATGAAATATATTAAATATTATTAATAAATTTAATAAAGTAATAAAATAAATAATTATATAATTTATTACTATAATTTCATGAACAAATATTAATAAAATTAATCAACATACATTAATAATTGAAGATATTATTATTAAAATCTTTAAGCCATTAAAATTTAAAGCATATAATGAAGCTCATATGATTGTAAATACTAAAATTATAATCAATAAATTATTAATAAATCTATTATTCATATTAATAATTGAATTTATAATAATAATAGGAATAATTTTTTGTAAACTTTATAAAATATAAATATTTATTTATCTAAGATTTGATATTAAATTATATCTTCAAGTAAAATAATATATAAAGTGCCGAACATAAGGATTATTTTGATAAAATAAATCATGTAAATAGAAATATTTACCTTTATTATCAATATATATATATATATATATAATTAAATCAAATATATTTATCATTATATAAACTACTTCCCAATAATTTGTATAAATTTATCTATATCCAATCATCTAATTTCACTAATTTATAATATATTTTTTAAAGATTATTAATTTATTTAATTAAATAATATATATATATAACTTATTTTTATAAAATACAAATTATTGTATTAAACATTTAAAGATGTATCGATAAAATAAATTCTCTTTAAATATTTTAAAACATTTCTTACGGGTAAGATTTTTTAATTATTAAATATTCTATAAAAAAATATTTATATTACGTGATAGTAAAATAGAATAAAACAAAAATTCTGTAATTTTATTCTGTAATATCATCCTGTAATATTATGTCAAAAGTATAAGAAATTAATAAGTTAAAATATTATTTAAAGTATGCTAAAGAAGTATCAGAAGAATTTAAAAAATTATACTTATAAATTGATAGAGAATTATTATCAATTTAAAAATGTTCACTACATAAATCTATACGTAAATTTTAACATTATTATTTAATGTTGCTTTAAATATAAGTCGTTTTATATTTTTATGAAATTAATTATGTATGTGAGAGAAGCGATAGTGTGCGAAGAATAATATATGATGGTTAAAAAGAAGGTTCTATTTAAGATTTATGGTTTGAATTATGTATTCTAATCGTGATTGAAGAGTAAATGAGTTACCTCATTAACTTTGTAGATGGGGCATCAAAATTACTGATAGTGTATACCATTAGTACTGATTTTCACTTAGTAGAGGGCGTACGTCAACATGCAATTAAGTAAACGTTCTCTAAACGATAAAAGGCAATGTATCCTCTACAAAGCCCCTCTAATTATGACCAGATCTAGTCCTACAATGTCGATATCTATTCAGTATAAAGTACACTAGTTACTAATCAGCATAAATTGCTATTATTTTTACAGTCAATATTTGTCTGTGATTCTATTTTCTTTCTGTATCTCCACCAAAAACATTTGTTTTAACATCTTTTACCTTATTGGTTATCATGAAATGCTATAGTAAACATTTTATCTAGATGTAATGAATGATGATCAAGTGTACTGATTCAATACAAAATCAGTTCTCTGGCAGATGTGCAAGATTTTTAATTAAATGATTGATTTTTACAAAAATGATACTGCTGGGATGTTTAGATCCAGAATAGAAAGTAGAAAGTGTAATATGTATTTAAAAATATAACTTTAAATAATTACAGAACAATTAAAAAATAAATAAATTTAATATTTAGTATTTGAATATATTTATATTGACAAATAAAATACAAAAATAGTTAAGCAAACTAGGTATATAAAAATATATAAAATATAAATATTATAAAATAGAGCTTATTATAATTATCAATATATCAGTATAATAAAAAAATAATTAAATTAATTGTTCATTTACTAGCTTATAGTTATTTATGATTAATAAGTATCGCAAATTCTAAATTTTATATGATAATGAAATTTATTAAGTACATCTTTATTAAATTAGAGAATCGATATCTGTGTAATCTTGCTGAAAAATAGCTGTAATAAAAATCGTTTTCTAGAGAATTGAATTATGTACGAGAATCATATAAGTGAAACTATAATATATTGTATTAAAAATAATAAATATTTTATATTAACAAGTCATTTTTGAGAATTTTACTTTTTCTGTTAAGGGAGTTCTAATCGTCATTTAAGCACTTCCCTGCAAAAAATCTTTGCTAATAACATGAGCCAAAAGTATATCTCGACTCAAAACAAATTGTTTTTCTTTATCATTTTAAAAATATTATTGTCTAACCAATGAATTAAAAAAATAAAGAATAAAATGTCTGGATGAATCTTTTATGAGTTTTAAAAAAATATTAAAAACTTTTCAGCTGAAATGAATTTCGTGTTCATTATTCTATTCATTAATATTCAGCAGGTCCAGTTTTGTTACAGGATATTAAGTGCAGATAATATTTTGTACCTCTTAAATTATCGATAAAACATTTTGTTTTATATTGAAATTTATATTTAAATTATAAGCTAAATTTAAATTATATAAATTCATGATATCAATAATATATTCTGTTACTTTTCATTCAATTATTCTTAGATAACTCCTTTGACCAGGGCGAAAGTTTATGTATTCCGAATACTTCATCTTTGAACTTATTCTGTGTCGGCTTAATTGGACTGCAGAATAAATTTAATGACACCTGTCAAAGGTTTGTCAATCAATATCTAAATGCATCAATACTTACACTAGTTTGTTCAATGCCTCACTGCATTTTAGGTCAAGCAAATTAATAAGCATAAACGATAAGTACGTTAAGTTTTAATTAAATGAATTAAAAAAAAACCTTACTTTGTTTTTCTAAAGATACCAAGTTTGAAAATCAACTAAAATATTTCTTTTATAAAACGAAATTCCACTAGCGTTTACTTTATATAAAGATAATCTTATAAACTTGTACTATTAAGAACTTAAGTAACTTATACTATTAAGTCTTATACAATGATATCTAGCCAAAAAGAAAAGGTAGTTCTCGGATATTCTGACAATGTTTTACATCGAATATAATATTGAATCTATGAAATCCAAATTATATTGTTATACGTTATATAAATAGAATACATCAACATTTACCACTTCAGCGTATATAAGATTATCTTGAATGGTATGTTTCATTATAACACTACTTACTAGATATAATAAATTTTAATAAAATAAAGAGCATTTTATATAATGAAAGATTATTAACCCCATTAACATAGTGAAATTAATTATACAATATAAATAAATAGTTAGCTTATTTATAGTATCATTTAGAAATTATTCTATTTATTTTTGCATTTATTAACAGAAATGTGACTATAATTTTGAAGCTACAACTTTAATTGTTTTACAATAGCAGTTTTTTGTTAAGGTATTTTCTTCATATGTTATACCAACAATTACATTATAAAATTATTTGACTTAATTATTCGACATGATGACGCATCATTATAAACCAATTCAATTATTAATTTCACAACAAAATAAGATTTTAAAATCCAATAAAGTATTTATGATTATAATTTAATAAAGTTTTTTGATCATTTTCATAATTATAATAATATTGTGAAAAGCAAAAAAGTAGATCAATTAAATATTAAAAAAAGAATTCAATACTAAAAAAAGAATTTGATATAATAACATTTTTGTTACAAGGCATTGATTTTATGAAAAATAAAATTGTTGAATAAAAAATATTTTATTTTTTATTTAAGAAAAAGATTTAAATAAAATTATTATTCGCTATCGAATTTTACATACGAAATCTAAATATATAAAATTTTATACTAATTTATTTATGACACACCCATTTAAATATTACAAAAATAGTGATTACAGAAAAAATGTTTACAATGTTGAGTATAAATAAGTATTAATAGTAGACAGTTTTTTAATTTTTATCAAATCTTAACACTATTTCTATATAATATTTTTAACATTAGGTATTAAACAAAAATAGTAAAACTGACATATTTATTTTTTAGGCGTTGATTAAGTATAATCTTTAAATATATAATAATTGAAATGAAATATTAAAAAAAAATATTAAATGAACTCATGTTTAGTGGGCTAATTTCGATTTAAGAAGAGTAATCAGATCTTAGAATCATAGATATTTACAGTTATGACATACGGCGATAAATATCGACAGCATATGTTTTTATTATTAAAATTTAAAATTTCGACACAATATCTATAATAAAATAATAAAATAAGTATACGATCATATATCAATAGTACTATTGTTATCATTAATATTTTACAAAAATTTTAAATTGAAGAATTAAAATACACCGAACTTGACTTTAAAAACGTTGTTATATAATAATATTAAAACGTTGTGAATAACACTTTTTGATAATGTATAGATTAGTTTATAAATAATCAATTATAGTTATTATACTAATATAAATTAGTTTTATTTTTTAAAGATTCCAAATATATTTATTGTAATTATTAAGATTTTTATAAAATGTTCAAAAGAATGACAAAACTAACTTTTTAATGAAAACAATTTTAAAATAAAAATTTTTTACAGAATGTTTGTCATTTGTAAAATCTTTCAAATTGCAGTCTAAATAAATTATTAAAAAATATTATTGAAATTAGTATTTTATATTTTCAATTGTGCTTATTTTGAAATTGTTTTATGTGTTATTGTTATTGCTAATTATTGATTCAGAATCTGTTACAAAAAAGATAAAATTTTTTGTCAAAAAATTTAATCATTTAATAGCTAAAATATTTTAAGGCATAAAAAATATATTTTCCGTGATACTTAAACTTGAAAAATAATTCAAGAGATATTTGGAGGTTGGTATTAAATTTAAAGACAGTTTTAAATACCAATAAAATGTCATTCGAGTCACGACAAAGCATAATCTAAGAAGTTTGCTTTTCCTACCTTCTACTATCGACCTTTTTCAGTTGCAAATTTCTAATACAAACTTATCAGAAAATACAGTAATTTAATGTTCTATTTATTTCTTTGCCATATTGAGCTTAAAACGGGTTTAAGTATGAGTATTTTGTATGAATAAGTATTAATTATACGAAATGTAATTTTTAAAATATATAAGAAAAAATATATTTTATTGATCAATTTAAAATTAAATGGCCTATTTATTATAAATATTTAATGTAAGTTAAAAACGTTTTAATTTCATATACATGAAAATAATTTATATTAAATAATTTATATAAAAATAATTTATATTATATTACTTTTATAATTTATATAATTTATATAAAAAGTAATATTTTTATTTTTTAGAATTTAGTAATTTATAAAACGTATGTAATGTATTATACAAATTACTAAATGCTCGTAAATCTTAAAAATTAGAGATAATTATATTTAATTCTTTTTTGTATGATTCTTAAATTATTATATTATTAAAAATAAGAATACTTATTTGTGTATTTGCTATTTAAAAAATATTACAATATTAATGTAAATAAATTTATATACGTAATCGTTTAATGTATAGAATTAATTGTATTATATAAAGATTATATTAAAAAATGTCTAATTCATATAATTGAATATAAATAAAACATATTAACAATTGATAGGATCTTAAAATTTCTATAATAAAAATTACTGTTACAACTACTGATATATTCATAAGTTTATATATAAAGAAATTTTGTGAATGGATTTTAAGTACAAATTTAAATGTTAATTCAGAATATTATTAATATTGGATTTGAAGCAAGTAATTTTTACATATCTGATAAATCTTTGAAAATAATATATATTTTTTATAAATGATCATATGAAAAAATTATTTACTTTGATTACTATAAAAATTTTAATATCTATGCATTTAAATAAAAAATTTTGCACGATTATACATAAATATATTCGTATAGTAATTGCAATAATCAGTTAATTATTTGTATGAAGTAAAGCTACGCAAACTATATAAATTATTTAGGTATATGCTTATATTATAAGTTATTATATACTAAGTAAGCCTGATTCAGCGTATATTTTGGTTTTTCTTTGTCTTATGTCAGCTTGAGTAAACTGAAACCAACTTTGATGTTGTATAGAAACAGTGAATAAAAGCAAGAAGTAATATGGCCTAGTGCCATTGGACCAATTAAGTATTTTCTGAAAAAATTGTCAATCAAACAAAGGAAGCACAATAACTACAATTAAGTTATTTATTTCTTTTACTGATTTTGTACATAAATATTTTTTTGGGAACTTTAGATATAAGGCAAAACAGAGTGTACGCTAATTCGGATGTATTTAACTCTCATCAACATAGTTTAATATAGAGATTATGTAATTTTTTATGATAAATAATTTTAGTTCAGATCAACTACTAATGATGTAAGAAGGATTTATATCGCCAATTGATGTTATAAAATAGAAAGGAGCTGAGTGATGTCAAAAAATGGTAACGAGACTCTTGTTTTAAACTAGATAATCGGCCACTTTGCTTTGGAATTATTTTTAATTTTAAGGTTCAAATTCTATTCAACTACCTTTTTAAACATGATAAAAGCAACTAAATAATTACTGCAAGTAATCTACAAAATATCATGGTTTTATGTTCAAAATTATAAAAATAATTTTTTGATAAAATATCTTTTTATAGTTTTTAATAAATTAGCGTTTTCAATGAAAATAAGATAGATGTATTTAACCAAAATTTTTAAAATATATAAAAGACAAAATAATATTTTTTCAAATCAATTTATAAGTCAGAAAATTTTAAATTAAATAACTTAAGTTTTATTTATATATTTTTTAAAATAAATTTCATTAAAATGATGCATCTTTTAAAATTGATCTTTAACAGAATCAATTATTATTATGATAAGATTATTTCATTTCTCTAAAATATAAGTTTTCTCCAAGTATTAGTTACAAAATAAAATGTAAATTGAATTCTTTATATGCCAAGATTTTTTTTAATTTATATATCACTATATATTTATTAAATATGAAAAAATATGTGTTGGGAAATATTTATTTAATATTTTAATTTTTAAACTTTTAATATTTTAAAAAATTTAATCATTCTATATATATATATCATTTTAATACAAATTATATTGTAAAATCATAATAATTAAATATTTTTTTTATATCATGTATGAAAATTTATATTGTTATTTAAAATTCTTATTTAAATTTTACTAAAACTAATTAACATCTATGTACTAAAATAACAATAAAACCTAAAAAAGTCAATTTAATTTATTTCAACTGATTTATAACTAAGATTATATTTTTTTAAATGATTTTTCAAATTAGATATCTATTAGATATTATGTTTTAAATACCTATTTTTTAAATAGCTTTATATGATATATGTATCTTAAATTTGTTTTTTTAAATAAATATTTTAATTGTTTATAACCTTTTATAAAAGATAGACATATAATTTTATTTTAAATATAAAGTGCAATATAAATATGATACAAATTAATTTTAATATATGTAAAAATAATAATGATATTTGGTTTATTATCTATACAGTTATTTGTGAACATGAAATAAGAGAACAGTTTCTTATTTAAGAGCACATCTTAAAACTGTTTTTATTAGTTTTAATTAAAATTTCATACATATATTCAGGTATGTATTATTCAAAATTTTTTAAAAAGTCGTTTTGATGTAGCATTTTATTTGTATTTTTAAACTTTCATATCAATTTAAAATTTACTTTATTAAAAAAGCTTATTCAAATTTAAAATAATTTGAATTGACATATATTTATTGCTCATATATGTACAAATTTATAAAATGTTTGTAATGATAATAAGTATTGCTGTTTATAAAATTTAGTTAAAAAATATTTCATAAATTAAGAATTATCTTGATATAATTTAAGGTGTAGAAAGTTAAGAAATAATTATTTTGAATACAAAATTATAAGAAATTATATTTTATTGAATACGAATGATTTTTTTTAGTTTATTTGATATTTTACAATTTTATTTTTATTTTATATTTTTATAAGTTTATTATTATTTTAAGTATCATCGGATCCGCGAGACGACGAGGCGATTTCTCGATCGGAACATCCTTGGGAGAGATTAATCTGGGAAAATATGACGTAAAAGATTTCAATCAGCGAAAAAAATGGTGTTTGTTGCAGAATTTCGTAGATACATTTGGGGAGAGATTAATGGATGTTTTTTTTATAATTATTAAGAATATTTGTTAATAAACTGAAAGATAATATTAATTTTTCTTAATACTAGAATTTCAATCAATATATAATGAAAACACAATTTTATGCCTCATGATCATAAATTTAAAAAAATTCCTGGAGCTACATAATGAATATATTTTGCTCTTTAAAAGTCATAAAAATAAAAATTATTTTTCTATTAAAAAGTCATAGAATATTATTTATAGAGTATATTGAGTAGTACTTTATTTGAAATTTTAAAATCAAGGTACCAAAACTCTTTAATATAAGTTATTTTCATATATATTATCCGATTTTTTCAGATTTTTTATAATTTTTTCATTAAAATATTAAATATATATCTTTTTGAATATAAATAACGTATTATATTCTTATGTTTTTTCAAAATTGATATCATTTGAACATAAAATTTTTTATCTTTTATTAATTTTAGTATATATACATATATAGTTATACTAACGTTTAAAAATATCTTTTTATCATGTAAAACTCAAAATAATAAACTTTGATTAGTTTTTTTTATTATTTTAATATATTCTCTGGAACTATATGTTTTTAATTAAATTTTTAGAACTATAAAATGAAAATAAGTATAGAATATTTTTCATAAAAATATTAATATCATTATTGATAAATTTTTAAATTGATGTTTTTGTAACGATAAACAAAAATTTTTACTTAGTTAAATTATTATCTATGAATATAAAATTTTTTTATTTAAATTATTTTTCGTTACTATATTTATATTTATTTATCTTATTTATTTGCAAAACATGTGTTTTAAATATATCGATAGAAATATCATAATTCAAAATTTAACACTATTATATTATATTTTTCATCTATGAGTACTCTCAATATTATCATCAAATATGTCCAGACGTGCTCACGGTTATAGCTCAAGATCCATCGCTAAGCTTAGTAATATAAAAGTATATTACGTTAGAAAGTTCATCCTTGTAAGAATCACTTTCCAAATGACCTAGTCGATCTTTGATGTTCCGATAGAAAAATTATGAATATACTATGAGAACGTGAATTTGTAATTTAATACATACACATAAGTATGTGTGCATATAAACATTTATGAATGCGTTATGGCTTACCATAACAGCATATCACCTAGATTAGTATTACGATTGTCAAAGGCATTGCCGACATCCTACATTATAGGGCACTGTTACACTTATAAGAACTTTGACCAAAGTTAAAGATAGAAAGAGTTGTGTATAAAGCATTTATATAAGTATTATAATTTGAACCTGTAAAATTCGCACATTAAGTAAAGTTAATAAAATAATTATATTAGTATCAGTAAATAATAAACAAAGACGTGATATTTTTTCTCGAGTTAATGCCCAATTGTGCGTAGTTGGCTAACAATTTGTTGGAATTAGTAAGGGGTAATGTGACCACATTTATAAAAAATATAACATTGTTGATTAAATATGTAGTGACGTTCCTTGATTAAATAAAAATGATTAGAGACATCATATTTTAAGATACGCGTATTATTATTATCGTCAGTTAATATTTAATAATATCAGACATATACAAGGTTTGTGTATAGCATATAAAAGAGAATGCAGGATAGTAAAAAAAACATTTTTCTTCCATGTTCCCTTAGCTCACAAAATCTCTTATTGTTAGCGATTATAAGTCTCTGAAAATGCCTGTATGTGCGATTCAATAGTATTCAGTATTGATTATCTTATACTCATTTTTTATGGAATAGCCTACTTTTTGCTATCAATATTTAGATCATTTTAATTATTTGTATTTATATTTATACATATTTTGCCAGTACATTTAAAGTGCTTGATAGTATTTATTGTTAACAATTTATGTAAAGATGTTTTATCTATAGATTGTAAAATATATTTCAATATTATTAAATGTTACATATTCGTTTACGTTATTTTTTAACTCAATAATTTAATAACTTTCAATCTAAATTATTTATGATAACTCTGAAAACTCTCGAGATTTGGAAGGATAGTTTTTTATTTTTCAAATCTTAAAATTCTTTTTCTTATTTAAAAGAGACAACATTCACTGTTGTTTAAAATACATCTTCCACGTTATAAAAGTCTATTTACATTTTTCTATAATAATACTGACTTGTTTCTAAAGCTTCTTTAACAATCTTTTACTTTGGTCTGTCATATTTTCCAAGTATTCGAACCAATCCAAACCAAGTATTCAGATTTTTTAAATTATTTTAATATGTAAAAATATACTTAGAACTAGCATACATGATTCATTTTTTACTCAATGTAGGTCTATGTGTAATGTTGTAAAGTTCTTACCAAGTTAGTTAAAAGAAATTATAGAAGAAAAAGCTATAGGAATAATATTTATAAATCAATATATATTTTTTTTAATATTAAGCTAAAAAATTCTAGCAGTTAAGTAGTTTTTAGGTATAATTACTTATTAAAAATCCATTCATACATTAGTTTTTGTTATCTTTTTAGTAAGTTTCAGTAAAAATATATACATATTATCACACGATTACCCTTTTCACTTTCTAGTAATCTCCATATACACATACACACGTATGTACATATATGAAAATATAATCAGTTCTTATGCTAAGAAAATTAACAAAAAATAATTTCGTTTTAGTATAGCATAGAAATTTCAGTAAAGTTTTGAAAAAATGATTATTAGTGTACAATAGAGTTACAGTTAGGTTAAATGATGTTATTTATTAATGTTTATTTATTTGAACCCAATAAATAAAATATTTATACAATATGTTGTTTCTTTCAATCATAATAAAGAATAATTTTACACATATCAATTACTTATGATTAATATGCTGTTATATACATCGATCGCTGTCTTATAGGTTATTTGTTTTTTTTGTTTTTTTTTGTTCTAATTAAGATTATTTTGTGTGTATGAGAATTTGTTACAGAAGAATAAATTTTTTTATAAGGTTTTTGGCATTTTTATTTATATACAGAAAATGGGTAATATAAGAAAACTATATATTCGACTTTTTTATGATTATTATGTACATGTGTGTGAATATGGGAAATTGGGAATTTATACGTATTTACATATGAATATATTCAATTATTAAAAAAAATATTAATCGTTTAGTGATTTTTTATACAGTAGTTTAATTTTATGTGTTTTATTTTTATTTGTGTAATTAAATATTAATTTTTATCTGATTATATGTCTATTTACTTAGTAAATTTCTTTTTTATTTATATCATTATTATTAAATAATTAAGTTAAGCATCAATATTTTTCGTCTTTTCATTTGTGTTTCTCTTGTTTATCTCTTTGTGATATAATCATATTGTATCTCCATAACAGATTATTATTTTTGCCATTTAAATTTGCTTTGCAAGTGATTTTTTTATGAAATCTTTTTCTAAAAATTCGATGATAATGCGTATAATAGTGATAGATTCATAATAGAGCACTTTATGTTTGTTTAGGATGTGATACTTCAGATGCGAGACTTGTATATAAATATTTATGTTTATCAAAATTGTATATAGAATTTAAAGCTTGATCGAATAATATTACCGAATAGCTTATTAGAAATATATTATATAATTACAATTAATCACGTATGCAGTATATTCTTTAAAAAGTTCATTTAATTAATTTATTTTTTATTATAAAAATTGAAAGTTCATAGTAAATTTAAACCTTATTATATACTTTCTAATAATATGTAAACATGTTTCGTTTCAATTTTGTAATTAAATTAATATCAGCATTCAGTTTTATGGCTGATAAAAAGAAACTACAAATTTTATAATCACAATGCATATTGTATCTTATCACGTTTTAAAATTCATGGAAAATAGAAGATACTCTATGAAATTCAATATAAAAGTTGTAAGATTGTTTAATAATACAATATATATTAGCATTTGTTTAATTTGTTCTAAACTTTAGGTAAGTGTATAATTAGTATACTTTACGTATTATACGTAGATAGGTATACAAACACTTAGTATGTAAATTATAAGCTAAGCTATTCCATAACTTTCTAACATCCTAAAGATAATAGTAATATATAATATAGAGATAACTCTTTATTCTTGGTAAATTTGGATATTAAATTTAATCTTAAGATAACTAAAATAGCTAACAAATTTATTTTTTCCAGTATTTTTATAAGATAGTTACATTTTATTATAAATATCAATTTTATCTTACATAATTAGTGAATGTATATTTTTTTAATATAATTTCTTACACATATTTAAATACATATCTTTATTAATAGAAGGTTAAATCAAAATTGTAATGTATTAAAATATATTTTGAAAGAAATTTGTAATTTTCTTTTATAGTTACTTATATTTGGTCAGTTATAAATTAATTTAATTTTTTTCTTGATTATTAAAATATATTAAAATTATTAAATCATTAATTTAAAAGTATATTTTAACTTAAATTTTTTTATTCTTAAATAAATTTATGAGGAAGATATTTTTAAATGTATTAAAAAAAATAATATTTGTTATGAAAATAAAAGTTTGATAAATTTTACTTCATTCAATATTAAATATAATATTATAATAATATCTTTTTATCCATTAATAACTTCAATTTAATTACATTTTTAATTATTTAAAAATATTTATAATTATTGTTTAAAAAATTCTGTTATATAAAAAAAAATATTTTAGATAATCTAGTAAATAATTATTGACATATAATATTGAAAAATAAATTTTTAAATATCGAATTTGCTGTTTTGTATAATTATGTAAATTATATAATTTGTATAATTATGTAAATTTAGTACTTCATCGATCATTAATTCTACGAATATCGCATGGAAAGAATACTTCATTATCTTTTTGTCATTAGAAGTTATTTAAGAAGTCAAAAATTTTATCGAACAAATAGTCTCAAGTAAAATCTAAACCAGTTTGAATTTAATCAGTCTCAAAGAAAATCTAGCAGTCTTAAGAAAAATGTAAATGAGTCAACAATAAAAAAAAATTTACAGCAGTCTTAAGAAAAATTAAAGCCAGTTTAAAAAAAAAATAAGATAGCCCTAATAAAAATCTAATCATAAGCAGTCTCAATCAAACAAATTTTAAGTAAGTCAGTTATATTGAGGTTAAAGGTCATTCTCAAGTTAAAAAAAAAAGAAAAAAATAATTCAAGAGAAATGGCTCAAAAAATCTACACAGTATAGTAAATCCAGAAAGCAAACTATTAAGTCAGGAAAACAGACAATAGGAGAAATGGCCTAAGAAAAGCAGAAGGTTAAGAAACCCCTGCGGTAAACCGAACAGTAAACGGTGGTTCATAAAAATTGTAGCTTGAGAAATCAGTCAATCAACGAATATCCTTTTTATTAATAAATAATTTAATTTTAACGTTATCTTTAAATTAATAGTTAATATTGATAAAATAATTTTGAATATAAAATCAAACGGGACAAATTTATATGCGCTATCCCGTACTATTATGACAAGTATCGTAAGCAAGAGAGCAAGTATTTGTGTTATGTTTGAACGGAACAATATATATTTACTGATTTAAAGAAATAATAATTTTGAAAAGGGTACATTAAACATAATTAATTAATAAAATAGAATAGATCATATATAAAAACATAAGGAACAAAACTTAATAAGTTGTAAAACAAAATTATTATCGAATATTACACGTCAGCATTATCAAAATATGATATATAGTAATCGTAATTATAATACATAAAATACTGGAAGAGATAAGTAAACAACTTTTTTAACCATATATATTTAAGATGAGAAGATACAAAATTGAAAACTTTTATACATTACTTTTAAAAGTTTTTATATTACTTGAAGTCGTTTTCGAAGTTCTACTAGAGAAGCTTAACAGAAGGAACTGTTAAATTATGAGCAAAATTATGACATTTAAAGTATCAGGCGAAAAAACCTATAATATAATAATATTTTAATTTAATTATATTTTAATAAATAATGAGTAAGGGGTAAAATTTATTAATAACATAAAACTGTATAAATTATAAACATGTATATTCAATCACACATTTTTATCAACATATTGTTTGCTTCACATCCTGAAACCTTTTGTATCTGACATAATATAAAATTAGTGTTCTTTTAGTGTTGGCTTCGTTTATATTTGAGCGAATACTTTTTCCTAATTTTTAATTTTTATTGTTCACTTTATTTACTTTTGTTATCATGCAATACATAAAAAAAATAGTTATTATCAATAATAATATAATTATTTAATATGTATGCGACAAATATATTGAGTATAGAAATAATATACATTTTTTGTCAATACAAATACAAAAATATTTTTATAAATATTTCTAAAATTTATATATCTGGCTAAAAAAAATATGACTTGGTTACGTACTATTACAATAAATTTTGTTAGGTTAAAAAATAAGTAAAAGTTATAAATGTTAGGCCGTAACAGTTTCTAGAATGTGTATTTAGTTATGTATCTATAATTTCAAAATCGAAGCTATCGAAATATAAAATATAATTTTAAGTTTTAATACTCTTCATATAAATTTATTAATCTTTTAATTATTCTTGAATTTTAATTAATCTTGAATTTTAAATTTTTAAAATTAAATTTGAATTTAATTAATCTTTTAATTATTCTTGAATTTATATAAAAAATTTTGAATGAATGAATTAATTTTTTTTCTGTAAAATGATGTATTTCACAAAACCAAATTTGGACCTAATTAGTAAAATTAATTGAATATTTTTTTATTTGAAAAATGTATAAATATCTGTAAATATCGAAATAGTTCATTCATGTGGATATTTTTAAAACAAGAATTATTTAAGATTAAATTATTGTATATGCAGTGATTGTAAATAAAAATTCAAAAATTCAAAAAAGTAATTATAGATAATGGAATAATTGAAGAAGGGTTATATCTTTATCAATAAGCGAAACGAAAAACTCAATTGAATTATAGGCTCACTCTGTCAGTGACTACTAAACAACATTTAATGATAAGCATTGGCTGACCAACTTTTTTGATGTGATAGAACTTGTAAGAGCATGAAAAAAAAGTATCATTTATGGTATATATATAATATATATGCTTAATTTTAAGTTTCTCTTAAGAATTTAAATATATTTTGTCTAATTAATAATATAAAATTGTAATTATATAATATATAAAAATGAATTTAATAATTTACTTATTATATAATAAACGCTCAGAAATATTCAAATATTTAAATGACAATTTTAAGAATATTTTTCTGTAAATTTCAAAATTTATTTGTAATTTTTGAAAAATTACAGGATTTATTAAATTTCTTTATTGACGCTGTATTATTTTTTCTGATAAAAATAATTGCATGCTAGTCAAGATGTGATAATTCAAACTTAATTACATAAAAAATTGTATAATCAAAATATCTTTTTACAAAAGGGCATCTTTTATGGTTTTATTAACTGCTTTTTAACAGCAATCAGCTTTAAATTTTTTCGAATGTGATTTTTTATTTAGTTGTTTAGGACGGAGTTGTTGTGAGATGCTATCTTTAAGAAAAGGTGTTAGAAAAGGTTCGCTAATAATAAACTCATCATAAAAATTATGAAATATACAATAAAAGATTGTGATAATACTTGATATCATTGTATATATGTATATTCTATATAAAGCATAATTATCAAAACTTATATTAAGTCAAATATAATAATTACAAGCACAGATTTTATCAGCCTTTTGAATATTTTTTGTTTCTTACTACCTGTTTGCTCGCAATATATTTTTTTACTCTTATTTTATTCTCGCTACTTCATACACAAACGCGTGTACTCGCATTTTTTTCTATATTTTGAGAATATTTAAGCAAGAGAAAATTTCTACTTCTTTCAGATTAAAAATCACTACCAGTAGTCAGCTTTCTTTTTAAATATATTACATACAATAAGATTTTGAAAAAATTATAGAAGGTAAGATACAATTCATAATTTTTGCATACATCCTCTTCTACCTTGTAGTTTTACGATGATTAATAGAGTACAAGGAGACAAAAACACTGATTCGATTCTTCTATGTTATAATACATGGTTACGAACACTACGAATCCTTTTATAACTTTCTTTGCATTTTTCCTGTACTCCCATGGTTTTGACTCATTCCAAGTACTGAAGTACTTGGAATTACTTGCTTAATGTACTTGAGCATGGATATTTTCTATTCAAGAATCTTTCTTTTCTAATATCATTTGAATATCTTTTTGACAATAATTTTTTTCTTCAAAGATTCTAACTATTCAGTTCTATTCAAGGGTATGGCTGCTTTTTATTTCTGTCATTCAGTAATTTAGCTATTATCTTCATGATTTTTTCCATCAATATCAACGCCATTACGATTTCGTTACTAGATAAATTGACAAATCTTATTTGTATACACAGCAGATTAATAAACTTGATTATCATTATTCGCTTCAGTGTTTACTTGCTGCTTTACTTCTAATTTTCTAGTAACTTTTAGAAACGATCTTAATCATTGATAAGAAATAAATGAGTCAAGGCGCTTTAATTCTGATTTTAATTTTTTGTGTAGCGTATTGAGCTGTTTCTATAAGCTTGGTATTGTTACCAACCTTAATATCAACGCTTACATATTTAGAATGAACAAACTTATTTAATATCTTATTGTGCTTTTATCTCAGTGATCAGTTCTACTTCTTAATTCCAGCATTTATGGCTGTATCAGTTCTTGAGAGAGATTTATTATCATTGTATGTTTCTCTAGCTCTATACAGTACAAGTCGATAATTTCAAATTATCCTCCATCGAATTGAAGATTCAATTTTTTTATTCTCTATCTTTGTTGGGGGTTTACAATTATACTATTTTCCTTTCGTTCATAGATATGAAGGAAACTCCCCTCTTGGGTTGCATTTAATGCTCGCTTCTCAAGATTCTTGGTAATTGGTGCTGGATATTATTATGGTTATTAGGATTCTGAAACTACGTATTTTACTCTTAAACATTGGCTTATATTTTCATAATATTTTTCATCTATATCGTTGAATTATTATTTATACAATAGGTATATTATCTAAACTTTGAGCAATTAAATTTTTTCAAATAACTGGTATAATTTCTCAATTTTTGTGATTAATAATTTTACGTTATTTAAAATCGAATTTATTTCTTCAAATATACCGTTAATCATGACTTTTTTAAATTAATAATCTATAATTACCTTCAGCTATTTTATTAAAATTTATATTTTTAAATAATTATTCATAAAAAATATTTAATTAATGAAAGATTTTTTTTTTCAATACGAGCTATAACTTTAGCAATGCTTCTCTCATGAGTATTTGATGAATCAGAATTTCAATCTTAAATATTTAATTTAATCATTGTTTTTTATAATCTTATTTTTTCTGATGACCATTTCTAAAAAATGATGTCCGTTACATAATTTATTTTTCCCATGTAATTTTATTTATTTGTTTATTCACAATTACCTTAAAAAATATTGTTTATTATCTACTTAAGACCATAAAAATGGTAAAAAAGTTCAAGATTATTATTATTATTAATATTAAAAAATGATGATTTTTCTGTTAAAAATTAAATTTTAAATTATATGATTATTACGATTTGATACTCAACTATTTTTTATTAAAAAAAATAGAAGTTATGATAAATTTTTTTGAAAAGTAGAATATAATTTTATGTATAATATATTCTGTAATATTTTCATATGAATTGGATCGTTCATTGAAATTATTTTGGCTGTACAAACTAAATAGAAAATATCTTCTAAAAAATGTATAACATTTTTGTTTTAGAATTAATTGATTATTATGTCATTTTTTTATTAAATTTTAGCCAAATAATAGGAGATTTCAATTACTTTAAAGAAAAATATCGAAAAAATGTACTGTCACATCCTTATCTAAATAGTAATAGTTGCCGAAAATGTTTAACTTCGGTAATTTTTTTTATTAGTATACTATCTTATTGTTAATTACTTTATTTAAATTTTTAATTAAGTTATTGATAATATTATTTGTATTTTATTTGAATTATATTAGTATTTTTAAATATTTTTTAAATTTTTATCCAGTCTGTTCCTCTGTAGTATTTTTATATTGTATCTCCGTAAAGTATTATAAATTTTACCATCTAGATTTGCTGCGTACACTATTTTTGTATATCTGTAGTGTATAATAGAAAAGTACGTTTGTCTTGTTTATATTTTTCAACGAAGAATAATGTCTCGTGTGGAATAAATCCTATCTTTAAGTAATTTGTGTAACATCTGGAATTTTGATAGAAGGTGCAAAATATCAAAGTATTTTTGTTGTTGTGTGTGTATGAGAAATGATTTTTAGTTATTTTTAGTTATTGTATAATATTTTATTTTTTGCGTATTTTTTGAATAAGTTTGTTTTTATTTGATAAATTTTTATATATTTTCTTTTAAAAATTTTAATTTTCTTCATTTGATATACAGTGATATTGTACCGTATGTCAATTTCTACAGTGAAATCTACACTATATTTATTATTTTCTTCTATTTTTTTAATGTGTTGGAAATTTATTTTATGAATTTATATATCAATCCAGGTTGTGTTAAATTCTTTTTCTATGTCAATTAAACAATTTCTAACTCTTTAATTAGAATTTAGTGCCCTACATACAGACAATATAAATTTTTTAATATCATATATCGTTGAGTGTTAATGTTCAAATCAGAATTGGTTTTCCGTTGTTTTGTGTTTTTTATTGTAGTGTTTTAATATGGAACTATATTTGTTATGTTTACAAATCTGAATAACTTTTTATTAATCAATTTATTAAATAATTTATTATCAATGAAATAGTCAAGTTATTTGTTCGGCTTATAGGGTTTTCACGGTCTTCTCTATTGAAAATGTTGTTATCGTAGCATTATTTGTTACATTGTTCACCTTGTTGTTTGCTTGTTGCATGTATGATTATATTGTTCGTTATTGTTTTATTTAAATTTTTTTCAAAATATAATCATAAAATATATAAAATTATGATTTTTATGTTTGTTCATGCTTGTTATATCTATTCCAATTTTTATTAAAGTTACAATATCCTTAAATTTGAATAGTGGAATATTTTCTTTTATTCAAATCATTCTTAGGTATTTTTTGTATTTTATTTTTCCAATATTGACCTATTGATTTTGGAAATTTTTATTTGAATTATTTTTAAATTTGTTCAAATACGTATTTATAAAATTTTAACTCTATTTTTTTGTTATAGTTGTAGTTTTATCGGATTTTTTTGGGATAGTAGGTAAATTTTCATCGTTTTTTATGTTTACCTAGTAGTTTATGTTAGTAATTTTTGAAATTTTTTTCAGTTAATTCTATTTTTTATATGAAGTTGAATCTATTTTAAATTATTGTATTACACATGTTAGTAATCTTATTAATTTTCTATGATTAAGAGATTGTGGTCACAATCATATTCTATTGTTTTAAGAGTATCATTATTGTATTTTTTTAAAAGTGGAATTTTAAAATCGATCAAACTTAAATCTATATAAGAAAATCCGTTAGGGTAAGACGGATATTTTGAACTGTATAATTTAGTATTATATACTGTATCATTATTATTAAGCAAATATTTTATAAAAGTGCTTCTTAGATTGTTTATGTTGTTTTTTCAGTACGAATATTATGTATTTAGATCAGCTACGATTATATACATATATATATATTATATATTTTTCTGCTTTTCGAGTTTAAAATGTTTGAATATTTTTTTTAATTCGAGGTTGAAGTTTTTAATTTTGTGGCGTAAGCTAATATGATAAATAATTTATTTTTATTGCTCAAGTGTAATTTTATTATTGTTGTTCCTAATGTTTTGAAATTAGTTGTTTCGTTATTTGTTATTGTGTTATATTTGATATAATTTTTTCTTAATATGGATATTCTTTCTGCAGAGTGTAAATTTACTTGATCATTTCTTATAATATTATTTTATACACAATTTTATGTATATTATTTAATTTTGTTTTATACATTAGTACTGTGTTAGGCTTTTGTTTTTTCAATAAATTTAATAGATTATTTTTTCTTTGATTTGTTATTAATGAATTATAATTTTAGCAACTTTACCAATTTTTAGTTATATTGTATGGTATTCATTTATTTTATGTTTAGTGATTTAATATTAAACATATTAGTAAGAAATTTTGTTCATTATATTTTAAAGCTTCTTTTAATTCGCTTAATTTTGTTTCGTTTTCTATAAATGATTTATTTTCATTTTCTTCTAATTTTTTAATTGCTTTCATGATGTTGTTTAATTTTGGATTATTATTGATGTTAATATTTATATTTATATAAGTTGTGATAATGTAATTTTCTTGTTCTTGAATTATCTTATTTAGGTTTAATTTTTGTTGTTGTGGCTGCATACGTTATTTTCAAGGTTACGCTTTTTGTCATTTTATATTTTCTGTTGAATTTGATATTTTTTTCTTAATTTCTATTATTTTTGGGAACTTGTACGTAAAACGAAATTATCGAAATCTCTGTAATTTGTACAATAAAGATTTTTATTTCCATTTTTAGTTTCGTTAGTATAATTAATAATTATATGTAATAAGATTAATTTAAAATCTGGGTATAAATGGGTGTATACATTTTACATATCTATATAGCATATTACTCTTTTGTATTGTGTAGCCTAATACTAGTTAGTTTTGGTATTGAATAATTTTTTTAGATTATTTTTTTCATTTAATAGTATGGGTTATATAAAATTTTTATGTTAATTTTATTTGTATTTGCACTTGTAATATTATGCACTTTAAACTGATTCTTTTTAGTACCTGAAAGGGTCTAAAGAGATTTAGTGTCATTGACAAAAAAAGAAATTTTTCGTTCAAAGATTCGAAGTTGACTATCAGTAACCACATTGTCCTACGATCGGTAATATTCGACAAAGGCCTAATTCTTATTTTACTGTCTTATTTGATATGAACGAGGTATTTAATATTGAACATAATGCTTTGGTAGACATTAACTTTATTAACATCAAATTTTTTTTTAATGTTTTCTGAATTCGGTAATTAGTTGTATAATTTTTCTCGTTTTTTTCTATACTACAAAGCGTTAATCATGTATCAATGTAAATATAAACTTTGCATCTTTTCAAATTAACTATTTCTTATCCTATTTCTTCTATAATATATAACAATAATTCGAGACCGATATTAAAAAAGGATACTGACAGAACAACAATTTCAATTATTTTTTATTTATCAAAAAATAATTTTATCATTATTAATTTTATCAGATTTTATAAAAGGTTGTTCAATATTAGTGTTATGGATTAAATAAATACTCGAACATTTGCCTTTTTTATCACCTTTTATTTTTCACAATATTTTTATTTTAACAATGTTGTCATCTGGAGTAGTGTATTCAGGCTTGCCGATGCGTATAATATTTTATTTCCCGTGAGTGATTAGAAGTATATTTATTCAATGCGTTCACATATGATAGCTCGTGATAGAATAGTTGTAAGGTGCGATAATCGTCGACTCGGTGTTATTGATCGAGTGTCAAGAAAAGTCTGCTACGTCCCGGCGTGCTCACGTATATATATATATCTTTGCTCCCTCCTTGTTCTATCGCATTTCCCTTTGTTCTTTCATTTTTGTTAATACTCTGATGGTTCCAACCCCGAAAAGGCGTTTTTGATTTATACGACGATTACGTGTGCCTTGCCATTTGTTTTTCATAAGTATTCGTTACTCGCTTCCTGGTACTCAATCGTAAAGCCATCCCTTCCTCAGATTTTCGCCAGATCACTGTCCTTCTTCACCAAATCACTAACCATTACTGGCAGATTTCTCTGTTGCATTAGGTGTCATGAACTGGACGCATTGTTCACATGCGATACTTGAGTTACTCGCAACCTCCTTTTGAAGGGGTTCTCGCGTTTCATCTCGTCGTTGCCTCCTTCATAGAAGGCTCGCGTATTTCTTGAGAGGCCCCGTGGCGAAGCGCACGAGGTTAGCATTGCTTGTGAGCTAGGATTTCTCATTACTCTGCCTCGCCTCTCTGAGTTTCGATAAGCGAGTTTTGTTTATACTATATTGCACGGGCTATGGGCGTCCCCACGCCACGTGTTCGAGGTCTGGAGGCAAGTAACCCATTGTCCTTTGCCCGCTCAAGTCCGGGCGGTCTTACGCGTGCCGATTATGGTTGCTTTTCCTACCTTCTCGCTACTCGAAGCCATCTTTCCTCTGACGCAACCTCCCTGGGATTTCTAACCGCAACAATTAGGTAAAAATAACACCTTTCGTATTTGTAAACATAAATAAACTTAAAAGTATAATATTTTAGATTTGTTTTTATTTCGAAAAATACCATAAAATCGATTTTTTAACTTTTTAGTCTTTTAAGATAATACAGTTATTCGAAGTATAATTTCATATTTCTGGCATAACAATAATTTATGAAGTCGATAGATTAAAATAGCATGAGTTCAGAAAAGTTCAGAATAGTTCAGAATTAAATGAAAAATACTGAAACGTTTCATCTACTTTTTTCTAGGTTCTTTTAGTTTCTCTTTTTATGTACCTTTGACTGCTTGGGTAAATGAACTTAAAACATTGTTTTCCGATTATAAAATATGAAATATTGACACTAATGCTTTTCGTTCAAACACGGTAATATTAATCAGAAAGAAGATCGTAAAATAGTTTTTAAATTATTTTTCAGAAATTATAAAAAGTTTTATGCCTTAAATAAAAGAATGTAGTACTTTTTATACAAATCATTATTATTAGTCGGGATATCTGCGTAAAATTACTTAACTAATTTCAGTTTTTGAGTATTTATTTATTAAAAAATACAAAAATAAAATTATGCATCTCATGATTAAAAATCCACACAGTATTAAATGCATAGTTACTTTAATTATTATAATATAATTATTTTAATTATTTCAATATATATTAAAATTATTTTTATATTTTTTTTTATTAATATTTACTTTAAAATATCTAATATAAAGAAAAAATATTATGTAAATGCTTTATAATCTTTATATTTAGTTATTTGAAAAAATTATCTTCTATGAAGATAATTTGTAATTCTACACAGTTTAAAATTAATTATAACAACAAATATTGTGATAATATTTTGACATTTTTCATGAATATAAAACCATGTTGTATACATATATTATGTTCACATAAAATGATTTAAATATTATAAATATTAAACGAAAAACAGTCAATAAATTGAAATTTATTTTAAATATTAAGAAATATTTTTGATGTTCCATAAACATAAATGGAGTACGCACTCTTTTTTATTAGTATAATATAAAAGTAAAATATATTATTTAAGAAAAATATATAAATATTTCATATATACATGTGACAATTATACCAAATTTTTTACTTAACTTTAAATTAATCAAATCAAAGATAAAAGGATATGGTATAAGGTATTATCATTTACATTTTTATATAACTTATTTTATGTCTAGTAAAATGTATATATGCTAGATTATTGATTATGGTCTGAATCTGAGTCATGCGCACTGTACTTTTACATGTACACATTTGAAATAGCAACAAATTTGAAATTATTATAATTGATATAGCTTAGAACTGCCATTTTTTATTTTTAAAAAATTATCAAAATAATAACTTTTACTTAGTTTTTAAATAATAAGTATTATTCAATAAATCTTAATAATTAATAATTATAATTAATAATTTTTATATTTAATAATTATTTAAAATTATAAAAATTATTATGATACAAATGACTAATAATAAATTTTATTAAAGAATGCAATCTATAATTAAATAAAATATTCACAAATTACTGTCCAATTGTCTTTGACTATTATGATATTGTATATTTTTTTTAAATAAAAATGACTTCTTTTCCAGATAATTAAATAAAAATTTATAATACAATACGGATAATTAAATTAATGTAATGTATCTGTACTACTGATTAAAAGTATTAGCAATTCAATCTATTCATATTAATTATTTAAATTATAATAATTATACTAGTTAGAATATATAGTTATTAATAAATTAATTAATAAAACAATGATTAAATATCGTTATGGCTACTAAAAGAAAATATGTTTATTAATCAAATAATAATAAATTAATTAATAATTATTTAAATATTTTAATAAATTATTAATTCCTCGTTAATAAATTATTAATCCTGTAGATAGTAATAATAATCTATTGATTAGATAGATTAAAGTTTGATGGAGCTAGATAAAAATAGTATAGGACTATATATTTTGTTGCAAAGATGAAATAAAACAAAAGTAGCATTTGAAGATATAAAAGATATATTTACTTCTTTTTGAATCCTTAATATATTAATTTGTCTTAAATATTATATGACAATTGGCTTTGACTTCTTGTCAAATAATCTATCTCTTCTTTTTACACGCATCCCAGGAACTCACATTTTCAATCACTCGCTTTCTTTCATGGACATGTGCAACAATACTTTCACAATGGATAACCATTTGTCTATAATCGATAAAATTTATTTTTACAAAAATACAATATTTCAAAAGCAAATTAAGGTAAGTATAAGTAATAAAATTATGTGTACTTATCTAATTAATTTTTTTATGTATATATAACATGGCTTATGTATACGCAGGAAACAGGCTAAATTAATGACAAATATTAGATATTTCTTGATTGTGATATTTTTTCATAAAGCTTGATGTAATCATTTTTCAATTACATTTAATACTTTACATATTTTTAATCTTATCTTATCGATCTAGTTGTATGTTTTGCACCTTATATTTTTTATATATCAATTTATGAATAACTGAAAAAGCTGTAATTTGGTATATATTTTGCAATTCTTGCTTAATTTTAATTTATCCAAAATTAAAAATTGAAGCATTAAATATAATTAAATACATAATAATATAAATTTTGGAATAAATGAATTAAATCTCCGAGAAAGTAAAATTAGAAAAATAAAATGCAAAAATTTACTAAAATGTAAATAAAATATAAGATAATAATGGTTATTAAATACATATCTAGACCTATTGACTTTTATGAACATTCCAAATAGTTGTTTGATGTTTCTTTCATTCATTCTCTCGCTTTCATTCGACTATGTACATCTACTCTCGTAATCCCACGTATTTAACATTCTAATATACAGTTTTACTATTTAATACATTTTTTCAGGTTTTATTATCCTTACTAATTATTTAAATTATAAAAAATAAATGTCCTAGATAATTATTAATTACAGAAATTATATCTTGTAAAAAAATGGTAATATTTATAAGCCTCTATACAATAAAATTATAAAATAACCTGTATAAACACTGAAAATAATATAAAATACCATTCCTATTTATAGTGTACTGAAATGTAATTTATAAACAAAAGTGTAAGCAAATTTATATTTATTTAGTTTAAAAAAATATATAGTTTAAAACATATGTGTATATTATACAATATACATATATATATATAAATTTACACATAAATTTAAAAATAAATGCAATAATATAATGTTGATATTAGCAATTTTAAACATCAATCTTTAAAATTGTAAAAGTTTACTTTATTTCATAATAAATGATTTATTAAATACATGAGTTTTTATATCAAATTAATTAGAAGTATATATTAACTGTGAAAATTAAAAAAAAATATACTTTGAAATAAATATTTTTCATGTATACAGTATTCTTAATTTTTAATTTTTAAATATAATTCTTGTAACTAATAGATTCCGAAGTAAAAAATGTTAAAGTAAAAGTTCAGAGGATTATTAAATTTCAAGTCTATTCTAAAATTAACAAAAGAATAGTCTACAAACATTTTTTAACGTAAAAGTCATATTATACAGGATAATTATTATAATTTCCATTAATAAATGAATAAATCGTGAAATAACTAATAGTTAGTTATAAAATGTAAGTATGACATTATTATGCTTTCACTAATGAAACTTTTAAAAATTAAAATTTTTTGTTTATAAAGATTTATTAAGTCTTAAATTACATTTTTACATTTTTTTAGTAACAAAGTTTATTTAAAGCCAAAATATATTAAAAAAAAAAATTTATTTTGATAGAATATGTAAATGATTTAAAATACTCTACATGACTTTTCTAACACTTTAAGTTTTTATAAAATATGATGATAAATTTTTATGGCCCTTGCTAAAAAAAAAATATTTTAAAAAAAAGTTAATTTTATTCATTAAAATTATCATATTATAAATAAAATACTTAAAGAAGAAGAAGATAATATCACTGAAAACAAAAGTTTCACAGTAAAATCTATTTGACTTTCTTAGTGTATTTAGAATAATTTGCAGAATAAAAATTGAGTTATTTATAAAGATATATATATGTGCATAAAATATATTAATTTAGATAATACTTTAAGAGTATTAAATTAATTAATTTTATTATGCAGATTCATTCAATGATTAATGGAAAATTTTGAATATATATGAATATGTAAGAAATATGTTTATACATATTAATCGTATTATTAAAAAATAAAAATGAACTGAAAAATTAAAAATATTCGAAATTATATTTATTTTTCTATGTTTTTCATATGCATTCTTTAAATTTTTCTGGTGAAAAAATAAAGCATCTTTAGTAAAATTTAAACTAGAAAATTTAATTATATATCTTGCATCCTTCATTCCATTTAACTTATCTTGTAATCAAATATATAGTAGTTGAATCCATAAAATAAAATTAGATATAAATGTAGGAAATATATGTTAATAGATTTTATCTATAAAATCTATTTATTTCTGTATGTAGGAATGTATTATAATATATGAAGTCTTAATGTACTTTATTAATCTGAATAATGAATGAAATGATTAATTTTTTAATCAAAATATTTTTTTGAATATTTAGATTGAATACTAAATTAATATTAGTACTCAAAACTTTGTTTTTTTAATTTTCAAAATAATTATATTAAAATATTTTAAATAAATGTATAAATTATTATTGTATTATTTACTTACATCCTTTTAAAATCTATGACTTATTATTTATAGATATATATCATAAATATTATACATACATTTGTAAAATCTATCGACTATTGAGTAATATTGATGAAATTTTCTCAGTTTTCATAAAAAATGTATTTTTATCACTGTGTAAATACAAAACAAACAATAAGTATAAATATCAAAAATTCAAATAAAATTAATAAATATCTGTAAAATACAACATTTTTAAATATAAGTATAAAATATAATATAAAATAATGTTTATAAAAGATAAATATTGAATAGTTCAAATAGTTCTGAAAAAATTAAGAAATATATTTCATAAAAAATATTTATAGAAAATATTAAAAGTGACCGAATCTAGAATAAAATATTAAGCATCAATTTTGTATTTTAATTACAATAATTATAATTGATATTATTGTTCAAGCTTTTTTATATTTAAACAAGAAGTCATTTCTTAGAATTTTTCAAAAGTTTATATTTATTGCAATACAGATGAAGAGGGTAACGGGAAAAAAGTTCTTAAGAGGTTGAGTAGATATAAGAATTATATTTTTATCAAATTTCGTTATGCTTCCATTTATTTTCTTTGTATTTGAGTATACTTTTTCTATGAATAATTGTGATAACCTATAATAAGTTTATAATAGTGAAGTTTTGGGAGAAATTAGTGGTGATCGCAATTATTCTCGGAAAAGCAAGTTCTGTTTCATGAGCTAAAAGCATGCTTGTCGTTTGCTCGTAAATGCGTGTAAGAAATAATTAACTACAACATACGACTATGATGACGCTACTATATATTATTAATCAATTAAACTCATATTTTTATTATAGTTTTTATTGTTTTGTAAATATGTAATATTGTAATATTGTAATATTGTAATAAAGCGTTTTAATTAACCAGCGTTTTCCTACGTATGAGAAGCTCCTATGATACAAAAATCGATAGTCTACATTTAGTTCTTACTTTGTTAAGATAACTCTAAGAATCATGCATATTAATTATAAAATGTAAAGCGTAGAGGTAGCCTAATGTAATAAAAAAGATGCAAAGATATAGAAGTTTTTTGACAAAACAGCTGCAAGTCAGGTTTTACTAACGTAAGGTTTATAGTCGTAGCTTAAATATTTTGCAAGGTAGTAGTTTAAATAGTTAACAAGGTTGAATTGCTTTTATAAATGAACTAATGTCGAGTAGTGAAATTTCGTGAATGCAAAGATTTCCAAGTTATTATATTTGCATCATCTGAAGGGAATTTTTCAGCTTCAGTTTCGCGAAAGAAACGTAGTGCAGTAGCTCTGTATAGTTAGGTTATTGAGAGTGAATGCAGAAACAAACTGGAACTAAATTTAACATCTACGTACAGAATAGTCGGATGATTTCCCTAGATAGAAACTCTTCATTCTGGTTATTCATTTTTTACATTAAACGTCTGTGCTAAAAAAACATTCTTTAATGTAGATTAAATGCACTACCCATTAATTTTAAGGATATAAAATTGTAAATTGTGTGCGAATATTTGAAAATAAAGAAGGCTTTTCTTAAAAATAAATATATAATAAGCTAAAAAATCATCTTATTTTATTTAGAAAGAATATTTACAGGAACCAAGTAAAGCAAAGCAATAGTAATATATATATATAAATGAAGGGCTGCATAGTTTGATACATTAGGACGGTAAACATAGATTCATATTTCAATTTAAATACTAATTACCTTAATATGCAATAAAAAAGTTAACTTAGTAGTATGATTTATGATATAAAAAAATAATCTTGTATTAAGGACATTTTTAGCTTATAGAAGAGCTTATAAATGAGATTTACTTTGTGTTCTTTTGAACTTAGGGGCTGACAAATTTACTATTGGAACACATCATTTCAATATATTTTCACCAAGATAGAATTTTTTTTTACTATTTATTATTTTTTTGATTTTTTAATATTAAGGAATATTTTTTGAATTTATTTTATTAGTTTTTTTGTTTATCTACAAGCCGTTAGCTGTTTATAAATATTAATAAATATGAAGTATTTTATTTTTTATTTTATTTTTAATATATTTATTCGTATTTATTTAAATTTAGTTATTGTAACTTCTTCTTCTTTTATCCGTAAATTCTGTTACTTCTTCATGTTTCGTTCTCAACGATCCGTGTTCGAATTTTGAGTGATTTAGATATCGAAAATTGGTATGTTTGTAGCAATTATATCATTGCATAACCAAAAATAATACAACTTTAATAATTTATTATATTTTATAAATATTTCTAACATAATTTTAGATGAATATATTATTTGTCATATTACTTAATTGTAAAATTTGAAAGAAAAAAATTATTATACCAGGAATACATAACAATTCTTATTTATATCAAATAAATGAATATATGATAAATTAAATTAAAATATTTTATTTTTTTTACTAATTTTTTACTATATCATTTTTGTCTCCTCTTACAAGTTGTTTATTAGTGTGAACACTAATTAAATCTTTATTTCTTATTGCAAAAGCAATCTTTTTTTACTACATTTTAGATGAACTAACGAAATTTGTGATTTATAGAAATATAACTATTGATTAATAAAAAAGGTTTTTCTTTAAAATTACAATTAAACAAGATAACTTTTTTATCTTAATTATAAAAAATTAAATAAATACACGCTCTTGTTATAATGTTTTAAACATCTTAGATATATTGTAAACAATATATATATATATATATATATATATATATTTATATGTATTATGATCAGAATATTCTCTATTTATTTATAATTCTTCAAAAGTATAATGTGATTAGGATTATTTTTTTAAATTTTTTACATATACAAAATTCTAATGAATATTGAAAATTCAATTAAAAATTATTGAAAATAACTTGTGGAACATATTTGACAAAAAATCGGATACAGTAACATAAACTTGATACTACTATTGCTTAGTTTTTGTTACTTTCGATACGTTAGTTAGTTCAAATATCATAAAAACTCGAATTATTTAAAAGGAATTACTAAGGACGCATATATTATTGATTCTTTTGTTACTTTAGTTATTACGAATCCATATTCAAAGTATTTTTATTGCTGTTATTCGGATCTCTCTCATTTTGTTTTAATAGGATATATTTCTTGAAATCTCTAGTGAGGATTTCTTTTTATCGTTGCATATCAATATTGACTTTTAGTTGTTCAAACTTTAAATAAAACTATGGTACCGTACTCTCTTTTAATTTTAAGCTTATAAATATATTACTTTTTTATTATTAAACTTATAAAATATATTACTTTTTTATTATTAAACTTATAAAATGTATTACTTTTTTATTATTAAACTTATACAATGTAGCAATGAAATCTACGATTGTAATTACTAAAATACTTTATATTCATACTTAATATCTTTTATTACTGATTTTTATAAATGATATATTCTGATAAATATTAATTAATAACACATACTGATGTATAATTAGCTACATTTAAAGATAATAGTTTATTTTTATTATAGTTTTAAGTTAACATCTGGAAACGTGCAAAGTTTAAAATAACAAAAATGATTAAAGAAAAAGATAATTTTTTACATTTTCTAATAATCAACATACAATTTCTATTAGTTATTATTATATAAGATTATCAGAAGCATAAGTGTCAGGCAAGAATTGTGGAAGATATACTTATGTACTATACTTACTTTACGTTCTGCAATCTGTTGTCATAATCACATTGAAAAGCATGGAAATATGAAGTCGGTAGCACATTAAAACATATAGTGATTACCTAAATAAGGTATATTAAACAATATGTAATATTGATATTATATCATGAGAATGATATGATTCATAGCTTTGATGAAAAGTAGATAACTAGAATCAATTTTCTTACAAAAGTGAGAAGCATGAAGGCTGTCTGTACTCGTGAACCGTAATGAATAAGGCGCTATTCTTGCAATATCAGACCTAAATCGTTATTTATAACCAAAACAAGGGTAATTAGGACACTTACGAGGTCGTATTTAGCTTACATAAATAAGAAGTATTGAAAAGGCGCACTCTTGCACCTATGACGATCTTGAAATATTTATTTACAATAAAAATAGAAAAGATGTTTTTGAAATGAGTCGGCTAATTCAGCAAGACCAGTTCGTCATTTTATCTAGATATAAAGTGTACTTAGTTTTTTATTCTTGCACTGCTTCCAAAAGTTTCCACTGCATGTAAGCTCAGAGACGGGTACTAAATTACGTATATAATTATGCCATATGGCTCTTCTATATGCAAAAATGATATTCACATAACTAATTAGATTCGACCATTATGAGTAACTCGTTATTTTAATAGAAAGCCAATATTTTTATTATATTTTTTATACCAGCTGTACTGTAAGTATTTTTATGGTATATAGTTCCTAATTAATTTTTTTCATATTTTTATGTAATATTTCATATTGATTTTAATTTTTTTTTATCTTATATTTTTTTTTATTATATATCATACTTATTTTAAAACTAATAATTTTTTTTCAAAACTTTCATAAATTATTTTATTTGTTTTATTTTTTAATTTATGCAACTATATATTTCATAAAAGTTAATGAGTTTGATATTTATTTAATATATTAAAAAATAATTGATATAAAAATTATAAATATAATATATTTAATAATTATAAAAATTACTAAAAATGTATATTGATAATAATTTATTCTAACATTGTATATCGATATATAGATTTTTTGAAGACTTATTTTATCTTACTATAAATACAGTATCTTAAATGAATAATTATATGATCATAAATTGACAAATAATATATCTTTAAAATAAAATTTTTACAAAATGAAAAAAATATTTCTATAGGAAAGGTTATTAATAAAGATACAAATTATAATGAGATGACAACATTCATTTTGTGTTGCGTAGTATAATATGAATGCGTTAAGTAAACGCGTTTATTAACAATTTACATCAAAAGATAACATGTTCAAAAGTAATTGTATATTGTGTTCGCAAGTCACATGTGTATATTTTTTTTTATTTTGATATTATATTTAACTTTTAATCATAAGTGATCTTCGTTATTATTTTTTTAATAAATTTGAAATATTAGGTTGTTTATTTATTTGTAAATGTTTTTTCGTTTCTTGTAGTTCTCTCAATTTCATCCATTAGATCTCTTATCAAATTATCATTATAATAATATCATTCGATTATCTACTCAATTGTACATAGTAACATATATAATTGGAAGCCCTAGACTACTAGGTTTTATATGGACGATGTAATTAAATCGTGTAGAAGAATGTCCTTGAATTATCATCCATGTTGTAGTTATCATCGTCATTATTATAGCGTACTAGAATTACCTTCTTGAAGCAACTCCTAATAGGTTAGTAAGAATAGGACTTAGCACTAATATTGATAAGTCATGAGCACAGAGCAATGATGAGAAGACATGACTGCATCCACTAGATTCTAGAAACAGAGAAAAACGGTTATTAAATCAATCTATTTTAATTTTTGTATTATATAAGTATATTTGTTGTTTAGAAATAGATTATGCATAATCATGTAGGATATTTTTGGGTTTACTAAACAATTATTGATACAATTAAGTTTCTTTTTACACAAATCATATTGCTTTCAATAATTTATTTTTAATTGGTTTTCGTTAAAGTTAGAGATTATGGATATAAATTGCCAATTTTAATTGGTTTATGAAGCAGATATAAATATTTATTTTATTAAATACAAAATATACTAACAGAATTTGAAGGACTTTAAATAATTACAATAACTTTTTAAATATTATACATGAATAGTTTTAATTTCCATCATAATCCATTTTTTAAGCATTTAATAATAATAATAATAATAATAATAATAATAATAATAATAATAATAATATAGATATAAATTTCATTGATTAGTACATATATATAGGCCTAAGTTTATATAATATAAATTTAAAGTGTAATTTATAATAATAATAAAATAGTCCTACAAAAATTATAAAGAGAAGAGATAATGATAAAAGAATCTCTAATACTTACTTGAATTTTTAAATGAATACGAAACCAAAAAAGAAGAAAATAAAGATAAGTGAATTTTGAGAATTTCGATACCTTCACAAAAGTCATATGCGGGGATGTCCTAATTTAATAATGTAGAGACGAACGTCTGTTTAAAAGAAATAACTTTTATGAAAGTTACGTTAATGTAACGGGAGACTTCTAATCTTTATTGGGAAAATGTTTTTTAATAATTGAATGTGTTAGGATGGATAATAGAAGTTTCAAAATCAAATAAAGCGTTTCAGGAGCAATTTATGATTTTGATTGATCTTGAAGAGGTATCTCTAAAAATGGAAAAATAATACTATTACTATAGAGTACTTTTTATGCTAATTATTCCACTGTGAATTTTTATACTGGTTAAATATTTATGATAGCCTATTTGAGTCACTCGTCCAAATCCAATCACTTTTATTGTTAAATAAAAATCTTAGTTTTATGAAATAATTAAACTTAGTCTAGTAAGTTGAATAAGTTTAATTAGTTTATAATTTTAAACTACTGTAAATTATCAAAAATATATTTCTTCTATGAATCGTTACATTTATTAGCATTTATTTTACTTATCAAATCAATTTATAATATAATCATAGATATATATTACTGATTATTGAAAAAATGTGCTTATATGCAAATTTTTTTATCTATAATTCAGTATTTATAATAAAGCTTAGAATTTTTCAGAAATCAAAATTATCATTATCTTATATTAGTATCATAAATAGGTCTGATAATATTCATGAATATATAAATATCATTCAAAGTATGTGACCCATATAATTTCTAATAATTATAATATATGTAATATTTTAAATAAAAATTATGTTTCTTTAATTATTACGAATGTTTTGAGTAGTAGTTTTTCAAAAATAGTCAAGGAAGGCACGTGCCACTGATGAAGGAGGCAAAGACGAAGGTGTCGCACGAGGGATTTCTTCGAGGAAGTTGCGAATGGAAGGCAGCGAGGAATCATCGGATATGTAGACGGACCTGACATTGCTTTAGAAGGCGTGTGACTTAAGGGACTCAGAAGAGGAACGCATGAAGGGGTTGTAATGCGGACCCCAGGCATGCGAGCAGGAGTCCAGGCTACCGAAGAGCCATTAGATGGCAGGCAACAGAGAGGAAACGAAATGTAGAGAAACCTAATAACTTTTATGTAAAATATGTATTAAAAGAGAGCATAGAAGTTTATCTACCTTTATTTATATTTCATATTATACCAGTTTCGTTTTAGAACCTGTTGATAGTTAAGCATTAGTTTACATCTTTCACTTTTATTTGACGCAATGAAAAATCACATTTCGCTAAATCATTAGGTTTCAATATTTTCGGTATCAAACTTTTATAGCATTATTATAGCACTTCTTTACTTTAATCTTTTTTTATGTAATCGACTACTCGTCTTTTTGTATAAATAGTGCTTCAAAATAGAATGAATCATCTGTTTTATTATGTAGAGTTCTACTATATCAATTTTACGTATAGTGATTCTATATATGTGTAACGACTGTCCATTTACTAATATATAAATGAATGTACTATTTTTTACTGATCGGAGTAGATATTTAGTACATTAATGAATCGAGGGATGATACAGCTCCCGAGTAAAATGAAATAAATTGAACGAAGAAGAAAAAATTTATATATTTTTTCATATACAAATTTAAATTATATAAAATAAAAGATTAATAAAATATACAATTAATTTAAATACACAATTAACTATATATTTATAGATGAATGTGTATTAAAAAAATTAAAAACATAAAGTATCTTTACGTTTCATATATAAATATATAATATTAAGACGTTTTATTTTTGAAGTATATATAATCCAAAATTATTACCATTAGCATATATTAATTGAAATAATTTAATTTCAATAAAACTAGTAAATATTATATTAGACCAACTAATAATATTATAAGATAACAGTAAGAAAATACAGAAGAAGTGTAATCATATTAAAGGTAACGATTATACTTCGTGATTAAATTTCTGAGAACTCAAAACTAAATTACTAGTCGATAAAGAAGAAATTCAGTTTCATTAGCTTTTCTTATTTTGTTCCTCATTATTTTCTTTCATTATATAGTTCTTTATATGGTTTAGCCATTTTATGATAATATGAAATTATCCGATATTGTCTATTTCAAAACTAAAATAATTTCAGTAATTTACATCAATAAAAAATATTTAAAAATTGATTTTTAATTGACATGAAAATAATGAATTGAATACAGTAATTAAAATACACAAAAAATACAAAATTAATTATTTTATCATTAATAACTTTATTATGAAAACTTTTTATATGAGTATTCAAAAAAAGATGTATTAAATAATATTTTTTTTTAAATCTTGATCATATTTACTGTAAAAAGACTTCCAAATAATTTTATTTTTTAAAATTCAACTATATGAAAAATATTTACTATAAAAACATTGTTATTTATATTTTAAATAAAAGGTACTAAACTCTTTTTTAATTGTTATTCAATATTTTATATATTGCTGTTTTATGTTTTTACTTTCGAAAACGATTCAAATGATTTTTGAATTTTTAAAAATTATCAAATTTTCGAGTAAGATATCTATTTTTTATAAATTTTTTTAGAAATAAAACTATGAGTCAGAATTTTATTTGTATCAATTTATTTTACCTTTGTAAATTTAAAAATCCTAATGAAAATTTATGAAATATATTAAGTAGTCTAAAATAAAATATTGATATAAAAGAATAAAATATTGAAAGCTAATAAGTCATCTTTAAATGTAGTATTTTGAAAATATATCATTCTCAAAAATTTGATGGAGGATTGATTATATAGTATAATTTCTTAAGTCTATTTATTTTTTATACTAATAATTATAATATTTGTTTATGAACTCATTTTTCCTTCAGTATTAATAACACAATTTATTAAATTCAATTTAATATATTGAAGTATATAATTAATATAATTCATATAATTAATTAGTTGCTAATATTTAAATCATCTTAAATAAAATCATGTTATGTCACACATTTGAATTATTTAGAAATAAAATCTTTTTTATTAACTTTTTAATGTAGCATTAAAAAATTTTACTTCATCATTCAGTTTTAAAGTATGGAAATACAAAGAAATATATTATCAATCATTTTAATTCTATATCTAATTTGTAATTGACTTAAAAAATAAATCAAAAGTTAATGTATATTTAGAAACATCTTTTTAGCATTTCAACATTGTTTTTTTATCATAAATATTATTTTTTTCAATACTTTGTTTCATGAGGGTGATTAATTATAGTTTGAAAAATTATTAATTATCATATGCCTTATTTAAAAAATGGTATAGTATTTTTGTATATAGATAAATAATGTGACTCATTTAATTATAAATTGTAAGTTCTTATTGTAATACATTTTAAATTTATTAAAAATAATAAAATTAATATTTCAATATCTTATATTATATTCTAAAAAAATAATTATAATTATGATCAATTTTTAATTTTAAATAAATTTTGTTAAAATAGAACAGAAATTCATACATAACGAAATCATAATAAAAACAAAATTAATTTAACAGCATAATCTGAATGATACAAAAGTATTTAAATATTAAAAATATTAAATACCTCATATATTATGAGAGACATTAGATTTTTTATGTAATATATATTATTTTTTTTATTGAAAAAAATCTACCTTAGTATAAGTAATTTTAACAGTACAAAATTAATAACATGCTCTTGAATTTTATTCCGAATTACTTTTGTAAACTAAATGAACCAGAATAACAAAATAATAAAATTGAGTGTAATTATAAGCTATATAAATGGCCTTATAATTTATGATGTATCAAGTACAGTTGCGAAGAAATTTATACATATAACAAGAGTTTATCGATACAATAATTTAACGTGAAAAATTATGCAAAAATCTATGTTCGAATATGAGGTAATTTTATTAAAATTTTGACAAATTTTCAATATGAATATTCAATATGATAATTGAGAAGAATTCATTTTTTAATATTACTTTTTTCTTTATTTTCTATTTTAATTCCTTTAAATTATTGAATCTATAAAATGTAAATCATAAATTCTATGTATATAACAAAATAATATATTAAATAAGCACAACTACACGTGTAGCAACATATATATGAAGGTACCGTAGTCGTGTGATGCCGTTGGAGATGAATCATACCTCTCTGCCTTTTCCCTTTTCAATCATGCGTAAATAAAGTACTTCTTGATTTATAACAAGATCAGAATCATACATTATGGTGGTACAATTTTTTCAATTTCAACTTGACCCCAATTTAATCTATTCTCGTAGATTCATGTTCTCAATTACAATGCATTCTTTGTTCAATAAAGTATACCAACTTTATATAATGTGATATCAACATTTGGTTTCATTAATTTATATACATATTTACATTTAAAATAACTATTAAATTTTATATTATAAAATTATTGAAATAATATGACGGCCAAGATTTATAAAATATGAATAATGAAATAACAACTTATAAATCGATAAATATATCTTTCACACATGAGATCTATTACTTACTTGATACTTAACTTATATCATAATAATTTTAAATAAAGTAATTAATTTTATGAAGTTTATATATTATAAATAACTTCATTATTCAAATTTCTTTTTTTTTATCGATATTATGTAATTTAATTAGTTTTATTAAATATGTTAATCTTTAAATAAATCATGTTAGAATATTATGATTGTGATATAATTTATTACGTTTATAAAATATTTAATATAAAATTTCATGAATAATAAAATAAATAAGGCTAGTTCATTATTTCTGTAAATTATATAGTTAATATATGAGAGATATAAGGAATAAGAAAAGAAATTGTTAAGAAGTTCAAAGTATAAATGAAACTTAATAAATAAACCTACTTTGCTGTAATCTAATATATAAAGATTAATCTTTTGATAAAAATATATAAATGATTTCTAACAAATGACAACAGAGGAAATTATGTTTTAGTTTTTGAATTAATTGAAAAAGAAGATAGATGTTATTTTTACAATCGTTTTCGTAATCCTCTATATTGTGATAATTTTCTTATGAGTTTTCTTTTTGGCATGTACTGGAACGCCGGGTTTATTTTTATTTCTTAGAACTTAAATATGATTTATATAATTTTGGAAAGATAATAATCATTTGCCCAATATCGAACTAATTTATTTCTTTTTATATTTCTGCCAATTTGGTTCCCTTTCTACACATTTTTAATAATCTTTAATTATAACGTTTTCATTAATAATCCAGTATAAAGAATTTCAGACATAATATATTTAAATATTTTTATTACAATGATTTTTCTTATGAAAATGCTGTATTTGTGATATTGCAACGGTTGAACATATGTCTTTTGCATTAGATATCATTTTTATTACTTAAAAATTGAAGAAAATCTTATTGGTTAGAAAAAAATAATTGTCAAATACATACATATTCTTAAGATTTTTTGTATATAAGTCTTGTCTTCATTAAATTTTTAAACTTGCATTATATATATTATTCGATTATGAAAATAAATAAATAATTCTATAATATGAATTTCGTTTATAAGAAATGGTAGATTTACGATTTATTTTATAATTTATTATAAAAGTATAAGCACATTTTGGGAATTAATAAATAGTTTCATATAGTAAATTAAACTCTGAAAAATTGAATATTTATTTTTATTACATATTTCTAAGTAACTAATAGAAAATTTTATTGAACTATTTATAAAATTTGATTCTGAAATTTTTAAAAGATACATGGAAATTTACATAGAAAATCAGAATATAAATAAATGAACAGAAATTGAAAGAAATTGAAACAAACTGAAACAAATTGAAACAAATTGAAACAAATTGAAACAAATTGAAGCAAATAAAAAATAAAATAAAAAGAAATAGTTATACATAGTAAATTTAGAAAATTGTTTTTGGCATGATTTTTTGTATTTTCGAAAAGTAAAAAAAATAAAAAATTTACAACATTAAAAAATAAGAAAGATTAAAAAATAGAAACTTTTTAAATTTAGTTTCTTATTTTTATCGGGATATTTGGGTTTTCATTTGAAATTGTAAATAAGCCGAAAGTAGCACAATAAAAAGTAAAACTGTGTTAGATAAAAACGTAAATTGGTTAAATGATAAGAATTATTATCTTCTATTTACCTACCAGTTCTCGTCACTATATTTTTTCTCTTTGTCTGTTACTTTTTCTTATGCTTTTTTATTTTTTTCAAAGTTATTCTATTTAGATGTTCTCTTTCTTTCATATACTCGTGTTCTTAAATCTATGCACCATATATATCATTTTTCCATCTTTTATTTTTTTAGTCATTATACCATTTTTGAATGATATTTTTAAAGTTTTATTTTCTTATGAGACTAAAATGAAAGTCTTGGTTAAATTCTCATATTTTCGGAGATAAATAGAATATTGCTTAAATTTTTGGTATATAGCTTCCAATCTTTATTAAAGTAAATTATATAATACGTATAAGTATATTGATTTTAATCCAAAAAAATAAACTTATATTTCTCGTAAAATAATTAAAAATATTTTTTTTATAATCCAATTTTATGTAGTTTAGAATCTGGAAACTATAAAAAATAAAACAAAAAGTATAGTATAGATAAAGGATAAACTAATTAATGTTATAATTAAATTTATTAATTATAAATATTTAAAATATACACAAAATTTAAAAAAATTAAATAAATATCATATTAAATATATAGATAAAAATCATGTGTATAATTTTTGTTTCAATACTTTATTATTTATTAAACTTTTATTAAGTAGTATAGGTAAAAGTTTATAAAAGATTTTTATTTTAATTAGGAAACTATAAATATAATTTATTATTTTTATGAAGAAGTTGATCATATCAATTAAAATTAATGTATGTGACAATAATTAAAGGCGTGTGAAGTTTTGTGAAATTGAAAAGTTGATAGTAATTTACACATTTTACATACCTTTATAATATAATAGTTGATTCACAAAAATAAAATCATATAAAACTAAGTACAAAAGAGAAAAATTGAGAATTTTTATATATTAGGAAAATCGTTGCACCCCTATAATATAATCAGAATTGAATAAACGAACTTTAATCACGCATAGATGATAAAAAAATCCCTACAGAATTTATTGCATTTACGAGATTCATCTTTGTACTCACTTCAGAGAATGAATCAATCATTTATTGTCCCTGCTCAATCAAAAATGTTAATTTAGTATCCTATACCGACATATTCTTTATTCACTCAGAGCGTGTATAATAAATGGATAGCACAAGTGCTAATATAAAGGTTTTTTGAGTTTTTTACTTTCATTTTTTTTTTAAATAGATTATTATAATAAATTATAATTATCTTGAAATTTATTATAAAGAAAAAGTTTTGATAAATTATTTTATCTTTTCTTTATATTTCTCTACTATTTTATGTACTTTTATTTAAAATTTTAATATTAAAATATCATAATTACATTGATTATAATGTATTATTCGAATAAATAAATGAATAATAAATTATGAGTAAGTAATCTCATTTAATAAATTAATTTTTGTTATATTTCCACTTTATAATCATTAATTTTTGAAAAAAAATTAAAAATAAATGTATTATGAAATAAAATTAGTGAAGTAAATAAATTTAAAAATGTTATATAAAATTAAATATTTAATTATCTTGACGTGATTACCAGAATTTCAGAAATTTTCATAAATAAAATGTAATTGATTTAGTAATTTTCTAGATCAAAAAATACTTTTACATAAAAAAAGTGATTCTGCAATAAATACTTACGACGACTATGCGATGATGCATCGCCTGTAATAGACGCAAGGTTAGGGTGCTCTTCGGTAATTTCAATTGAAGCCGATGCTTTGTAAACTGGTGTTATTTCAGCAAAGCACCTCAGGCGTATACGACCGTCTCGAAACAACCCATTTGTATCTAAACTGATTGTAGAGTTGGTAGGTTTCTTGTCACTATACCTATTTATAGCAGATCGTGTGCGTATTGCAAAATTCATACTACTGTTATTGAGCTGTAAAACAAAATTAAACGTATAATAATTTCTTCATTCTATCATTATTATTCCGATTAAAATTAAGATATATATTTTTCTAATCTTAAATTTGAGTATGTTATATATGATGATTATATTATTACTCTTTATTATTATATTTTTTAAATATTTATCTCACTATGATAATATTAATTATAAAATTAAGTGAATCTGAAGCGTTACCATGGTATTTATGATATATCCATATAGAAAAATACTTTGTTTTTAAAGTTTATCTAAATTTTAATATTTTTAAAGGATATGTTTACAGTTAAAATATTATTATAAATAATTTAGAAAAATTTAATGATACATTATATAACATTATTTATTATAATTAATTTAAAACTACTTATATAAATAATATTTATATTAATTGATACAGATAATTAAAAAGATATTGCAGCGATATAATTATATAAATTGTATAAATAATAATATATACTGTTACTAATTTTAAATTATTAGATAATTCTTGTATCGTATACATGAAATTCTATGTCTCGTTTTTATTATAAGAAACTTGTTCGATATGCATTTACGTAAAATTGTAAGTTTATAAAGATTTAATTTAATCCTGAATATAAAAATGAATTTAATAATCATATCATTTAAATAAAGATTATGGCACAACATCGCCTAATAACAATAACAATAACAATAACAATAACAATAACAATAATAATTATTATTATATATTAATAATAAATATATAAAGTGAAAAATATCATAATAGCGGCAATTTATCATAAATGCAATCTTATTATAATATTATTTTATAGTTGGTAATAACATTTTGTTTGCACTAGGGAACAAAAATATTTGAGTAAGTACATCAAAAATGTTTTAAAACTAGATGAATCTTCAGAAGAATTCAGGAGTAAAAGCGAGCTGATTGTATAATGTGGGTATATGTATACGTATTTATAATTATATTAGTTAATAATAAATTTTTAAACGTAAATACTTGTGTACGTATGAATAAATATAGCGGATGGGCGTACGTGTACGTACATGTGTATGTGTGTGAATAAGGTTTTAAAGGTTTTAAATTAAAATTATTTTTAAAATTAATTTGAATTGTTTTAAATGGTTCAAAAAAGTGATTATTTAAGAAATTTTTTTAAAAACTTGAGTCTGACTCTTGATAAAATATTTTATTTCGATTATGGCCTGCTGTTTCTGTCACTTAAATAATATTGATTAGTAAAGCAATGTTTGCATATCTCTTTCTTTTTATTTTATTGTATTTGTGTTTGTGGTGACTGTGTTTGGTCATATTATTATCTAATCGCGCTTTGTTCGGGCTTTTATGCCGTAATTTTTTATATTGAATATAATATATTATTAAAATTATATTTCGAGGTAAGGTAAGCAATGCTTATATACTGTTTAATAATAATTTAAATAATTATATATTATATAATTATTTATAATAATTTTTACATGTTAAACAGTATCATGTAAGCGATGTTCGTTATAATTGTGTTCGTATTAATTTATTATAAAATAGTTTTCATCTTAATTATTATTTTATATTAAAATTATTAATCTCAACGTGTAATAATGGTTTTGCGTATAAATATATATTTTTTACATTACTTTATAATAATTTAATCTTAGTATTATTTTTTTTTCTATTTTTATCGTTTTTATGTGTAACAACCTATTATTTGTTTATGTGATTCTTTTATGAAATAAAACAAGAAATTTTTCAGCTAAAGTACACATAATCTGTATTCTTTCTGAAATATCTCGAAGCGAAAATATAAGAGAACTATCATTTTGCTTACTTATTCGTCGACAAATATTTAAAATCTTACGTAACAAGTTTGAATTACATTATAGTTTTCCAATCTGGAATAAATTATGTATCGTACTAACTTATGTACAACTATAACTATTATATTTTTATTTAAAATGTTATGTTCAGTATATATATATAAGTATTTTTATTTTTTATTTAAAAAGGAAAAAATTCATTTATAAGGATTACACCATATTATTATTGTTTTATTATAATCGTGTTTAAAAAAAAATTTGTTTTTAATATCATCTATTCATAGTCTTATGAATTATTTTTATATTTAATATTTCTTAAATTATTTTATTGAGTCAGTAACCAGTTATAAGGGCATCCATAACATAACGTTTCAAGTTGATCCAATTTTATGAAGGTATATCTTTAACTAATACTTTACAATACAGTAAATTTTCAAAATTACACTGAATGGAAAATAACCTAATAATATAACTAAAAGGAAGTAATGTGATAAGATAACATATACTTATAGGATAATAAAATTATACAACAAAACTGACAATTTTATTCTTTACTGAAAAAATCAAAAGTATGCTATTCAAAATGAAATAGAAGTATTTCTTGTAAATTATAAAATAATTTCTAATTAATTTAAACAACATATTTATAAATATACATAAATTCAATCGTTTACGATATCTTATGCCATCTAAAAAACTATTCAAAAAACCTTTTTCTATTTTTCGGTTTCGCTTTCTTAAGTTTTTCTTTTTATTTTCGATTCTTGATTATTTGATAATCTTGTACAATTTGCTTACGTCTTTTTAGGAGGAAAATAACTTTAATTCTCCAAATTTCTCAATCTAAAAACTGTTTGATTTAATAAAAACTATTATTTTTATTCATAATAACATATTTTATTTAATAATAACTATTATTATTATTTCTTAGTATTTTAGTTTTTTTATTTTAGTATTTTTATTCTTAATATTTCTTAATTTTATTATAAGTGTGCATCACACCCTTCTTACTAATTGACCATGGTAATAATTGGTAGTATGTTTAAGTAAGTATGTGGTTCTTCTTTGCTAATAATGCCACGTTATTTCTCCTAAAGTCATCATTGTGCAAGGAGCTTAAATGCCGCTTTTTTATTGCATTGTTAAACTAATTCATCTTTTTTTTTCTTGCATTCTCTTTTATCAATATACCATGTCATATGTGTTTTTATGGGCTTTGGTAGTGTGGATGTTTTATGAGCTTTAGTAGTGTGGATATTTTTATGTAGTTTCTCATTGGTCTGTTAAGTAAGCTCGATTTTCTAAAATTATTTATTGAACCATGTCAAGTAAACACTTGAAATAATTTCAATAGAAATTAATTTTATAATAGGGAATATATGTTTGTATGCATGTATATCAATAAAAATGCATATTTTCGCATAATTAATTTTATATGTACTTATATGAAAAAGATATGAAAATTAATAGATTCAAGAAATTTTTATTAACATATTCTATAGAAATATTTATTATTTTTGCAGTACATCTTAAGTTGGTTTTAAAAAATTCTAAAACTCAAGTTTTATATATATATAATATAATTTTAATTATCATTACTAATTTTTATTTCATTTTAAAGTTATTGTTTCGATGGTGTATATTATTTAAAAAAATTACAGGTACATTAAATAATAAAAATGCTAAACAATATCATAAAGCCATAAATAAGAATTAAATATTCATTATTATTATGTTTATATTATTCTGTAATTAAATATACAATTTCTAAACATATCTTTCAAATTTAGTAAGATAATCATGAACTTATAAAATTTTTAAAATATACTTTTAAAATATAAGAAAATTTAAAAAAAACTTAAGTTATTCACTTTTATTTGTAGTCAAAAATTAATTGAATATATTAATAATGAAATGCTGTGCGTGAAAATAAATACTTATCATTAAAATAATGTCATCCAATTAATTTATAAGCGTACTAAAAATATAATTAATGTATTATCCTTAGGATTAAATTATCCTTTTCAACTAGAAATCCAAAATGCACATAAAATTGTAATTGAATTACTTTAACGGTTATATATATCTTTAAAATTTTTTAAAATAATTTTATAAATTTTGAACATTATTTATAAGAAAAGTTTTTTAACTAATTATTAACCTTCATATATTACTGCATCTCAAAAAAAAATATAGTATAGGCTATCAGAAAATTTATATAAATTTAAGTTAATTGATAAAAAATTTTATATTCATAAATTATTAAAACCAATACATAGTGCAAGAATTATACATAATGAAAATAATTATTCATGTCATTATTTATTATTTTAATTTATATTTTATACTTTAGATTATTGAATACTATATTTTTGTTTGAAATATTTTTTTATTTGTTTTTGTTTATTTTCTATTATTAACTAAAATTTTTTTCTTTTATTAGAATTTATAACATAATTGATCAAGATATAAAAAAATAAAAATAGTACAATAAAATCTGGAATAAACATAAAAATATTAGAAATAAAAGAACTAATATTGAAAATACATTATGTAACAAAATAAAAAAATTGTAGGTATTTTAAGGTTAAATAATATTATCCTTGTAATTCAGATATGATAATAATGCATAAAAAATCTGTTTTTTATATGTATAAAAGTAGATTAAATTTATTTTTTCTAATTTTATTAATTATGATTTACGTACAATCTTTAATATAATTCGTCTTTACTTTCTTTATAAAGAAGTAAATAATTAAAAGCGTTAAAAAATTTCATTTTATGCTTTAAATATTAATGCAAATAAAAATACACTGTAATAAAGTATATTTAAAAATATTGAAATATTGTTTGACAAGAAATGTAGTAAAGTATAGATAAAAAGTGTTAAAATAAATTTGATGTACATAAAACGTAAAACTTTGATTTATGCCAAAATATCCAGAATTTACATTTGGTTGAAAAGCAACTATATTTTTTATGACAATAATACATATAAATAAAAATTTACCGGTGGAAAATATGTTTTCTTGGTTTAGAAAGGAATAATTTTATTGGGAATGTTTTGATAAGTGCATACATATAGATGGAATGCGAATAAAGTTCAAGAACAAAATTGAGCTATAGGCGTTAAAGCCCAAGACCAATGGTATGAGTAATATTAGACATAAATTGACGTTGCAGGTGCACTTGATAGTGGAGAAATTTACAATTTAACATCAACGAGACAAGTTTGTGGATAGAGTATTACTGTTTCTGCCTATGACATTCATTTTGTTATAAGTTAAAATAATGGTGACATATGCGCGATCTAAAGTTTGAGGTATAATATCAAGTTGAAGAGAATTTGTTTATATGCTGCGATAGTATACATAAGACTTTGATTGCAGCTAAGCGTTGAAGAAGTTTAAGCAAATGGGCAGGTCTTTATTTGCAGAGCAGCAGTGTCAGTTCTAGTATATAAACAGTAACAATAATAACTAGTAAAAGTGCCTTTTTACTACTGCGCTATATCATTCTCCGTCTTCATTTTCATTGCTTTTGTGTAACGTTCCAATAGATAATATTTTTATTTGAGTGGATGAGAAATTATTAAGTTAGAATATTTTATTAAAAGTTGAAGCTTTAACTTCTACCCAAAATTTTACTATTTTTTAAAATTCTTTTCTACTTTCTTTCTTTTATTCAAATATTTTATAGTATTTTTGTTTATCAAGTTTCAGATTAATATAAATGACGTAACTTATATTTTTTACATTACTTCAGTATATCAAGGGAAAATGTTTTTCTATTGAAGCAATAATATATAATACCACTTATATTGTGAAACATAAAAGTATACTATAATACTAATTATATTTTTTATATTTACTAATTATATTTTTTTATTTAAAAAAAATAATTGCAGCTCTTTTATTTATATTCTCATACTTACACTTATAAATATATCTATATTAAAAAGTAATGATGTAGTAATAGTTAAATAAAAATGTTTATAAAATAATAATTTATTATAAAGTTTTTAATAAATATGTAGAAAATGTAAATGAATTATTCTTATTGTTGTTAACTTATTTGTGTGGCTATTGATTTTTTGCGTGAAAGTTAATTATATAATAAAAAGAAGGGAGACCATGTCGGCATTAAACGCAAAAAGGCATTGCAAATTTCTTTACGACATACGTTGTACATTAGCTTCATTATACACTAATTTTACTACTGCCAAAAGTTTACTTATAACTTGTGTATGATAAGAACCAGTGTACATTTTTTATTAATGGCATTTTATGTATTACCCACCATTTTATGAAAAAGAAATGCTTTGAAGCTTAAAATTAAGATGGTAAAGCATTTTTTCTTATAAGATAGAAAATCAAATAAAATTAACAATTGAAAAAGAAACTAAATTGAATTAATATAGATACAATCGTTATTTGAATGAGTGTCCATCTTATGTTATTTAATAAATTTATATTCTATTTCACATAGATGTTATATTGTAAATAAGTACAGTTTTTTATAATTATTCGTTACGAATTCATTCCATTTTTTTAACACATGCTCAGTATGAAAGCAACATTTTACACGGCAGTGCTACGTTTCCTTTTAAATGTGTAATCTGAAAAAAAGAGTGAAATATTGAGGAACTATGACTCATTTTGATGTATCAGATAAATATCTGTTTTATTAAATGTGATTGATTGTATAAATAATTTCATGTTAGCAGAACCATATACATTTTTCTTAAATTACCAAAAACATTAAATATTTTATATTTTATTTATTATATTTTTATTAATGTACAATTTAATCATGTACAATCATATATGCCCTATTTTAATTTTTGATTATTAAATGTACAGTAATGTAATTAGAATAGTGGCAATTCAACAATAACATCTAATCATAAAGCAAAAATTCTTATTTTTAGATGCTTTTTTTCCGTTTATTCCATTTTTTCTTTTTTCTGGTTTCATGTGTTTTACTTTGGCCTTATCTCCTGTTTTCATTGTTTCTTACTATATTGACTTAAACTTTATACAATAAATTCCTCTAAATCAAACAATTTAAATTTACCAGTATTAAAAATAGAAATATCCAAAAGAAGATCAGTATATGATTGTATTCTTACAATAACAGTTACCATTGTTTATATAATGCTCTTGAGTTTTCTCATATTTAGATTTGGAAATAAATTAGATTTATCTGCAATACATACTTGATAGTTATAATATTTAAGGAATTTAAATATTTGATTTTTAGAAGAAATTTTGTAATTAATTTTTAAATATTTTTTTATTTCCTTATATTTTAAATGTTAGGTTGATATCAATTATTCAAACATGGCAATCATTTATGATTTGTGTATATTTATATATATAGTTGTGTATTTTTGAATACACATAAATTTAATATAACCTGATTTAAATTCATAAAATATATTTTTAAAATTGTAGAATATACTGCATTGACAGTTTATTTTGACTTGCATAAAATTGATAGAATGAAAATTATAATATTGAGATTTAGAATCATCTATTAGTTAGATATGGCATGATAATTAATTTAACATATCAACATTTCAATGAAGAGATCATGACGATTTATAATAGAAATATATAAATAAATTAAAGATGTACATTTTAAAATTATTATCTGGTTAGTACTTCATAGAAAAAATAGCCAAAGAAGAAAAATTAAGAAAATAGAAATGTTTTGTAAAAGACAGAAAACAAAAATTATAACAAAAGCGGGGAGCAATTATGAGTAACTGTAATCTTCCAGTAGGATTCCGTACTCTTTTAAAAGAAATATGGTCACGGTGGAAAGGTGATACTTACGGGTGCTCCGTTGAGGGTCCACGTAATGTTTGGGGCGGGACGAGAGGCTCCTGACGTACAATTCGCTCGAAGTCTTTCTCCAGCTGGTAAGTGCAATCTGTCAACTGTGATTCTTGGTTCTGTCTCTGGAACATCTGTTTATAATAATTAAGCTACTCTAATTTCTTTGCTTATATATGTATATATTTTTTATTATTATCTATATTTAAGTAAGTAATTTAATATACTAACTAGTAATTTAATGAAATAAATGTATTTTCTTTAATATTATTATTACTATGTTAGTATGAGTTTTTTATGTAACGTTCTCACGTGTATATCTTTTTGTGCGAATACTTATGTTAAAAAAAATTTAGCATTATTTTGATTAGGCGTGTGATATGAAATTTTAACTTTGAAAGAAATTGAATTAAGCCTTATTGATATTAGAGTTGAAATGTATATTTTAATTTCAAGTTTAAGAACTCTAATAAAAATTCATGAAAGGTAGTCTACAGAAAACTTAATAAAAATAAAAAATATTATTATTTCACTTTATATAATACAACTTTTTCTAATCAGAGATTCATACAAAATTTGAGGAATTGATAAAAAAATGTATTTTATACGCATTTATTGATGAATAAGTCAGTTAAGGCATAAAAAATGTTACTTATAAAATATACAAATAGTGTTTTGATATTTAATTATATTATATACCTTATTTTAATTACTTTACGTTATTCATTATTAAAAATATATACAGTATTAATTAAAAATATATTTAAAATGACCAAAGAAATCGATAACATAAAAAAATTTTAACAATTCTTAAAGCCGATTTTCTAGAATAATATTTTTAAAACATAACTTTAAAAAAATAATAAAATATCAGATAAATGTAAATAAACTAGTTAGAAAATTTTAAATTGATCGAATGGAGAAATTCAGATCTTTTATCTCACCAACAACAAGGATATCAGCCTCCTGGAGCTTGGTATCGTAACGTGGGATATCTTCAGTTACCTCGCATGTATACCGTCCAGTGTGGTTACTCTGCACATTGACTAGAGTCACGTCCTGCATATTTGAACTCGAAACCTGCGGATGCCAAATCTACTATACCATAATCCGTTCTTTAGCTTCTACAACCGTATCATTTTAAACGTTTTGATTCTAATTTTCTATACTAATTTTTTACCTTTATAATGTATAAAAGTCAAACACGAAATTTTCTTTTAAGTTTCTCACAAGAAACTTCATTTTCTAAAAATAAATTTTTTTATTTTACAGTTTACTATTTCAATTTTAATTAAAAAATATTTTTAATTATTATATATTTTAATTATATTGCATGTTTAAATTCATTTAAATTTAATAAAATAAAATTCTCTACTAATATTTTTATATTTTTAATATAAAATTAATATAACTATAAAATATATTCATAAATCAATATATTTTTAATATTCACACTTTATTAGTATTATAAGCATCATGATTTATTAATATATTCTGATAATATTGTACCGTATTTGTTATATTTACATAAAAAATATAAAAAGTTGTATAAATTTTTCGATATATTACACATTTATTCTGAAAACATTACACAACTTTATATAATCATTAGTTGTAGATATAATTAATTAATGTATTAAAAAAATTTTAAGCATTTTATTCATAAATTTATTTATAAAGTATTTATCCTTTTATATTTAAGATATTATATTACTGTATCAACTTGAAAACAAAATATAACTACAAATATTTCTTTTTTATAAAAACTATTTTTTATTTAAAAATGAATATATATATATCATATAATATATAATATACTTTATATAACAAAGTCTAAAAGCACTTTTTCTGAAAATATTTTATTTCAAAATAGTATTTCACGAGTTCTTAAGAATAAGTCAATTTATTTTAAATAGGAAAATTAATATAATTTAAATGTTTGGTTATTATTAATATTGACAAAAATAAAATTATTAATTATTTAAAAATGTGTAGAGAAATTTGAAAATATTTTTTTTTAAAAATGACAAGCAGTTGAAAACATTTATTTTTAATAGGTATATTAAAAATTTTGTATTTTATCAAAAATCTTATTTACTTTTTGATATATTCAATACATTTACAGTACTTGACTTTCATTATTTTCAATATAGCCTTTGAAACATTCAACATATCATTATTAATTAAATCTTCAATAATACGACATAGTTTTTTGTTAAAAGAACATTTTTATAGGAATAATCTTAATAACATGCAGTTTTATTTAATTACTATACTACCACTTGCCCTGTGAAATAATTTCGGCTTAAAATTTCTCAAGTTCTAACTTTTCGTTAATAAAAATATTATACACTCGAATAGAATTTTGCTATTATGATTTTAATTTCAAATTTGAGTCAATAACATCGTCGTATCCATTAAAAATTGAAAAACTTTATGATAATAATATCGGAATTAATATAGTTTTAAAAAATGATTTTGATTTTAAAACTACTTATAATTTTCATATTCAGAGAAATTTTGTTTAGTTATAAGTATGATTATATTTTATATGTTGCATATACAGAAAATTAATATTGAAATTTTAATAATTTATATAAAATATTGAATTACTTAACATTTATATCATATAATAGAAATTTCTAAGTTGCTAAATCAAATTAAAATTTAAGTTTTTAATAAGACTGTAATTAATATATTAATAGTCGAAAATTTATTTAAAAAATTATTTAAAAGGTATCCTGGACGTTTATAGTACTCAAATGTTCATAAAAGTATCTTTGTTACGAACACTAATTATGACTCGCTGATTATAATAAAGCATTGGTGGGAGATCAAAATTCAAAATGAATCTACAGACTTTTTAACAAGAGGTAGAATTATTTCTCAGCGTTGAATATACTACCTACAATTAATACATAAAACGAAGAGTGATTGTATCAACCAGTTGCTCATTTGATGAAAGTCTTTCAAAGCTATTTGAATACATGACTAAAAAGTAAAAGATAAAATGATAGATGTAGAAAGCATGAGACATTTACCGCTTAGAATAGATACCGTCCTTTGGATGTCTATCTTCATTAAATAATTTTAAAGATATTAAAAGGATATGAAATTTAATATTTTTAATTTAATAAAAACAATCTAATGTAATATACTAAGTATATTCTAGTAATTTAAAAAAAAAATATATAGTTATAGTTATACACAATTATATTTGCAAAATTAAAATAATGTATTATATATTAACGATATATTTTTTTTTAAAATCAAATAAATTGTTTTATTATAGGTATTAAACTATATATTGCAAAAAAATGTATATAAACATCTTTGAAGTTTTAATTAGTTATGGAAATTTTACACATTATAAAAATTCAATTATTATTTCTGCTTTTAGTTTGGTTAAAATAATAGACAATTTAATAATTAAAAAGTAGTATCTTATAAATTGAATTTTAGGAAAAAAAATTTATATTTCAAAGGACTCTGATAATTAAGCAAACGAAGATAATATCTACATTGATAAATTTATTAAATAAAAAATTTTGTGAAACCGATTTGATATTAAGTAAATGATTATAATTTATATTGTATTAACATATTTCAAAAACAAATAATCTATAATATTAGACTAAAAGAAAGAGAAAGATAGACAGAGACAGATGGAAAATGCTTATAAAATTAATTAGATTTTTCGTTTTAATAAATAAAATATCTTTGTTTAATTCATAATATAATATATAAAAATTTTTAATATTTTGAATTTGAATAATTAGCGTACACATTTTAAATTTTAATATAGAATTAAAACTACTCTTTTTTAAAAAATGTCATTATCAACTTTTCTTTCTCTAATATTCTTAATAAAAGTATCTATATTTGACCAATGGCGAATAAAATTAGGAAAATATTAAATGTATAGTTTTTTAATGAGAATTATAAAATATCTTAGAAAAAACGCTTTGCCGCTTGATTTTTATATGAAACATTTTATATAATTTCATTGTATTAAAAAATCGATCTAATATTATGATATAATAACCATGAAAAGATTCAATCAAACCAAATAAAATATTAACACATAATAATCGCTATTAAACGAAGTTTCTCAAAAAAACAATAAGAGTCATCGTTATATTTTTTCATCACTTGTATGACACAGCAATACTGAATTACTACTATAAAGTATACATGCAGTTGGTGTTATCGAGTTGCGTGAAGTAAAAAACAGCCACAGATGTCTCTATAAATATTTATTTAAATTTTAAATATATTCTAAAACTTAATTAAATCAAAAGTATAATACAAGAAAATCATTATTTTACAAGTTCTAGACACCCTGGATTCCATAGAACTTATAAAAAAATAAAATGAAATTATAAATAGTAAAATATGTAAAGTATGATTTATGATTTATTAAAAACTGCGAATCTTGTCAGATTAATAAATTGATTATAAATAAAAATAGTAAGAAGCCGATGGAAATTACTACTACCTCAAATAGATCTTTTGAAAGAATTGCTTTAGATATAGTTGGTCCTTTACTCTATCCAATGATAAAATATTTATTTATAAATAAAAACTCAATATTCAGTACTTGATAATCTATTATCAATTAACTATATTAAAATTTCACGCTTGTAAATTCTGAAAACCTGTATATAGTACAAGTACTAAACACTTGTGAAATCCAATCATTATTATCAAATTTTTATATTTCTGAAGACTATGACATTCGAAATGCAAAATTAGAAGAAAATATTTAGAATAAGTTTTCAAATAAAAATAAATAGTTATATATTTTGTTCAACATTGTAGATATAACTGTCAAAATCTTATATTATTAAGTGATATTAAATTAACAAGTTTTAGTATTCTTGAATTACAAGGGGTTTTAAGGTATATATACTATCAACAATTGATAACAGAAAATTCTTTTGAGAGTAATTATACAACATATACACCACAATTTCATATACTAGAAGATGATTAATTTAGAAAAAATACTATAAATTTTACTCAATTAGCAGTACTAAAATAAATAAAAATATCAAAGCTTAATCTTGAAAATTTAGAAATTGCTAATCACAAATTCGAAGAATTATCCAAATTAGTTGATGAAATATTAAACAATGAGAAACAACAAACACAAATTATGTATTATTCTTATACTGTATATCTTATTCTATTATTCATTATATTGTACATATTATTTAAGGTTTCTAAAATAATTAAACAAACAAACAAATACCGTAGTAAGATTATCAATTATTTGACACTAAATATTTGTAACAAAGAAAAACAATTAGAAAATATCCTTGTAAGATATATTTATAAATTTAATTCTACAATTGTACAAGCGACCAATGTAATGAACCCAGAAGAAGAGGGAATATTTATAAAACAAATAAAATTAGAAACTAAATCGAATAATATACTTAAAGATAAACTATAACCAGAATATTATTTTTATCTAATTATATCTTTAATCTTAGCGAGGAGGTGTAATGTACGTACCATTTTTTTCTTACGATATTTAACTCATCGCTTTTGCAACTCATAATATCTGAATAAGAAATCTATCATACATCTCTTACCTTATGCGACTCAGCTCTCTTGTATTTTAATAAATATCACGTTTTGTTCTGAAAACAGAGAATAAAAGCAAAACAGAAGCAGACATCTAACTAGACCATATTTAGTCTCCATCACCACCGTTACTATTTCAATCCGAGTAATTGTATTCTTAATATATAACTTATATTAATAAATGAATTACTACTGTTAAATCATAAACAAAATGAGTAACTCATTTGTCCACATTAACTCTTTATACATATCTGCAATATTTGTATATACATGTATAATAGATCAAGAAAATTAATTTTAATTTTAGATTCAATTTTCATTAATAATTGTAATAACATTTTTTTATTTAAAATTTAAAAATTGTTTTTTTGTTTATTTTAAGTAATTATCTTAAAATTATTTTAATAATTCAGTAACATATTTTTTTTTGAAATTAAAAATCGTTATATTGTAAAATTTTTCTGAATATTTGACATTTAAAAATATTATCTACTTAGTTGTAATTAATGATTATTAGATAGAATAATATTATACATTATTTTAATCACTTATTAAAAAAATAATAAAAAATTATTTTCTTTGATTATATTTGTAAGAAATATTTATTTACGTACATATTTCAATAGTCTAAGTTTAAAAATAAAAATATATTATCGATAATATATGTTGTACAATAAATTTAATAATATTCTGAAAGAATTCCTGTTTCATGGAAGCTATATATATTATATTGAACTATTTAAGTAATACATTTAATATTGAGTTAAAATATTGTATAGCTAAATTTAAAAATAAATTTATAAATTGCTTTATTTCTTCATATAATTATAGACAGATAGTTATAGATTTTTTATACATTGTATGCAATTGAACAGAAACATGGAAGAAAGCTGGAGTGATAACACATGAGACGATGTACACATTGTTTGGTACTTTTATGTATGAAACAAAAATATATAATATGATTATCTCAGAAGTACCCTAAGTAAAGATTTTATTGCAGAATTTCAATATCTAATTTCATTAGATACTAATTCACTATTATATGTAAAATGGGGATTAACTATTGAAAACATATTCAGGCACCTTTTATCTTGTATTGTTTTTCTATCTATTTCTAATGCAATATATCTAAGTTTTATAATACTCAATTTATCTGTGAATTATTGAATCTATTCCAGATAAGTGTAAAATAAGTTCATCAGAAATATAGAAATATTAATGGAATTATATGACAAAATAAACATAATCAGAGTTAAAATTTATCAAAAAGTTTCATAAAATTTATAAATTATTTATACACACATTTTTTATATTCAATATTTCAATTCTATTAACTCAATTATTAAATTTATAAAATACGAACTAAAATCTGATTAATTTAATTTTTAATATTTATATGAGTATTCACTTTATGTATTCAATTTAATGAAACGTAATGAATATTTATTTTTTTATAAAAATATCTGTTATATTTATTTGATATATAATCTTAATAATTTAATATTGAAAAAATTTTTAATTCATATAAATTAATTAAATTCTTGTATTAAATATTTGTTGCAATTATTTATTTTAATTTATTTAATTAAGCAATGTAAAAATTAAATATCTCTTTTATTAATCTTATATAGAAATTTGGTTTATTTAAAATGTTGCACTAAATATATCCTTACTATTAACAAAAATAGTTATTGCTTTTCTGCAATTCAATATAAGTTTTATGATTGTTAATAATCATAATAAAACACATTAATTAAATACATAGAAAGGTGTTCCTAGTAAAAATAAAAAAGTAGATAAAATTTTAAATAATGATAACTAAAAATACTTAATATTATAACATTATATTATAACTATTATTGATATTATAACTATTATTGACGTCAAGTATGTTAATACGATAATAACAAGGTAAAAATTCTGAATTTAAATACTATTGTATCATACGAAGAAGTTTTAAAATATCTAAATGAAAAGAAGCTAAATAAATAAATATATTGGGGAAAATGAATGTGTGTATTAATATATTAATAAACTGAATACATCTATTTCTAATTATTTGTGCATAAAAGTTATATCATTAAATGATGAATAATAAAGATAATATTAAAAATTGATAATGTTTTTTAATTGAAATTATTTAATAGATTAAATAAATACACTAAATATAACTAGAAAATAATACAATTATTCAAAGGACATATAACTTTTTATTTTTATTCATTAATAGATTTAATATATCGTGCAATGTAAATAGAAAATAAAAATAAGACGAAAAATTTGGACTCATTAAATTATGTTATAACTCAGTGTTAAATTGTATAAGTAATTTTTATTTGAAAATAATTTATAATAAAAAGAAAATTTTTACAGAAATTAAAAGACAGGAAGAAGTAAATCAATGCCATCGATTTTAACTTTCAAAAAAGCTTTTAATTAGATTCTCTCTTTAATATTTCGTTCACAGCTTGTTGAAATTTAATTTACTTTACTATTATTATAAAAATGTACACAAAGAAAATATCATTTGTCGGTTAATTTTCTAGCGCTGATCTTGAAACTTTCTAGGCGTAAAATTATTTTTAATACATTCTTTTAAAATGTTAGATAATAATGTTAGATTAATATTTCAGATATATACATATTTCTTCAGATTAATAAACAATAAATAAAATATATTTTAATGTTTGGTTTACAATTTTAGCAAATACTGGATGTGTATAAAATACATTATACTTATTACGAATTTAAATTGCATTTTAATACATTTATCTATTCAGTATTAATAAAATATTATTAGTTTTGTAAATGGCTACTTTTTTATATCTTGAAAATCATTAATATTTAAAAAATGTAATATTTCTTATTAATTTCTGAAAATGAAAACTGAAATACAATTACCTTTTACATTTTGAAATAGTTTTAGTTATCTGACACAAATTTTAGGTTTATAGAAAATTATTATATCCACTATTTAGAAATTCCACTGCGGAAAAAATTATTCTTTAAGTTATCTGTTTTCTTAGAAAAAAATATACTAATAAATTTGAAGTCTCATATAAAGTCGAAACTTTATTTAGAAAGTTGAATATTGTTTTAACAGTAATAATTAAGAAACTTCATAATTTTTCCCATGCCGATTTTTCTTTTATTTAAATAATTTTTATTTAAACCAAATAAATACAATCTATTGATTTTTTGCAATCATAATAAACCAACTATTTATATAACGTATTGCTTATGGCTAATACACTGCCGTATACAACGAACGCAGTCTTACAGTTATATAGTTTTTTAATCAATATTTACTTTTTTTTTGTTTGTGAAAATTTTTTATGGGAGAAAAAATTGTTTGGTAACATTTTTTTATAGTTTTATTTATATATAGAAAATGGTTAACCCAAAAAACCTGTATATTCGATTTGCTTTTCATTTTTTATATATATGTGTGAGTGTGGGAGAGAAAACGGGTTTATGGGAAATTAGGAATTTATATTTATTTACATTTATTTACATATGAATATATTCAAATATTAAAAATTATAAACATATTTAAGGATTAATTACGAAGTCGTTTAATTTATGAGTTTTATTTTTTTATTAATTGAATTTTTTTTAGCCTTATTATTATATAGTTATGTAAGCCACCAATATTTTTTCATATTTTTTCGGTGTTTCTCTTTTTTATCTCTTTGTGATATATCAATATTGTATCTCCATGAAAAGTTTTTATCATTGCTAGTTAAGTTTGCTTCATAAATTATTTTTCTATTAAGTCTTTTTCTATTTATGTAGTAAATAATTGGTATGTTTTATTTATCGTGTAGATATTAATTATTATTTAGAAATTTAAATGTTTCTGGACGGATAAATCCTATTTTTAAATATTTTGAAAAGTATATTGGTTTTTGATATATTGTGTTTGAAATTAGACTATTTTTTGTGATGCGGTATAATTTTGAATAACGGTTTTTGTTTAATTTTAATATGTGACAATCGATTCTTTGTAAATGTGATTTATTGTATATTTTATTTTTTACATATTTTTTATAAGAGCTTGCTTCTGTTCTGTACAATTTAAGACAGACTCTTATAAATTTTCTTACGAAAATTCTTATTTTTTCCATTTGATGTACTGTTATATTGTACCAGATGGGGCAAACGTATGTTAGGATTGGTCAGATAAGTCCTTGATAGTATAATACTTTTATTCTACTATTTAAATGCTTTGAATAAAATAATTTTTTGTATCGCCAAAATGTTGCTTTTGTTTTTTTTATTTGAGTTGTAATATCATAATTATATTTTTATTTTGTATCTAGATGCAATCCTAAATATTGACTATTTGTTTATGAAGAATTGCCTATTTTTTGGTGGAACCGCTCAATATTTGAACATTTTTATAAATTTTTCTTTCTGAAACACTTATTTGGGATTAGTTATTTCAAAATAATATAGTTTCACATTTATTTATATTAATTTTTAATGTCAATTAGTTATAATAATCTTTTATTCTATTCAACAATTCTTGTAATTCCAATTTTTTAGTGTATTTCCCAGAATCACAAATTATTAAATCATGTGCAAATGATATCGATTGTTTTTGTAATGATTTGTTAAGATCAAATAAATGATGAATATTACTATTGTATATATTAAAAAGGATAGGAGAATTTACTGTGCCTAGTTGTAAACCATTTTCTACCGTGAATTTTTCTACTGTGAAAATTTTTTTTTATTAATTTATAAATTATGTTTTCGGTCTAAGTGGTGTCGAATACTTTTTCTATGTTGATTAGGCAAGCTGCTACTTTTTGGTTGTCGTTTAGTGCCCACCATATATTCGATGTTAGCTTATTAATTGCATGTATCATCGAGTGCTTATGTTTAAATCCGAATTGGGTTTCCAGTATTATGTTATTTTTATAACAGTATTTTATTAAGGTACGATTAACTATTAGTTCAAATATTTTGTCTATATTTGGTTGAAGGCTTATTAATTAGATTGTGATATATTGTTTTTATTCTTTTTCTAAATTGATATTACTCTTGCTTTTTGCCATTGGAAAATACATATTATTTAGTGCGTTGTTAAATATTATTGTGTAATAATATTTAATTTATTAGGAACTATCTTTCAATACTATGTTTGGTATATTGTCGAATTTTGATGATTTTTTGTTGTTTAATTTATTGAAAATATTATTTACTTGAGTGTTATTAATATATTAATAAATTTCTTTATCAGGTTGTTTTGGATTATCCGATGTGTTATCTAATGAGAAAATTGTGATTGTTATATTTTGTTTTTTATCTTTTTTTATTTCTTATTTTAGTATATTAGTTTCTTCTATAATTATGTTGTTGTATTTTTGTTTACCAAGAGTGGAGTTTTGATTGATTATTAGTTGATTGATTTGATTGATTAGTTTTTATTGCTGTCTTTATTTGTATTTGTTATATCTATTTCATCTTTTCTTGGTGTTGTGATATTATTAAATGATATTGTTAGCGGTAATTTTGGAGAAAATTATTGTGGGATCATAAATTTTGTGGAATATTTTTTAATTTGTTACTCAGTAATTACTTATTGATTCTAAAAATTTTTGTTGCAGTTTTTTTTACCAGAATAAGTAAATATTTATAAAATTCTAATTTTCTTTTCTTTTTGACTCGCATTATAATTTTTTCGTATTCTGTTTATTAGTGAAAGTATATAGCTTTTATCTTTTTGTAGTTTTTTAATATTTTTGTTTATATAGCATTCATTAGAGTTTTTTGTTATTTTTCTTACTAACTTATTGATGGTTTGATTTATGTAGTTGTTTATTTGTTCGATGTAGTTAACGATTTCGTTATTTGGTAAATTGTTGTTGTTTTGTATATCTTGTTGACAATTTTTTGTTAAAACTTTCTTGAATTTATTCCAGTTCATTTTTTTATAATTAAATTCATAATATACGTTATTAGATTCATCAGTAGTAAGTAAAGTAATAAGTTAAGTTTAGTATTTATAAATTTACTTCTAGAAGTAGTACATATTCTATTATATTCTATTATATACTATCATATTCTATTGTATAGATTGTATTTTTTGTACATTTATTATTTATTTTAATTCTAGCGTCTATTAAGTATAAATCTATGTATGATTGTCCATTGGGATAAGACGGGTATTCGGAACTGTACAATTTTTTTTTGTATATTGTGTCGTATTGGCTATTTAACGAATTTATTATAAATGATCCTCGTGTATTATTTGTGTTGTTTTTCTAGTCAATATGTTTTGCATTCAAATCACCTGCTATTACGTAATAGTTTTCTCCTTTATCTACTTCTAATTTTTGGAATAGTTTTTTAAATCTGTGTTAAATTTATTACCATTTTTTGCGTATTTGATATTATGAATAGATTATTTTTATTATTCATTTGTATTTTTCTTATTGATGTTTTAGAATTTTGAAGTTGGTTATTTCATTATTAGAGATTATATTGTACTTATATTTATTTTTTTATTAGTATGGCGCTTCCTCTTCCTTAAATTGAGTATGGTTTATCATTTCTAATAATATTATAATTTTTAAATACTATTTTGTGTGTTTTGTTTAGTTTTGTTTCAGATACTAATATTATATTTGATTTTTGTTTCTCTATTAGTTTTAATAAGTTATATCTTTTTTTATTTGATATAAGTGAGTTGACGTTTATTGATATCATCTTAAGTATTTTTGATATTTTTTTATCTGACTTGTCAATACGTTTTTTTATGATTGTCTAATGTTGTGTTGTACATTTTTTTCTTTTGGATTCTAATAATATGAATATTACTGAAAAGTTTTCTTCATAACTTTTTTGAGCTTCTTTAATTTCGTTTATTTTTAGTTGTTGTTGACTTAGGGTATTATTTACATTATCTTTTAGTTTTTGTATTGCTCGCATTATATTTTGTTGTTATTTGTTGGATATATTTGTTATTTTACTTTCCCTTTTGTTAAATCAACGTAACATTTGATGGTATAAATTTATTGGTTATTTCACTGATTCTATTATTTTTGTTGTTTTTTGTTTCATGATTTTTTGTTTCTATTTAATTTTTATTTCTATTATTTTTTGGACAACCAATATAAGAAGCGGAGTGTCAACAATTTTACAATTAACACAATATAATCCTTTATTGTCTTTTTTTGTTTCTTTATTTATTTTACATTCACCAGGATTGCGATGGTGAATGCATTTAACACATTTGTATTGCATATTACAATTTTGTGACGTGTGGCCCAGAAATGGACAATTATGGTGTATATATATATTTTAATTTAATTATTTTTTCCCATTTGATTTTGTGATATTGAACATATTTTATAATTTTTAGTTTATTTATTTCACTGTTTGGTGAAATTTGTACTATAATCGGTAGTAAAATATTATTTTTTTATTGAATTATTTATTTTAAATCTTTTTATTTTAATGAATTGTATTTCTTCTATTTGTAAGTTATTCAATTCATTTAAAATTTCCGTTTCATTTTAATGTTCATTTAATCCTTTTGGTAAATAAGTATCATTTTTTCCTGATTTTGTTGTGAATGTATATTAATTTGTTTTTGTATTATTTAATATTTTTATAGCGTTGTTAAAGTTTTCGATTGATTTAAGGTATAAAATATGTTTGTTATTGTGTATATATTTTTTGCTGTAATCATTTATATTTGTGTTGGATTGTAAAAGTTTTACCGTGTCTTTTGAATCTTGAAATACTATATTTATAAGTGGGGATTTATTGTTGTTTTGTTTACTGTTGGTCAACTCGCTCGAATTAACCGTTATTGCCGTGCTCTCTTCAATTTTCTTGAACAATGGTTTCTTGGACCTTCGTTTATTTGTATTATTAGTTTCGGTTCTGTTTTTTCTTTAATTTTCTTTCAGTTTTCATTTTTCTTTCTTATTTCATCTATTATTTTGTATTTGATATCATTTGTTTCAGTTTCTAAATCCTGAGTTTATAATATTGTAAATTTATTTTTAATATGTATATTATGTATTTGTTCAACTTCTTTTATATTATTATTATTATTTTTTTGTTTTCATTAATTAATATTTTTAATTAAGTAATTTCATTATTCAAATTTTTAATAATATTTTCATAATAGCTTGTTATTTCATCTTAAAGACTTTCAATTTCTTGAAGAATTTTATTATTATTTGATGATATAATATTTTTGATCTTTTTTTTTGTGATAGTCTTTTTTCTTTATCCACTTCTTGATGCTATGGGACCGTTTGTGATTCATCATTTATATGTAATAGGTTATTATTTATTTTTATTAACTTTTTTAACTTTTTATTATTAATTACCAATATTATCTTGCTGATATTTAAAAACCCTTTTTTATTTATTTTTAAATTTTTTATTTTTATAAGATAATACTTAATATATTAATTATTTATTAATGTGCTATTTAGTATTTTCACTTTTGTAAATTTACATTTGTGCAAGAGCGTTCCGATGTTTATAATTCTACGGTCAGTTGTAGACTGTTTTTCATGCCTATTAATGATTCTCAAATGACTTCCTACTTTCTGACCCCTTTATTCTCTTAAGTTTATTTTAGTTAAATTTTTTACAAGCGGGCTCCACAAGTTTTTTAGTATAAGGCTTTCAATAAATGAACTAATTTTTTTGTTAGCTACCCTTACTTTCGATCTCTTTTTGCACACTACCTTTTAAAGTTGTGTTTTCACGAATAGAAAACGATGAATTTATAATATGGGATACTAGAGTTGTACTGCTATAATTATTATTTTCAAAAAGGAAATAAAAAATAATTTTATAAGAAGCTATAACAATGATTATGTTATTACTGAATATTTAACTTTTATAATTTTTTTATTTAATAGTTTTTTAGAGTATACAATTTAATTCTTCTTAAGCAAAATTATTTCTTATTTGCACATACACATACATCCGTGCAGACACATTTATATTTATATTTATATTTATATTTATATTTATATTTATATTTATATTTATATTTATATTTATATTTATATTTATATTTATATTTATATTTATATTTATATTTATATTTATATTTATATTTATATTTATATTTATATTTATATTTATATTTATATTTATATTTATATTTATATTTATATTTATATTTATATTTATATTTATATTTATATTTATATTTATATTTATATTTATATTTTATATTTATATTTATATTTATGTATTTGGTGTGTATCTTTTCTAATTAATATTTGCATAAATAAATTAAAATTATAATTATATTGTATAATATTTTTACACATAAATTTTTATTTTAAGAAAACTTTATAAAACAAAACTCGATATTTTAAAATAAATGAATATTTATATCTAAACATAAAATAAATTGTTAATTACATACCATAAATAATTAATTTTTCGAAAATATTAAAAATTACATTATGTATTTGTGTTAAATATAAAGATTTTATTTATACTTATTTGTTCTACTCAATTCCAATAGGCAGCATCATTTTTATTACTTTTTATTAAATAATAATTTCAAGATCACTTATTGAAAAGTTATAAATATTTCATAATTTATAATTTAATTCTTAAATGTTTTAAAAATTTTTAATTGATTAATGTAGTTTATAAATGAATTATATATATGTTTTAGAAATAATTAAAAAACTTATTTTGTTTTAAACTTTAATTTACCAATATTAGTCAGAATAATTAATTTTTATGGTGATTATTTCTTTTTAAATTAAAAGATATGTAAATATTATATATATATTTCGTAGTAAATTAAATTTAATATATTAGAAATAAAATTAGATCCGAATATATTATGAAAAAATTTATTTTAAAATAATTTAGCAATAAGATTTTATACATATATGGAAGTTTCTGTACAGTATCAAAAATTATTATAATAAAATAAATATTTTATTATCTGAAAATAATCTATTGATTATTGGAAAACTCATGAATTAATTTAATAAATAATCTAGTAGAATACCATAGGTTTATTAATTTAACAGTTCGTAAAATGGTAGACAGAAAATTTATCAAGTACTAGTAATTTAAACTATACGTAACTTAAATTATTTGTCAGTATATAATATAGTATTTAATTAGTCTGAAAATCATTTCTAATTTTCATTATCTAATTTATATATATAAATTTATAGCTTTATTATATAAGTTTAAAATACTAATTATGCATTAAAAAGATTATTTAAATAATATAATTTTTTTTATTAGAAGATTAAGAACAAAATCGAGAACGAATCAGTGAGAGAGAGAGAGAGAATGTGGAAATGAGAGATTTATTGAATGTAAATAATTGATTACAAGTAATTAAATTTTGGGAGAATGATTGACATTTTCCAAAAGCAAGAAGTAAAAATGCATTTATATAGATGCATAATAAAGTTTTCTTATTGTTTCATCGATTTAATCCACTTATTTCCACACCCTGATTCCCATAATATTGCACATAAATTATATATTTTAAAATGTTTTAAACATTTTTTTTTTAAAATAGTAAAACAAATAAAATATTAATTTTTATTTTATATTATATTACAATATATAATTAAAATTTCATGAAATTGATTATGATAAAAGATAATATTAATATATATTAAAAATTCAGTATCCGGATTTTTAATAAAAAAAATTATAATATAATTGAAATTTTCTAAAATTAATATATTTGAAATATAATGCTAACAGTTAATTCTAATATAAAATAGAAATTATATTAATTCGCTATCTATTTCTAAATGATATGTAATATGTTACTTATAATCTATTTGTTAATATCACGTATTTCTTAATAATTTCTATAAATTTTGTAAAATATTTGTTTCATTCATGTAATTGAATTTGTTTTAACTTTGGATCAATAGACATTTCTTCAAAGTAAAAATAATAAGAAAATTAAAAAAATATTATTCTCAATAAGAAGATTTCAGTAATATGAGTAAAATTATATAAGTTTATAATAAGTATTAAATACACCAATTACTATTTTTAGAAATAAATTCAAATATACAATAATATACTTACATTCACTTGTATATTTCGTACGTGGAAGGTGTCATGGGGTGGTTCATTTTTTGGAACGTATCGGTAAAATTCCTTTTCATCCAAATACCATTTTATGGCATAAAGATGAGCATCTTCTAAGTCGTAGTTACAGGTTAACAGAGCTGAATCTCCAACACGTACCCTTTCTGGTACTGTTATTTTTAAATTTTTCAAACTTAAAGATCCTGTAATTTGATTAATTAAAATAATGTTATGTTAGTTTTAAGATTTTTTACATATATAATATTTGTAGGCAGAGAATTTGCTTTTATTTTTTTGGGGTTTCCTAAAAAAGTGATTATAAATACTGTAAAATAGTTTGAGTTCAAAATAATTAATAAGAAACTCATATTGTTATATTATTTTCTTAGTGATATATATATATATATATGTGTGTGTAAATAAAATTAAATAAGCTTTGAGAAAAAATAAAAAAATTTAAGAATTTTTAGAGATTTTTGTATTTTTCTGTTTCTCTCTCTCTCTCTCTCTCTTTCTATATATATATATATATATATATATATATATTACTTTCTATATATTTATTTATCCATTCGTATTTTTTATCTCTGTCGTTTAATTTTCCTTTTTTATTCTATCATTTTCTAAGAAGAAAAATGTATAGAAATGATAATATATACTTCTTAATATATATATTGCTATAATAATGCCGAAATTTTACGGATTTGGCTCAAAATTATTTACATATATATATTTATATTGAAAACTTTTATATTAACAAAATTATTTTTGAAATAATATCAATATTTTTATTACATTTGAATTTATTTTTATTAATAATAATTATATTATTGAATCGAATAATATTGAAAACTCATTATTGTAAAAAGTCTTGTTATAAAGTATTCTCAATTAGTTTGTTTCAATAAACCTTAATCATCGGTTAGTGATTTAGCTTTTTATATTTTATTTTTTATCCTCAATTTTGGTTCTATTTATGATAATTTTTATAGTTGTTTTTAAAGTTTTTGAAAAATAAGAAAAATAAGAACATTGAATTAGTTTTAATATAAAAAGCTTATCGGTATACATCTTACGAAAAAGTGCATTATTTTATAGATTACTGCGTAAATATATATCTACGTACTTACGAATATATATTTGTAATATATCATGATATAAAATTTATAAGATGCGCGAAGAAGAATTAAGGGCTACTTTTGAACTACATAAATTTATTAAGATTACCTATAAATTTTAATGATAAGATCATTTTTCTGTTGAGTTAAGTTATATATATATATATTAATGTAAACATTAAATTCTGTATTTAAATTTCTTTTATCTACTACTTTGAAGTTTATTTTCTTAGTTAAAAATTATTCAGTCAATCATCAGAAATTAATAATCAATACATAGTTCTTATATACAGGATATTTTCGAGAAAATAGTCATATAATAAAAATAGTAAGATTACTAATATGATTATATTTATGTTACGAAATCATAATAAACAAAAATTTACAAAATGGGAAATAGAACCGAATGAAAACCGATGTCATAACAATTTGAGACATAAATGTCTTTATTTCATTTTTTTGTTATTTTGATATGCCACGTAAAAAGAAAATTTATAAACACTTCATAAAAATGAGTAGTATTATAAGCAAAACCTAGTGGTTTGAAGCACCCTTACCAACAAAAATCTCATCACGTAAAGAAGATACGAATCTAAATGTAAAATCCAATAATAAATATGGATTTTAAAAATTAAAGCCTAATAAAATACCTAATATGCGTAACTATTCAATGTATGGATAAATAAAAATCTCTCTTACTTATTTCGTCACCACTTATGAGAAAGAACTGGTTAAAACGACAGTCGTCAATATTAACAACATATCTAGAAGACATGAAAGAAGCCAATTAACAATCTAGTCACACAATTAAATATAGAAGATTTAATCGAAAAGATTTCATTGATACAACTCTAAGTCCAGACGAATCGTTATTTTCTGGTAACTTAAAATCATGATGATTTCTATCCTAATTCCACAATTCTATTTATTACTATCTAATATTATTTATTATCAAATGTAGTAAATTCAAATATTTCAATATGTGTATTTTAATATATTATAGATAAACCATTTTTATGTATCATATTTAAATTCATTAAAAATAATTATATTATTCAATATTGTATATTATAATCATAGTTTTATGTTTAAAATATTGAATTAAAATTTTTTCCTGTACATCATAAAAATAGATAGTATTATCTTTAAGTTTTATTAAAATTATATGGAAAAGATTAGATTAGAAATAATATAAGCTTTTATTGTTATCTTATTGTAATTTATATAATATTGAACATTCTTATAGGAAAAACTAAATTCCCGATGTACAGTTTACTATAATTATATATGTGATAACAGAATAACTTAAAGTTGAAATCATTTTTTTTAATAGCAAATTTCGATGGGTAGCATTACTGAAAAAAGTTTCTAATAACAAAGTCTTTGTTTAATAAAAAATTGCAAGTAATAAGTAAATTTCGATAGAAGAAAGATGTTGTCTTCTATTTTTAGTGAAAAACTCACTATGAATAAGAGCATCTTTTATAAAGGTTTTATCTTATATATTATTCCTCACGTGAAGCAAAAATCCAACTAGCATCAAAGTGAATATAATATATTTGTATTTACATTTCCCAAACTCTTTTAACTTTTCTTTCTAATTATATTGTTGGGTTAAAAATTATCTACCTTCGCATTCAAGTTTTATTGCATTTGAACATGCTATGCATTGTTGATGATGCTTAAAGCTCATGAGATTGTTTATAGTATATAATGATATAAACTTAGATACAAATAAAAAAAAGCAAGTTCATGAATATTGTAGTACGATTGGATAATTAAAAAAAAGTATTGTGTTATGAAAATAGATTTTTATAAGCTGTATTCAATAAAAATAAAAAATATATTCTTATAATAATAAATTTTTTAATTTTTTATTTTGACCTTTCTATAATATTCATAAAAAATACTTAATTAAAATTTTCATGATTTATTTTAACATCTTATATAAAAAATAAATTTAGAATTCTAAATGATAGTCTTAAGACAATCGATATATTACTATAAAGAGTCGAGATAATTCAGTAGATAAACAATTAATAATGAAAATAATAATAACAACAAAAACAATAAAAACAAAAAATACAGAATATAATTATCCATTAAACCATAAATAGATTATTATATTGATTAAACTAGATAAATAACTTTATAATTCAATATTGTCATGCAATATTTTGCCTTATCTATTATGACAAAAAATCATTATTTATTATAGAAAACAGATTAAAGCGCAAATTAATACTAATTAACGTATATCTATTTATTCATATAAAGGCTTGATAGATAGCATATTAATTTAAATTTATACTTTTCTAGTTTAAAATATTAATTTAAATTATCGAATTTAAAAAAAATATGCAAAATTATATAAAGTAGATATTATAATCAATTTAAATACTACGTATTTAAATATTAAAAATAATATAAAACATAATGTTAAAATAAATGAAAAAAAACTTTGGGACAGTTTGTTCCAACTTTGAGAAAATATAATTCAAACTTTATTAGAAAAGTGGATATTTATAAATCATCTTAAAATAAAATATATTTTAAATAAAATAGAATTTTTGTATATAGTATTGCAAATTGCCTAAATTCTAATCAAATTCTTATTCTAATTTACATTTAAAATTACTACAAAACACATTTAATTAAATTTATTACATTATCGTTCAGTATAAAATATTTTTGATTTAAAAAAAATTGTATTTTGTATTATATATGAGTTTATATCTTATTATTTTTGAGTCTTCAAATTTTATTGTAAATCTCAATATATTTTTATTTATTCAGAAACTTTTTTAAAATTACTAAAATTTAAGTTTTTCAAAGAATTTTATATAAAATTTTTAATATTAAATAAACAATTTACAACAAATAAATAATATTAAAATTTTAGTCTTATTTTCAAATCAAAACTTTGAAGTATAATAATATCAAGAAATTAATTGAATCAATGGAACATGGAGCATTAAAATTATTTAAAAAATTATTTTTATATTATTAACGATAAATTTATAACTTTCATTTGAATCATATTAAACAAAGATTTAATATAAAATAGATAAAATTCTCGTTAGAATTGAAACGCCAATTTTATATTATATCAGTAATGTAATGTTATATTTCCTTTTTTATTTCTACATAATTATATTTATATCATTTATAATTTATAATATAATATTTATAATACCTATATGATAATAAAAAATTCAAATATTTATGATGCTATAATTTAGAAACTATATTTATAGAAAATTAAAAGAAACTTAAATTGAAAAAAAAATGTTTAAAAATGGATTTTAGAAATATGTATCAAAGAAAAATATTAGCAAATGCTTATAATAAATATATTATTCATAATATTAATTAATTACATTGTTTTTGTCTAATAATGATAATTTATATTAATCAGCTTAAGAATAATATTTGAAAATGAAAAATAATAAAGATTAGCATGTGAAAATAAAAATTACAGTTATGCCTTTCATATTTTTCACAATACATCTTGCTTTAAATGTATAGAACTATTATGCTTCAGAATTTTCTTTATAATTTAAATATAATTATGCGATACTTGTAAAATAAATTGAACAAATACTAAAGTAAGTATAGTGCATGCTGTTACTACACTGTGTGAAAAACCGCTGTTTTATTCTCACTCCACACTAATTAATTATCTATTTTCTTGCAGAAGATGAACTACCGTTGGATTCCGCTCCATAGGCCATCATAGGTCTAGCGTGTCTTCTTTTGCGTCCTAAATTTTTCAAGGATAAAGTTTCCATTGGATGAAGAAAGAAAAAAAGCCTACATAAAAATAATAAAAAAGTCTTTTCTTGATGGTTTCCAGATGTTGAAGTATTTATTTAAACCACGGGTTTACAGCATAGTAGTAAACTTACAAGTAAAGAGTTACCGGATCAATAAACTCTTCAAATTTTTTCTTTTATCTACATAGATATAGAAATAACTAGACGATTTTTTATTTCGTTTATATTCTGTTTTCTTTTTCTATAATATATCTTTTTATATAACTACATGTTTGTGTCAAATCTCCAACCGTGAATTCACAATAAATATTATCGTTATAGATTTAAGAGACCTTGTGTGATTAACCCACTACTACATGGTTTTTAAATATAAGATTATATAAATTTTTATGATCGTACAAAATATATTTTTATTGTTTTATTTCATTTTTGAGCCCTTTATTATTTAACATTTTGTTTTGCCCTTCTATCTCAAAATCAGACTTTGATCTTGATCATTTGTTTATATCGAAAGAACAATATAGTAACATAATTATTATTATTAACGTTATAATTATTTTCTAATAATAATAATCTAATATTATAAGATTAATATGTTATTATATAACATATATATAATATTTTATATATAATATATATAATTTTATTATATTAATAAATCTATTGTAATACATACTAATGATTTTTCTGTTTTGCATCGGTGTAATAGTTAGAACTTAGTTAAGAATTAATCTTTACATTTATATTATCAGGATTGTTTTAGATTAATTTCTAAAAAAATTTTTACTAAAATAAAAAATAAATGTAGCCCGATACAAATTATAATATTTTGAAATAAAGTATTTTACTACCAAAAATTTTACATTATAACTCATCACTAATGAATATAGAATTTATTTTATAGTATAATACTATATATTTTTTATTTAGCTGTTATTAAAACAAAAATATTTGTAACTATTTTTTTAAAAAGTATTCGTAAATTTATTTCGATAAAATGCCTTTATTACCAGAAATGTTATGAATCTTCTTAAATATAGGACCAACATTAATTGTGCAATAAGACATAGTAACGATAAGGTAGACAATGTCTTTATCTATTAGTACATTACATCTTTAAGATTTGAAAATTTGAATATCTTTTCTTGAATAATTATAAACGTAAAATATAATCAATACTTCATTACATAAAAAATTATAATTAAATATAAAGAAAACTTAGAGCTTTTACTTAAAAAAACAATATGAAATAAGCTATGATGAATTACTATACTATATTTAATTAAAATATAATTTTTCATTGAAAATTATATTTTCTTACTATTTATTAGTTAAATTAGAAAATTTTTCGATAATAATTTAATAATATATTGTAATTTAAATTATATTTTTTAAATAAACATATACATTTCTATATTAATTATATACAATCTGCATATTTTAAATATAGTGCGTAAGCATGTATATTATTTAGTATTACACAAAAGTATAAATATATAAAGTAATACGTTAGTGTATATATAAGTTAATTGTAGTTTGGAGGTGCCCGTATGGTATTGAACAGTGTATACTGCTGCTGCACTGCGTGTCACTATATAGTTATTCCCATTCGCCTATATAATAGGCTTGTTGCTACTGTAAGAACCTTTTAAAAAAACTATAGATGGATTCGCGTACTATCTAGTGTGTCGCGAGTTTTTTAGAATAATTATCATTATAAATTATCAAGAACCTAATTTCTTACACTAACCCTATCTAAAATGTAGAATTTAACTTCTCTCTAACAACTAACCGATATTTCATGTATATCTTCCTGCACTTTGTCGATGATCTTAATTTTCAATATTTTGAAAAAGATTAAAATTAAAATGCAGAAATAAATTGCACTCTGAAAAACATTATCAGTATTGAATAAATATTTAATAATATTTCTGTAACTAAAAAAATTTGTTTATAATGTACACGTAATTCATGAAAACATATTAGTATGGAACTTGTTATAAGATTAATTTGTTAAACGTTTAATTGATTCAATCAAACTTTTGGTTATTTCAGTTTCAGAAAAAATACTATTGAACTTAGCAGCATGGTATTTTAGAGACTTTTGATCATTACGTTTCATTTAAAGAAGTAGTACTTTTAATAACTTCAGAAAAATAATTTCTTTCTTATTTTTTATAAACATAAAAATATATAATATTCATTTATATAGTATTAAAGAATCTATAAAAATTTCCTTGAGAGATACATAAACTATTTTGATTCTTTTTTAACGAAGTTATGTTTTTCCAGAGGAAGATTATTTATTCAATATTCATGTAAATAATGATAGGTTAGAAATTGGGGAAAACCATAAAATTTTATGATCGGCAATGTAAATACTAGGACAAACACGAGGAAACTTATTCAGTTAATCAAAACTCAAAATAAAAAGTTAAAATTTAATTTCCTGAAAATCAGAAATAAGATAAAAAAAGTAAAAAAAAAAATCAACATAAAATTCTCAAAAATATAATGAAACTAATGGTTCCCTAATATGCAAGTAAAATTTTAGATATAATATTGAATTATTTTCCAATATATGAAGTTTTCAACATCAAGTAGATAATCCATCAAGTGATGATAATAAATGAAAAAAAAAGATTTAAATATATGTTTTGAACGATTAACGCATTCATAAAATTTATGAAATTATCTCATAAGAATTTATTAAGACTGCTATTACAAAATTTCTAAAGTATTTAAAAAAAAATATCGAAGCCTATAGTAAATTAAAACGGATAATCAGAAACCAGAGAATAGTATTTACTTGGAATATATTAAAAAAATTTGTAAATAAAAATTAAATAGATAATATTTTAATTGCCGTATTGATGTATGTGTAATCATAACTTTTCTATCTCTATATTAAATTACATTTTTGAAATATATTTTTGAAAAAATATCTAACAAAATAAAGAATTATATAGATTTAATAAAAATGAAGATAATAACTTGTAGTATGTATCATTTTAAAATAATATTACAAAACAATGCAAAATAACATTATATAATACTATATAACGTATCATGATATATAAATTGATGTAAAATAAACATACTTTTTAACAATTTTATGAATTGTTCTCTGAAAAATGTTTATGTCTATATACATAAGTGTGTATATAGGCACAGTTAAAGACAGTTAAAAATTAAACTTCAAAATATTCCTGCAACAATGCTGGAAGATTTCATGTAACTGAATTAATAAAAAAAGATACATTGAAGAAAACGTACAACCTGCTTTCTTTATATATGCATATGTTTAATTCTTATATATATTTATATCTAAAATATATATGTATATATTTAAAAGTGAAAACTGACTATTATTTGTAAAAGTAATAAAATGTTTTCAAGAAAATATAAAGAATCAAAATTTCAAAACTGTAATAAATACGATTTTACAAAAGAAGAATTTATCCAAAAAAATTATTGAAAATAAAAAATTTATAACATATAATTTTTTATGATGTAGAATTATTTTTAAAATGAACATCCTAGAAATGAATAAAATTTACATCTATACATCAAGCTCGTTTTAGTGTTAATATAACTCATAAATATGTTTATAACATACTAATATCTCTCCATGTATAAATTTATTAAATAGTTTGTATTTTTTGTTTTCTTTTGCTATATATCATTAATATAATACTTATTTTAGATAGATTTTAATTTAATAAATATCAAAATGAATAAATTTCTCTATCAACTATATATTTTTAACCAAGTAATGCTTTCAAAGTTAACAGTTTGATTTTTTTGGTTCAATACAAAAAATATTTAAAATATTTCTACAAATGATTAAAAAATGAAGTTAAATCATTTTTCATATATATATATTATTTTTAACAAACTTGCTTTGTTATTCAAGAGAATTATTTTTGACATTAAAGATAATGTTACATCTGTTAATTAATTAAAATTGTGATAGTTCATCTTAAACTGCTTATGGTTTAATCTTAGTTGTAATTCGTAATTTGCGTTAAATAGATTAAAATTGAAATTTCCTAGGAATACATATAGATAAATTATATCAAATCTTAATTTACTCCTTGAATTTATATAATAAAAAAATGTATTTAATTCTTACATTGTATTTGCATATGTACATATATATATAATATTTATAATTTATATCAAATATTTCACAATTGCAAAGTACTTTTGTATAAATTACTTGAATGTATGCATATGTTTGACTAATATTCAAGAGATACTTTTAATTTCTTGAGTACCAAAGATTTTCCTGTTTCATATAAAAATAAAAACTGATTATAATAAGTATTATATCTTAATCAATACTGTTTTAAATAAATACTAAAAAAGAGTTTTTAAATATAGATATAAAAGTAATACAAAATTTATAAGATATAAAAACTGTAGTATATATTAATATTGATCAAATTAGTAAAGAAATAGTTTTTAAGCGAATCAAATAGAAAATAGAAGAGATAATGTATTAGAGGATGTAAATATTTTATGTAGTAGAGATAAAATATAATTTAATAAACTATTAAAATTCTTGAAGTATACTTAAATAAGGTAAGATGAATACTTTAAACTTTATAATTAATGATATTGTTTTAAAGATAGATTAATAAATACTAAATATAGTAAGCCAATAAATATTAGTAATAGTTTTAACTTTTTAAAATTTATAATTTAATATGTATTTAAAAGATCAGCAAAATATGCACTTTTAGTGATGTGTACTCACATATTTATCAAAATTTTGCTAAAAATAAATATTTAGCTAAAATTCCATAGTATAAGTTTTATTCAATATTTTATTAATAAGAACTATGTCTTAATAATAAAAATTATGCATTGTAATATATTGAATGAAAATAATTTTATAAAAAAACTTTTTTACAAAATGCGCAATTTGCTTCTAGAACTTAATATTTATATTATGATATAAAGAAATGTAAATGTATATGCGTGTATGGAAACTAAACACAAAAAAATTAGAAGTTAGATTTGTTTCTATGACAATGTAAGAATAGTTGATAAAGGATAATAGTCAAAAAGTAATTAGAAAATCTTCACGTAAAAAATACGCTTTAAAAATGCAACACTTTTTATTTTATAAAGATGCACGAGTTTTGTATCTGCTGAAATCCGTCGATAATAGAAAATAACAATAGTAGAATTGGTGTCGTTATGAGACTGAATAGTTACATTGTAACAGAATAATCATGACAGAATGAAAGTTGTATTATGGTTATCCGTTGCTTATTTTACTTGAACAAATGTGCCAATGATGAAAATGCTTTGGAATAAGTTTAACGGTCAATAGAACTGAATGAGCTATTGAGTACCTATTTAAATCTTTCTGAAGCACATAAAGTCTTTATCATAATACGCTTACTTAAATGCGAAATTCAACAGGGTAAAACCTGATGTGAATGAGTTAAAATGCGAAAACTAACTTATATAATTCATCTATTAGTGAAGTAATAAATTTACAAATTCATAGTAAATTAATTAGTATAATAAATTTATGAATGATGTATGATATTCTGTTAAATAAAATTTTTAATGCACTTTTTGTCTTAAGTATATAATAATATAACTTCTTTCATTTTATACTCTTTGATAATATATATATATATATATATATAATTTGATATATATATATATAAGATTAGAATTCAATCTTGATAAATGAATAAAATTTTATAAATATATAATATATATTTATTTATTTAACATTATATACGGAATTATATAATTATAATATAATATATTTTTTTGATAAGCTTATTTTCTATTTGATGAATATAGTATATTTAGTATAGAATTACGTATATTTTTTTTAACACAAAATTTGACATCATTTATTCTGAAAATAATTTATTTATATAATATTTAATATTTTTTAATAATTATATATAAAAAAATACTTCTTATAATATAAATACCTATTATAATTCTAAATAAAAACAAATATTTTCTTACTATACTAGTTTTTTTAATATTTTTTAGAGAAGAAGAAAAGAAAATTATTAAGAAATTAATTCTCTGATAGATAAATTGTCGGTATTCAGAGAAACAATAATATAATAATTAATTCCATGAAGTCATTCTAGATAATAAAAAATGAAGTCATTAATTATCAGTAAAAAAAATTTTTTATTTCTTTAATTATCGTTATTTTATTTGTGATTATTGGTAAAAGAAATTTTCACTTAAAAAAAGAATTCTTAATGAATTTTTAATTTAATTCTATGTTTAATGAACATCCACAAGAAATTGTTCTCGTCTTGGTTTATAATTATTTTTTATTGAGCGATTTTTTCTAAAATTCTGTTTTTAGTGAAAGTTGGAAATTGATATATTAAAATTATATTTAAAAATAATCTATTTAAAAAATTCATCAAATACATATTATATAATGGAAATATATAACGAACATTAAAATAAACTATTTTTGTATACTAATTTATACCAGTTTCGAATATAAGAGAAACTTTCTCAAACTGATAAAACTGGTTTTTCTAATTATAAAAATCATAATAGCAGATAAAAATTGAAGACGGTATAAATATAAAACAAAGGTATAATGTAAAACAGGTTTAATATAGCAACTATAAGTTTCATTTGTGTCTAATATTTTCAAGTGCGTCCAATATTTTCTTACACTATAAAGAGTTTAGAAATTTATGATAAACGGATAATTTTGAGCGAGAAGTAGAGACTAGTAAATCATTGATCACATTTGATGGAATTTTTTGATGTTTACTTTTAAAACAATGAGTATTAGATTTCGCGCATATATTACGAATAGCCGTGGTAAATTTATTATACGCATAATTTGAACTACTAATTATTTACTAAATCTTAGATAAATACTTACATAAAAACATTATTTAATTTGAAACAGAATAATGCTACTATAATAATGGAGTATACACATATGTTTGTTTTTATACATATTTAATAAAGATTATCACAAAATAATAAGTATAAGGAATTTTATCTTTTCGTAGTTTAATTTTAATAAAACTATAAATGAAACAGATTTTTATTTACATTTATATGAATTATTTTTTTTAGTTTAATCCCATCTCATAATAATAATATTTTCTATTGTTATAAGATATTAATCTTTTGATGAGTATAAGGAAACTTATATTTGGAACTAAAAATTAAAAACTTAATTTTTAATTAAAAATTATATTTCTTTATTTATAAGAAATTAATAAAAAATAAAACTATATTATATTAAAAAAGAACTGTAAAAATATATTCTAAAAGAAGTGATATAGTGTTAAATTAATTCATTATATTAAAATTTAATTCTTGTCCAATTTAAATATTTAGTAATATCTATTGATTTAATTTGACTAACATAAAACATTCTTATTTTGTTTACAACTTAATAATAACTTTTAAAATTATTATCATCTTTTTTAAGTATTATATTATTACCATAGATTATCATATAGTAAAAATATGTTATTTTATAAAATATTAACAGAATGAAAAACGGAAAATAGACCTTATACCCGCATTATTGAATATTACATTTTATAATATTATCTATTTTAAAACTAAATAAAAATCTATTAAAAATCGTCGTAGAGAATTTTAAGATCTTGAGAAAGCAATTAGAAGTTAGAAATTTAAATTCATATAATGTTATTCAATCTTTCTTTTACTTTATTTATTTTTTTTTACTTCACCAGAGTAAAGTACCATAAGTTAAATAACAATTTATTACCATATTTTTATTATATAATCTCATATTTCTTAATAAAATGATTAAAATATATTTGTAAACAAAACATATGTATATTTATTAATTTAATTGCTAATTGTATTTTACTTTCGAAATAATTTTTTTTTATAGATAATAAGACAGAAATTATAATATCGTCATGATTAAATATCAAGTTAATGATATTTTTCCCCAACTTTCTCGATTAGGGCCTTTTAACATATCTACTTAGACAACTATCTTAAAATTTCTTTCCGTATATTCTTACTATACGAATTTTTTAATATTATTTTGAAATTTTAATTTTTTTATTTAAATTTTATTAAATTATTATATTTTTGTAAACTAATTTTCACATCTATAAGTTATTCTATAAGTTATTCTAATTAACTATCAAAAATATTGATTAGTTAGTTCTTGCTTTTTCATAAATTTTTTTCATTCTCTTCATGAATAAATTTACAAACTTTTAACTTTGATTCATAAAAATTACTCTTGGAAATCCAAGAATACAGATGCATTATTTTTTATAAAAATACTAGCTCTTATTTAAGCCAATGTTTTAAATAATGAATATTGGTGAAAGTAATTGATGAACTTTTCACTCATAAGTTTTAAGTCATACAATATTTAATTGATAATTTATATTTGAAGTTGTATCTGTCAATTGTTATTTTCTTTTAATTCATTATCAGAATAGTAATATTAAAATATCCAGTTAAGAATAGCGCTATTATGTTTTATTGTAAATATATATATTTCATTATATATATACTAGCATTTATTGTTTAATGAATTTCATTACAAAAATTTTTTATTTGAGTACTTAACAAATAAAGGTATTTTTTTTTTAAATTTCCGACTATACTATAATTTCAATATAATTACATGTATACAGTACTTATTTTCTTCTTTTTATTTTTTAAAATTTAATTCTTTGAAAAATTTGAGATGTAATATTATGTATAAAACGAATAAATTAATTTTTGTAAATTAATGCACGATAGAAATACTTTAAAATGACTGTTGTGCATGGAAACGTAAGATGGAAGCGGTTTTAAGGAAATATCGCTCTAATAAAGATTGTTAGAGAAATATAGAAAAAATTTTGATTCAATTCGTAGCGAGATGTAACGATTCATTATCGAGTTACTGGATAAAGGCCCACAAATCATTGTCTGGGGACGCCGGCAGCCCACGTAAGATTAGGCAAATGGACTCGCTTATCGATGCTCGAACAAGTGACATAGAAAAAGCGCGCAGAGTTTTTTAATAATTCTTCGCAATATTGTGAAATGCTATATATACCCATACAGGTACGGAAGAAAACTAAAGAACGCACATAAAATAATAGCATAGGAATTGAGGCGGTATTAATCCAAACTTTAAGAGGCTACATCATTAACCCGGTGGAAAGAAAACGAACCGTAGTGGAACGATGACGACATAGACCAGAAGAAGACAGTGATGAAGAAAACACAGTTTTCTATAAGGTCCGATTGTTTATAAATCTTTTGGAGAAGAATCAGGCTCCTTAATGAATGTATACAACGGTACTAATTTTATGGAGGTACTTCGAAAAATATGGCTCGGATGTGACTATCGGTTTGGGAGATGCTGAGAAATGATATAACTCGCGAGAAAAGCAGGTAAATACTAATTATCTCTTTAGAATTACAGGCCAAACGAAGGAATGTAAGAGGATAAATAGGTGAGAAACAGTAAAACTCGGAGGATTATTAGATAGCTAATCGGTTAACGTGAACGAAAGATGAGAGACTGATAAGCAACGGAAAAACTGTGTAATTATAATTAAATAAATAAATGAATTGAAGTGAAAATTAAAATGTTACTTTTGTATTCCCAACGATAACCAAATGCATATATAAATAATATAAAATATTATAAAATTTTAAAAGATTTGTTCAAATGGATTATACATTTTATATTTATCGCGACACTTTATTTATTTATAAGTACATGCTTATAAAATTACAATTTGATTGTATTTTTTAAATTTTGTAAAAATTTTGTAATTTTGTTTTTGACTTGATTTTAATTAACAGAAAAGTTTTATTAAAAACCATAAGAAAATGAATTTTTTTCCATACTTGAACAGTTTTGGATAAATGAATTTTTATGAAAAAATTAATTTTTTTAAACAAAACATAGAAAAAATTCACATATGACAAAAAATAAAATATTAAAAAATTTTATTTAATTTCTACCATTCAGCTCCAATGATAATGATATTATAATGATGACTAGACTTCTAGTTGGTATGAGTTGATTTTATTACGTTTGTAAAAGTATTCTGTATAAATTAAAAAGAAGTATTGGTTTTAAATAAGGTACTTTTCTAAACATAGATTATTGAAAATTGACTGTTTTAATTAAATAATATATAACTGTTAATAACAATAAATGAAATTAAATCTAAATAATTATATTATCTTAAGCATATTTAGTCAATTTTAAATAACACTGGTATAAATAAGAACAAATAATTAAAAATTAGTTTTTTTTATACTTATTTGTTTTATTCTAGAAATAATGAGATTAGACTTTCTAACTTAAGTTCAACCTTACGTTAATTTAACCTATTTATAAAATAAGTTAGCCGCAAATAAGTTTGAATAAAATAAATTTTGAAATTTTTAATACCTTGATTGTTTTCAATATTCTTATAATATAAAAAATAAAAAGCCTAAATTACAGTATATAGACTAAATTACAATTATTATTAATAATTTTAACATGTAATTATAATAAATAGCTATTATGTATTAATTTGAATAAGTATATCGTATAATAATTGTCGTATAATAAATATAAAGTATCTAGTATAATAATAGTATAACGTATAATAATCGTATAATAATAGTTTAATTTATTCACACGTATAAACGTTTTCATATACTTCACCATATATATACATTCATACATATCTATATGTATGTATATGTGCACATGTCAATATTTTTTAATGAATATTTTAGAAATATTGTTTTAAAAGTCATTATATAGAAATAATGAGATAACTAATAATTATATACGTTAGAAACTTTATAATAGTGCATATAACACTAGAAATCCAATATGTAAATACATGTACATGTATCGTTTTCATTAATATAACAAATTTAAGTTAATAGCTTGAATAATGACAAGTTAATAACTTCAACTTTATTAACTGCTTTAGGATTATAAATCAAAACTGTTTTATAATCCTAAATGATTTTAAGTGAATATTTTACGTAGAAATCTAATATTATAAATGCAATATTATATTGAGAAATATTTATTGTTATTATTTTATAAATAATATAATAATAGCATGCAAATTATGTGAAAAAGTAAATTAAATATTTTTTTAACAACTAAAATTAATATAATTTTTAGAACTAAAAAAATAAGATTAAAAACTATTGTTATTATCATTCTACATTTTTTTAAATTAAATTATTTGGTAAAAGTACGAAATATATATATTTTCTATAACTCTTTTTTCTTAACAAAATTTTTTTTGTTAATTTTTAAATAATTTTTTCAATCATCGAAATCAGAGTACAAAAATAGTTTTGTACAGATATGTTAGGACTGAAATGTATACTTTTTCAATTTTTTTTTTCTTTTTATCAATAGACATTTTATACCTTTTTTTATAATGCATATATTTATATTTAATTTGAATGATTTATAATAATTTTAATGTATTATTTTAAAAATTCATATTAATAATAGAAGTTAGATTAAAAGACAAGGGACGAATGAGTGAGATAGAAACAGAGATATATATTTAAAAAATTTCTATCTTTATCGCGGAATTATGTCGAATTAACAAGATTTTATTTCATTGAAAGATATTCAAATAAGCAATTAGATAAAATCATTTTTTCTGAATGTATATGAAAATTTTTATGAAACTGTGAATGTTCTATGAAACTATGCAATGTGAACGCTTTTAAAATTTATTGAAGATAAGATACGTAACGAAAATTAAAATTTTTAAAAATTTATTTAAAGTATTAATTTAGATATGTGTACGAGAACTGTATATATTACAATTAACTTGGTTATAAAGTGATAGATGAACTAATGAATATCTAATATAATGCACTTATTGAAACAAGAAAAATTCCAAAAAAAAAAAGGTTCTAATTTTCTATCAATATCTGTCAAAGACAAACAATTCTTCCATTTAAGTTTTAACTAGCCTCTCTTTATCTATCTCTGCCTTACTTTTAGAATACTTATCTCATTTCTGCCTATTCTGAACTGTAAAAATAAAAATGAATAAACAAAGTCGAGACATTTTGTGAAAGAGGTTCTTCTTACAAATCCAGACAGAAGCTTTAACATTATTAAGAAAAAATGATAAAGATATAAAGAAAGAGAAATGCATCGATTCGTTTTAATTTTATATTTTACGGAATCTATACTAAAACGAAAATAATTTTGAATGAAATAATTTGCTTGATGTAGAGTAGCTTCTTTATATATCACACGATATTCTATCTTTGTTTGTAATATACTTTCTAGTACTATTTTATATGTGTATGCAAAGAAAAAAAACTGAGTCAGAGAATCAGGGAAATAGCTGATAAAAGATAAGAAGAAAAGAGGTAAATAAATTAAATGAGGAAAAAATTAAGTAAACGAAAAAACGTATTTGATTACAATTTAATAAGTAATGGTTTAAGAAAAATACTATCTCCATTTTTTGGCAATTTTTTCTTTTATTAAACTAGTTATTTTTTTACTTTTCATACTATTTTTATATTTTTTCTCTTCGTATAATTAAATTGTTTTAAATTTTTTTATATACTTTTTAATCCACAGGTAATTAATAAATGAATTAAAAAATAAGTTTCTAAAAAAATGACTTTTAATTTTTTTAAATACTAAATTTCTTATTCTAACTTCAATTACATATAATATTATTTGTATAAATATAAGGTAAGCTGAAATGTGACAAACTGTTTATAAACAAACTTTATTTATATCCTTTAAATAAATTATATCTTTCAAACCTTATTATTTGTGTATGAATTTTTTTTTAAATTTTTTTCTAATGAATATAAATTTCTTTTATAATATTTTATTTAAAAATTATTATTTAGTAATAGAAGATACGTTTTTAATTTAAAAATTTTTGTGTAAAATAAAAAATATTGTATGAAATTATTTAATGGTATATTTAGGATATTAAAACTAGGAATTTAGGATATTAAAATCTAAATTAGAAAAATCTATGTTCAAAGCATAATTCATAACAAATATAATATTTTTTTGTAAATTTGAAACTGTAATTTATTATCTAGATACTCTTTTTAAAATTTCTGATATTTTAATAAATTTTTCATTAACTTAATAATTGACATTTTCAATTTCAAATTTTCAATTGGATTTTTTCATACTATTATTTAAGGATATAGAGGTAAAAAGTGGAACATAAGAAAAACTCGTAATGATAGAGCGGTAGAAAAGATGAAACAGAAATTTAAAACGAGTGAATCAAAATGATCGCATAAATAAATAATTAATACAGGATAGTGAAAATCAGTGTTCCTTTATAATTTTTAGTTTTTGATTTACGTTAGTTTTATTTCTAAATTAATTTATATTTCTTTTGGAAATTGAAAATAATATTTGAGTATATCATGTGATTTTGTAATAATTTTTTCTGCGTGCTATTTTTTCTAATTTCATTATTCGTTTAATTTAAAAGGTAGAAGATAATAATTTTATGACCTTTATATCATGTATTATTTAGATTAACCACGTCAAATGAAATTAGCACAAAAATTTTACTAAAGTTGACGAGTGTAGTTAATTTTTAAAAAAGATAATTAGCTACTTAGCATTTTGAATTTAAATAAAAAATAAGACATAATCATTAGTATATAAATTATTTGCTTACTTATTTTTTTATAATTATATTTGACTATAAATATATACTTTGCTAATTTAAAATATAATTATAGATTGCGTATCATAATATTTCTTACATGTAATATTTATTATTACCATAATCTGATTTTAAAAGATAATTAATTATTTTAAATAGAATATTAAAATATTAACTAAGTTCCAAATATGTTAAATTTATAAGAAATTATATTTAGTATCAAATATTTCTAATTTATTAGTGATAGATTTTCATTACAATTGAAATAAATTATTCAATTAAATATAGTTAAAATCTTTTAATCTTTGATATGATAAAAATAATAAAATTTATAAATCTAGGTATATTTTAAAATTATACTCTCCTAAATCTCTTTAACGTTTATTTTCACTCACAAATACTTGTAGACACTTTAATTTAGGCTATAAATTTAATAATGAAGAATAACGTGTATGAATTTCATCAGTGACCTGTTAAACCAGTAATAGCAGTTATTTCCATGTAATATTTTGATTTCTAGAGAGTACTTATTCTATTGCGACTACCCTTACTTAAATTCTATGATTGAGTCAAATCTATGCTAATTGAGAAATGTAAAAGAAAACATAATTTAAAAGAAGCTGTGCCCATAAATGACATGAGATTTTTTTCTCTTTCACTTTTTTTCCTACTCTTTTCTTTAACATGCTATATTTTATAATTTATAATATGTATTTTCAATTAATTTTATCTATTCTTTTTATCTTTCACTCACTTTTTGAAAATTTATTTAAATATTATATATAGTGTTTCATTAATTTTAAGTAATTTAATTTTTTATTATTTGGAGTTTATATTTTATGAAAAATATAATAATTAAAAAAAAATAGAGAAATTCTTTAAATATTAATTGGCAAATTTTCTCATATTTAATATTTTGTGAAAAAAATTATTATTAAGAATAATTTATATTTTATTATTAATCTTTTTATAATTAGTACAGGAAAATATTCAAATAAATTTCTCAAATATAGGACAAACGGCATAAAATATAATATTTACTTTCCCTATCTTTTTAACTGTCAATTACCGAGGTTGTGACAGTCGACTACTGACCATTGAAACCTAAACATCTAGTTGTTTAAAAAACAAATACACAATTTTAGAAACAGTAAATGAAAAAATCGAAGATATTTAAACAAACGATACAATAATATTGGAAATAAGAAAAAAATTAAAAAAAAAATAAAAATGAAGAAAAAGGCTATATTTTTAACAAATATAAGTACGAGAGAGTGCCATACAAGGAAATAGAAGCATAAACGCCAGTATTGGTTGACACGTATGAGTTGAGAAACGATAGGCAAAGCGGTAACAGACCTTCACCCGCAAACATAATATACCTAGAATCAACAGACACAATAAAACTAATACAAACAAATATAAATATTAAACACTAATACATAAAACACATACACAATAATAAACATATATTATATAAAAAAGCAATCGATGACTCTAATAACATCATAAAACTATTAAAAAGCACGATCACAAGTTATTATAAATTTATACGGAAAGCGGAAAAAACACATATATATTAAAAGGATTTAACAAAAATTTCACAGAAATAGAACAAAACAATGTACAAACAACCAAAATTCAATTTATTAAAGTATCGCATTTCATTACACAAAATTCAATAAAAATAATACATTACTCTCTATTTATATAGTCCAAATTTCATCAAATAGTAACATAGATTACAGAGTATTAAATATTTATACTATCACACAATAATGTGGGAAAAAATAATTTTAAAAAATATTATACAATGCCACAATTACCAACTACTAGGTCATACGTGACATAATTGCAATATGCAATACAAATATAAAATCAATAAAGATAAAAAAATTGATAATAAAAATTTATACTGTGCAAATTGTAAAAATTTCAGATACACTAATTTGTATATAAGTTGCTAAAAATATAAGAAATTAAAAAAAAATAAAAGCAAAAATTATGAACCAAAACAAAATGAATAGAGTTAATGAAATAGCTAAAAGAGTAATCCTTCAATATCCTACGCAGATATAACAAAAAAGATTATATAGCAAACAAAAATAATTAAGAATAATAAAATAATACACATTCAGCATATGCAAATAAATACATAAATAAAGCTAATAGTCAAATATTCAACAATATAATGCAAGTCATACAATATTTAAAAGAAAATGTAAATAATACACTAAAACAAATCAAACACAAATAAACGAAGTTAAAAAAGTTTTAAAAACTAAAGAATAAAACTTTTTAACAATATTTTCAATAATAAGTAATAAAATATAAAAGAAATGGACAAGAAAACAATACACAATCATAAAAAAAATATATTGATACCACCGATCAAAAAACATTATAAACACTTAACATTATATCAATAAAAACTCATTAATATCAAAGCAAAAAAGATAAAACTTATTAAATTTAATAGAGAAACAAAATTCAGATATACTATTAGTTTCAGAAATAAAATTAAACAAAATGCACACAATAGAATTTTCAAACTATAATATTATTAGAAATGATAGACCAAATTGAATTCAAGGAGGAGGAACAGCCATATTAATAAAAAATCATTGCAGATGTAACATAATTTTTAACAATGAAATAAAAAACTACAATATACTAGAAGCAACAAAAATAAATCTTCAAATGAACAATAAAAATATTCTGTTTATAATTTCTCCATACGCAAAGAAGAAAATTAATTTAATACAGAATTAAAACAATTATTCAGAATCTAATTCTCGAAAAAGGAGAAAATTATCACATAATAGTAGGTGATTTTAATACAAAACATTTAGACTGAAAAAACAACATAAATACTACAAAAGGTACTTTTATAAAAAAATTGCTTAAATAGCCATGATACAATATTCAAAACAAAACTATACAGTTCGGAAGACCCTTGTTACCCCAATGGACAATCATATATAAATTTATGCCGATATATAATCGATTTCTGGAGAAACAAAATAAAAAACATCCTCAAAAATAATCCAACAATAATGTTCCCCAATATTAATTCAATTTTTAAAACAAAAGAAGATATGAATATACTTTCATTAATATTAATATATAAAGATAAGCCATATAAACACTAAGGCAAGCAGAAATAGACATAACAAATTAAATAAAGACAACAATAATAATTATATAATAACAAATACTAGAAATAAACTCAACTTACTAGAATTAAATTATTCTGAAGCATAAATCTGAAACAAAAATATTACATTTACTGAACCGAGACTCAACAACATAATCATGGAAGAAACTAATAAATTAAAAGAAGAAATAAAAAAAGATAAAAAAATATTATAATAACAACTTTCTTATTATTATAACACATCGGATAATCTAAAACAACCTGATAAATAAATTGATTACTTTATTTATAAAACTCAAGTAAATAATATTTTCGATAAATTAAACAACAAAAAATCATCAGTATTCGACAACAAACCAAAACTGGTACTGAAACATATTCCCAAACAAATCAAACATTATTACACAATAATATTTAATAATACATTAAATAATATGTACTTTCCGAAAAAATGGAAAAAATCAAATGTATTATCAATCCAGAAGAAAAATAAAAACAATACAATAATACAACGCTATCCAATTTTCAACCATAAGCTTTCTATCAAACATAGGTAAAATATATGAAAAAAAAATGTATGGAACCTTAATAAAGTACTGTAATAACATAATACCAGAAAACCAATTCGGATTTAAACATAAACATTCGACAATACATGCAATTAAAAAATTAACATTGGATATATGCTTGGCACTAAACAATAACCAAAGAATAGCAGCTTGCCTAATCGACATAAATAAGCATTCAACACTACTTGAACTCAAGGTATAATTTATAAATTCATAAAAACAATTTCCTAAATATTTAATTAAATTAATATGGAACATGATTACGGAGAAGTAATTTAATAGAATCAAAGGAAACAACGAATCAAGCCTACAATTCACAGTAGAAAATGGTTTACAATAAAGCACAGTAAATTCTCCGATACTCTTGAATATATACAAAAGTGATATTCATCATTTATTTCATATTTATTTCATCATGTTTTGTAGATGATTTAATAATGTATGTATCCGGTAAAACACCCAAAAATTGAAAAAACAATTACAGAAATTATTTAATGAAATAAACGATTATTATAATACATGGAAATCAAAAATTAATGTAAATAAATGCGAAGCTATTTTAATTTGAAATAACTTATTAGAAACAAGTGTATCAGAAAGAATAATCTGTAAAAATTTTCATATAATCGATAGTTTCACCAAGATACAGACAATTCCTCATAAACAAATAGTCAGATATTTAGGATTACATTTAGGCACAAAATTAAAATATAATTACCATATAAAAATACATCAATATAGACAAAGTAAAAACATCATTTTATAAGACCAATCCTAATATACGGTTGTCCCATCTGATACAATATAACAGCTCATCAAATGGAAAAAATAAGAATTTTCGAAAGAAAATGTGTAAGAGCCTGTCTTAATTTCTACAGAACAGAAGCAAGCTCTTATACAAAATATGTAATAAATAAAATATTATACAACAAGATAAATCTATAAAGACTATATTACCATATATTAAAATTAAATGAGAATCATATGTAAAATTACACCATATAAAAGAAAATAGTTTAATTTAAAATACCTTATACCCAAACCCAAAATATTTCTCAAAATATATAAAAACAGGTTTTATTTCTATAAAAACATTGATATTTCTATATAATAAACAATACCTACAAGATAAAAATAACATTCCAATTATATATGATATTAATAGAAAAAGATTTAACACAAAATTAACTTACGAATCAAATTTAAATGCCAAAAGTAATAATCAATTATGGAGATGACAATATGAATATATCACGAAGAAATAAATAATTTAAACACCGAAAAAATACGAAAAAATGCTGATGGCTAACTTTATTATATAATAATAATGCTATAAATAAAAAAGAAATTTCCTAAGTAAATAGACATATAAACAGAGAAAAATCAGTATTCAATTACACAAATAAAAACAAAACACATAAAATTAAACTACTATGTTGCCAATCAATAAAACAATTCAAATTTTAGTAATTTTAATAATTTTTTAAATAAATAATAATTACTAATATCCCAAGTTTATGCCTATTTCGTCTCTCACAGTCACAAACATATATACAAAAATCATAAAAATATCGAATGTAAAGTTTTTTTATATTACCCATTTTCTGTTATTTAGTAAAGATTGTCCTGCAGTATTTAGAATCCATAAGAGAAGAACATACAATCATTTGAAAAATTTTTTATGGAAAAGATAAAGAAGATATTTTTAAATCAATTATACAGTTTAATAATCATAAGCATTCTTCGATAATATAACAATTTGATACTTGCATTATTTCTTCTCTCTTTTTCGTTGTTTTTTCTGTGTACGAATAAATAATTGAGTACGTCTTATATATGTTGCTATTTTAATTACATTTTATTATATTCATTAAAATTCGAAATATTGACTATCATTCATTACTAACTGCTATATAAAAATTGAAACGTAAGTGAAAAAAATTTAATAAATAAATATAAATATAGTTAATGAACGGATGAAAAATGAGAGGCATAAAAATAAATAAAACGATGATAGAAGTATTAGAACAATAGTAGTAGCAGTAATGAGAACAAACAATAGTTTTGTCAGAAATATGAGAAACAGAATAGGAGAAGAAAAAGATTAGGGAGGTAATTCATAATGTGAAACGAATTCACGTTTTTCGAGAATTATTTTATTCATCGTTCTACGTCCTACTTGGCTAGAAGTCTGTTGGCTTTCCCTCATTAGCGGATTTTTGCAAAGGCTTAAGAAAAATTTCTTTGTATTCTTTCATTTTCTTTTTTCACTTCAGTTCGTTGAGTTTGGCCAAAGCGAACTAGCAACTACAGAGTAACGATGTTGGTCCAAGTCAATTAGTTCATTACGTTCCGCGATAATTTTATTTCAAGTAAACCCTGGGAGAAAATGTTTTATTTTTACAACTATTGCTGCAACCACCGCGAGTGTTGAAAGAAAGAGACACTAAATAAAAGAAAGATAAACGTTGATTATCTGGATCATGTTAGTAGAAATAAAACGACTGTATAATAGAGAAATATTGTATAAAAATGTAAATATAGAATTATGAAAATTAATTATTTTTTAATTTTAATAAAATACTATATATCTATGTACTTGAAGAATAGACCATTACAATATTCTCATTATTGTTTGAACTGTAAAAGTGCAGATTTTAAGCAACCTTAAAATTGCAACTCAATGTTATTTCTCTTGTTTTGTGTAGCATATCTTTATTTCTACCTTAGAAACTGTATTGACTCTAAAAATACCTTAACTTATTTTCTTGTATATATTTCCGTACTTATAACATTAATTTTATAAAAATCTTTCTGATTTATATACCAATATTTCTTTAAAAAAATTTTAATTAAAATTTTACTATTAAAATAAATATTTTTGTAATTATTAATAAAATCTATTATTGTATATAATGTCAAATTAAGTATAATTTAAGGTTAAATATATTATCAAGTAAATGAAATAAATAAATAAATTTTTATAATTTCTTTTATTCAATAATGTTGTGTAATATTATAAATATTAGGAAAAGTCTTAAATACATATTTTTATATTAAAGAATTTGTTAACTTATTTTAATCTTTCATATAATTCTTTTGAAGAAAAATAATTTGAAAAAATTATATTTTAAACCATCTAATATTTTCAGTTTTACTTTTTTAAACATCGTTTTTAAAAATGAATTGTAGTGCTATAAATTTATATCTTTATTTTTAAATTATCTGGAATTATCTTGTAGATGATAAAAATGATCCTGAAATAATAAGAGATATTCAGGAATATTGTATCAAGAAATTTTAAATATAAAATAAATATTATATATAATGTAATAAATCTTAGTTCTTATAATGATATTTTTAAAGAATTAAAAATTTTTTAAAATACAAAAATTATATAGATTTAAAATCTAGCTATTATTTAAGATTATTTATTCTTGAATTACTAACTATTATATATTATAAATGAATCTTGTATTTCGCAATACTCTTTTATATTATTTTTATAAATTTTGGTCAGAATTTCTAGTACTTTTACTTTAAATAATACAATATAATTTTGAAATGTTTATTGAAGGTGGTAGCAAAATATACAATCAATATTATTTTTTTACCCATCTTAATCTTAACTACACTAAGTTTCAGTTCCTAATTAATGAAATGTGAAACAGATGAAAGATTGCATATATTAATACTATTGATGAACTTTTACTAAAAATTTTTTAATTAGAAACAACGTAATGGCATTGTTTTATATTTTTAGAAAAAATTGTACATATATGATTTGTACTTATTTTTCCTATTTTTACTTTAAAATATAGATTCGTAAATTGAATTAATGAATATATTATAATGTTGTGTTTTTCTTTATCAGATTTATATTTTTTGAAATGTTTTTATTATATGTACCTCAATTTTCTTATCAACATTAAGAATAAACGAGTACAAAATTTTATAAAAGGTAGAATAGATAATGGCATAAAATCATTACATTTAATTATATTGTATTTTTTATTAAGTTTTTATCTTATTTCGATTTATCTGTTTGGTTAAAGATCAGAAAAAATCTACTTACAATTAATAGTACTGAATAAAACTCAAAAAGAATTATGAGGGATAAAAACACGCATGTGTTAGTTGAAATAGGCAGCAAAGAAATCAGAAAAAAGGACGTATAAAATCGAAAGGGTTTAGATAATTGAAGAGATTTTATATGCAAAACCTGTTCTTGACAAAATTGAGCAATATTATTAAGTGTTGATGAAGCTTGACTAACTTGGAAAAATAATACTTACATTCTAGTGTTATATCTTGACATAAATTACACATATTTATTGTATGTTAAGTTTAATTAATTTTTAAATTTTATAAATTATTGTACAATTAGTTCTATATAGATCATTTTCTTAGTTATAATTAATAGAAATATAAATAAAATATATACGAATATTAATTATTGAAATGAATTGTTTGAATATATTATATTATATTTAATATACTAATAATTATTGAATTAATTAATTACTATGTAATGGATAATATTTATGCAAATTATTATTTTGAATTTATAATGTCTCAATAATAGATATATTTAAATATAAAATTACAATAGAATCATGACATTATTATTTATATAACACTGTATTTAATGAACTTCTAGGACTATTTATTATAAATATAATTAATTTTATTGTGATTCTCATATTCTGAAATATAATTATTTGCATATATATGAGCATTTTTTTTAAATTTGTAATATAAAATATATATCAAATTTAATAATAGAAATAATTTAATACCAAATAAATGAATAAATGCATAATTAAGTTGATTACTATATGTTAATTATAGATATTTTTATATACTAAAATTGAAAAACGAATTATGGAATGATGTAAACTAAAGAATACAGTCACCCATTGAAGTAATATTTGCGTCCGAAGTTTTTTATCTTCGATGATCGAAAAAGAATCAATGACAGTGTTATCGTACGATTGTAAAGTATTAACAAACGCCTATTCATTACTTTTCTTATATTTTTTTAGGTGAGAACAAAGCGTCTGAATTGCGATATATTGTCTGAAATAAGCATTATAACTGTATATAATTTATTAATTTAAATATAATAATTCGTAGGTGATTCTGTAAAAATTTATATTATTTTCTTTTATTTATGATTATATGTGCATAATTTATGTGCGCATCGACGATTTATGCAGCGACTTTCATAGTCGCTGAATATAGTGTTCTATCCATCCCTTGACAATGTTCCATCATGAATTAAATAAAATAATAATAATATATTAATAATATAAACAAATAATTAATGGCATTTACAAGTTTAAAAATTATTTTTTAACAATTTTTATATCTTTATTATGAAAATTAATATATGTTACATATTTTACAATATATATATGAATACAACACTTTAAATTAAGAGAACAGTGTTTTTCATATGTAAATAAAAATTACAAATAATATTCCATTAATGAATGAAATCAATAAACGTTTGAAATTATTGATTAAATTATTTATTTTCGATAAAACATTATTATATTTATACATATAATAACTTCAAACAATTGTTATTTATGAATAAACACTTTTTTTATAGTAGTTAAACATATTTTTTAATGTTATAAAAATTATTCGATGTTATAAATTAAATAAGTTTGATTATAAAAAAATATTAAAAATCATTAATTATATTTTAATACATCAATGTATTGATTTTAAATAATGTTCTGTTAAAAACTATAATTTTATTATAACGGTTAAAAAATATTTATAGTTATATTTAAACGTGTTCTAGAGATAATATAAACTTCTTAATTGAACAATTTTATTTAGAATAGGTTTTATATTAAATTGATTAAAGTTTTAAATAAATAAAATATTTATATTATGTATTTGAATTCAAGTATTATATTTTCAATTTTTTGCATATAAATATATTGGTTGCATATATTTTTTTCAAATTACTAAGGCAATATTTATTTAAAGTTTTTAAAATATGTAAATTAAATTAGCAATATGGTTTAACTGATGAAATGAGCATTATAATGAATGTGTGACAGCGTTGAGCCTGGAAACAGTTTATTAATATGATCTTGTAACGTTTCGGTTTTCTTTCCAAACATTTACTCGGATAGATCCCATCATGATAAGGTAAGAAAAGCAAAGCAATTAAGATAAATAAAAGATATAAAACCATAATTTAATTAAAAAAGTGACTCAATTTATTTATTTTCCATATTTTTCACCTTTAAAAAAAAATATAAAAAAAATAAAAAGTAAAGATACAATTATGTGGATTTGATAAATATTTATACATGCGAAAGTTTTAGAAATTATTCCAATTGTATGCAAGTTATTTTGCACTAATTGATTTTTAATAATTTTTTACTTCTGTTTTTCTCGTCTTTATTTAGGTTATTTTAACATCTTTTTTTATTTGATAATGTGTATTAGCGAGAGAAGATTAAAATAGAAAAATTGTTATTACAATATATGAATCCGTATTTATATAATGATATAATATCTGTATTGCGAGTAATTTAATCAAAAAGTAATACAGTGAGTTTTTTTTATAAAAGGTGATACTAATACAATGAAAACTATAATATTTATTTATTATACAAGAAGAAATAATATTTTATATACAAAATAGTGAGACCGAATTGTTTGTATTTATTTTCTGTTTTATTCGTAATAAAGTAAGGATAGTTCGTTTGGATAAAAACTATTCCATAGATAACGGTGCATGTCATTCTATTGCGTAAGAGGATTTCCTTAAATCTTAGTACTTAAAAAATTTATGTAGAGTTTATTAATAGTGAAAGCTGTTAGTCATTTTAGGTATATCGGAAATGCAAACTTGGAAGTAAATGAGTGTATGGAAACCAATAGTAAAAACCATAGATAAGGGCTTGCAATGAACTAAAAATAGTGTAAGGAAATGAAAGTATTTTGCGAAAGTAAAAGCTATCAATCATTTAGAAAAAGAGCGATAGGGACAAAAGGATGATAAGAGTGAAATATTTCGTGCATATTTTTTAAAATACACCTTCGTATTGCCCCTTATTCAGTGCGGTGATTGTATTATTGTTTATTACAGATGAGAAAACTATCGTCGATTTCAATTATGATGTAACTACTCATACCAATCGTAGTTTAATCCATACGACGTCAGCTTACATTTGTATATGAGTGCATACAGTGATATGACATACTTTATCGAGAGGACTTTAATTTTTGGTGACAAGTAATAATGCAATTGTATATCATATAATTTTCTTTTACATGCATTTATTATTAAAATATTAAAATTAAATTATTTTTTATTTCTTTTTTTATGAAAAGTTATGTTTGATATAATAATTTCAATAAAAATAAAATTTAATAAAATTTCGAAATTAGAGTTAAAAAATTACAAAAATTTTGAACCAAGAATAACAAAAATAATTATTAATAATAAATAATAAATTTTACATAAAAGATTACATTCAAAGTTGATATATAGTTAAATATTTAAAAGAAAAATATTATAAAACAAATTTGACTATTTAATATGTTATATAATTATTATTAGGAAGTTACTTAAATAAGAAAAAATTACAAATGCAGTTTTCAATAAATGCTCGTGAAAAGTTAAATTTAGACTAATTTATGATCATTGAATCACATTTTTTTCTCATCTGTTTTAGTTAAAAATCTATTTCAAAATATACTTATATGTTTAAGTTCTAGCTATTCTAATTTATTATTTTATGAAAGTACATTTATAAAACAACTATAAAAATGCAGATAATACTACAAATATAAAATATTATGTTTTTATCTTTACATATTTACCTTCTAATAAATATGAATCATAATCTAAAAATTATTCCATTTAAACGTACTTATTCTTCTATTCTCTTTTCACTTTTTTATTTACTTTGACTGATGAGCATTATAATTTCATCTAAGGACTATGAAAACAAATTTTTTCATCCGTTTGACGTGCACTTAAATCAATATGCTGATATCGCGCATTCAGTAGCTGGAATCATTTTATACATAGTTTTGTAGAATGGAATAATGTCGATAAATAATGTTACAATAAGTTCTTGTAATTGTTGCTCTATGGAATTTAGAAATAAATTTATTGGTTACAATTCTGAGAGAAAATATTAAAATTTATATTTTCATTATTCATTTCAATATTATACTTTAAAACTCATGTTTTTAAGATAAAATAGACAAAATTTTAAATATTATCGCTCGAATGAAAGTTAAATTAATTAAATTCATATTTAAAATTTTATTTTACCGAAGTAATATTTCTAAAAACAGATTAATTAAAAATTTTTTATAAAAATCGTATTTATTACATTAAGTTATTATAAAATATTACAGAGAATAATCAAAATTATAATTGAACTATCGATGTTTACATGAGTTTTTGAAATGTCATAATAAATGGTATTTTTGCTTTAATAGATGAGATTCGATAAATCCGAGCTTCATGCAGTTATTATCAACACAAGCCTACGCGTATGTAAGATAACGCCTTAGTCATGACTCTAAACTTCGAATCTATCTTTCCATGAAAATTAGATTCATAACTTTAGCTATGATCTAGTAGATTATCTGAAGCTGATATGATCCTTGTATAGAGTCGTGCTACAATTTTAGTAATTGGATTTATATTCTTCGTTTCATGTACTTGTATTAACAGTTCTATGTGTAGTGCATATCACACAATTTCTTTTAATTATAATTGTATTTTTTTTTAAATATATTTATTTCAAATTTATTCAAATAATCGGCACATTATAGTGATCATTATTAATAATCAATTATTATTTCTTAATTATTTTTAACGTTTTTTATAACTATTCTCTTTCAAAAAATAACTTTCCATTTGTTAATTATAATGCTCATTTGAGTTTTGATTGTAACGTAATTCCACACATTCATTTTTGTTTCAATATATATATCTTACTTAAGCATAGAATAATTTTGCATTACTACGCGTGTTAAAAAGGCTGATAGATTTTGATGAATCCAAATTAATAGGATTAGTTATAATTGAACACTTATTATTCGTTCTTTTATTCGTTATTATCACAATTTATTTTATTCGAGATATACGTATTTTCGCAAGTAGTTATTCGGACTGATATAAGTATGTAACAAGTCCTGCTGTCGCGTACAATGTTTCGCTAGCCGTTGATATCAGCAACCGTTCCTGACGAGGTCTCTATTGCTAATGCCCCTAGAGTCGCGTTATCGCTTACAAAACTCACTCTAACTCCTCCGGGTTCAACCACCTTCTCCCTTTCATTGTTTTACTCTTTCCCAGAGATCGAGCCTTAACAAACTGTCATTTGTTTATATGTCACGTAATTCCCGGACCTTCTGCGCGTCGTACCGTTGTTTCTCCATATTTCGCTGCCTCTCTGTTGCCTGCCATCTAAGTCACGGCCGTCCCTCTAACGCAATGTCAGGTCCGTCTACATATCCGATGATTCCTCGCTGCCTTTCACTCGCAACTTCCTCGAAGAAATCCCTCGTGCGACACCTTCGTCTTTACCTCTCTCATCAGTGGCACGTGCCTTCCTTGAAAGGTTCCTTACGGAGACGCATGCATTACTTGAAAGACTCCTCGCGGCGATGCGCACGAGGCTAGTATTGCGCCTTGCCCCGAGCGGGGTCCTGCAAGGATTTCTCGTTACTCCTCGCCTCTCTGAACTCCGAGGGGCGAGTTTGTTTACACGGTCTCCTACGGATTATGGGCGTCCCCGCGCCATGTATTTTGAGGAATGGAAGTGAGCAATTCGTTATCCGTCTCTTGACCGGGTCCAGACAATTTTTACCTGCTTTGTTATAATTGCTTTGTTTACCTTGTAGCCGCTCGCAACCAGTTCGCTATACTCAATTTCTTGAGGTTTTCCATTCTCAACATATATTTTATTTAATATAATTCTATTCTGTATTTTAAAATTATATGGAATCAAATATATATATATATATATATTTAATATTTAAAAATTTATGCAATAATTATATGTGATTAGTAATTTTAATTTGTATTAAATATAATTGATGCTCATGAAACATTCAGGCTATCTACGATAAATAATAAAAAGAAAATTGAATTTTGTCTTTCAACATTTTAAATTTTTTATACATGTCTTTATCATAATATCATTAAAAAATTTACAGAATATTTTTATAAAATGTACTATTATAATCTTGTACTTAATTTGGGATAAGTAAAAAAATAATTATATTGGGATCGCGTTGAAAGCACATTTAGTATTTAAAAGATATTCTTTTATATTATATGTTATTCTAGATTTCAATAATATTTACATTTTCTAATTCAATAAGACTATCTTATTAGGCTCGACTTTTATACTTTGTTTATTTGAAAATTCTTAAATTGATAGATAAATATAAAAATGTAGGTAAGATGAAAGACCAAAGGAAATATTTTCAAAATAAAATAATTTGAGGATTTATATAACATAACTAAGCAATGTGTTAAAGGAAGGTAATTATTAATATACATCAGACAATTATATTCATACATCAGTGGAATATTATAAAAATCTATTGAAAAAATCTGCTATATATTTTGCAAATAATTTATATTGATTCTATAATTTTGATTTTTCTTCTAACTAGTTGTCTAGAATGGTTTACTTCAAGAAAATCGTAATAGTGTTTATGTAGCAAATGAAGATTTTTTGTTGTTGATGATTTTGACTATGATTCTGAAGAAGTTTTAAATAAATATTTGTGTATAACAGAGCAGTGCAAATTAAATATTCATATAAATAATTAAAACAATGAAAGAGTACAAAAGAACTCAAAATTTTATATTTTTTATTATCACTGAGGCTTATTTTTTCTATCTCGCTCTATTTTTATTTATCACTACATTTGATTTTCTTTCCTTCTTCATACTTTATTATTTTTTTATATCTTAGTTTGTCAAAGTTGAAGAGATTTTGCTCCAACTATTTTAAATTTACCGAGAAACTGACCAATAATTTTCATTTGAAATGAATACATCATGAAGAGTAAATTATAGAGCTTTTGTATAGTGCCATGTAGTTCCTACTAACTTCTTACTAGATAAAAAACTAATTTAATTTAAAAGTTTTGACTGATTGTGTGAATATAAATATAAATAATTTATCATAATCTGGAGATTATAATATGAACTATATATATATATACATATTAGTCTAATTATTTAAACAATTAAATATTTATTTTTTTATAGAATGTATTTTTTTTACTATAAATTAAATTATATAGAATTGAAAAGATTTAAATTCCGTTTAATAAATTATTTATTTATTTAAAGAATTATATATTACAAGTATCATGCTATAATAAATTATGATCGTAATATAGATTCTTGCACACATTTTTACTTGCAAGATTTATAAACGCTGATTTTTTATTTATGTGCCTTGATTTTGTTTTATTCTATTATATACTTTGATAATTACGACTCATAATTTTTATTTTTATGAAATAAAGAAATTTTGTATTTGAATAAATTTTCTACTTATCAACGAAATAGGCATTGAATATGGATATTATAGTAAGAATTTAAAGAAATCTATTTTTAATTTTACAAAATTAACTAATATATAATTAGACCGATAAATAAAAACAATTGTATTAAATTTAATACCAATATATTACAAAAAAAATAATTGTTAAAATTTGTCAAATTAAAAGGATATCATCATATTTATAATATTAATTAAATAATTATATGTATAATCATATGTTTGTAATAAAAAAATAAACTATCTGAAATTATTAAAATCTTAGAAAACTAATAATTTATAATTACAGATATGATTATTTAAATTAATATTAAATATATTCTATTTATTTATTATTTTAGAGTTAATTCTTTCGAAATTAAACCTGGAATATTATTTTTTAATTTGTCGTTTATTTATTTCATAAAATATCTAATAATTTTGAATTAAAATAATTTGTTATGAATATTCAATAAGAAGTATAAAAAAGAATGTATAGATTTATTTTTATTAATTATTCTACCTTCTAAATTATTTATTTTTTAATAAAAAATTATTATTGTTAAGTAAAATATTAAATATCGTATTAAAAAATTTTTTAAAATAGTTTTGATATTTGACAAAAAAATGATTTAAAGAATACATGCTAAAATTACTATTTTTTTACGTATAATTACATATTACTAGTTTTACATATAATGAAAAATTGCCTATGTTCCAAACATATTGGAAATCAAAATAAATAAATTATTCAAATAGTCTCTGTATTACTTTTTATTTATTATGTCGTAGAATTCATTTATAGTTGATGGATCTGTTTTGCTATTAATAGTCAATTCATCAACGGACTTTCTAATAATCATACTAGATTGATATATGAAATCTATTTATATATTGTCCTTAAATAGCTGATTTAATTTAGGTCTTTAGCTTCCAACTGTGGTACAAATAAAACAAAACCTTACTAAATATGATTTTGTATAATAGCTTCAGCTGTTGTCCTCTTATATTTCTTTGTGATGTAACTTAAACCGAAAGTATTACCTGTGGTGCGTACTGCCCGATACCGATCCCTCTGTCTAAGACCAAACCACAATCTTAATAGCTGTCCACGATGTATAATTGTTCTTGAATGTTTAGCTAAAGGAAGACGCAGCTACATACGAGCATTAACACTTTTAATTATAATATAAACTGTGGTACTCTCTTCACGTGCATAGGCAACTACTAACTTAAAATTTTTACAGCCCATGCATGCTCTGATCATTTAATTTTCATTATTAATTTTCATTCGTTACTATATTTGTTACAATTCAATAGTTAAATAATATGATTTAATTGCGTAATTTAGTTATTTGACAAATTAGACTAAAAACGCATTGCCGATTTTCATCATCAGCAGAAACAAGGACTACAATACCAGTTATATACAATAGCAATTACAGTTAGACAACCGTAATTTTATATACTCTAAATATTAAATACTATAAAATTATAAATCTAAATTCAGCAAGTTTTAATTTAAAGAATAGAAATTAAATAATTATTTCTTTCTTTCGATTTGGTCGAAGTAGTGGCCAGTTTCAACAAATGTCAGTTTAGAGAGAGCAGTAGCTAAAAATATCAATTCAGAGGAACATCCAGAGCAAAGATATACTTCGATAGAAAATGAATCCCTTTGTCAGTAGTATGTCGAATAATGTATTTGTGATATTAAGTAAACTTATTAACCTAGATAGTGCTGTAACTCATTTTCCATACCATTAACAAGAATTTTCGTTAAAAAAATTTATTTATAGGTATAAGAATTATTGCGATTTCAGAAAGGTTAGGAACGAGCAGGGATGATAAGTAATTAATAAAAATTATTATTAAAAACACTTAATTAAGGAAGTCGTGTAGGATATAAAGTAAAATAAAAGGAGCAAGATTTTGGAATCACTGATAATAAAAATTGATAAACGTATCATATAAAATCGTACTATAATATACAGAGATATGAATTTGAATAAATTTGAGTATTACAATGTATATCTGAATAGTTTGAATGATATCGTTTGAAAATAAATCGTCGTTAGGATCCATATATAAATTTGAGTATAAATATAAGTAAGTGAAGTATAAGAGAGAGAAATTAAGGAATATATATTACTTATTACTAAACACTATCCATAAAAGTTTTTATTTTTTATAGCAATATATATTTTTTTAATGTTATATTTATTTTTTTATTTCAAACAATAAATATATACTATTATAAATAAAATATCTTCAATAATTAAAATATCTCTTATAACGAGAATGTTACATTATGTCTATAGGAAGAGACTCTTCAGTCAATTACTTGTTTTCCCATTGCTTGCACCGAATATGAAGTATAATAAAATTTCATAATATGGTACTTTATTTAATTGAATCAGCTGATATTACTAAAGAAATGCTGAAATATATAAGCTTAATGGATGGACCGATAGCAGGATTAGAAACTGAAGAAAACCAAGAACAAGTCGAGACAAGAGAAATTGAAAGCGTTTTCAAATTTTTTCAGCAAAAAATCTATGAAATAAATGTTATGTAACTTCACTATGAGAAAACGTGAGAAAGTCAAAACATCTTCAGTAGTATACACAATTTAGATAGTGAAAACAATAAATGTTTCACTTGTATATCACTTCAGGAGTAATCATTGGCAGCTTCTAACCGTATGTTATGAATTTCACGTACGTAAAATTGACCATCATATAAATTTATAAGGTAAAATATATACTTAAATAATTTTGTATTTATTCAGAAAAACAAGATAATTTCGAAATAATTTTAAAACTTCTTGTTAAATTACAATTAATTAGAAGATTTCTGTAACGGTAAATACAACTTATGTATTAAAATTAATGCAGATAATTTTACACTAAAAAGAAAGAATGAAATAAATAGGCTAAGATATAGAAGATGAGGGAAAGAGAGGAATAGGTAAATATAGAGAGAACGAAACAAAGAGTGTTTAACAAAAAGTATTTTCAGTATCGCTACTATTATCTTCTGCCACTTTCAATAAAGAAATGAATGCTTTTAGTTTTCTATATAAATTTTGTATTTCAAATTTTATATATATCGCTACAATAAAATATTGAAAATAGTACAGTAATTGAATTTCAATTATATTTTTTTAACATGTTCTAAATACTATTGTAGCTTTATTCTTTTTTAATTCAATTTAATTCTAATAGCTTTAATGAAACTATAATAATTAAGTTTTAAGATATTCAAATATTTTTATGATGATAAGTTATTGCTAAATAATGAAAAAGCGGATAATCAAAATATAATAATGTAATAATAATTGTATTTATTCTTTATTAGTGGTATAACCGTTTATAATAATTTAATTATCTTAAAAAAATGAAATGTTAGAAAAAAAATTTAATTAATTGTAACTTTGTTCTTGAATAAAAAGAAATAACCTTGAAGCGAATTAAAAATATTGTGTATAAAAATAATAGATATTTTGACAATTTTTACATACTGAGTTTCTAATTATTGACTTCACTTTCATCTTTATCTATGAAGAATAAAATCACACTTTTCATCTCGCAGTTACCCAAAGTTTATGAAATGATATTATGCTGTGACTATAGGAATCACAAATCTAATATTGTGTGTTTTGTAAATGACTACAGCAACTTATTTTTCTATTCTTTAATAACTAATTTTATAATTAATCTATTTTTCGCATTACGTACAATTTCTTTTTTGCAACGAACCTACAAATATTCGCAATGCTGATAAATCTTCTACTATGCGAACTATTACTCTATTGTTCCTACTCTTTTTCTACGCCTTTCATATTTGATACTCGATTGGCATAGTAATCATAGTTAGTTCTTCACATGGCAGTTTGTATAGGCTATCGGTGATAACTACGAATACTAAAGAATCACGCTTCTACTTTTCAAAGTTTGTTTCTTGGTATGTAAAATCGTACGAAGAGTTTGTTATGATCATTTTTTTAATCCAAAAATTTCTGAGTAAAGATTTTTGTCATTTGATTCAAATGGAAAATTTTTTTTTAATTTGATTGATCAGACTGCATTCTACAGTTCTAATTGGATATTACGTTCTGCATTTGTTTTAATTACTATAGCTATTATAATTGCTTTACATATAGCTAAATAAAACTTGTTTTCATAAATTATAGTATTAGAATTTCTAATTTTTAAAATCTGGTTTCTTAAATATGTATTTGATGGTCAATTTTACGTACGTGAAATTCATAACATACGGTTAGAAGCTGCCAATGATTACTCCTGAAGTGATATACAAGTGAAACATTTATTGTTTTCACTATCTAAATTGTGTATACTACTGAAGATGTTTTGACTTTCTCACGTTTTCTCATAGTGAAGTTACATAACATTTATTTCATAGATTTTTTGCTGAAAAAATTTGAAAACGCTTTCAATTTCTCTTGTCTCGACTTGTTCTTGGTTTTCTTCAGTTTCTAATCCTGCTATCGGTCCATCCATTAAGCTTATATATTTCAGCATTTCTTTAGTAATATCAGCTGATTCAATTAAATAAAGTACCATATTATGAAATTTTATTATACTTCATATTCGGTGCAAGCAATGGGAAAACAAGTAATTGACTGAAGAGTCTCTTCCTATAGACATAATGTAACATTCTCGTTATAAGAGATATTTTAATTATTGAAGATATTTTATTTATAATAGTATATATTTATTGTTTGAAATAAAAAAATAAATATAACATTAAAAAAATATATATTGCTATAAAAAATAAAAACTTTTATGGATAGTGTTTAGTAATAAGTAATATATATTCCTTAATTTCTCTCTCTTATACTTCACTTACTTATATTTATACTCAAATTTATATATGGATCCTAACGACGATTTATTTTCAAACGATATCATTCAAACTATTCAGATATACATTGTAATACTCAAATTTATTCAAATTCATATCTCTGTATATTATAGTACGATTTTATATGATACGTTTATCAATTTTTATTATCAGTGATTCCAAAATCTTGCTCCTTTTATTTTACTTTATATCCTACACGACTTCCTTAATTAAGTGTTTTTAATAATAATTTTTATTAATTACTTATCATCCCTGCTCGTTCCTAACCTTTCTGAAATCGCAATAATTCTTATACCTATAAATAAATTTTTTTAACGAAAATTCTTGTTAATGGTATGGAAAATGAGTTACAGCACTATCTAGGTTAATAAGTTTACTTAATATCACAAATACATTATTCGACATACTACTGACAAAGGGATTCATTTTCTATCGAAGTATATCTTTGCTCTGGATGTTCCTCTGAATTGATATTTTTAGCTACTGCTCTCTCTAAACTGACATTTGTTGAAACTGGCCACTACTTCGACCAAATCGAAAGAAAGAAATAATTATTTAATTTCTATTCTTTAAATTAAAACTTGCTGAATTTAGATTTATAATTTTATAGTATTTAATATTTAGAGTATATAAAATTACGGTTGTCTAACTGTAATTGCTATTGTATATAACTGGTATTGTAGTCCTTGTTTCTGCTGATGATGAAAATCGGCAATGCGTTTTTAGTCTAATTTGTCAAATAACTAAATTACGCAATTAAATCATATTATTTAACTATTGAATTGTAACAAATATAGTAACGAATGAAAATTAATAATGAAAATTAAATGATCAGAGCATGCATGGGCTGTAAAAATTTTAAGTTAGTAGTTGCCTATGCACGTGAAGAGAGTACCACAGTTTATATTATAATTAAAAGTGTTAATGCTCGTATGTAGCTGCGTCTTCCTTTAGCTAAACATTCAAGAACAATTATACATCGTGGACAGCTATTAAGATTGTGGTTTGGTCTTAGACAGAGGGATCGGTATCGGGCAGTACGCACCACAGGTAATACTTTCGGTTTAAGTTACATCACAAAGAAATATAAGAGGACAACAGCTGAAGCTATTATACAAAATCATATTTAGTAAGGTTTTGTTTTATTTGTACCACAGTTGGAAGCTAAAGACCTAAATTAAATCAGCTATTTAAGGACAATATATAAATAGATTTCATATATCAATCTAGTATGATTATTAGAAAGTCCGTTGATGAATTGACTATTAATAGCAAAACAGATCCATCAACTATAAATGAATTCTACGACATAATAAATAAAAAGTAATACAGAGACTATTTGAATAATTTATTTATTTTGATTTCCAATATGTTTGGAACATAGGCAATTTTTCATTATATGTAAAACTAGTAATATGTAATTATACGTAAAAAAATAGTAATTTTAGCATGTATTCTTTAAATCATTTTTTTGTCAAATATCAAAACTATTTTAAAAAATTTTTTAATACGATATTTAATATTTTACTTAACAATAATAATTTTTATTAAAAAATAAATAATTTAGAAGGTAGAATAATTAATAAAAATAAATCTATACATTCTTTTTATACTTCTTATTGAATATTCATAACAAATTATTTTAATTCAAAATTATTAGATATTTTATGAAATAAATAAACGACAAATTAAAAAATAATATTCCAGGTTTAATTTCGAAAGAATTAACTCTAAAATAATAAATAAATAGAATATATTTAATATTAATTTAAATAATCATATCTGTAATTATAAATTATTAGTTTTCTAAGATTTTAATAATTTCAGATAGTTTATTTTTTTATTACAAACATATGATTATACATATAATTATTTAATTAATATTATAAATATGATGATATCCTTTTAATTTGACAAATTTTAACAATTATTTTTTTTGTAATATATTGGTATTAAATTTAATACAATTGTTTTTATTTATCGGTCTAATTATATATTAGTTAATTTGTAAAATTAAAAATAGATTTCTTTAAATTCTTACTATAATATCCATATTCAATGCCTATTTCGTTGATAAGTAGAAAATTTATTCAAATACAAAATTTCTTTATTTCATAAAAATAAAAATTATGAGTCGTAATTATCAAGTATATAATAGAATAAAACAAAATCAAGGCACATAAATAAAAAATCAGCGTTTATAAATCTTGCAAGTAAAAATGTGTGCAAAAATCTATATTACGATCATAATTTATTATAGCATGATACTTGTAATATATAATTCTTTAATAAATAATAATTTATTAAACGGAATTTAAAATCTTTTCAATTCTATATAATTTAATTTATAGTAAAAAAAATACATTCTATAAAAAAATAAATATTTAATTGTTTAAATAATTAGACTAATATGTATATATATATATAGTTCATATTATAATCTCCAGATTTATGATAAATTATTTATATTTATATTCACACAATCAGTCAAAACTTTTAAATTAAATTAGTTTTTTATCTAGTAAGAAGTTAGTAGGAACTACATGGCACTATACAAAAGCTCTATAATTTACTCTTCATGATGTATTCATTTCAAATGAAAATTATTGGTCAGTTTCTCGGTAAATTTAAAATAGTTGGAGCAAAATCTCTTCAACTTTGACAAACTAAGATATAAAAAATAATAAAGTATGAAGAAGGAAAGAAAATCAAATGTAGTGATAAATAAAAATAGAGCGAGATAGAAAAAATAAGCCTCAGTGATAATAAAAAATATAAAATTTTGAGTTCTTTTGTACTCTTTCATTGTTTTAATTATTTATATGAATATTTAATTTGCACGCTCTGTTATACACAAATATTTATTTAAAACTTCTTCAGAATCATAGTCAAAATCATCAACAACAAAAATCTTCATTTGCTACATAAACACTATTACGATTTTCTTGAAGTAAACCATTCTAGACAACTAGTTAGAAGAAAAATCAAAATTATAGAATCAATATAAATTATTTGCAAATATATAGCAGATTTTTTCAATAGATTTTTATAATATTCCACTGATGTATGAATATAATTGTCTATGTATATTAATAATTAACCTTCCTTTAACACATTGCTTAGTTATGTTATATAAATCCTCAAATTATTTTATTTTGAAAATATTTCCTTTGGTCTTTCATCTTACCTACATTTTTATATTTATCTATCAATTTAAGAATTTTCAAATAAACAAAGTATAAAAGGTCGAGGC